>JAMKCF010000007.1:10984995-11645386 GCA_023634235.1 Pisaster brevispinus
CTGCAGTGAGATTACATAAGGTCATGGGTTACTATCGTTGAAATGTAGCAGAATAAAAATGCACATGGCAGATTCAACCATCTATTTTGAAAACCTCATAATAAAAACAAACACTTGTTTTACAAAAAGAGTGTGCATTCCAGGGCATTTTCTGGCAGGCAAGAGAATAAAAAATGAACAAGTTTTGAGATGTACCTCCGATCCTCTCTCCATAATCAAAGAATGTCGAACTTACGCTTTTGGCACGAGGTCAAATCTCATCTTCTTCAGCTTTTCATCTTCTTGAAGTGTTGCCAGGGCAACAGGAAACATACTCGCAAAATCAAACTGGAACTGCACCCCAGCTGGTGGATTCCTTAGAAAATTCCTCTTGTCCTAACACAAGATAAAAACACATAGAAAAGAAACAATGTAGTAAGGTTACAAAATAATAATCTTGCTATGAGTTGTGATGGTTAATTAACAACTCGACAGTTAGTTCAACCATCCAGGCCAATCTCATAGAGCTGCTTAACAGCCGATTTTCTGCTTAACTGCCCGAGTTTCCATTTCATAGCACTGCTAACCGTAAGCACACAGAAAGGCATGCTAACCTTCTAGTGCTTACTGTATTAGAATGAATAAAGTAATATTCTTGCTAACCTGTAACATACATTTACGCTCAAGCAAATTTTTCTGCTACAGTTAGAACAAAAATTTGCTTACTGTTAAGCAGCACTATGAAATTGGCCCCAGACCTTGATACAAGTGCCAAAGAGCTATAGATTTTATGATCAATTGACACCATTTGCAGCTTAAGAAGTAACTATAAATACTAAATAGTAAACTTGCGGGTACAACCATGTATAAAATCTCTTTTGAGGGAGTGTTGGCTCTGTAAAGAAACGGTGTGGTCTCGACGTTTTGAACAGTATACTCTGCTCGTCTTCAGGAGAACATTTGCAACTTGGTGAGTAGATAGGGAATACATTGTCATCAGAACGATTACCCCAGATCATTAGTAGAACCCCGAGACTGCTGAGCTTGTTCACACCTGGTGTTCTGCTGTAGACATAGCATATCAACACCACACGTGCACAGCAAAATGATGTCAGTCACATCCCCCGAGTGTATGGCAAAATTTTGCTACACAAGCATCTCACTTGATATCATTTTTCCGTACACAAAAGTGTCACCTGATATAATTTTGCCATACATGTGTGTCACATGGTATCGATGCACTGCATCCACGACAGGACACCTGCCGTAGTTGAGCTCGGCATTCTCTTGATGATTCCTATCTATACTCGAGATCTTAATTTATTTGGCATCTTCGTTGTTGCAGAAATTAATATGACTGACAGCCTAAACGCGTTAGGCGATTTCCACAAAAAGTTTGTATGGAACCACCTGCACTGCATGCACTTCAGCGACAAATAAAATTATGAACATTGTTTGCTCTTGGAGATTGTCTCATGTCACTTTCTTTACCTGAGACAATGCCAAGATTTGCTCCTTCATCTGGTCCTCTTCATTGTAACCAACCCAAGGCGGTACCGCTGCCTCAGCTCTCTTGGAATGCTTCTCTTTGACAAACTTGTCTTGCTCTTTCTTGAAGTCACCAACGATGGTCTGAGGTGAATACAAAGTAAATGTATAAACTTTTAAAACAAAAGGGCACACACACCATCAAATAGTCCTTATATCCAATATTTTGTATGGCTCTATTGGATTGAGTACCAAACTAACAAACTAATTATGCTTTCATAGGCATTTATATTAACCAGAGTCGGATGGCCAAGTAATCTAGTTACACCAAACTCAAGTTCTGGTGGCCGAGTCATCACAATGTGGCACTTGTGTCCTTGAACAAGACACTTAACTATATAACTGCTTTAGTGTTTAAATCACATGATTATGGCCTACTTGTGGACTCTGCCGAGTAAGGAAGTACGGAAGTAGAAGTAGATATTGACACACTGAGCATTTTATCTACATTTAATGTGTTTGAAATAAATAATTTGGACTTTCTAACTTAAAAAAAATGTTGTTATTAATTTGTTCACCGTTTTCAGATCATACATAGGCCTACCTTTTCTTCCACAGTTTTCTGAATAATTGTGGCCGTTTTAGCAGCTGTCTCAGTCACCTTTTTGGTCCCTTCTTTTGCAAAGTTGTACAAGTAACCTGTTTTAAAGGGTAGAGGAACAATTAGTACATGAAACTTGGATAATCAACAAAATTAAAGTAACAGGCCTAAAAACAAAGTATATAAGTCCTTAACAAAATGTTTAAAATCATGCAGTTATTGTCTCAGGAGCTAAAATAGTGTATTATTATTTACTAATACAGCATGCAGTCAGCAGTCACTGTCGAATTAAAAAGTAATTTGTTTGTTTTATGTTAGGGGGAGGGGGGGGGGGGGCTACAACTTGTTTCAATTTTTGTATTCTTCATCCAACTACATTGTACTCATATATGTCGTAGCCCATAACAAATCCTCGCAAAAGTCTTTAACATATTAATCAAATATCAAGTTATAAACCACAGTCACACTCACACTCACACTCACAGGGGAAACTGACTGGGTAAACACGATTGAATTCATCATCCTGATCATGGACTCATCTCATGCATGGTAATCAGGATGATGTAAAAATTGTAATGTAAATATTTTCACAACATTTTGACCAACTTACTTCCCCATTCTTTGGCTGAACTCAGAGCTGCTTCTGCTGTGATTTGAACCTCTGGTTTTATCGAAGGTGTTTCAGATTCTTCTTTAGTTTCTGTGCCGGAACTCGACGGGGTACCCTCCTTCACTTTTTCTTCGTCAGCTGCTCCACAACTTTTGTTCGCATCAACGTCAACGATTTCTTCAGATTCTTCGGGTGCTTTTTCATTCGTTTTACCCCCTCCCCACCAACTGTTCAACATCTCCATAGCCCCAAACTGATCATGAACTTTATTCCGGAACAAATGTTAGGCTGAAATCTTACAAATGAGCCGGGAAATTCACAAAATAATTCACAATTCTGACAATCGTCACGTCGTCTTACTCATCGTCCCTTTCTCGAATTTAATGTTGTTCTACAGAAGGTCAGGGGTTAACTTCATTGTTGATAATCATAAAAGAATGCTTCCGGTTGGGTTTTCAGTGTACTTCCGGTGTATTCGTTGATCTTCGGAAAATTAACAAATTAAAAATATGTTGAGTTATACCTTTAAAAATCTTCAGTAAGCTCAAACAATTCTTAAAGTATGGGATCATTTTAAAATTACTATTTTTTCTGAGATTCTCCTGGAAAAAGTTCAACGAACCCGATGACCCCTTGGTTTACCTCGTTCCTATAGGCTGACTCACAGCTAGTCTAAGGAAACAGGGGATCGAGAAATTCCAAGACCCAATTCTTCATGTAGTTGAATATGGTTACGAGGTGAAAAGTGCATTGTGGGACAGTCTCTTTCGTTGGAAGTTGCCAACATGGTGGGTGACATTCTGAATTGTTCATAATATAAATCTTTTCCATCGGACAGATTATAAAAATGGAAAATTTACCTAAAAAGTTTTAATGTAAACTCGAATCTCTATAGTTAATAATGGTGCTGTTATTTTGTATGTTACTTGTATGGAAGCATAATCAATTCGCTGTGAAATTTCGTTATGTTCAATGTCCGCCATAGATTATTGTACATCAGTATTGATGTTTGAGTCATGCCCAAGCAAAAGTTGTCGGGTTGTGAATGCTGAGGGTATTTAACACTAAAACAGTGTATAATCTTAAAAGAGTATGTTCAGTTAACTGAAAATATGACTGTTTGTATACATGCTGTGGATTTCAATGTAGAGTTGACAGGTTTCAGTGATGTTTGGTATTAAAATGACAAAACTTTTACTTGAGAAAAATATTATTAAAGTCTGAACGCTACATCTGAAACGTCATGAATGTGCCGGGCCCAATTTCATGGCACTTCTGAGAACTTTGGCGTAATGTGTCAGAAGCACAGCATTCCCCTGTAAGCAGTGCCATGAAATTGGGCCTTGGCCTCGAACTTGGAAGTCCATCTGAATTTGTTACATAAGAAAAAAAGAGAGAAGATGATTGTGTGATTTTGACATTTTGCTGGGCTGCTGATAGGGGAGTATTTGGTAATTTTAGGGGAATTACTGCTGTTTTTTTTAAGTGTCCGCATGGTTAATGCTGTATCTGACGAACACATTTGTTTTAACTTAGATACCAAGGGAGAAAGTGGGAAAAGATTTCCGTATCCAGCCACCACTTTTTCATTCGTTATGAAATAAAATAGTATCTAATTTACTCAAATGAGATAATCCTTTGGGTAAAAATGAGTGAAAAAGTGGTGGCAGGATACGGAAATTTTTCCGAAAAGTGGTTGTGGACAGAATCACCATTTTTTTTTTCCTGCTGACGAAATTGTTCTTAAACTTATTTCAGTATATATTATTATTCACATGGAGCAAAATTATTGGCATCTACATTGATTCATAGTCGTCATCAGCATTCTCCCATTAAAAAGTGGTCCGCTGGCCAAAAGCTAAAGCACTTGAGGACCAGTTAGAATTGTTGTCAATGGTCTGGTCAGTGGCTGGGGAACCGTTACTCCTAGAACTATTCGGTTCGTTCCGCTATTGTCTCCCCGACCCTCATAGGTCATCATGTACAAAATCCTATTCGAAACTTTTTCCCCTTCACGTTTATGCACCTGGACTTCTCTTTTGAAAACGGAGCTCGCCAAAATTAGGCTCTATGTATTATTGTTTTCACAGTGAGCTCGGGGTGGGTCCAGAAAATCCACTCCGCAAAAAAAAGGTGCAAAAAATGATAAATTCCCATCGTTATTCAGAATCGTCGCCTTTTGATAACAAAAATGGCCGCCTTCGCTTGTATCAATGGTATGCTGCGCGCAACGCTGGTTCACAATAACCAACGCGTTGCAACAGTTTACGTATAAAAGATAAGCCATTGATTATTGTGGACCAGTGTTGTGCACAGAATACTATTGAATACCGTCTTAAGGCATGTCGTGGACCAGCGTTGCACGCAGCATACCAGTGATACAAGCGATGGCGGCCATTTTGTGTTATTTGGAATAGGATTTTGTACATGATGACCTATGAGGGTCGGGGAGACGATAGCGGAACGAACCGAATAGTTCTAGGAGTAGGGAACCGTCTGGCTGGCCAGTTCACTTTTGAAAAGCACCCCTATTAATATGGAATATTATGGACCAGTGAAAAAGCTGGCTGACTAGCTGGAGAGGCAAGCTGACTGTTCTGGACAGCTAGTCACTGGCAAAGTTAAGGGCAAACTGTGGTAATTTTCTAACGTCTTGTAGGCCTAGTTGTGCTTTACAAGTTAAATGTTCTGATAAGTGATAATCACTTATTGAATCAGTTGAGCTTGTGGTTTTTATTAACTGCAGTTCTTAGTTTCTCAAATTGTAAGCGAAATGTTTAATTTGATATTAGATACTCTAAATAAACACTATTGTAGAAAACTCAAGGCCAGTTTATAACAAGTTTATAACAGTTCAGGATGTAAGTTTTGATGAGTTGAAGACCCTGATCTCATTCAGATAAAGTCAACTTACATTCGATCTTCGTTAAAAACAGCACTTGGATAAAGAGGTTGTGCTTATAAAGTGTACATTCTGAAGTCCAGAATCTCATTTTTGCTTTGCATTTCTTAGTTTTGTTATCCTCTTATGACAAAGTTCTTGTTACAGAGAGGTAATTTGGCCAGTACCAGCGATCTTGTTTACATAAAACAGGCATTAGAAATTTGGTTTTCTAAATGATTTTGACATTATTTTCAAATTTTAGCATGTTGTATGACTCTGTAATACGTGGTTTAAAAATCCCCTAACAATTCCTCTTGTTATTTTGTTAATGCAGGCACGTGGACCCAAAAAGCATTTGAAGCGCCTTGCTGCACCCAAGCATTGGATGCTGGACAAACTAACTGGTGTCTTTGTAAGTACAGGGAACGATTTGGTCCCAAATTTTTGCATAGCAAAACTGCTATGCAATTTTTTTTTTTGCATAGCAATCTCAAAATATTGCATAGCAGTCCATAAATTTTGTATAGCAAATTTTAAAATGCCTAAATATTGTTGAAAATTTAACCCTGTGACACAGGTTTATTTGTGTATTTTTTAAGGCTTAATTTCAGGCCAAGGCTACTTTCAGAATGTCTATAATTAAAGAATAAGACGCTCCAAAACTTAATATGAAAAAGGCCTATTCCCTTAACTTTTTTTTCACTAGAGACAACTTAAATTTTGGGTTGCCCACAAGTTTTTCCACTAGCCTACGTGTATTATTAAATGCACACAATTTTCGTAGCGTCAAAAAAAAAAACAAAAAAAAACTTTACGAATTTTTTTTTTTTTTTACGATCTTATCCCCTATTTTCTGCCCTAAATAGTACTTGTTTTCATCAACAACCATTTTCATGGATTTGTAATTTGAGAATCGGTTTTCTAGAACTTCTTTTGCAATGAAATCTTCGTGTTAACGATCGATCGACGACGCACATTGAGAAAAAAATTCAATGAACTTTGCCCTGCAACGCCCTCTATCGGCAAAAGTTGTCGATGCTTGAATAGCCTGAACCCAACGCTGTGTATAGTACAGAATCCACGGGCGTGCGCCGCGTTGTGCAGCAATTCTTTACTCGACTCGTAAACGTGTATGGAGTTGGAGGCTAGCCAAGCTTCCTTATGAATATGAATTTATTGACGGGCCAATCACAGCGTGCGGAATGTTGGTTAGGATGGACTTTGGACCTGCTGTTGTACTGAACAATAATACTACCATGTGTTGTGTGCGTGCGGGCGAACGTTGGCTACTCACTACCATGTGGTTAAGGGAAGTGCGTGCGTGTTTACTATGAATTGAACGATCGCGATCGCGGTCACATTAAATCTAGCAAATATCAAGACTTGCTAAACCATTTTATGAACTTAAAAATAATCTCTCTTTGGGATTTTACAACTGTACCCCTCATTTATTGTGAAAAGGAACAATTTTTTGACTAGCCTGGCGGGCTACTAAGGGAAGGGTTTTGACTCGCACGCCGCTGTTTTCACTCGCATTTGGCGACCGCTAATTTCGAACCCTACCGATGCTGCTTCCATCGACCCATCATGTGTGGGGGAATGTGGATCACACAGCGCGGCGTCGTGCGCGATATGATTGTTTCCCTTGCTCTAGTCTTAGGTTGTCGGACGTCACGCTAAATAAAAGGCAATTCCTCAAACACCCACCGCCACAGCTTAGGTAAATGTGAATCCGAAACCTTGTGGGTGTAAACTTATTTTTATAACTATACAATTTAGTAAAACTTGCATCGCAAATTGCATCGCAAATTGTGCGATGCACTTTGTAAAATTGCATCGCAAATCGCTCCAATTGCATCGCAAAATGCGATGCGATACAAGGGAAATCGTTCACTGAAGTAATCCCAGAGTTAGGCTAAACGGTTACTTGGAAATGGAAATATTCTTTCCCTTGATACTAACTACCTCGAGTGAATAATTTGAATGCCGTTTTTGTTTCAATTTTCAGCACCTATTCAAATTGTGGCTAAAACCCATAGAGCCCCAACCATTTAAGTTCTCAAAAAATGAACTGTGGAAAGTTCTCAATGTTTTGATGCATCAGAACAGTACCCTTAAAAAAAACATTCAGGCATGAGAATCTTCCGGATTTTTCCGGATTTCCGGATTTTTCACTTCAAAATATGTGGTCTCCGAGTTCAATGTGAATTTGATATAAAAATCGGGGGGTGAGTTGTTGGGGTATACATTTGGATCTCGCTAATCCCTCTTCTTGGTCTTGAAATTCGGAGTTTACTCATACCTTGACACGCTTCTTCGTAATAAATTGCAGCCGCGGCGGCGGCCGGCCCAATATGCGTTGATTTGTTTCTTCCATGTGCAGCGCGTTCAATTGATATGTGTAGCTTTCTTTCAGTCTTTCCCCACTTCATTCATGGTACGGTTTGACCGTACATGTTATACAATTGTTTACTGTTGCAGCAAAGGAACATGTGTGGAGACATTAAAAAGTCTACTGACAACAACACACGGTGTTTTGGATGCGCGCGCATCGTTAGGCTTTTTTTACCAGTCGTCAGTACGCACCTTCATAGGCTTAAGTGCCGTTTCTTCGATACGTTTAATGTGTTTTATGGCTGGAGATATTTTTATGCGTTGAACTATGACCTGGAAGAAACTTCGAGACAATTGAGCTTGAGTGTACGACACACGTGTGGGGAGATTCGTTAACGTTTGACGTCTCACATTATTTTTCCAAAATGCTATGGTTTATAAACTGTCGGGATCTTGGAGAAAGGTGTTTGGAGAACAAGTTTCAATGGCCAAAGGGGGAGAACACTTAACACAATTATTATTCACTATCACAGGTAAAAAATTTTGTAACAAAACTTTTGTCAAAAGTATGACTGCTCCGTTCATAATCATTTATTTTCGTGGAAGTAAGTTCCGAATATCATTTTATTTTGAGCCTTTTAAGACAAAATACGTCTAGCACTGTTATGATTTCATCGTTTTTACAAGTATTGTCCTCCTATTAATATATCCTTGATCCTACGTATGGTCCCTAATGCAGAGGGGCTCACTGAGTGCGACGCTGACGCCTGGGTAAACTTGCCCAAATTCCGGACACGCAAAAATTCCGGACTTGCCCAAAATCCGGACATGCAATTTGTAGCGTTAAATTTTTCCGGATTTTTTGTCATCGTATATTCTCATGCCTGAACATTAGATGTACCTGTTCATAATCCAAGGCCTAAGGTCTTGAAGGAGCCTGACAGTTTTTCTCTGGTAAAGGGCACTTCTATGAGGAAAATGTAAATTTTACAGTAACTTTGCAAAGGGCAACACAGCAAAAGCACAGGGCACAACGGCAATTGCTGTGGGTTAATTCCAGGCCTGTAATCCTAATGACTTACAAAATGAACCTTTCCATTGTGCTCCTACAGGCTCCAAGACCTTCCACCGGCCCCCACAAGCTGCGAGAATGCCTTCCGCTGATCGTGTTCCTGCGTAACCGTCTGAAGTATGCCCTGACTTACGACGAGACCAAGAAGGTGACGATGCAGAGGCTGATCAAGATTGACGGCAAGGTGCGCACTGACATCACCTACCCCGCAGGATTCATGGGTAATTATTCTAATCGCCTTCTCTTGTTGCTTCTAATTGACTATGACAAATCAAATTCCTCTGTCAGTCTTTCTTGAAAATGTGAAATTACTACACTCTGGGTCAGTGAGGTGACCATCCCCCTCTAAATGTTGAGCCCTGTCAAATGAGGCAAAACCAGAGAAAGTAACTTTGAGTTTGTAACAGATTTGTTTCTATTTTAAACAGAAGGATAAGAACTAAGGCCTCTATCGAAGGCTCTGTAGCCTTTTCATTGGCTGCCGAGGTCAAACGAGGCCTAAAATCAAACCACTTTCCCACAGGTCGCTAGACAGGAATCTTACACCACCCGGTCTTAGCATCACCCAGGGAAAGAACATTAGCAGTTATGTAACTTTAGACAAGATATCCATCTTCTTTTAATTTGATTTCTTATTTTATTTATTTAGGGAGGGGGGGGGGGTCTTTCATTAAACAAGCATATTTTGTTGTTAGTTTTTTGTTCATTTTTTTCAGGCCTGGAATTACATGGAGGCCATGTCCTCTGTTGCCTTGGCCTTGGCCTTGGCCTTGGCCTTGGTGCCCCTTCAAAAGTTTCCCAAAACTTTCAGATTTTTCAATGGAAATGAAAAATGGCCTTCAAAGATGAAATATCAGGCCTGTTTTTTATGCAATTATACTGGTTGTTTTTCGTTGAAAAGTGAACACTTTATGCACTTAATAAGTTTCATAATTTACATATACCGTGTATATAATATATATATATATATTACAAATCAACCTGTCTATAACCTATTCCCTCTGCAGAGGAATTAATAACCTGCTTTCTCTGCAGGTTCCTCTTGCTTAGTTTTAACCTCTTACACTGATTCTTTTATTCTATAAATACTTTGATCTTGCCTCCTATTGTTAGTTGCATTTTCTTATGTGGCTTGCCCTCTAATCTTACCCTTTCATGCTTCCCGCATTGTAATGCCTACAATGCTGTACCACCTTTATGGTCCAGTGATCCAGCCTTTCACACTGACCATCCTTTGTTCTCACTTCTTCCCTCTTATTGGTTCTCAGCCAGTTAATTTACAACTCTGATTGGCTATATTTTCCCGCTTTTTTCTGGATACTCTCCCTTAATCCTTTGCTCCTCTTTTTGCTATAAATGGATATGTTTGTGTTTGTTCTTGTTTATGCCGCTGACGAAGGTCCCGATTGGATCGAAAGCTAAGGCCATCTCCCCTACTAATTTTATATATATTACAAGTATATGTATTGCAATAATGCCTTTGCTATAGGACAGGAAACACAATAAGGTGTGCCACTTATCTACCGTCACATTCACAGTTTTTCCAATGCATGTTTCTGTGGGGGTTGTTTTGTTGTAAGTACCTGAAATCGCCCTACAAGTGTTTCAACATGTGAATGGACATGCAGGCATACGGAAAAAACAGTCAACTTTTTGTCCATTCTTGATGGAAACTTGATGATTTAAACCCCCCCCCCCTGAAATTTAGAAACATCAAATGAATCAACTCAAATTATTTTCAGTAAAAGCCTGGAAAAACTGCTAACATGGCGAATGCTTTGAACCTTGCACTCCATCGGATGTTCCCATTTTTCCTCAAGGGGAAGGTTCAAATGCCCGTGCCTGTTAAGTGTATTGCCTTTGTGCATATTTTTATTAAGGATTTGCAAGCTTTTAAATGTAATATCAATGTTATGTTAATGGTAAATACTCAATGATTTAAGGAAATTTGTGTCATGAATTTTTATTTTATTGTACCCTGTTACAGGAGCACTCAATTTGTTGCAATTTAATCAATTTCATTATTATGAATATAAAACCTTATACTATTGGGCATCGTTTTGATTTCTTTTTGGGTTTTTAAAATTTTACAGATGTGATCTCCATTGAGAAGACTGGTGAGAATTTCCGTCTCATCTATGACGTGAAGGGACGCTTTGCTGTACACCGCATCGGCAATGATGAAGCCAAGGTGAGAAGAATGATAATTGAGTAGAACCTGAAGTTGTACTAAATATTGAAAGGAGGGAGGCTTTACAGCAGGGCTCGAATTTGACACTGGACCGCTAGCCCCGGGCCAGTAAACTCATTACCTGACAAGTCCGGCTGTCTTGTGTTTTTCAATTTAATAATAGCCACTGTGTAATATCTTTAACAGAAAGAAATGATGTTCAAATGTTGACCTTGACTCTGATATTTATACAATTCCGATGAGTAGCAAAATACACTAACCCATAAGACAAATTGATCATCTTCTCTTGGTGCTTGTTCAAATAAAAAATTTTTTACACGTTACACTGTGGTCTTGTGGATTTTGGCCCCAAATTCGAGCCCTGCACAGGCCTGGAATATTATCTTTGAAAGGGCAGGGCTATTTTCATTTTGTAAAGAGCACTTCCATTGGGAAATCTCAAAGCCTATGGGAAACTTTTGTAGGGGGAGTCTTGTGGATTCTAGTAGTGATAACTTGGACAGAACTACAGTCAACTCTCACTATAAGGGGCCACAAGGCCAAGACTAGGGCAACGGAGGCCAAGGCCTTTGTGTAATTCCAGGTCTGGAAAATAGAATAAATTTTAACAAATAAATATCTTGGTTTAGTGAAAGACATTTTTTTGGGTTAACCATATAAAAACAAGATCACTGGGACTGTCCAAACTACCTCTTATAACAAGAACGTTGTTATAAGAGGACAGCAAAACAAAGAAACATAAAGCAGAAATGAGATACAGGACTTGCGAATGTACTCATTATAAGCAGAACCTCTTTATAAGTTAAAAACTGCTCTTGACTAGTGTAACATTTCTACTGCCCGACCATTCAGTATCATCCACTTTCGTTTAGAATGATTGATAAACTATACCAGCTAGCAATATGATATCAGTAGGGAATGTATCTAGTAGGTCTACACAGTGCACAAACAGTTCTTTGCAGTTCTGTGCACAGCCCTGACACCATACACAAACCATGCAGTTGAAAGTTTTCAAATGGTTGGTCGACTTGCTGGAAAATTTTATCAAAAGCAGGAAGCTTAATGAATACAAAGGAAGCATGAAAATGGATCGAGAATGAGAAAAACAATATTTGTTAGTACTTAATTTAAAGTTTTAAAGCTGGCGTAAATTTTCGTTCAAATGTTTCTTTGCATCACGGCCTCTATCGAAGGCTCTGTAGCCTTTTCATTGGCTGCCGAGGTCAAACGAGGCCTAAAATCAAACCACTTTCCCACAGGTCGCTAGACAGGAATCTTACACCACCCGGTCTTAGCATCACCCAGGGAAAGAACAAAGTTCAACATGTGGAATTTGTTACACCACCGATCATAGAGCCAGCATTATCTGATTTCAGGAGGGCGGCCCACCCTCCCGAAACCCACATGTGGAGAACTCTGAATCATTATATTCTTCTTCTTTATTCATCACGTAACAAACGCTGTTTATAGCCCAAAGTGCCCAATCTGAAGGCAACGTGCTCCTTTAAGTGTGAGGTCTGAAAATCCAGTGATTTTTGTAGCATAATGCAGGGCTCGACTTGGGGGGGGGGGGGGAAATCCACAAGACTGCAGGGCTTGTAGCTCGAAACTTTTTCTAGACCAGAAAATTATTCACAAGACCGGAATCAAAATGAGAAGAACACCTATCTACACAGTTTGACATTTGAGCTGTTTTTGGAGCAAGCATTAAGAGAAGATTTGTCTTATTTTTCGAGTGGGTAATACTTCAATACTTAACGGAATTGAAAGATATATGTATGTATCAGTTTAAATTAAAAATACAGTGAGGTGTTATTATTCAAAAACACAAGACCACTGGACATGTATGGTCGTAAGTTTACTGACCCGACGCTAAAATCACTGGCCTCACGGCCTTCGGTCCAGTGTAAAATTGGAGCCCTGTAATGCAACAACCCTTTATTAATCAGTCATCATGCTTTGTCTTACCTGAAGTACAAATGTAACGGGGCCAAGCTGCTCAGGGCGGGTGACCTTGCATCTTCAGGGATGGAATTCCAGGGTTAATTTTCAATTTCAATTTGCAATACTTGAGGTTTTTAACATCTAATTTTATCAATGAACTCATTTGCTTTCTTTATTGCAGTACAAGCTGTGCAAAGTGCGCAAGGTTTGGACTGGCCCCAAGGGTATTCCATACCTAAGCACCCACGATGCGCGCACCATCCGGTACCCTGACCCCCTCGTCTGCGTAAATGACACCGTAAAGGTGGACATCAACACGGGTCGCATCACAGACTACATCAAGTTTGAGACTGGTAAGGTTGAAGGGCACATTTCCTCAAACTGTTTACGTGAAAAAGAAACTTCAATAGTTTATTAATGCAATAGAATTGCATGGATACAGTGTCAAGCTTTGTACATTTTGCAAAGATTTGGCTGGTAAACTGTGTCCGTTTTAAAGTATTTCTCTTTACTAAGCAGGTGTAGGCACTGGGTAGAGTTTGTGAAATTTAAGTTGCTAGCGACTCTGAAGCTAATTTTCTTCTACCTAAACAAGGCAGAGTTATTTGATTTTGTAATTAATGCCCGTAATCAACCCAATTGACATGTCCTTTGTTCTGTTCATGCAGGCAACCTGTGCATGATCACTGGAGGTCGTAACTTGGGGCGTGTGGGACTTGTCATGCACCGTGAGCGTCACCCAGGATCCTTCGACATTGTCCACGTCAAGGACTCTGCCGGTAAGAAAAAACACCCAGTCTATTGAACCCTTTAGCAGCATCTGGGTACACTTGAACATCGAGTTATTTACTCCTTGAACAGGGCGGGGAAAGTCACAAGAAAACTACTGTTTAGTTTGTAGAGAATTACCTTTCAAATACTTTACACAGTTGTTTTGTTTGCTTTACCAAGTTGAAGCTGTGACAGATAAGACAGGCCATATCGGAATTGATGGCTACAGCTATGGCTATGACTGTTGTTTCAATATGCTATACCTCAATGCACGATGATGCGGAAATTAGCCGTAGTCATAGCTGCCAATTCGGACACGGCTTTAGATTAACAAAAAAAATTGAAATATTATTTGTGTACAAGTAAACTTTTGACATTTAATGTTGAGCACAGAAGTTTGCTAGTTTGTAAAAAAAAAATTAAAAAAGTGATTGAAATTAATGGCAACATCGTTTGGGAAAAAATGATGCCTTTATAGACATTTTTATTTACCTAAAACTCTCTGTAAAATCCTGGTATATATGTATAAAACACCCATAAATATATTGTGAAAGCAAGCGTGGTCGCCATTACTGTGTATATTGTGTGTGAAATAGATTTACAATTGCAGGTTTAAAATAAAATATGGCTGTTTACTATTGTAGGTTTTGGAGAGCAATCAACAAGCCAACTAAATTATTTATAGAGAATATTTCGTTGTAAGTCTCCAGATATGCTAACTTGTGTTTGGCAAGCAGAAGGCCAGAAATTCATGTGTCCATTTTGTGTAAGGCGCAATTCTTAAAAATAAGTGCATGTCGAGCAATCTAGATAGTTTTTACGGATAAAGCATGACAGACACGTAAATTTCCAGCCGAACACTATATCATTTAGACCCAGTTTTACCAGGTTTGAATGAACATTTCTTCTTTCCCTTTACTGTCTGTAGGTCACACATTTGCCACTCGTCTGTCCAATGTGTTCATCATCGGCAAGGGCAACAAGTCTCTCGTCTCACTCCCGAAGGCAAAGGGAATCCGTCTCTCAATCGCCGAAGAACGCGACAAGAGGATCGCTCAGCGTACCTAGATACCCCTTACCCAGCAGCGCTCCGTAAAGGAGAAACATCATCAGAGTCCTTCTCAATTCCAAACACTTTCAAGATGGATACAGTTATCAAGTCATTTAAAATAATATTACATGACAATTGTCTCTTTCATTGTAGATTTATTTGGATTGAGGTTTGCTCAACCATCAGGGACTAACAAATTTTAAAATGGGGCTGTAAGGAGGTGTCAACAGCAAACTAATAGATTGGGATTCTTAAAGAATTGGGTGCCATGTGACAACACAATAATTGAATTCTCCAACAAGTGCCGACATCGCACGGTGTAAACATTAATAAAGCTATTATGTGAAAACACAGAAACATTTTACTCTCGTACTTCTTGTTTTTTTGTGTCGTTGTTTTGTCAACTTGATAATTAATGTATTGTCGTGTCAGTGCAAAAATGTTGTATCTACTAAAAAAGCACTCTTATGCATCACGCGAGAGTTTGATGTCACAACGTTGCATCTCGCTTAAAATAGCCTGGATGTACACACAAAACAAGCAGGTGCCGAGAAACAACGTTTTTGCATGGACCATTTTCCTGCGAGATTTTACCAAAATCAAGATAAAACTTGTTGGCGCTGACGTGGTGGTATTCATTCAGTTTGCCCTGTATATTTTTGTTTTTGAGATCTTGTCTTGGTATTTATTCTACTGCCGCGGAGTAGAATTCGGGAGACTAACTTGGTTCTGAAAAGAACTTTCGGGCTTTTTAACCACTCCCTAGGAAGTCGGCTGGGGCTACTACTTAAGCTTTGTGGATCAAGGGGACTTCTTATTAACTTCACTGCTACGGAGTGAGTTCTCAGTTATTCTCAATGTTTCGACTAGCTTGATAATCCTGTCAAATTTACAAGCCCTGGGGTTGATTTCACAAAGTGCTGCGATGCGTCGCAAAGCAAGATACGACGCGTTACAAGTCGTATCTTGCGATGCGTTGCGAGAACGATTTCACCAAACTTACGATGCGTTGAATGCGTTGTAAGTTCCTTGACGAGGAGGAACTCGACACATCCTACAACCACCCGAAGAGTTGTAGGATGTGACGCTTAATTTGATAAAGCGTAAATGCATTCAAAATGACGTTGATGCTGCTTGCAAATCACGAAGCCGCGAGAGCGTTAAGAAAGAGAGGCTGTTTCGTGACGGAACAAACCCTCTCTACATTTGTTCAAATTAAGTTAAGTTTCAATGCGCACATTTTGTCTGCCATCTTGAATATGCTTTGTAAACGACTGTTTTATGAACGAGTCATGCACAGCATAAAACAGTTACACGATTGTACAGGTCATCCTCGTTTTTAGTAAAAGTAAAAATGGACCCGATTGTGACGCGTCGCACTTACGACATGTTTGATGAAATTAATTGTGGACCTCGTCGCAGCTGCAATGCAATGTAGGTCTGCGACGCGCCGCAAACCCTGCAATGCTTTGTTACTTGCGACCAGATATCTGTGAGGGCAATGAAATTTATATGTACAATTGTACAGGGTCGCTTTACACTTGAAACATCTATGGTAGCAGAACAAAAAATATTGGACTTTAGTTTGTAAGAGGTGCACATCTTTGAACCTAATTGCAATCATTTGTGTGTTTCCCTTTTTTCTAGACTGGGTTAATTGATATCCCCATAAGAAAAATCCTCAAGACTACTTGGCAAGAATGTCTAAAACAAAATCCAGTCTAGCGCCTCTTCAAGTTTTGAGAAATTACTGTTTTATTAGCAATTAAAGACAAACTAATAATTCACTGTATTGGGTGGTTTTTAGCACACACCACAATAGTGCCAACACTTTACTTCAGAAGTAAGAAATAATCTTAGCTGAGAAAATCTTCATAATGCATGGATCCAGACTTTTTTGTCTGCCTTTTGGAAAAAACTTTCCTTTTTTCCTTCCTTCAGATAATAAGAAAAATTGCTCATTTACGTCCTGTTCTATTGCTGAGGATTTTGTTCCTAAAAGCTTCTTGAAATCTACCATTTCTAAAATTTGGATCCTAGTTTCAGATAGTTTTGTCAGCAATGACTCTCGCCCCAGTAATGAATGATCAATCCCAATCAAGGTTGATTGATTTGTATGCTTTGCATTCACAACGTGGTCAAGAAGGCTGGCATAGTGCCTTGGTAATACAAAATAATTTTAAGATATAATACATGATTGGTTATAATAACAACATTAATTGATTACTTTCTAACTATTAGTTTCTCACTATTTAATAAAAACTAAGAATACATGTATCTCGGTCTATAAATACAAGTCAAGGGTAGCATTTGAAGACCCTGCAGATCACTTCATTTTGAACGCTGCAATAAAACTAAGCCTGACATAAAATCCCTTGCAAATGGTGAAGCATTTTTTGTCTTGTTCACTAAAACATGACCCGGGTGGATTTCACAAAGAGTTAAGACTAGTCTTATCTCGAGTCAGGACGAGTTACTCATCCTAACTTAGGACTAGCCTTTAGTTTTTAATAACTCCTAGGACTAGTCCTAAGTTAGGACTATCTTTGTGAAATCAACCCCTGGAGTTGAAACAAAATATTCACTGGTTGGTTGCAAAACGTGACAGTGTGTAGTGCATTTATTGAAAATTACAAAAGTACATCTGTTGACCGAATTCACCAGATGCTCTCACAAGTAAATCTTGGTTGCATCATATAATATTGGGAGTCGGACTTCCCAGATGGTATTGGATGGTGAAACAGCGGGCTCCACACTTTACCAGAATTGAGCAGGATTTATTATGAGTAATGTACGTGTACATGTAAAAGATATTGCCAGTCATTTCAGTAAGCTCCACTCACACCAGGCTCAAAGTCCTCGTAAAATAATACCAGTATTTATTTTAGACTTTCTTGCTTCAATCTGTTCCAAAATATTTCCGGCCAAAGTGGTTTGGGGTGACTGGATGAACCTCCGATGTAAGAATGGTTATCCCTGAATATTTGTTGATCACAGAACGGATACCTGAAACAAACAAATCAACGGGAAAGAAAAAGCATCAGCCTCGGTAAACGAAAACAATTGACCCAATTCACCTCGGCCCAATTTCATAAAGCTGCGTAACAGCCGATTTTGTGCTTAATGCACGATTTCCATTTCATAGTGCTGCTAACTGTAAGCACACGAAAAGGCATGCTAACCTTCTGGTGCTAACTGTATAAAAATGAATGATGTAACAATACAAATCCATGGTGACCGCGCAAGATGGCTGCCTAATTTTCTTGCTAACCTGTGAAATACGCTTACGCTTAAGCAAATTGTTCTGCTGTAGTTAGCACGAAAATTTGCTTACCGTTAAGCAGCTCTATGAAATTGGGCCCTGATGTCATTATCACAATAATCTTGGTTGTGCCATTTTTTGAGTAAATATCCTTGTGTGTTAAACAGTGTAGCGCGCATTTTCAGCAAGACTTTATCTATGCACTTTATACCGTAATGTTTATGTGCAATTTGACTCCCAAAATGGCGAGCGTGACAGACAGTAGCTGTGAGTGACATTTTGTGTAATCTTCCAAAACCCTTCTCTTGGTTTTACTAGAATTTGATGGATTCGGTATGGCACAGCCACACTGGCCATGCACAATTCTGAACAGTGGCCCACCAACAACAAAAATTGGAGTGGGCTGAAACTTTATTCTGCCTTCAGCAGGTGTAGGGGGTTCCGATTTGTAAAATACAAAATGAAATACTACTGCAGAGCAGCAGGTTTTCAGAGTACGCAACCTCTCTTTACTAACAATTTTCCCTTCCTTTTGTATTTTTCTCTCATAAAAATCTAATTAAAAACAAATTTGTAAATATTTTGCAGGCCCTTGGAGGGTGCTCGGTTGCCCCTTAGCTGCCCACTTTGATGGGCAGCTGCTCCTCAGTGTCCAACAGTTCAGGGTTTTTTTTTCTTTTTTAAGCAGGCCTGCAACTTCTCGTTTGATAGGCTGATTTATAAGAGACAGTTTAAGCCTTGTCAGTTTCATACTTTAGTATTAGTTGTTTATTATTGGTTTCTCAACATAATTTAACAAACAGTGTAAGAAGACTTTTTCAGGAGTTGTTTTGAAGGACCAGAAACTAACCGTTCGGAGTGCAGAAGATTGTGAGGAGGACAATCATATTATCCTTGACACCGTGTTCAGCTAACACTCTGACTGCTTGGATCACTGTGTTTCCTGAATCTAAAAACAAAAAGGACATTTGGTTTGTCAGTTCACAAAGGCCCTAAATTCCCCAAAACTAATTACAAAAACACTTAAAAACCTCACAGATTCCATACATCAAAAAGCTCTAATATTTGTATACTTTTCATGGCTATAATTATTTGCTTTTCAGTAAAGGAAAAGGGAGAATGGGCACCGACTGTTTGTTTTATTTCATCAAGTCTAAATTGTAAAAATAGTTCACAATGAATAGGAGTCTGGTCTTAAACTGATGATTTTTCTTCTTTTCAAAAAATAAGAACTCTGGGAATGAAACCATTTCATTTCACTTTCAAGCTTTCAGACATAAAACAAGTTTTTTTGTTAAATGTTGTTGGTTAGTAAGATCTTTGCAACCGCTGATTATATTTTCTTAGAAAAAAAACATTTGTAAAAACTGCAATCACTTTAATCACAACATTGCTTTCTTCTTTTCCTTTGGGTTGGTAAGCAGTTTGAAACAGCTAACACTATTTTTTAGAAAAAAACAAACATGTTTTGGTAAAATTGCAGTCACTTGAATTGTAGCATTGCTTTATTTTCTTGAGCATATTCAACTTTCAACTCGTTGACAACTTTGAGAATCACTGAAGACTTACTAAGAATGGGATACATTAGGAGGACTCTCCTCTTGTGGATGTCTGGAGGAAACTTAGCGTAGAACACCTTGGCTTCACTGGTGTCATCATCGCTCCGAATTAAGATTTTCCCAATGCGGATTGAGCGACAGCAGTCTCGCAGACCATGCTCCATTGCCTCACCTTTACACACCACAGATACAGGAGAAAAGAGGTAGGGGGCAGTAGGTTTAATTAATCAAACTTCAAACTCTGCATCCAGGACTTAGTTTAATCATGTTGAACTAGTTAGCTATTTTAGATCTTCTTAAGGTTGCAAGGAATAGAAAAGGGATCCGGCCCCATTTTTCAAGGCACTGCTTAGAACTATACGGTAAGCAGAGCCATGAAAATAGGTCAAGAAGAGAGAAGGGTGGGGATTTGAGGAAACATGATACCATTTACACTATTTGTTTGACCTTGTACTTCTCATTATGCTGGTGTTGAATCAAAACCACAACTTTTGACTTTAACTGCTCGCCACAGGATGGCACTAGTTTTTCAAAGATGGGAAGGAGTAGAGAAGGGAAAATGGGGGGGGGGGGGGGTACTAAGCCAGGAATTATTGGGACATACCACTTCTCATTATACTGACGCCACAATTCCCATGCTCAAACAGCACCCCATTGTACTGGCATCCAGTTGGTGTGGTTACCACTGTCTCCTTGTAGGGAAGTTGGTTCAGGCCCTCTTCAACGATGAGCCGGATCTGGGAAACACACAAAAAGACAAGAAAATCAGAAGGAAGCATGTTATGATGCAAGAAAATTGTCACATCAGAGCAACATTAATGTAAAACATGCAGTCCTCAGTCCAACAGAAATCCTGCTGTTAGATTTTGAAAGGTTACGTACCGGTAATCAAATAATGAGTTCCAATTTGTTGACAAGGGAACAATTTCATGTAAAGTCTTTAAAACGACAGCAGCACTCAGCAGTTGGGACTGTATTGTAAGGTGGAAATAAGAATATCACTTACTAATCTGTCAGCATAGAACACAAAATCACCTCTTGAAGTTGCCCTGAAAATATGCAATAAAAGCCAAACAATAATAAATCTTTCATTTCGTCACAAAATGATTATGATGATCCTTCACATAAACAGTAATTTTACAAATTTTAAAAATTCTTGTGGTGATAATCACATTCTCCTCCCTGGCAGTTGCTAGCCTAATCAACAAATCAGAATTGAGAATTCAAGTATGCTTGAACTTGAATTGAAGATAATTGTTAAAGATCAAGTTCAAAGTTACTTGGTATGTGTGGGACTTTAATCTTTAGGAACATTCAATATCATGAATATAGCCCTAAACTTTGGTTAATGAAATTAATATTTTCTTTGCAACTGGTGGAGTGACTTCTACATTGTAGTTCTACAGTACAATAAATTACAATTTTATATATAGTATTAATATCAATACTAAAAAACATCAAATTTAAAAGCCCTTGTTGGCTTTTTATAATTAATGTAAAAGTTTTAACTTATTTTAGTAAAACTTAAAATATAGGCTAGGCCCCACTTACTTATTTCTAATGGTTGTTTGTAGTTCCCTTATTTGGTCATTAGCCTTTAATAATCGTAGCTGAGGACCATATTCATCCATTTCTATGCTGTTTGTTCCAAACTGTTTCTTTTTCTCAACGTCCCCCATGTTTTAGCCATGTGTTGTTTTATTATTCTCCCATTCACTGTTATGCGTTTAGACTCTAGAGGCAAAGTGCCCTGCAACACTTCAAATTGGTGGCACTACACCAAAATATAAACCCAAACTTATATGACCCAAATGCTCACAAAAAGCGTTTATTTTATTTAAAAAGAGAATTTAGGATTAAAAATATCAGAATATGATTAACAATGATTAATTGAAATTCGATAATTTTTTTTATAAATGCATTTTGAAAACCCAATAAATCACTCCGCCAATTTTCCCAGCATGCAGTATTCAAGATGGCAGCGCTCATGTCGGTATCGAGATTGAAAACATCGTTATTAAAAACATCTTTTATACGACACATAAGAGCTTCGCAGACGCCTAGAATACCAGACAGTCTTAATATTTGTATGCGCGTAAGAAATATCAACCATTCAGTGAAATATCAGGTAAAAATATTGTGATATGAGGCCTTGTGCAAAGTCCATTTTGACAACGTAAACTGTATGGGTGGGATATCCGGATGGGTACCCTATTGAAATTGTGATCTTAAAAATGTGTACACAGTTTTGGAGGGGGTGTTTTGCCCATTTCATAAAATGGTTGCGCATTTTTTAAAACAGATTAACACGTTTTCATGAAATTGCGCGCTCGCAATTACAAAATGTTGCGCAGTTGAAAAAGTTACTCTGCAGTGTTTCTTAGAAACTTTATATGAGTAGAATCATGGAGGAAGGAAACATTTCGAAATGTGATTGTCCATGGTCCTGGTGGAGGAAGGATGAAAATTGTTGTTTCTTTCCCCCTAGTTTTGCGATAATCTTTTTTTAACCCCAACTCATCTGCAACCGTCTGGAGGATGCAATGCATGGTTACAAATACTTTTCTCCATGGATGGTCAGGTGGTAGAAACAACACAAAATAGTTGCTTTGTTTTCTCTTTGTTTGTGCTTAATCAGTATATAATATGCATTGACTATTGAGCCCTCTTTTTTGTAGCTTTTGTACTTATATATTTAAATATAACATGAATTTTATAAATTTTTTGTAAATTTTGTTACTTTTTGCCATTTGTTTTTCTTTTGTTATTGTTTGTTGTTTCTACTTTTTATGTACAGCGCCTTTGAGCAAGTTCTTGGATCTATGGTGCTTTATAAATGCAGTTATTACTATTAATTTTATTATTATCACTATTTATCAATTATTATTAGGCTTACAATTTTGTACATGATGTATTTTTGTTTATCAGCCTTTGTGCTGCAAAGACAGGTTGAAAAAAAAACCATTTTTATCTAAATACTTTGGAGGATTGGTACTACTACCTGCGTGAACTTTATAATTAAATTAGTACGCTTTAACTATTTAGATTGAAAGTATTTTTCCCCCAATACTTAGGCTGCTTTTCCTCTAAGTTTTCTTTTTACAATAAATGTATACGCTTTTGTTTCTTTTTCATGATAACCAGAACAGAAAGCCATTTTTACTAAGTAGGATAAAATCAACCAGTACCAGCGTATGTTGGAAAAGCAAACAAAGTGCAATCCAGCAAAAACAGGTAAGAATAGAAATAACTGACATTATTTCAACTTTTATCAACTCAAATTTCAGGCTGTGTATTGACAGGGCCAATTATTTTCACCCTATTTATATTGCATTTGCGGGGCTCCAAATTACCACTGAACCACAGGCCTGAGGCCGGTGATTTTAGCCTTGGGCCAGTAAAGTCAGGACAGGACAAGTCCGACAGTTATGTTTTTTCATTTGACTTAAAGTACCTCGCTGTGTAATAAAAAAGGTTCAATAGATGACTTTGAGTCTTATTTTTTCAATTGTGTTGAGTATTGAAATAATATTTTAAAATAACTTCAGACAAATAAGATTCTCTTCGTGCTTGTTCACATAAACAGTTCACATACGTTTACACATGTGTGTTTAACTGTGTAGAAAGTTCTCTCAGCAGGTTCTGATCTTGTAAAATATATTCTGGTCCACTAAAAATGTTAAGCCCTGCAGTGTTGAGGTTTTTCCCCTAAATTCGAGCCCTGTTTGGTAAAGTAACAACACACCACGTGACCTTCTATTGATGGTGGTGAAAGTTGCAGAACCTATTTGACCCAGACTATGGGAAGTTGGCTCTGATTTTGTTTCTGGAATTTTCATTTGCTACATGTATGATCTTTTAAAAGAAAGGCCTAAAAAATAATAGGTAATACAATTTTTTTAAATGCATTATTGCGGTACATGTATTTAATACTTGACAATATTAGGCTTAAATCAGGCCTCAGAATTTTGCAAGATGAGGAAACCAATGCCCTTTGTCGCACCTGCTACTCTTGTCTCTTGTCTTGGTTGCCCTTGTCTGTTAAGATTGTCCACAGAGCCACTTGGCCAAATTTACAGTGTTGTAGTACTCATACTTGGCACTCGTACTCAAGCGCTACTCAAGTAGTGTTTTGTACTTCTACTCGTCTAGCAAAATACTCAAACTCAAAGTGAATGGTTCCCTTTTTGTGTTTGTTCTTCATTCCCCACAGCAACTTATAAGCCCTGCTCCTACTTCGGTCACAGTTCGGAAAGACAAACTCCACGCCCTCGGCACCGGGGTACCAGCTAAAACTGGTGTCCCGGATCAGGTGACAGGATGGGAGATTATCAGAGAGATGCTGACGTATATATGGCCCAAGGATGAGAGGGGGATCAAGATAAGAGTGGTGACTGCTCTCAGTCTACTTGTTGGGGCAAAGGTAATGTGTCAAAAGTCAAAGTTCAATTTGTTAATCCAAACCCAAGCCTGAAATTTAACTGGTTTGCCCCATTTACTACACACTTGCCTGGTCTTTCCAGCTAAGTCCTCTGAGCCTACTGGGTCTTTCATACATGTAAGTTCTTTCTGCTCTGAGCCGACATAAAAAGTTTGGTTACAGCACTTGAAATCAATTGGGGTCTTCAAATATTTGCGGTTTTGTTCACTTTGACAGTATTTCAGATGGAAATATTCCTCCTGAGGTTTGGTACTGGCATGGACCTTATGTGAGCTTTTAGATTGAAACTAACCAGCTGTCTTTCTTTTACAATTACCAATCCTGTATTTTGACATTAAACAGCTGTATGAAACAAGACTCCTCATGCTGTTTATATCTGTTGTATGTACAGTGTGTATATATGTTGTATATATTACATATTTTATTTGACTTGTTGTTTTTCTGCAGATAACCAACGTTTATGTGCCATTTTTGTTTAAATATGCCGTGGACCATTTAAATGACCATCAAACAGCTGCTGATGCCATGGCAACCGGAGGACAAGCTGCCACAGTCATCACTGCTCTGCTCATTGGCTGTAAGTTTCACTGCTTTTTGTGTGTGTCCCAAACCCCCTTGAAGACAACCCATGTGAAGTGGCAACACTGTCTTTAGTCTGGGGAACCCCATTTGAGCATTCACTTGTGACCAATTAAGTCATTGTACTTAAAATTACTCATTATGGGAAAGCTCCATTAAAGCATTTCCGAGTTTGGCCACAAAAACTCAGAAACTATTCATCCTTTTTACCCATTAGGTGTGTTTACATTGAATTACTTGGGTCATTAAACTTAATGAATGAGCGGTGAATCTGCCTGGGGCAGTCAGCAACTCTAATGGTTTGTGCATGATCCAACTATGTCAACTGTTTCGAAAAAGAATTACATGGAGATAACAGGTGTGAGTTGTCAGATGAAAAGGATGTTTCACTTGAGCATCTTTCTTTAATGGAGCTTTCCTGTAATGTCAAAATGTAACTGGCAACTGGCTCCCTGGTACTGAACAGTGGCTTTCACAAACTTATATTTTCAAATCAAACTGATCTTTGATTCTTTCATCAAATAGATGGAGCAGCTAGGGCCGGATCGTCTCTCTTCAATGAGATGAGGAATGCCGTCTTTGCAAAGGTAGCCCAGAACTCCATCAGACGTGTTGCTAAGAATGTCTTCCACCATCTTCACTCACTTGACATGAATTTTCACCTTGCGCGTCAGACAGGAGCTCTGTCTAAGGCAATCGACAGGGGAAGCAGGTACAACCATTGACAGGTTAAATTTAACCAATATCTGCCTGACTGGTCAGAGTACATACATGTGTACAGTTCCTGCTTAACAAGCCCACGTAGCGCTTATTGCTGCATGACAATATAGAGTATTTAATTACTGCCTTGAAAACAAACATATCCCAACTGTATACTGTTGGAAAGAGCACCTTACTCTCTTTAATGTGACACTAACTTCTTGTTCATCTACGGGTTTTCCTGTGGTTCAGCGATAACTGCGTTTGTGTGTTCTACAGGAAATCTTGTAGTTAGGCAAAGAAAACACTAACTTCTTGTTCATCTACGGGTTTTCTGATAGTTCGGCGATAACCAGATAACAGTGTTTGTGTGTTCTACAGGAAATCTTGTAGTTAGGCAAAGAAAAACACTAACTTCTTGTTCATCTACGGGTTTTCCTGTGGTTCGGCGATAACAGAGTTTATGTGTTCTACGAGAAATCTCGTAGTTAAGCAAAGAAAACACTAACTTCTTGTTCATCTGTGGGTTTCCCCGTAGTTCGGCGCAAACTGTGCTTGTGTGTCCTATGGGAAATCCTGTAGTTAGGCAGATTTAGGTTAACTCTATTCTCCTTTAAATCTATTCGGGATTTTCAATTTGGCTGTCGGAGTGCTTCCTTTCCCCTGCCTTTGGTCATCTTTGATTCCCACCTCATGCCTTTTTTTTCTTTGAGTTGGACTGGATTTTCAGTTCCGGCGTGATTGTGTGGTTTTGTCACCCCCTCCCTTGGAGTTTTTCCTCCGACATCTAGAACTGATGAAAATTATTCATCATGTTATTATTGCATGTGCTGTTAGATGTTTTGAAATTTTACAAACAAGAATAACTAAAAAAGAAAGGGGGAGGGGGTAATATTGAAAAAACTTCTTACCTCTTGCTATTTACTATTATTGTTATTATTATTTTTTTCATGGTTTGTTTTTCCTGTCAGGGGAATCAACTTTGTTTTGATGGCTTTGGTCTTCAACATTGTCCCGACTATTTTTGAGGTTGGATTGGTTACTGGAATCATGGTGAGAGAATTGTTTTTTTTAAGTTACACAAATTGTTTTTAAGCAATGTACATGTTCTTGTTAATTTGTCTTCTTAACAGGGTGTGTTTTTTGTGATGGGAAACAGAATTCAATTGATGTTTTACAGAATGTTTCACAGAAAGGTTTTTAACAAAATATGGAACAAACTTTTGTCATTTTCAAGGCATAGCCCTGCAGCTTATAGGATGTGCATCACCTGCCTTGATCATTATGTAAAAGTTTGTAAATATTGAATAATAAATCATAATTTCTTTTGATCAGATATTACTCAGTGAGGTATTATTATTCATGAATATTCAATTTAAAATACACAAGACTGCTGGACTTGTCTGCTCGTAAGTTTACTGGCTTGAGACTAAAAGTACTGGCCTCAGGCCTGCAGTCCAGTGTAAAATTCGGCCCTGTGTGGTTGATATATTCTTCTTTTTGATTGCAGTACTTTAGTCTAGGGGCACCCTTCGCTGGTATTACACTAGCCTGCATCGCTGCCTATGCAACATTTACACTCAGCATCACAGCATGGAGGACAAAGTTCAGAGTTCAAATGAACCAGGCAGATAATGAGGCTGGTAACCAGGCGATTGATTCACTCATCAATTATGAAACAGTGAAGGTAGGTGACCGGTTCCCATTTTGTAAGACTCGAAAAACGAGACAAGTTATTATTCTAAATTCATAAACACCCCAGGCAGTCTATTTGTGGAAAGGTAGGTGGTCACATGACCATGTTTACCCGGTATAAAACGGCTGGGAAAGACATAGCTGGAGCTGTTTAACAGTTTAACACCAGTCGGCTAGTGTGTGTTCGGCGCTCATAGCCATGCTCTTTGGCGCCCTAGCTTACGTTGGTGCTAATTTCTGAATAACGCAAACAATACATACTCGTACTCAATGAAAAATCTAGTGGTGCTTGTTCTATTATTATTTCAGTACTTCAATAATGAGAAGTATGAGGCTGACAACTATGACAGGGTTCTTGCACAGTACGAGGTAGCTTCGCTGAAAACAACAACTAGTCTGGCACTGCTCAACTGGGGCCAGAATGCTATCTTCAGTGCTTCACTTGCAGCTATCATGGTCATGGCTAGCAAAGGAATCATGGCAGGTAAGGAACCAGATGTGTACTATTCCATCAAAGTTATTTAAGATGGATTATTCATTTGCCATTGAAATTGTTTGTTTTGCCTGTTCACTAATTTCTTTGTTTTTTGTAAATTGTCCAAATCCTGCAAAATCCATTAGGCTGGACTGTAATACATATATGTCAGAATCTAAATATTTGGGTCTTGAGAGGGGATGAACAATTTCAGACTTTTGTGTCTGAATTCAGACTTTAGAGCTTGATGGCTCAGTTTGTAGAGTACTGGAATGTTAATTGGGAGGCGGTAGGTTCAAATCTCGCTCTAGTCAATTTTTCTTTGTTCAACTCTGCTCAAAAATTTACCCTGTCATTTTACCTTGAGGCTTATTACTTGAGACATGTAAATATTTGATGACATTTTTGCAGGCACGTTAACTGTTGGAGATCTTGTGATGGTGAATGGTCTACTGTTTCAGCTGTCTCTGCCTCTGAATTTCTTGGGCTCGGTCTACAGAGAGATTAGACAGTCTCTGATTGACATGGGCACCATGTTCAGTCTACTCAAAGTGGAATCCAAAGTCAAGGTAAAAACCATAACACCATACCACCCAAAAATCCCAAACGGAAACTGCTTTACCCATAAAGGAACAAGTTATCAGGCCTGACTGTGCTTTTAGATTGAAACTAATCAGTCTGTTTTTATAACAGTCTTCAACTTTGACTCTAACAGTCACTAATTAAAAGTGTCAACTGTTTCCAAGGGAAAGAAAATCACTTTTTGAGATGACTTAAAGTTAAGGTCATAGATTGTTTTGTCGATGTAGTGCTGATTTATATGCCAACTCATCAATAACCACACAAGAAATCAGTTAAAGTTTCAGCTGAATAGAGTGTCTAAAACATCTAAAAATGTCTAAAACAAAACAAAATTCTGTCATGGTATTTTGCTTGAGAACGTCTGGCCGCAAAGTTCACAAATGAACAACATGGGAATTTGCATCTCCCAAAGTCACCTTCTAGCAATCTGTAGAGATTCATATTATTCGACGTTATTGATTTCTTATCTACAGGGGCATTTCAGACGAAATAATATTGCAGGATGCTTATACCACCTTTATAACGAGTAGTTTCTCAGATAAAAAATACCTTTTTGGGGGGGGTGGGGTTGGTCATTACCAAAGTATTACCCTACCTTGAAATGAAACGATCCCTCTTTGATTACTGCAGAGGAAATTGAATGCACCAGCTCTGGATATAATACCCCAGAATGCCAGCATTACATTTGAGGACGTCTGCTTTGGGTATGTCGAGGGCCAGGACATCTTCACCAACTTATCCTTCACTGTCCCAGCAGGGAAGAAGGTCGCTATTGTTGGAGGAAGCGGGTCAGGGTGAGTAACCAAACAAAAGCACCTAAAGCTCCTAATGTAAGCAGTTGTAATAATGATAATAACAATTTATATATTCTTATAAAGCGAATGTATCTACCCCTAAGGTACTCAAGACACTTGAACAAATAGAAATAATTCAAGACAGGTTTTTTGTATTTTTTTATTAAAAGAACAATTTATGTAGCACCTTATAAGGGTTTACAAGGTGCTGTGGGCATTCAGCAGCCACTGCCAGAAACACCAGGGCAAACCCCTTCTCTTTACAATAAGTGTAACTGGGTTACACAACACACAGAAACTATGGCTTTATATCCCAACCAAAGGACAAAGCAAGAATGGTTATGTGTCTTGCTTAAGGACACAAGTGCCACAACTGGGACTCCAACCTACACACTGCTGATCAGAAACACCAGAGCTAGAGTTCAGTGCTCTTAACTACTCAACTACGTTATGCTATAATTTATTAGTTACCCTATTAATTTCGTAAGCATAAATTTCTCTCAAATGTGGATGTGCATTTGAAATTTTATTTTATGTTAGGAAATCCACAATCATGAGGATGCTGTACAGATTTTATGATCCAGACTCGGGGCGTATTCTGATAAATGATACTGACATCCGTGAGGTTGACCTGGACAGCTTGAGAAGGTCAATCGGTGTCGTTCCTCAGGTAAGGAGCAAGCCGTTATTTATCACATTTTTTATTGACCACACTTCACCTTCAGATGTTCTTATTAATAAAACCGGGTTCTTATACAGTGATTTATCACAAATCAAGGAGCGGTAAAGAATTTGATTTTGATTTTTCCCTGAGAGCACCAAGTAGACAGTCATCATCACACATTGGTATAGGGTAAAAGCCCAAATGTTATTTGGAAATTGACGGAGCAGTGTTATTTTGAATTTATTTTCATTTTATCTTTTCAAAGGACTGCGTTCTCTTCCACAACACTATCTTCTACAATATTAATTATGGGGACTTCAATGCCACTGCAGAGGAGGTACTGACTGCAGCCAAGATGGCCGACATTGATGGCAGCGTGCGTAAAATGCCTAAAGGTTACGACACTGAAGTTGGCGAGAGGGGCCTCAAATTATCAGGTAAAATTGGGAGTCAAAATTTCCTGCCAAAGAATATTGATGGTTTTATTATCTCACTGGTTAAAAAAAAACTGTTTAACTGCTTCAGCTCGGTATTCAGAAAAGTTGTCCATGCCCACCCGCGGTATTATTGTTTTGAATTTTTTTGGAGCTTCTGGAGTAATCATTTTCCTTTGTAAATACCGTTGCTACAATTAAATCCTGACTAGTCAAAGGAAAAACAATAAAGGTTCTGATAATTAGCTCAGGGATTTGATGTTGTCGTCTAAGAAAGGAGGAGTACGTGCTCACTGTGATTAGCAGAGCCTGTATCGGAAGCCCTGGCCAATAGTCTGCCAAGATATGCTGGAATCTCGGAACACTCGGACTTGCCTCCCATTAAGCCTAATACAATGATAAACAATAGTGGCAGCCTGTCTATTATTGTATGCCACATTTGTACAACAGATCTGGACTTTGTGGTGTGGTGTGAATATTGAAAAATGAATGTACTCCTCCAAATGTTTTGCCTTTAAGGTGGTGAGAAACAACGCGTTGCTATAGCAAGAACCATCCTGAAGAATCCACCCATCATTCTGTACGACGAGGCGACATCGTCACTGGACTCCATCACAGAGCAGGTATGCCATTCACTCTCCCAAAGTTCAAAGTTCAACATGTGATATTCATTTCCTTCCCTCACACTTCACATTGAAGTAAAATTTGCATGGCTCGAACTTTCACTTTGCATCTGACCAGAACTAAGTCTCTGAGGTCAAATTAATTGACCGAAACAATTTATGAGAACTTCACAAAAATGGGGCATTAACCAGAAACGGTTAATGGCGTAGGCTCATCTCTTGAAAAATAATATTCTCAAAAAATTCTGCCTTCATTTTATTTTCAAGGAGTGGATTTTAGTCTTTGTAATTTTATCAAATTATTGGATGGGTATGCTTTAAATGCTTTAATTTGTAAAAAGAATTCCATTGAATTTTTTTTTGTAGTTTGTAGACCGCTATCTTGAACCCATGCCTAACCCCAAGCCAACACCTCTGTTTTGGTATGGTCAGAACAGCTGTGTCACTGCGGTTGAACCGAATACTCAAAAACACTTTACCAATGACCAAAGCTTAAACAAGTTTCTAGGCGGCTGTTTATTCCAACGTGAAGAAATCTTTGAATGTTTTCACTAAAAGTTGATCCCATGTTACATGCTAGTTAGATTGGGGTGTTTATTGCAAACTGTCACTGAAGTAACTCTTTTACAAAACAATTATGTAATATGCATGTATCTGGAATACTCTCAGCAACATATTAATTTATATTTTTTATTTCAGAACATTCTCAACTCGATGAAAACTGTAACCAGGGGTCGCACTTCAATATTTATTGCACATCGCTTGTCCACAATCGTCGATGCGGACGAGATTCTAGTCATCAACAATGGCCGCGTTGTCGAGCGAGGCAGCCATTACATGTTGCTTAGCAACCCGGACAGTATGTACTCGATGCTGTGGAACAACCAGAACAAAGCAGCGCTGGGGGACATAAATGAGGGGGTGGGGCTTCAGAGTAGTTTGGAGGAGGAGGAGCAGTTGTTACCGTGACGAACCATCCTTTCATCTTTACAAATAAACCTCTTCGTTTTTAGTCAAAAAATGTTTAATCATAAATTTGTACTCTTCATGAAATTTTACGATCATGATGTGCCAATAACCGACACGAACATCCGTAACAGAAAGGGTGAGAATGATCGAATCAGCTTGTTCTAGAACCATCAGGGCCTAATTTCATGGAACTGTTTCAAGCAGACAACAAATTATTATTGCTTTTATTATTGTTATTATGATTTGTACTGTTTGGGTGATAAATAGGTGCAGACAATTTGAAATCCATGTCTGTAAAACTTTCTAGCTGGACTTGGAGGACCTTGATGGACACAAGACCATTCTTAACTGGAAAGCCATAGGGATGTCAAGCTCATTTTATAATAAACTCATTCCCAAATCACTTATGGGCATTAATGTTGTCACAGATTTAGGTAGTTACAACCTATAATTGCTGCTTTTTAAAAAACTTTTTAACATGCTTTATAATGGATGAAATAATTGCTAAAAGCTAAGGAATGTGATTTTACAGCATATATTTCCAGCTTAAAGTAAAACAGGTGTTGTTTTCCTTTATGCCTGTAAATTTGCTGTGTACTACTATAATTTATAATAGAAACTGTTAATGGGCTGTGTTGGTATTGGTGTAAGTATGTCATGGTAGAAATGACAGTATATATTTATTTCCCGGGTGTATCGTAAACTTTGGTCTGATCTCTGGCTATGCAGCTAAATGGCTTCTGACTGGCACCCGAACAAAGATATTAACAAAATAGGGAGACTGCCAAGATTAGGGCTAGATAGCTCAGTTGGTGGAGTGCAGTCAGGTCAGGATTCAAATCTAGCTCTGGTCAGTTTTTCTTTGTTCTACCCCAAATTAAATGTTTATGTAAATAGAAAAAGTTAAGAAAAGAGGGCAAACTATTAGGCTTTATTTAAAAACTTGAAGTATTTGTACAAAGTACAAAGTATCAGTTTGGGCCTACCCAGGGATATGCGCAAATGAAGGGTTAGATACAATAAGAAGCCCACTCCCAAAGTATGCTTTTCCCCACCCCCAATAAAACGAAAAATGCCTGGTTACGCCATTGCAGTTCGCCTGTATGATAATATTTTTCAACAAGATTGTGGGAACTAATTTAGTAAACGTTCCAAAATAAAAACGGTGTACTTTTCCCCTCAAGAGAAAACTATAGTGGTAAAGATATTGTTCCAGAATGCAGACAATTATATTAACTTTTGTTATCTGGTAGCGTGGGATATCTGTTACACTTCTGTGATCGAGTTATACTTGAAAATCTGGACTCTATTTCAAATAAACAGCTGTTATTTTTATATTTGAACCTACAGCGAAAATCACGGCGTGTCTGATGATTTCAACCCCCCCCCCCCCCCCCCCGTCTTAAGATGCAATATCGCCCGTGAAATCTGAGCAGCATGCCTATAGGGCTTAGGAATTCCGTTTTTGTGCTCGATTCGCATTTCTGGAAGTAGTGATGAAATTTTCCCCTTGTATATTTCGCCTTCCCGATTGCCCTAACTGTTAAAAGGAAAGCAAAACTTCAGGTTCAACTCAAAAAAGGAGTAAAATGCCATTTTTGCGGAGTGTTTTCGAGTGATCTTTTTCGTAATCGGTGCCCATGTTTAAAATCTCGAAAGGAGCTACGTCCGCCCCTTTCTCCCAAGTGTTTCATTTCATGTTTTTTGTTGGGAGAAAAAATGTATCAATATTGTAAAATCATGTCAAACCTGAAGGGGTACGTTTGCAAACTGCAAAGTTTTTGTTTATTTGAAAGTTTTCCGAACAGCAAACATTGAATTTATTGTATTTTAAGCTATAGGCCCTACTAACTTTCGAAACATTTTCATATTTATACTTCTGACGGCATTAATCGTGAAATGATCTAGGGTGTTTTGGCCAGAAACATTTTTAAAATCTGATTTTGGTCACAATGGTGCACTGTGGGAATTAGAAGAAGAAGAAAACGTTCATTGCGGATTGTTTTTCCGACTGAATTCTTTTTGACAAAGTCCCGGGAGTTATAATCTATTTTTAAGAGTTGTTTTCTCCGCTAACGGACAAAATGCTTCATATTCGATATTGTTGTTAAAGAGGGCTCCAAGGTCAAATGTAATTAAATGCTGCACTCATTTTCCAATAGATAGAGTCCTTATGCAATCGGGAGAAAAACTTTATAGCTCTATATGCCTCACGTTAAAATTATGTAAATGTCATTATACTATACTTTATACTCCTTCAGAGCGACATTGAAACATGACGTCATTATATATCAACAACAAATAGGTCTGTACATTCCAAAGAGGAATGTTTGCGTCAGTAACGTATCTAATTCAACATCGACATTCAGGAATGAATTAACATTATTTCTGTGCAAAATTCAAAGACACATAATACAATGTTACGTCATTGAATGTGTTTGGATGTTGGTAACATTTGTCGCAAAGGCAAGACAAATCCCTGCCTCCGCCACCGCTCCCACTGGTACTCCATTTACTATATTGCCGTATCCAAATAGGCAGCAGCTACGGCTACTACTGTTGCTAAGGGTGATGCTAAGAATGTCCTATGCTTCAACGCATGATGACGCAGCGGTCGAGCCGTAGCCGTAGCTGTAGCCGCCATTTTGGACACGACCTTTAAACCTCAGGCCGTATCCGAATTGGCAGCTACAGCTAGGGCTACGACTCTTGCAAGGATGTACTGTACTTCAACGCACGATGCAGCGGCAGTCTAGCCGTAGCCGTGGCTGTAGCCGCTAATTCGGAAACAGACCTCATACTTTCAAAGGTAAACAGAACAGGTGCGTTTCAAAAGAGGCTTCCGCTGGCCCCAACCACCTATAGAAGACACTTGTTTAGCATTCAGGGTACCTGCTGAGAAGCGCGGGATTCAACGTCCTAATTTGCATTGATCTCGTCCTACGGTTATTCAAATTTTGTTTTGTGTTGGAAGAAGAATTACTGGTTGTATTATGGCAGTTACCGTGAAAATTAAACGCTGCTTCAAAGGAACGCATGGCTGTGGATTCAAATTGGTGCGTGCGCAGCCCGGGCCTAAATGCTGGACCCTTGGTCGTAATGGCGTCCACAGTTCACTTTGAAGGGTAAGAAAAATCATCAAATCTCTTAAATTATGATACTTGTAGAGTAACGACATGGCAAAATTCACACTCAGTCTGCTAAGGTTCTGTTACGTTCAAACAAATCACTAGGAAGATTGTATTTTTATGATTCTGAAAGCATTAATCATGTGTCAATATGGAATGGTCAATCGTGTTGCTGTGAAGGCCCAGGGGCCGTTTCCAAAACTTGGCCCTGGCTCCGGCTTTGGCTTGGGTCCCGGCTTGGGCTCCGTCATCAATTGGTGCACTGTAAACTGCACGGTGTTTCCAGCATCAAACTGAGCAAGAGCCAAAGCCGAAGCTCAAGTCGAGGTTTGGAAAAAGCCTCTGGTTGACAAGTTCCATGCCCAAAAGAAACAAAAATGGTTTAGTGAGTAGCGCTGCCGCTGTTAACACCACTGTAGACCCAAGTGTTGTAATTGAGACAACAACAGTCCGAGACTGAGGGGAGAGTCCTCCTCTCTAAGGTGAAGGGGAGACCTACAACACTGTAGACGGGAAAAGGTGTTCATTCAGCAGTTTGTAATTATAGTTCAAAGTGCCTGTTCATATTGTATAGTTCAGTGTATTACCTCTATTGCACAAACATCTAAATGGGGACCATTGATCACACATCAGAATAAAAACAAAGAAACAAAAACAATACAAAGCAAAAACATAGAAAACATATCTACAGTAAAATATATAAAATTAGTAGGGGAGATGGCCTTTAGCTTTCGATCCAGACCGGACCTTCGTCAGAGGCATAAACAAGAACAAACACAAACATATCCATTTATAGCAAAAAGAGGAGCAAAGGATTAAGGGAGAGTATCCAGAAAAAAGCGGGGAAATATACCCAATAGGACAGATTATTTAAAAAAAACCTGTACATGTAGAAAAAGTAAATAGAAAAAAGCCTGTGAAAAACGGAAAAATGCAATTGTTTGAAGGTGTTCTGAAAAGAACAGGTGATGAGTAGGGGAATTAAAATGGATACAGTAAAAACAAATAAAAACAAAAGACAAGCAACTCAATGGGATCACCACGAAGGGATACCACAACAGAAAATTAAGTTTCTTACTACGATTGGTGAGGGTCTGTTGAAACCGTAGAGTTGCAAACAGGATAATCCTGATGACCGGTGATAATAATATACATATTTGTTCAGTAATAATACAGATATTCTGCTAATCTTTTTATGCATGCTGTATAAGAGTAATAACACCATTTAAAAAAAAACTTAAATCCTCCAAGTGTGGGTCGAATACGGTATTTGTTGCCACCCAAAAATTTAACTTTTAGCTTGGTAGAATTTCTTTTTGAGAAACAACATTTTAGCACTATAAACAGGTATTTAAGGAAATGAAGGCCGTGGGTACCTCAGGTAGGCTACTACACTGATTTTGTGTACACTGATCCATTCTGATTTTGTAGAGAGTATGTTTTCCTTTAAATTTCTAAAAAAAATTATGAAGCCTTTGCTACTGGTATACATTAGTACATGATGGTTACATTGTTAAAAATAATAGTAGTAATTCGTTTGCTTTACACTTTGCCTTAATTTCCCAAAATTTTCGTTGTAATCACCTCCCAATACAAATTTATTTCAATGATGACCTGTTTTGACGGCAAGCAGTCCTTGATGAAAGGTGACTGTTTACTTTGATTCATTTTGTTTTGTCACTTTTATCCATCAGATGACGGCTATTTCCGCCTTGCAAACATTTCTAAGAAGCTGCAATGAAGTTTAAAAGAAGATGCAAGCTGGTTGAAACAACAGCATCCAGGCAGTGACACAGTATATTCCCCCACGTGGAGAAAAAATACAAAAGAAACCGTTTGTGGTATAACAGTATCCTTGACAAAATATGAACCATTGGTGCATTTGTGTCAAAGTTTGAAGGAAAAATGAACGAAGGAAGAAAACAAAAATCTCGTTACTTGAGAGTTTTAATGTGGCATGTTACACTCACAAATGAAAAGTTGGCAGGGAAAAAACAAAAAAACAACAACAACAAAATGTGAATATAATTACTTCTGTTCAAAATTCGAGCTGTTTGACTATAGTCTGCAGTATGATATCATGTGGTGATATCACAGTACACAGTCAACCCTTTTACTGTCTGACCATTCAAGTAGAGATTATCAAAATGCAACTTGCCAACTCGCTTGCATGCACAAAGGCAATGTGTAACTCTAGCATGCTCTTGAAAATAGTGGAATATGTTCCCTGGGCTGACCATACCACACTGAAAAAAAGGATCACCTTTAATTAAAACATTAATAGCTACCGTGGGGTAGACTTGTGTAACATCCCTTCGTGACGCGTATTCAGACGACTTGGACGGTAATTAAATCAAGTTTCCAGAATCAAATTGGCAAAATTATACATAAGGCTGTTGTTCGCAGGATATTTAAAAACATTTTTTGGGGGAAATTTTTATTATTTCGATCATTGACAAACAAATGTATTGCAACTGGAAGAAAGCTGAAGTTATTAATAAAAAATAAATAAATAAATAAATTTAAAAAAAGAGAAATTTAAATGGAATATACTTTTGAACAAGCATTTTGTATTATGAAATGACGGAAAGGTCGCCATGTTGTTTATTAAAATGTTGTTTTCACAAAGTCTTGGCGTAGGGGTTCGGACTTTGGACAATAGTGAGCTGACGACTCGGACTCGGACTCTGACTTTCCCGGCTTCGCACTTCGACTGTAGGTCCTGGGGATGATTGAAAAACAAGTTTACCCCAGAGGTTGTCATCAGCTTATTGTTATGTGTACATTACTATAGACGTTAGCGTTTCATGAATGTTGAAGTAGGAAAAATATTTTTTTAAATCGTGCAACCATTTCTATTTATGTTATTATTCAGTCTATCTGTGATTCCATTTAGTATGGTGGCTTTAAAGGGACATATATTTGTAAATATATATTAGTGCAAATATTTATGTAAATATATCTTTGTGCCATATACCTTTAAGCCACGATACTTTAGAGTGGTACGGTATAACGTGAGCATACACATTAGTATTAATTGTTTGTCGGTAAAGGGTTAGAAAGTTACAATTTTATGAAGAGCAATAAATTCACATGAATCAAAAACAATTTCAAAGTTACACATTTTCTTTGAAAGCACATTGCTGTTTCAAAAGGAAAAACAGTTTGAGAGCCATTTTGCTCAGTTAAATACTCAGTGTTAGACCGTATCATTCGAAAAAGGGCATATTTTAATACTGGACATTAACTCAATTAATTCAATGATTATGCTACAGCTACCTTACTATCACATTTGCAACAATGTGGCCATAACGAGGCTTGGCTAAAAACTATAGTCTGTCCCCATGTTTAAAATAATAAATACAACATAGATGGTTGTAGCATGAATTAGGTAACATACTTACAGGCAGAGAAACCAAACTGAAGGAATTTAAGGGGCCACAATATCGTAGACATTCAAAACTGTCATCCAACAGCTTTAATGTTGAAAATGTACTTTTTCATTAAAAAGGAAAGACAATCATAACTTTTAAAACCAATCTTACCTTTAATTTGTTTTAATAAAAAACGAAACACCCAATATTGTCTTTTGCAGATTATACTACTGCAAAAGAACATTACAAAACGTATAAGTAATCTATCACATGGCATTACTAAATTATTAGTTTACAATAATTATCATTCCCCTTAGTACATTCAAAAGTATTATGTTTGTATAACATGGTTCAATCTGATATTTTATGTTCAAAAGGTAACGAGAAAAAATTGCCAACTAAATACTTGTCAAATAATGAACTATAGTTATTATAACAACTAGAACTAGTTATTATTTTTATAAATAGCTTTAACATGGTATCTCTAACTCTACGCAGTTAGTTTTGTACTGAAGTTATGACAGAAATCATCTCGAAATAATATTGTTTCAAAGAGCCATTGAAACCTTCTTATCTGCATTTCGCTGCTCCACAGACTGCTGTGAGAACTCCAAGGTCTTTATTGTAACCGATCTATATGGCTTGGTATCTTCATTAAAACTGACAGCCTTTTCTTCAAATAAAGCATATCTAATAATGGCTTCAATGCCGATCAAACACTGCATGTGTGTTAGATCCTTGTGTCTATAAAGACACGTGACTTTGACGGGTAGACTCTGTCATTGCTTTTCATATTCAAAATTCTTCAAGACAATGGCACGGTATAAGACGGTTTCAGAGAAGGCTCATTATCTGCCTGTAATGAATTGCATACTCGTTCATAATTTCAGTTGAACCATGTGTTTATGCTTAACAGCCTCTGTTCATTTTCACTTTAATGAACACTCAGTATTCTTGTAAAGGATACCTGGATGCGGCATTTATTGTCTTAATGAGAATATAATAAATACTGAACAAGCCATGTTAACAGTTGTCTGTTTATCTTAATTTAATGGCGATCGAAAGCAACACTGAAATAGTTGCTGTTTCATTTAAGACAAGCCTTTTACTCTTTTTGACAAAAAGAGTTATTCAGCCATCAAAACAAAAGAAGAGAAATAAATGCCCGCCACATCGAAATAATTTAGATTTTCATAAAACAAATATTTTTCTATTGTGAAAACACAGTGTCACAAAAAAAAATAGAATAATGACTTAACATTGTAAACTTAAAGGTTCACTTGATGGTTTGCTTGTAAAACATTGTGGAGGAGTAGCGATTGGCGTCGGTGTACCAGGGTTTGACATCCCCCATTGAACGTGATGTCCCAGGTCCACCTACCCAGGGTGGTAGTACCTGGTGTGGGCCCTGCCCAGGGTTACGGGTTACCAGTTATATAACTGATGAGAAGAATTGAATCATGTTACGAAAACGCAGATGAACATTGAACTCTGGTGTTGAGTAGAACATCATATGCAACAACAGGCCTACTAGCCGATTCTAGAAGTCTTCAACTTGTAAAGACCACATGAACTTACATTGTTTTGGGAAAACATCTTTCGAAAAGAACTATCGTTTGGCATCGTCCAGTGCATGTGGACTTGGAACTGCAGCAACATCCATGGAACCATTCTAGAACCAAGTTCACAGATGATGGCATCCTGGACAAACTGCGAGCCAGTTAAAATGCACATGAACATTGAACTTGAATGCAGAGTAAAGATGACGTCAGTGATGCAATTGTTCAGCATCGAATTTATACAACACATGCCAAAATGCAGATAAACTTCAACAGTTCTTCAATTCCATCTTCAACTGGATAATTGAAACAAAGAACTTAAATCATTGTGTGCGAATACATTGGAATACTCCACAGTATATAGAGACATGAAACTGCACCATGTTGAGAGTAAACCACGTCAAGGGCCTTAAGACTAATGATGCTTGCTCAAACTAATGATGGCATGTATAGGCTACGTGTGTGATTCGGTAACATCAAGGATGGAGTCACTTTGAGAATACGCAACAAGCAATGAGCTGTTAGAGCAGTAAAGAGAAAAGGGACAAATGACCGATACCATCACGTCTATCTCCTCCCAATACGAACTAAAATAGTGACTGAAATAGCCATTCTGTTTTAAATATTATATCGACTTGCCCTTCACAATTAAATGTTATTATAATATACCATAACTTCATGAGCCAAGATGGACGTAGGATACGCCTTTCCTCCGGGCACAAAAGGTCGTAAAAAATATAATGGCTCCTGACAAAAAAGGGTTACATTTTTGTTACTAAAATTACTCAAAAGATTCCCATGCAGAATCTACCATTATAACGACTTAATGGCAGAAAGCCGATCAAACTTGCAGTTTTCCCGAGCCACAATTTCGCACATAAATTGCTTACGCCCTTTCTCTGGTTATAGGAAAGGGTGCAATTATACTTCGGAAATCACATACATGTACATGGTGAGGAAGAAGCAAATTGTAACATCAAGGTAGACTGAATAACTTCGTCTAAGAAATGGTTGTTAACATTTTTGTTTAAAACGGATAATGAAATCTTTTCCAAACTCCTTTCACAACTTTTTAAATACTTTTTATTACGTCTATTAATGTAATTAACAATAGGAAATGACAGAAATCGAAATCAAAATATTTCAGCTGATATCTTGTTAAATAGGTGTGTCAGCCCTACTTGTTCCATTTGAAAATTATTATAGCCTTACGGCATGAGCAGGCGTGTTGGTACTTTATATTTCAGCATGTTGAATGCAATTAATCAGTGGGTAGGTCCTACCAGCCAATTTTGCGGAATAGATTGTACAATATTATTCGTCAACTACTTCAGATTGACCCAATACACCTGACGTCATCATCCACATTAATTCTCATTTTTGCGCCACTTGGGATCAGTTTCCCCGTGTGTTCAAATTGTGTACCGATCATGGCCTAATTTTATAAAGCCTGTAAGAACAATACATTGCTAAGCACAGACAAATCTTGCTTAATAAACAGACTACCAGCTAACATTCCATGAAGTTTACATTGTTGCGACTGGTGCCCATCTCATTTTGTGTGTAGCAAGGAAATTGGTTGAGCAGTATTTTCTGCAAAACACTTTTTGAAATTGTACATAAAATTAGGCGACGCGCACGTTTACACTCATCACTTCTACACAAAGTGACCCCAAAAGGTTAGGCAAACAACAGCCGCATGCGACGTGATTGCAGGGGGAATCGATCTGGGCCTAATTTCATAGAACTGCTCATTGAGCACAAAAGTAGCTAAGCGCAACAAAAATATGCTTAACAGAATAAGGTCACCAGCCAAAGTATTGTTTCAATATTCTTGAAAAACAAACATTTAAGTTGGTGTTTTAATTTGTTTACAGTGAGTCTTTGATGCGGATTGGACCCAGGAGCAAATGAATGCAGTTTAGAAGCCTGAGTCGGTGTGTTCTTCAACATCCTCTACATGGTCACGTCAAAGAGCTACAAGAAAATATTTACATCAAAACAGTGGTAAAAATGAATGATTAAACTCTTCTACAAAACTCAATCTTCATTTTCAAAATTTGTCCAGCTCCCCCTCCCCCTGCGTCGCCTAGAGGTGTGTGTGTATTTGGGGGGGGGGGGGGGGGGGCTTTAACTCTGCTTGTATGGGGGAATTTGGGGGGGAGTGTGACGGTTCAAACCGGGGGGAGCCTGCCGAGGGAGGGGAGCTTATTTATTTAAAACTAGTTAATTTTAAATATTTAGTAGTTTAATAGTTTTGAGGATTTCGCAGGCATGCAAGTTAATTATTTGAAATTCAGAAGTTGTAGTAACTAATTAATAGATCGAGTAATCTGCACATTGAGCGCTCAATCTGCAGATGGGGCAGTATTGTGCGCAATCTTAAGATTGAGCAAATCCCTAAAATGCGCTCTAAGAAAACATCAAAAAGGGCTGCAAATTGTGTTGTGATCACGGTGAACAGTTCCTGTAATTTGTGTTAATGTTATCTGATCGAAAACTCCCTGACACACACAAGTAGGATATATATGTAGACGTAAAGTAGACATGACAGGGGTGTCAGCAGCAACATGATGTGATACTGATGAAAAAAGTGATCACCAACATGAGTGAGACTGAGAGTAAAATGTAAGTTCGTACACCCATGGAGGTAGAATTAGACCTCCATGGTACACCAAGAAGAGTTCCTTGTACTTTGTCGTGCACTGTGATTTATCCAGCAAGGGAGTACGCCTACCTACTACTTTATACTAGCCTATTGTCTGTCGCTGATGATGATATGAGTGACTGGTGAAACACTGTCACTTCACTTGGGAAGACGGTCAAGTACTGTCTGCAGTGCCTACACAGTAGTACTTTTACTAACTTATGCACCAGCTCAGCTAGGTAGAAGATGGTAACCTTTTTAGTAAGTTAGTATTAATTAAGTAGGAACTTAGTATTTCTACTTAGCACGTAGTACAGTAGTACCACCTAGTACTACTAGTTTAGTAATTGTAGTACTAGTTACTAGTCAGTAGTACGTTTAAGCATGGAGATAGAATTCTACCTCCATGGTCAAAGTATAGGCTACATGAATGGTGACTAAGTTATGGTAAATTATTTGTCAATATAGTTAGTAATATAGTACAGTAGTAGACTGACCTGATTGAGTGATCTGTGAAACTGAGACTGAGAGATACTACTTAGTGATGGAAAGTAGACCCTAATATTGTATCAATGAAATGGATACCTGACACAATATTATTACAATGGCCTACATTTGTAAGTACAGTAATGCCCCCAAACTGTCAAAATATAGGCCTAACACTGTTGTCTGTGTAGTTGCAATAATCAGAGCCCTCCGTCAGCCCAACCATTTTGAGGATGCAGTGTTATGATTAGCACGGAGTAGCAACTAGTACTAACTAGTCATGTAGTTGAATTTGTATCTTAATAAACATCATTTTTTTATCACTGCTGTCTTTGTACATAATTTTCCTTGTGTCAATAGAATTTTGCACAGGGAATCAACCAATTCAAAGCTTTAAATAGGCTTCCAAATTCAGCTTTAGGACATGTAGGAATGGGCAAATTTTGAAACAACTGAACATCATTTTAACACCGCTTTGCAATACTTATTGATTTAATTCCTTTAATCCCAGAGGGTGAACAAAATCAAAATGGACTGGTTTCCATTCAGGCCCTTAATTATATAAGCTTTTTGGACCGTGGACCACAGCAAAAGCACAGGGCACCAGGGCAATTGCTGTTGGTGCTGTGGATTATTTCGAGGCCTGCTTTAAAGCTACTGCCGATACTGTTCCCAGAAGCTCCTTGAAATCTATTCACCATACATGTACACGTGTAACTCCAAGGGTTACCGAAAGGTTGAAATGCCATCATCTCAAATTGGAATCTTAGTTTCAGATCTTTTTGTGTGCAATGACTCTCACCTCTAATCCCTTTCTTTTTCTCCCTTAAACACAGTTTGAGTTGCTTATCCTAGGTCATTGAGAACCATAAACCGTATAATTGGGCCGTACTGAACTAATCCGGCAGCCTTCCAAGCCATAATTCTTGCTCTATGTCCAGACGTTGGCAGCAGGATGGCAAACATCAAGATTTGCAACTTACAGAAAATTGTTCTGTATGAAACCAAAGCGGTGAGTTAGTTTCTATGAGTTTCAGGTTGGGACTGTAACTTAATGAAATTGATATATATCTCTCTCTTTAGTCGACAGAGGTCAGAATCTTATCTATCCCTCATTAAGTTGGGGAGATCAGTTGGAAGCACCCCGATGTCCCTGGCAACTACATCTGTACAGCTGAGTTAATGTCTTCCCCTATTTCTCTGTTCATGTTTTGATGACCAGGTGATAAGCTGAGGACAGGTTCTTTGATGTTTCTGTACGAGCATTAAAGTGCCCTGCTAGTCTCAGATGACAGTGTTGTATTTTAGTGGATAGTTTTGGTTCAGTGCCATACAGTTCATGTATACCACACACGCAGATCCTTGTAATTTGGCTGGTGGAACATGCATCACGTGTCATCCTTTATTTTGCCATGTAAACTGCCGCAACCCTCCAAAATTTAATATTGGAGTTCAATATGGATAAGTATTGGACAGTTTGCAGGCGTTTCCAACAAAAGTATCCTTCCTGCCTGTTTGTTCAAACTAGTCAAGGTTGTGTCACGGCAGACAAGGTTGGTGTCTATATGGAGTCATCCATGTTGTTTAGAAGGGTTTTTTAGAGTTTCGAGAGCGGGGTGGACGAGTTTCTGTGTCTATTTTGTGTTTATTGTCAACAAATTTCAAATGACAAGGATCTATGTTTGAGGTTGTACGAGCCATCTTGTTTAAGGATGAGATTTGTTTATTTCGAACACACATTGCCACCTGTGACTCGACACTTTATGCTCATGCCTGGAAGTTGCGTGGAAGTTTGAGGGCCAAGTTGCAGATGGCAATGTGTGTTTGAAGTAAACAAATCTGCTCTTGAACAAGATGGCACATGCTAACATGAAGGTGCTTATTACAGCTGCCATACTACTTGCGTGATGGCTGTCTCTAACAATACATAAGAGTCTCATTAGATTACATTATGTAAGTTTTCATGCAGGTTTAATGTGTGGTACATGTTCAGTGAAAACTGAAGAATGGGAAAGAGTTAATTAGGCCTACTCTTTCAAAATCGAATGAACTCATACCTTATGTCATAATAATAATGATAGACCCCTTGCATTGGCTGAGGTCAAGCAATGAAAATGTGCACGCATGTACACACTGGAGCTCTCAGCCAATGATAGGTCTTCATTGACCCCAGTGAGGGCGCTGTTTTTGGCTCAAGACATCATAGTGCAAGGGGTCTACTGGCGTCTTATATAGTTCACAGATACCAATGATGCACTCAGAGTGCTGAAACAAAGAGAAACATGTTTAACACTGGCATGATGTTTAATTCCAACTGTAATCTGATTTCTGATTTTGTATTACCCTTAGAAAAGTCAGAAAAACTGTATTATCCAGAAAACTTTGTAAAAGCTTATCCATTTCTGAATGCACAGGTCGGCCCTAGTAGAAGTACTCAATAAAACTTTTCCAACTTTATTTCACTGGGGACCTAATATCATGGCTTGTAACGGCACTGACTTTCTTTTTTTGACTTTCTACATGTACATGTTCTAGAGATTCTATGTGGTTGGATCAAACAACTCTGAGGACCTGTTTAAAGTACTGAAGATTGACAGGACAGAGCCCACTGAGTTACACGTCAACGATGATAAGGTAGGGCCTAATGTACAAATAATGTGTTCTTTGCAAGAAGTTAGATAGCATAATTATTCCTGGTTGAGAAGATGGTCATTTGTCTGATATGAATCATGGCTGAAAAAAGTAATTCTGCCTTTTTGTTTTACTCATGAGAAGTGCCCTCAACACTGTCAAAAACAATAATATCCTACTCAATGTTTGTAGAGTGAGGAGCTATTTTGTGTTTTAAGTTTTGGTTATGAGAAGACTTATAGGTAGAGTTTTAGATTGGTTTTGTCAACGAAATGCTGATATATTGGCAAAATTATAAAGAAAGGTACAATAACAGTCACACAGGACTGTTTCAGCTAACTAGGCTAACATGTCTACTTGTGAACAAAACAGCAAAAACTCTCACAGTATTTTCACAAGAGTGTTCAATCCATCCACGTTTAGTGAGGTGACATCGTGTATCAACCGCATCTCTAGCTGCAGCATTTCGAGGAGACACCAACCCTCACAAATCTTATTTCCTATTTCTTCTTCTTTAGCAGAGGAGGTAAATGTACATTGAATAAACTTAGAGGTTAGAAGTAAATTGAAATGTTTGCCCTGCACTATTTACTTTTAGTTGGAGTACAGTCGTTTGGAGATTCAGGATCTCCTACGAACGCTTGAGGTCGGAAATCGGACCAAGTCGTCCAAGCCACAAAGTCAAAAGAGCACAGCTGGCCTTGCAAGAACTATCTCGGCCTTCGGCATTCTTGGTGAGTTTTTCAACAAAGAATTATATTTTCACTGTAGATTGCTATGTATACCACTAAGTGGTCACTGGTCAGATTATTTTTTGAAACCAAACCAGTCGTTCCTTCAAAAATCCATCTCATATAGTGAAGCTTGAGTATGCTGTGTGATAGATTTTGTTTAGTTGTTCATAGACTCGGGATCTTTCACGAGCGCTGGAGGTCCGTAATTTCTTGGCATTTGGCATTCTTGGTGGGTGGTACGAGTTTCTAGTGCGTAACGCACTGGCCTCTCACCACCGTGGCCCTGGTTCGATTCCTGGCGAGGGCTGTGTGTGAGTAGACTCGTGCGTTGGTTCTCTCATACGTCACAAAGTTTTTTCTGCGGGCCTCTCCAGTTTTCCTCCCTCTGGAAAATCAAACACTTTTGATCCCTGACTGTGCCTCGTGCATGGTCATATAAATATGGGTTGATGTGACGCTATGTTTGGTGGACTTGGGCAGCTTAGGCCAGAACACATGGAGAATTACATGTAGGGGCTGTCCAATAATCCAACAAGTTTCATGGTCATACAAAGAGTTTAGTATGGGCTGTACAGCAATTGATGAATTCATTGAAGATTCTTCTCTCTTGTATAGGTTTTGTGAAGTTTCTTGAGGGTTATTACATCATATTTGTGACAAAACGGAGAAGGTAAATTTATTTACATTATTTTAATTTTGTTCCATTCCACATCCAACAGCACAGGTGACAATTTCACTGTGAATAAAAATAATCAGTATGTGGCCATGTCCAATTTGGCGGCTACGGCTATGGTTGGATCACCAGTTTATCATGCAACAGTCATAGCCGATAGCCATAGCTGTAGCCACCAATTTGGATACTATAACAACTGGGGTTGAACAAAGAAAAATTTTCGAGAGCGGGATTTGAACCTATGACCTCCGGTTTAACGTGCCGGCACTCTTTCAACTGAGGTTTCTAGCCCTATGTTGGCGGTCTCCCTACTTTGTCAATATCTTTGTTCGGGGGTGCCACTCAGAAGCTATACAACCTGTAATTGCGATAAAGCCAAGGATCACCTTAAGTTGTAAACCACAAGGGAAACTGACAGGGTAAATTTTAAAATAATTTGGGAAAAATTGACCAGAGCGGGATTTGAAACAACGACCCTTGGTTTAACGTGCCTGCGCTCTACCAACTGAGCTATCAAGCCCTATGTTGGCAGTCACTCAGTTGGTAGCGCCGGCACTGTAGATCGTGTATTCAAATATTCTAGAGGACCCATAGAAGTGCGTGAGTTTGTTTCCTTCCAAAGTGGTCACAAAAGAGTTCAAATGTGTGCAACACTTGCACTGTCTATATACGACTTTTTTTTTTTTAATGCTCATTTTCATTTCTACCAGTTCTCCCATATAGCTAGATCCCCTATCTTGTGAGTCAAGTTTTCCTAACGTAAGTTAATTGTTTTTTATTGTGTTTTGGTCTCTATGCTGTCTTCAGGGTTGCTGTGATTGGTGGTCATACAATATACAAGGTGGAGGATTCCAGTATGGTGTATATTCCCAATGACACTTTTTCTTACAACAAGCTACCGCACCCAGATGAGGCCAGGTGGGTACCGGGCGTAAGGTGCATTGCTTTCACCCAGAAATGTGGACGCCTTACTTTTACTGTCATTTTTGTGTGTTTTTTGCATTTAAATTGAGTTTGTCACTGTATTTTTCAAGTTAAACTTCCAAATTCTCACTTAAAACCTACATGTAACCCAGGTTTGTGTACCTACTTACCTATTTTGAGAAAGTAACTATTTTAAAGTTTTAGAATTGAAGCCGTAACAGCAAACAAGGGACTTTATTAAATATTTCTGGCAATGAAACGAAGGATGCTTGATGAGTAAATTTGATCACTATGAGCAAAGAGTAGTGTTTATTTACTTCCTAATTACCATTTTTTTTTCAATAAAGGTATGTCAGGAATTTCCAGAATGTGGACTTGTCAAGCAACTTCTATTTCAGGTAGGTTTAATTGATCAAAGGAGACCCCATTATCACTCTGCATTAATGATGTAACTTTTACTCGAAATACCCAGCAGTCAGATAAACAGTCCACGACTTACGCGATCACCCCATCATCATCGCACCAAACTGCACTAATAGTATAGACCCATTGCATTGGCTGCCATCGTTGATCAAACGTGCACCCGTGAATGTTGGCTGAGAGTCATGCGCAGCGAGTGCACTTTCCCATTGTTTGTCATCAAAGATGGTGGTCAATCCATATGCAATCCATCTATAGTCAGTACAAGTGAGTGAACGTAAAACTTGGAAATGGATATGTACGAGCGCATAATAGTGAAGTTTAACACTCTTGTCTGTGATGTCTTTAATTTTGACATTAGTGCAGAGTGCTATCCATCATTGGGGTTTGGAAGAACAAATTCATTCCAATATCGTTTGTGTTTTACCCACATTTAACACTGAGTGTTAAGCACTGTACTCTGGGCCCCATTTCATAGAACTGCTGAAGCAGGAAATAGTACAGTACAGGCCACAAGTAATTCCAAACCCCAGCGAGTAGGGACCCAGTACCTGTGAGTAAACTGCGTGGTGGGTACGGGGACACCCGCTGCCCCCCCGGAATTTTGCGGGGATGCAACGGCGTCCTCGTGTGCGGTGGTACATGCCGCGGCATGCTTTGCGGGGCCTCATGAAGGCCCCCCGCCGCAAGTCTTGTAGCAACTTCACGCATGGGTTCACATGAATACCTTCTATGACAATAGCTCAGAAGCTTGTACATGTGCACATAAACACTAACAGTGACAGACATGAGTGAAACTTACAAAAAATTAAACGATTGATCATGGAAACGAAGCTCCGTTGCGCTGAAAATCTTGAGATACATGTTCATGTACTTGTCAGTTTTCTGCTAAACAAAAATGAACAGGAAACCAGTCACAGATGGTACATGTGATGCTGTTTTGGCTGGTAACCTTATTCTGGTAAGCATAATTTGGTTGTGCCTAAGCAGCTCTATGAAATTGGGCCCTGTTGGTAAATGTGACATAATTTCATTGTGAGCCACTTCCACTTTACGCAATCTGGCTCCAATGATTGCCAGAAGATTGTTGCTGTGATTGATGAGCTGGTGCCCCAATTTGGCTGCCGATGCTGGTGTTGCATACTCCTAAGGAGCTAAGATGATTTCAGGAATGCTTAAGGCCCAATAAACAGGGGTAGAGAGGAGCTTTGACACAATGTTTACAAGGGCCAAACAAATGCCTACCATCTCTATCTGTGTCCTGCTGTGGATGCATCCTGTGGGACGCTGGTGCCAGAACACTGAATCCGGCCCTGCATCTGAAGAAGTTTTATTCTGTCTATTTTACACACAGCTATAGTTATGACTTGACTAACACCCTCCAGCACAATCTGACGCCAGTGACGACGGGTACCAGCAATCCTGAAGGATCACCATCAGGTGGGATATCCTATTTGCAACCCTTAAGAGACCATTGATTTAAGTAAAATTATCAACATACACCTGAACATATGGCGTGTCGTGGCCGTTCAATTAACATCGCTGGATTCAAGCTCTGTTGTTTTGCTGGCATTTTCTTAGCCTTGATTGGCGACGTTCTTTTTGTCAATGTAGTTGCCAATATCAAAACACGAGTTACTGGAGAAGAGATATCTGTATCACACAAACATCTGGCTCAAAATGAACATCTTGACGCTTTTGCCACTGGGACCCACCCACATTTTTTTTTCTGACTGCAATTTGAGTATTTATTTCATGAAATGACTCACACATTCACAACGGTGAGTGAACTGTGATCTAGACTGTCCCCTTCTCTACCTTATGTGAATTATGGACTTATTCTTGAAGGCTAATCATCATTCGTTCAAGAATGCTGTAAGCCATAAAGTAATTCATCATACTGAAATGGCGACGACGATTGATATTTTGTGATCGGCAGTTAATGAAAACTTGCAAACTATGCGTGTACTGTCAACAGATTTTAAAATCCAATTTACTTCTTGCAACTTCTAACGCTGGTGTGTCACATCACAGTGGATCCAGTTTGGGATGTTGATTTCCGCTCGACCTTTCTGCCTCCATAGTCCGACCAGAAATGACAGCCCTTCATTGCAAAAAAACCCAAATCAGGTGATACAGTCCGACTGGATCAGAGCCTGCAGTGGACAGTGGACACCTGTTCCTCGACAGGTCCAGATGGACTCAGTGCAAGCTGATTGGATCAACTGTCATTTCCAACACAACACACGTTTTACCACATACATTTTTTGTAAACATCACTGACGTCTAGGTCCCATACACATGCTCTGTCGCTGAACGCCTCGGTATAAATTATGCAAGTTAGCCTTGTTTTGATCTGCCTGGGTTTACATGTTGACCGCCGGTCATAGATTCGTAGGGCGTTCCTTTTTGCCAAGTGTGGTGCGCATGCGCGCATACCAACAGCAAAAACACTCGAAACAAATAATTTGAACATACAAATTCTAAGGATGTATGTCCTCACCACTGCCAGAAGCGTATTTGTTGCATTCTCAGTGATGCCAGTGTATTCAATTAACAATACAAAAACCTTTCTTTCTCTATGAGTATACTCGTAGTGGCAGAATCCGTTACACCTGTTACTATGAATATACTCGTGGGCGGCAGTCAATGTGTTAAACAGGGGAGCTCTGCCAAAATTGTCAAGACAGTGTTTTGATCCAGACTCATAGACTTGTCCAGTCCCTCCGAGGCAGCCTCGCAAGCCAGTCGATGTACGGTTGCGCCCTCTACCAGTGACTTATACAAAAGACAGCGTTGCCAGTCAAGACTAGCAGTTTCTGGGACAATGGTTTGCCCCAAAATAATGGAGCTTTTGAACCCAATTTCACCACGTAGGGTTAAGATGTTTTTAATGTTTTTTCCCATACTGATGCAGGTCCTACAGTGTATAGGGCCAATCCAAAGATGAAGTATGTATGGAATGCATTCCTGTGGAGCCATGCACGGAAAGATGTCCACCATGACTGGGTTACGTACATCATACATGGCTTCCTGGGACAAGTCAGTATCTTTTAAACATTGCCTGGCACCCTGACTTCATATATAGAAGATCCATATTTTATCAGGAGTTTGTCTGATCTCAGTAATTTTTCACAGATCTCCCTATACCTTCAGATTTTCTTGAAAGAGGTAAAATTGCCATCACAGTGATGGAGACCAGGCCCTTGTTATGACCAAACCTTCGGATGTCAATTTGAAATGATGTTTAGAGTCTGTAAACCTTTAAAATGCAACATTCTGTACATTTAGGTAGCTTCATTTTCAAACCAATAGGCAGTTCTTATCCAGTCATTTGTTTTTTAAAGATGTTTTCCTACAATCTCATCTCTGTTTTTGAAAAAAAGGAAAATCACCCTTTGATTGGCACCAGGACTTGGGCATCAATTTAAAGGCAGTGGCTATACGGCAGCCACTCTGCACAATGTCATAATGTTACAAGTTGTAGCAAGGTTTGCCCAGATAGGAATATCATGCCACATAATAAGTTATGTTAGAAGCTTTGCGTGGTGTGGATTATTATAAAAAATGAAGTTAGTAAACTATTGTAACAGATTCTCCCGACGGGGTCGCCGGGTACCACGGGACTTCGGCCTCCACGACGAGCGGTAACCGCAGAGACCTGAGGGGCGGACTCGTTTTGGGGAAGTCTACCTCCAGGCGCCTAAGTCTAATCACCACGCACACACCACACACCAAACAGGGCTGACACCACAAAGATTATGCACTTGACACCAATTATCTACCTGGTCTGGACTGGTTTATTGAATAATAACTGTTCCCTAAGTAGGCGTTAATAGGCGTTGATTAGAGGTTCCTTCTTAGGTGCTGATAATACAGGTTGATTGGCTGTTGATTCGGTTCTAATCGTAACTAATATTAGTGGGAATTATCTCAATTAAGAATCACTAAACCTTAACTAATCAAGCAATAAATCAATTGGACATCGGGACGGAATAAACATGAGGTGCAGCTACTCACCCTCGTATCATTCACTGCCTGCGGCGTCACCAACAACAGCCAGCGCTCAGAGCGTGCCTCACTCAACCACCAGCAAGAGCGCAGCGCGGTAGACAATAATAGTGTTACAACGACACGAAGACAGCCGGCGGAGCACTGGGAAGACGGGCGCAGCACACGTGCAACACGCTTATATACCCACGCGGGGTACCAGCCGTGCATGCTGATGGACGGACCGCAGCCCGCGCACCAGCAGCGGCCAACAACAGGGAAACTCCCTGCAGCACGCAATCAATATTTCGTAACACTATAGTCAAAAACGCAGCGGCGTAACTACGGTAATTTTTTAGGGGCCACCATTTTTTGTAGGGGGGCACTGCTGGCAAATCAGTTAAAGATTCCATTTGCACTTTTTTAAAAACTGGATCTTGATCTACATGTACGTAATGGCACATGCCCCCCCCCCCCTTAGTTACGGCACTGCAAAAGCGTAAGACTAGACTTGAACTGTGAGGTTGACTTGTTTATAATGAAAGCTCTTAAGTTCCTAAAGACTGAAGACGTGAGACTTGACTTCAAAGACAATACACTTGAGCTTGATTTATAGAGAAGGAAATTATTTGAATTGCACTTCATGCAGAGTGAAGACTTGATTTGAAGCTTGAGATTGACTTGTTGACAGTGAAGGTTTAAGACTAGAGACTAGCCAGAAATGCTTGATAACAACACCCCGGTAGTTAGCCAAAGTTGTTTTGGTGCATCCTTAACTCCTGTGTGCTCCAGACATCTGTACGTTTGGTCGGTCAGTTTACATTGCTGTGATAGCTCGACGGTCCAATCAGTTTGCCGGGACTAGATTCCTGAAGAGAGGAGCTAACTCAGAGGTAGGGACAAATTCTTGTGTCATTGTAAATTTGTCTTTCTTTTTAAATACAATCTACATGTAGTATGGTTTGCCGTAACAGTCAGTGCAATTCTCGCGAGTATTCTACCATTGCAACTGTTAAAGTACGCAAGTTTGTTTCCTTCACGTGTTAAAGCAATTTACATTGGGACCAAATCCAAAAATGTTTGAATACTTGCACGGTCTATAAACACCATGTACACAAATCTCTAACTATGAGTTGTGGTGGTTCTGAAAAGAATCAATGATGACACAAATCAACCGCTTTCTCCTCAAGACGATCAGAACATACTGATCAAAATGTTGGAATGACCACCCGATCTTTTCAGAACCATTAAATTATTTGTGTATTTATTATGAAAGCTAAAACTCATTTTATAGAAATTTTTATGAGTATTTTTTGTTGTTCAGATTTTTTTCATTGATACAATTTAAAACGATTTCAGAAATAAATATGTTCGTCGTGTGACATTTTTTCTCGTTTCGGATACGCCCAAGACTTGCACAGTCTATTGTTCGGTAGGGTGATGGGGGTGCAATTTCATCCATTTGTTCTAGTATGTAAATTGTCCCTTAAGACTAGTTGTTTAATAAATATACGTGTGTATTTACTGTACCCCCTTTCTGCCAAAGTCTTGATATTGGTGTTTTATCTTTGATGTATTTTTAAATAATGTGGGGCGCCAATTGATCAGCTGTGACTCTGTGTGGGTTCCAATGGGGGACTTTTAGGACACTAGGTGGCAGCTAACGTACCAGGTAAATCCTTTGTTCTTGGATGCACAGAACTACGAAAAACAATGGAAATTTACCTGGTAAGTCTGCTGCCCCCTAGCATTCCAAAGTCTCCCATTGATCAGCTGTTGTTTTTTTTTAAATTTGTTTTTCCTTTTTAGCGCCATTAGGTGGATGTGTGTGCATTATAAGTATTCATTATTATTAGCTGGATGGTCTCCCTCGTTATCTCTTTCAGCGCCAAGGTCATACATATACGATTTATTTTATGTGTTCTGAAAATGCCGTTATCGTACATGTACGATCTTTTTTATGTACTCAAAAAGTGTCATCGATTGTACATGTGCGACCCATAATATACATGTTATCACTAGAGGGCATTATCACTCAGGAAATACTGTTGACCTTGGGATGTAACCAAGGCAACGCAAATCAGCAAGATGCATTTTGTTTGGTGAGAAAGACTTCTTTATTTATTTATTTTTTAAAGAATTTTGAAAATGCTGGGCATTTTAGGTTTAAAACGCAAAAGAAAAACAGGTACTGAAAGAGTTACCTTGTAAACCATTACATGGTGCTATGTTATGGAGTAGGTCTCATACTTCAAACGTAGCCCCCAATACCTTGCAGGAAAATACTAAATAACTAGTGCTTAGAAACGTACGTATTAAGCGCTCTATAAATGTTGTAATTATTATTATTATTAGTTAAAGATGGTTTAAATCAAATTTGTAAAAATCGTACTAATAAAACATTCTTTTGAGTGATGTGACTGAACTGCTTTTATTTGTTTTAGGGTTATGTAGCTAACGAGATAGAAACAGAGCAGATTGTACAAGATGCGTCCCTGTCTCTTTTCAAGCGAGGGCGCTACACCTCGTTCGTACAAGTCAGAGGCTCTGTGCCAGGATTGTGGTCACAGGACATCTCCAACATGGTTCCCAAGCCACCCATCAATTGTAAGCATCGTTCTGGATTTTTTTCTGGTCTGCTTAGCAAAAATATACAATGATGTGTACATGTATGTTTGCTGTGAAATGTTAATGGTCCTTTATCATGCGATCGCCATCTTTGTTGTGTTCCCCCGTGTGCAGAAAACATTAATAAATGCTGACCAAAAGAGGGGCCAGTCTATTTTGCTCTCTGATAGACTCGGTTTGGTTCAATGGGCCATTTTCAAAACTAACATGGCTACTGCTTAGGCTTTGACATAGGGACTATCCCCCTGTTTGTAGTCCTGTGCCGAAAGTGTACATTTTTCAGAGGATGCTTGTTCTAATCCCAGTTTAGCAAATATGACAATTTCACCCAAAACTTATTTACATTTACCCAGTCAGTTTTCCTAGTGCAGGGATGTAATTTGTCTGTTTCTTTTTAAATCCATGTTTTATTTTAACCCATGCCCCCCCCCCCCCCGATAATTTATTATTTTTATTAATGTTTAAAAATAAATTAAGATCAAATTCAAACTACATAGAATGCCCTAGATTGCCGATTAGGTCTTAAAACCAAAGATAAATGTATATAAGTAGGCTTTGCGCTCACAAGCTTTCAGGCTTTGTGCTCACTGTTCCGTTTTTTTTTCAACAGCCTATCACATCTCTGCTTGTGGTTTATTACTTGATATGTTGTAAATAAACAGATCTAAATTCTGGGAATTGCAATTGATCCTAGCTTCATCAGAACGGTCCATTGTTAACTGAAATCTGTCTCTACTTGTGTAATGTTACTCTTTGCAGTGGACATGGCTGACCCCTACGCTTGCCTTGCTGCTAGTCACTTCAACCAGATGTTTGGACGATACGGATCGCCTGTAATCGTCATCAACCTTGTGAAGGTGATTTTTGCTTCTTTCTTTAACTTTGTCATTTGAAAAAATTGGGCTTGATTTCACGAATCACTTTTGGCTGTATCGTATTGGCGGTTTCATCTATGGCTAGGACTGTTTCTAAGGGTGTTGGTTAGGACATACTATACTTCAAGGCACAATGACGTGGTGATCCAGCAGTAGATGTAGCCATAGCTGTTTATTCCAACGCGACCTAAGATTCATCTTAATATGAGTTGTCATATCACCATAGTGGTTTGTATTGAGACATCACACTTTACTTAGCAACTAGGATTCATACACACTTTAAGAACAATCTGAGCTCTTTGTGAAATGGAGCCCCGACTCACTATGACAAGAATATAAATAACAAGTAGTTATGTACGTGGTGTTACCGCAAACCCCCAAAATGAAGATTTGGTGTCTTGTTTTTGTAATAATATACATGTAACTGTAGTTTGTATGAGAGCAGCTCTGTGTGCAAACAACAAATCTCATTGCCACAAAGTTTGTGTTTATCTCCAGGCCAGATATAGTCCTACACATGACTCTTCCTCTGTGTTGTACACAGATACAGAGTCCTAAAATATGAGGGCCGTTTCAAGCTTCAAGCTTTCAAGCTTCATAACTTACCTGCAAGAAGCCACTAATTTCACCGGATTCACATTCATTGGCAGCATACAATTTTCTGCGGTGGATTTTGGACGTCATATATTCCTCATAAGTCTGTCATTTTCATGAAAGTGAAAATCCGCCAGGGCTATGCCAGATACAAAGAAAGTACACACATATCATCTTCTCAACGCCAACAACCGTTGTCTGGCACGTAGATGCCCACTTCTGCGAAATGGCCGTTTTGAGAGTTTTTAACATTTCAATTCTGCGCAGCCCAGCGTCCTTTAATTCAGTGACTGAAAGACCATTCCATTGTGTTAAATTGTTCACCCAACTGGCTCAAGGTCCTCTCTTTTTATGTGCTGGAAATCCGGATCACTACAGCTGATAGACCACCACTTCCCACGGTGTGACCACACCAGCTTTCTTTGAGCGCATACACTGTGCCATACACTGTGCCAAACGAAAAAAGTCCAGCGACCTCCATTGCATCTCTCCAGATCCTCATTTGTCACCATGTCTTGCCAAAGAGAGACTAAGAAGGTGCCGTCATATCTCACAACCCAAAAATCACGGTGTTAAAATCTCAACTGCCCATGTGCAGCAGCAGCCACACATGAGATGCAAGGCCATCAGGGCTCTGTCGATTCTCAAATACACGTTTTTGTAGAGCCTATTATTTTTTCCTTTGTCCCTCTACTCAACATCCTTTTTGTACACAAAATTCCTTGTGGGACATGCCTCTCTTTAGAATATTGACCTTTTGTTTTCCTTTTGTTTTGTTTTTTCTTTGTTCACCATAAGGATATGAGCATATGTTTGTGTTACATAATAAAACAATTAAAAACTGTAATAATAGTTTTTGCTTGTTTGTTTGTTTTTTCAATCTCGTTTTCTAACCTAGAAACGTGAGAGGCGGAAGCGAGAAGCCATCTTGAGTGAGCAGCTTGTGTACGCCATTAACTACTTGAACCAGTTCTTGCCACCCAGGGATGCCATACAGTACATAGCACTAGACATGGCTAGATACACCAAAAAGTAAGTCACTTCAAATCGTACACGACCAACTTCTTAAAGTCTGTAAGCACAGAATCTTTCTGAGCTCAGAAAAATCTCACCTAGCAGGAACAGGTTACCAGTCAACATTCCATAAAGTTTACATTGGTGCCCTACTCACTATTTTGCTTGGAAAGTTTACTAAGCAGCATTTTCTGCTTAACAGCTTTACGAAATTGGGCCCTGGTGCCAGCCAAAATTCCATTTAGATTGCACTATTGCCTGAAGAGCCCCGCTTACTAAATTAGCTTAGCAAAGAAGATTGAGAATCGGTGTAAGGGTAAAACCAAATTAAAATTCTTCATCCTCGATGCAATTATTAAATTATTAAATCCTTGCAGTACCCGCTGCTAAGGATTCGAACCCGCCTCTAGCCATCGGGCTAGCTCGGTGGTCTAGTGGTATTAGACATCTGCTCTAGCAATGCACAGGTCGTGGGTTCGAATCCCACCCGAGTGTTTGCTTGTTTTTTTCATAGAGCTCGGATAAGCACTGAGCATACAGTGCTTAATACACATTGGTGTAAGGAAAAACCAAATTAAATTCTTCATCCCCGATGCAAATATGACATCTATTAAAGATTGAGAATAATAGTTTCTTTTCTAATTTCTAGAAAAAGAAATTTTTTGGCTTTTTTCCTTAGGTGCCACCATCTTGTTTGTCTTCATTCAAACCAATGTAGCCAAACCGAGGCTGGAAGGGAAAATAGTCAGATCCCTTTTTATAGATTGAGAATTCAAACTATTTGTGTCATTGTGCAATACAGGAAATCTGATACAGATGACTGCAGTATGATAATGGCTTATGGGCTTCTGCTATCATCATTTGAGCCATGTTTTTGTGAATTAACTTGAAGCTGTTGTGTTGTACTTTGCCAAGTGGTCAAGAGCACTGGGCTCGAGCTCTGGTGTTTCTGATAAGCAGAATCTGGGTTCCAGTCCCGGTCGTGACACTTGTGTCCTTAAGCAAGACACTTTACCATTATTGCTTCGTCTTTCGGATGGGACCTGAAACCATAGGTCCTGTGCGTTGTGTTAATGCATGTAAAAGAAGGCAGGTACATTTATTGCTAAGAGATGGGGTTTGCTTGGTGTTTCTGGCAGTGGCTGCTGAATGTGTCGAAGCACCTTGTAAACCCTTATAAGGTGCTGCATAAATGGGTCTCATAATTCAAACATAATTTTAAAAGCCCCATCTTTAAAATGTTTCTCTTTGTTCCAGCACCTTAAGTACCTTATTAGTAGATATGTGCACTACATAAGATTCTTATTTATTGATTGTATTTTCCCTCTCCAGTCCTAAGTTGAATGTGATCAGTCGTCTTGATTCTATCGCTGATATTGTCGTGAAACAGACAGGAATCTTCCTGAGTGGACCTCATATGGAACCCAGTTTACCTGTCAGACCAGAGGCAAGGTGTGTGTTCTTGACTCTCTCCCTACCAGAGATTACCATGTGTGTTGTATTGGTTTTTAAGACCAACTTATTATGTTTCCAACAATGGGTAGATGATATTGAACGGTCAGGTGGTAGGAGGGTTGAGTGTGTGTTGTGAAGACCCATTCAAAACATGATATAATATTACAGGCTGGCATTGTTTGTTTATTCAAAACCTGAGGACTGGATGATAATGAATGGTCAGACAGTAGGAGGGTTGTGACTGTGTATGGTGTAGATGCATTAACATCATGTGTATTGCATGCCACCATAGTTTATGGCTGATATTGAAAGGTCAGACAGTAGATGGGGGGGGGCTGTGTACTGTGTAGATTCATAATACTATATTGCAAGCTGGTATAGTTTGTCTGTCATTCAACACCACAAGGCGAAGCCGAGTTGAATGGAACATGCTATCTTTCAAAGAATGAAAATATTTTCTCCATTGCACGAATGCAAAAATATATAAAAATTACAAATGTATTCTGCCATTTCAACTCTAGCATAATACGATCCTGTAAGCTGCTGTGTACAGCACGTGCATGCCCAAAATGTTGTTGTCTAGTGTGCACATTATGTACCACTGTGTTTGTCAAAAAATTAGCAATACTATAAATAGAAATACTTTAGTTGGTGTTCAGCTTTATGCTTTGCATTACGTTGGTTTCATGCGCGTACCAGCTACCTTAAATTGATACATTTGGTGCGCCAACGCCTATGCGCGTGCATGCTGCACTCTGTCCTTGGCAAAAAAAAAAGACCCCACAAAAACAGTTTGCACAAGGAAACAGTTGATTGATATTCCCCGCACAACAAGCACATTGTGCATAACAATATGCTTGTTTAGGGGCCATTTTTTTGCTAGTTCACAGAGCTGGCCTTTATATCACATGTTAATACACCCCCACGTGACCAGTCTTCAACCAATCAGAGTGCATGAACTCTCAGAGGTATTTATTAATGGGTGATATTGAATGGTCAGACAGTAAGAAGTTTACTAAGGCATTGTTTTCAGCTGTCATTACGGGAAAGCTCCATTAAAGATTTTCAGAGTTTTGGCCACAAAGCTCAGAAACTATTCATCCTTTTCACATTAGTTGTGTTTACATTTGATTACTTGGGTCATTAAACTTAATGAATGAGCAGTTAATATGCCTAGGCAGTCAGCAGCTGGTTTGTGCATGATCCAAATATGTCCACTGTTTGGAAAAGCAATTACATGGAGATAACAGGTGTGAGCTGTCAGACGAAAAGGATGTTTCATTTGAGCCTCTGTCTTTCATGGAGCTTTCCCGTAATGATAAAATGAAACCGGTGATGCCTCACAAAGCAAATGAAATCACTCAGGGCATTCATGTTGTTGCTCAGTAGTTACCCCGCTGCCTTTCACTTCTGTGGACCCCGGTTCAAATCCGGGACTGGAGCCTCATTGCATGTGGATGGGGTTTTCAATCCCTACCTGACTGCGTGGGTTTTCCCTATTGGGGGGTTTTCCTCCCATGTCTAAAACTGAAGTTTCTTCATTATCTTCTTTACAAAAGCTGGTGTGATGCGGACTATACAAATTCAGATTCACACAATTTGTCTGTTAGAGACAAGAAAGTATTCTGAGTCACTAAGCTATATTGCAAAATAATTAAATTTGCTGAATAGCAAAATTGAATGTGCCTTGTTTTCACTTTGTATTAAAAACAGATGTGACCCGCCATCTGATGACAAGTCTTTCACCTTCATCAAGCAGATGGGAGTGGCCAGAACCAACTGCGTTGATTGTTTGGATCGCACCAACACAGCACAGTTTGTCATCGGCAAATATGCACTTGGCCACCAGGTAAAGAAATATACTAGACCTTGGTGTATGTATGTTTATTGACCCAATATTATAAGCCATTTGCAAATTAAATTTGAATAAAGTCAGGTGCAATAACTTGCTTCTGAGTAACAACTTACTGCTTAAATTATATTTCATCCTAGTCATCAGACTCGCCCTGTATTTACTTTCCTTGTAATATGGTTTGCACCACCCTTTGTAGAAAATGGTTCATTCCTTCATTTGTAAAAATTCGAACTAGCTCTAGCCCCCGAGTTATAAACCCACCATGAAACCACTGATCCTCGTCTTTTCTTCTTGTGGTACGGCTTAGCACACAGGTGTGTTTAACGTTAGTTGCTACGTAGTTTGATTTTCATCGCTGGTACATTGTATGATTTTATCGGCATATTACGTTGCCTTTTAGCGGCAAAATTTCTTCTTCAAATGTTTAATATTTTGGAAAAAATTCTACTGAAGGTATGTCTTTTAAGAAAGGAAAGCCCAAAAATGTCAAAGCCAGACCGTCTACTTCGTCAACCTTGCCTCGGTTTGAACATACATGATCTCATGCTCCAGCCCCCCCGTCTTCCATTTGGGAAGACCAAGAAAGTGGACTCCTTGTCCAATTTCTGTCAGCGGTACCGGAGAGTCTTCATCTACACCGGAACCCCCTCAGCCAGTCCCTCCGGTTTCAAGAGCACCTAATGCTATTAATTTAGCACCCGATTGGAGATCCCTCACACAGGAAAGTTGAATACTACAATCGGTGATTGGACACAAAATAGAATTTGTAACAATTCTGCTCCAGATACAGCACAGAGTGCTTGTAATGTGTATGAGTCCCATTCTCAAGTAGTGATTACTGGAGTAGAAGTTCAGAAGTTATTAAACAAAGGGGCAATCACTGTCGATAGCAAGTTAATTTCGTCCCTGTTCTTAATTCTCAAGAAGTCAGGTGAACTTCGACCAGTAATAACACTGCGTTCACTCAACAAGTGGAAGGTATCAGGCTAGTAACAGATCTACTAACTCAAGGAGATTTTTTGAATACTATCAACCTCAAGGATGCTTATGTTATGATTCCCACTCATTACGATCACCGGAAATGTCTTCAATTCATTTGGCAGAAAAATCTGTTCCAATTTACCTGCATACCTTTCAGTCTGTTGAAGATCTTAAGGCCAGTTGCAGCACATCTGCAGGAAAAGGAAATTCAATGTGTGCTCTACCTAGACAACATCCTCATCTTGGGCAGATCCCTATAAAGGAAGTGTACAAAAAACGTCCAGCTCAGTCAGTCTGCCTGAGCGACTACATGTAGGTGTCCTCATCAATTGGGAGAAATCATAGCTCCACTCAATACAATGGTTAACTTACCTAGGGTTTTGCATCGATTTCGATATGATGACTGTCTCTGCCAACAGAAAAAGTCAACCACGTTGTCAATCACTGCCAGGACATTTTGCTATCACATACTTCAGGAGTTGGCTCAGCTCATCGGTCAACTGTCGTCAAGCACACAAGCAGTGTTTCCAGCACCTCTGTATCACCAAAACTTGCAACAAGACAAGATTGCAGCACTGCATCAAAACAACCTGTAAGAGTCTCAAGTACTCCTATCTCAGTCGTCTAAAAAAGAACTGGAAACCTGGATCAGTTGCATAAAGATATGGATTAGTCAGACCCTTCTCGTGTAATGATACAAACAGAAGCGTCACTCCAAGGTTAGGGTGCTTACATCATGCCAGACATTCGGACGGAAGGCAGAAGGTCCAAAGCAAAACAAAATCTACACATCAATCATCTAGAACTTCTGTCGGTGTACTTTGCCCTGCATTAGTGAACCATCAAAGGAACTAATATATTCGTCTACAAGTGGACAACATGAGGGGGAAACACATTCACAAGAACTGTCCAACCTAGCAATCAAGATCTGGACATGATGTCTACACAGAGGGTTAACACCGACAGTAGGTTTTATCCCAGGAGCGGAGAACATTTTGGCAGACTAAATGTCAAGAAATGTCAACAATTGCACAGAATGGCAGTTGCTCCCAGAGGTTTTCCATAATGTTGTACAGACTCTGGTATTTCAGAGTTTCTGTACGCATCCTGACTGAACACACAACTCCCCAACTTCGTATCATGGCATCCAGACCCACAATCTTGGCAGGTAGATGCATTCTCCATCAGTTAGAACAACCTGGCAGGCTACATGTTCCCTCCGTTCTCCCTGTTGTCAAGATGCCTTCAGAAAGTTTGAGTAGAGAAGTCCACAGTATTACTTACAGCACTCATGTGGAAGACACGACCTTGGTATCCACTAATACTAGAATAAACAACACAAATGCCATTACTGCTACCAAAGCGTCCAGATCTTCTCAAACTTTTCCACAGCGATCAACTTCATCCAAAACAGGAGGGGATACAATTAGCCGCCTGGGTGCTATCAGGAAGTCACTGGAAACAAGAGGCCTTTCAAAAAAGGTGTCTTCAGTCATCCTGTCATCGTGGCCAAAAGGTACAAATGCACAGTTTAACTCAGCATGGAACCACTGGTGTCTTCAACTACAGCTTGATCCAGTTCTTGTACCTTTAGCACAAGTTCTGGAATTTCTTCATCTACCATTAGAGGAGGGTCCCCAGTATAGTACCATCAGTGTCTATAGGTCAGCTATTTTACCAGCACATGTTCATGTGGACAATACACCAATTTGACAACATCATTTGATGACTAGGTTCTTTAAGGGCCTCTTAAAAATCCGTCCTCCTAAGCCTAAGTGTTCCACTTCTTGGGATGTTGGAAAAGTTCTGCGCTACCTCAGCTCGCTCCCAACTAACAGAAAGTTAAACTTACAGCTAATGACACTAAAAGTGGTTTTGTTGGTGGCACTTGTAATAGCAGGACGCTGTTCATCTTTATTTGCATTAGATCTACAACATATGAAGAGATCTAAGTCTGCATTTGAATTTGCTCCAGTAGCCCAGGCCAAATGTTCCACAGCCTACAGGCCAGTGCAAAGTGTTGTATTAGAACGATTCTCATCAAATCCTCAGCTATGCGTCTTCTCAGCACTGAAGGAATACAATCACAGAACCAAACCCTTCAGGAGCCAGAACAAACTTAAATTAACAAGACTGTTTTTATCCTTCGGTAAACCTCATCCCTTTGTGGTCTCATCCACAATTGCAAGATTGCTGAAAACTGTCATGGCAGCAGCTGGGATAGACATTTTCCAATTTAAAGCTCACTCCACACATGCAGCCTCTACTTCGGCAGCAGCACGGTTAGGAGCGTCAAAACCCAAATCCTGCTTTCAGCAGATTGGTCATCAGAGAACACTTTCACAAAGTTCTACAAGCGAGATATCCATCAAGGTACACAAGTTTTGACAGAGCAGTCCTGTCTTGGGCATAGCTTTGAAGTATACAGTGTGAGTCCGATGACTAGGAGGAAATATAATTTCCAATTATGTAAAGGACTTACCTGCCATATAATTGGAATTATATGAGGCCGTAGGAGGAGAGACTCACACTCCCTCCCATGTGCCTCGGAGTTCTTCAGTTCCCGCCCATCTTTGAGTCAGCCTCATCCAGGCCTAATACTTGGTTAGTTTAGATCTACAAAGAGACATGGCTCAGTGTTTGCATGGTGGGTGTATACCTTAGGGACTAGTGTTGGGGAAAGTGTTCAATTCAAATAAATGTAACCAAACTAAGGCTGGAAGTAAAACAAATCTGGTCCCATTTTGATGTGATGTAAAAAGTATTAATGACTGCTATTGAACATGAGAGCTAGACAGAGATGGTGACAGCATGATATACAAAGGTTTTGACAGTATTAGTTATCGCAGAAGCGTGAGTGGAATAATGAAAAACATAGCACTTCTGCGATCCACATATATCCAACGAGGCAGAAGGCTGAGTTGGATACTGGACACAGACGTGCTACATTTTTCCTTTTTCTACTCGTGCGTGCGCGATAAATAATTTATCTTCAAGCAGACATTATGGGTAGCTTAAAATAGTGCATAAAGAACAGGATTTGATGTGGGCCGTTTAGTTTAGGTTCATATGTAAGTAACATACATACGAAAAAAAAGTGGAACACGTAAATGTTGCGCTTTCCTGAGATTGATGCTGAGCGAGGGAGAAGTATGAGGCTAAAGTAAAACAAATATAGTTTTGTTTGTTTTGCAAGGACAGTCGATATTAGCTTCCTGAGGTATTGGAAATTTACAAACTAGTGACTTGTTTGTCACCTCCTAATATCTCGGGAGTTAATATAGAGTTTCTATCCTCCAGCCATTATATATGTGTATTATTTAACAGTTCACTTCTTTGTAGAATGGCGTAAAGAGCTTGGTACTTGTCTATACAATTAAGCATACTGTACTTTTGTCTTTTCAGTTCTACTGTCTGGGTGTGATGGATACCCCAAAACTGGAGTTTGACACAGACACTGTGAGGTAAGTTGTCTCATATCAGCTATTTTGCTGACAGAAAAATCTATTTGTGTTTTGTCTTGTTTGATTTATTGGGGATTTTTTTTTCCAGCATTTTTCAAAGAAAGGGGTGATGTTCCGAATCGACATTTTGGACATGAAAAACAAGCAAAACAAAATAACCGAGTGTGGCTTGTCTCCTAGCCTTGTTCAAGGCAGCGCTCTGAAATAGCCCAACAGTGGTTTGCCTCCTTGCGCCACAGTGGCCCTTCTGAAACACCCCCACATTGGTTTGCCTCCTTGCACCACAGTGGCCCCTGTGAAACACCCCCACATCGGTTTGCCTCCTTGCGCCACAGGGACCCCTCTGAAACACCCCCACAGTGGTTTACCTCCTTGCCGAAAAGTGGCCTCTCTGTTAAACCCCCACAGTGGTTTGCCTCATTGCGCCACAGTGGCCCCTCTGAAACACCCCCACAGTGGTTTGCCTCCTTGCACCACAGTGGCCCCTCTGAAACACCCCCACAGTGGTTTGCCTCCTTGCGCCACAGTGGCCCCTCTGAAACACCCCCACAGTGGTTTGCCTCATTGCACCACAGTGACCCCTCTGTTACACCCCCACAGTGGTTTGCCTCCTTGCACCACAGTGGCCCCTCTGAAACATCCCCACAGTGGTTTGCCTCCTTGCGGCACAGTGGCCCCTCTGAAACACCCCCACAGTGGTTTGCCTCCTTGCACCACAGTGGCCCCTCTGAAACACCCCCACAGTGGTTTGCCTCATTGCGCCACAGTGACCCCTCTGAAACATCCCAACAGTGGTTTGCCTTCTTGCGCCACAGTGGCCCACTTCACTATTTCCACGCATGCTATGACATATGCATGCTTCGCTCACACACAGACTGTACTGTAACTATACAAGTATGTGTTAAGTGCTTTTGTAAGGGTGGGAATAGCAGTATAAATATGACTTTGTAAAAATAATTTAAGCAAAAAACGGTGGGGAATCTGTCACAAATGTAATCTTTGCATGGTATTGTGATCGATGACCCATTCTGCTTATAGGAGCGTCTCAAACGTTGGAATGGTAGGAACATTCTAATTGGGTTGGATAAGGATTTCAGCAGTTCAGCGGTTGCACATGGACCACTACTTTTGACAGCCGGAACGTTCCATTGGAATGTTCAAATATTAATGCGCAGATTCACTCTTGTAGGATTGCTCCTGTACTTCGGCACAATGATGTGGTCTAGCAGACTTTCTGGCAGTCCAATGGATTGCAGGCGAGTGCCCAGGCTAACAGTCTTTTGCGCCAATAATTTCTGTACAAACCGATGAACAAGATTCCCAATTCCGTGATCTAAGGTTAATGTCGGGGGGGGTTAATCGATAAGAGGGCACTATTTCAGGCAGTACTGTTTTGGCTACCAGGTAGACAAAACCATGATCACAGACTTGGAACCAAGTCCAGCTAGTGACTGGAATTGTCTTTGTTTTCTCCTCTTCCCAGGATGTTGGAGGATCTGTACGAGGATATGGGAGACACGTTAGCACTCCAGTATGGAGGCTCACAGCTCGTACATAGCATCCGAACTTATCGTAAGCTGTCACGATGGACGAGCCACTCACGAGACATCAAACAGTCACTATCTCGTTACTATAGTAACACATTCTCAGGTATGTTCAGTTATGATTGGCCACACATTTTGTACGGAGATGCGTTTTAAGCCATGAGTGCTTCAGGCACTACTTCAACCTAAGTAATTTACTTACTGAACAAAGTCATCGGATGGCCGGTAAGTTTTGGGCAGTTCAGTGAGTAAATGGCCGGGCGGTTTTGGGTGGTATAGTGAGTAAAACGTCGTCAGTTTTGGGCGGTTCAAGGAGTAAATGGCTGGGCAGTTTGGGGCAGTTATAAAGTGAGTAAATGGCTGAGCAGTTTTTAGTGGTATAGTGAGTAAATAGACGGCAGTTTTGGGCGGTTCAGTGAGTAAATGGCTGGGAAGTTTTGGGCAGTTAAGTGAGTAAATGACTGTGCAGTTTTTAGTGGTATAGTGAGTAAATAGCTAGCAGTTTTGGGCGGTTCAGTGAGTAAATGGCTGGGCAGTTTGGGGCAGTTCAGTGGGTAAATGGCTTGGCAGTTTTTGGTGGTAAAGTGAGTAAATAGCCAGCAGTTTTGGGCAGTTCATTGAGTAAATGGCTGGGCAGTTTGGGGCAGTTATAAAGTGAGTAAATGGCTGAGCAGTTTTTAGTGGTATAGTGAGTAAATAGACGGCAGTTTTGGGCGGTTCAGTGAGTAAATGGCTGGGAAGTTTTGGGCAGTTAAGTGAGTAAATGACTGTGCAGTTTTTAGTGGTATAGTGAGTAAATAGCTAGCAGTTTTGGGCGGTTTAGTGAGTAAATGGCTGGTCCGTTTTTGGTGGTATAGTGAGTAAAAAGTCGGCAGTTTTAGGCGGTTCAAGGAGTAAATAGCTGGGCAGTTTTGGGTGGTATAGTGAGTAAATGGCTGGTCTTTTTTTGGTGGTATAGTGAGTAAGTGGCTGGTCCCTTTTTGGTGGTATAGTGAGTAAAAAGTTGGCAGTTTTGTTTTGGGCAGTTCAGTGAGTAAATGGCTGGGCAGTTTTTGGTGGTATAGTGAGTAAAAAGTCGGCAGTTTTAGGCGGTTCAATGGGGTAAATAGCTGGGCAGTTTTGGGTGGTATAGTGAGTAAATGGCTGGTCTTTTTTTGGTGGTATAGTGAGTAAATGGCTGGGCAGTTTTTGGTGGTGTAGTGAGTAAATAGCCAGCAGTTTTGGGCAGTTCATTGAGTAAATGGCTGGGCAGTTTTGTTGGGGTGGTGCAGTGAGTAAGGGGTTAAACACAACTTCTTCTTTTTTCGCAGATGAAAATGTAGATTGCAATATTTGTATTACACCATTTGATATCAATAATACTTGATGAAGTATAATTGTAGTACGTGTACAAAAACTAGAATATAAAATATGCAGAGCAAATCTATGAAAACCTGATTAAGAGCCTCAACATAACCTGATCATTGACAAATTTGTGATCTCAAACACAGATGCCGATAAGCAGAGTGCGCTGAATCTGTTCCTTGGTGTGTACAGACCTAAACAGACTGGGCCAAGTCTATGGGACCTCCCAACGGACTACTACCTACATCACAGTGAGGCCATGGGCCAGTTCACCCAGACCAATAGAACGTTAGTTTTGTGTTTATTTTTTGCCAAATAATATCCTAACTTTTCTATCGTTACTTAAAGCATATAAATTTAGTAACTGTATTGTTAAGGTTAGGGCCATAGATTGGTTTTTGTTAACATATTGCTGATGTATTGGCAAAATATAAAGAAAGTCACATGTGAAAGTTTCAGCTGTATACATTGATGTATTGGCAAAATATAAAGAAATTCATATGTGAAAGTTTCAGCTGAATACAGTGTCTTCTTGCTGAGAAAACAGCAAAAACCTGTCACTGTGCTTTCCTCAAGAACGTCAAATCCATCCATGTTTAGCGAGGTAACAGCGTGTACCAGCCGCATCTCTGGCTGCAGCATTTATGTAGGGACAACTAGCCCTCAAACATCTGAGAAACGATTCATGATGCATGAATCGGTTCTCAAGTTCCAATGTTTTAGGTTTAAAAGTTATCCGAACAATATTACTCTGAAGGGAATCCTTTCACAAAAGAGTTTAAACTATCAACAGCTGCGGTGCTTCTCACCAAGTAAGTTTCCGTGGCCATTAGTTTTTGGAGTAGTTACCAATCTATGACCCTACCTTTGAAGTGAGTAAAAATAATCTGACACTTTCATATTTTTTATTAATTTTGCCATGACAGGTTTTTGTTTTTACAAAGTTCTACTATCCTAACATTGTTTTAAAAAGTTATTAAACAGCATTACTTTTTAGAGTAATGTAACAACAATTGTTATTTTTGACACAGGTTCAGAGTGTGTTCATAGACCCAATCATGCTACCACCATCTTGGTCATATTCCTTGTATCCAATAACAGCTCTATGAATACTAATATTTATTGTACCTAAAGGAACCAGACTATTTCTCATTCCAGCCTCGGTTTGGTTACATTTATTTGAATGGGAGAAAATCAAAATGGCCGAACCATGGGAAAGGTTTTTAGCATAAGTTAGCCAACAAACAAGAGTTTGACGCAGTAGTTTATACCTTTTTATTTTATGAAATGTTTCTCCATAAATTCTTCAGTTGTACACAGTGGTTTGACTTGGAAAATGTCCAGGCGCTCCCACTCCCCTATGAGGAAGTGAAGAAGTCTGTGAACAGCCCAGATGAAGAGGCCATCATTCTTGAATCCCCCCTACACCCCGAATGCATCGACCCATACTTTGATTATTACAGACCATCCGAGCTGACCACCCTTATGGAGTTGTTTTGTATTAACATGCCACAATCCATAAGGTAAGTTCATGTTTTGAATTGTTCACGCTAGGTTTTTCTAACATCATCTGTGTATTTTTGATCAAAAGTGAGGTCATCGGCGCAGACAGCTATTGATAAATTTAGGTCTTATCTTTTGTTTGTGAATGTTGCATTTTACTACTTGCAAAGTCGCATATTTCGCTATAGAGCAATCTTGCAATGAGCCCTCTGAGACCAATGCTCCCCATGTATGTTTTGTTTTGTGCCTTTATCCAAATGCAATAGACCATGTCACCTTGTGACCAAAAATAAGTGACCTTGTGCATTCTAGATTATTTTCTGGCAGGCAATGTACTACACTGGTCATATGAGAAATGTTACATTTTGTATCATCACCATCGCTCATGTGGAGACGTAAAAATTTGGCTGAGTTTTGAGAAGTGTTTTCGCCATTTTAAAAGTTGAAAATAATCCAACGTTGCAACCTCCAAAAGACGCAAGATTTGATGTGGTATTTTACTGAGCTGTGTACAAATTGTGCCTGCAGAGGGGTCCAGGGGTCAATTTCACTAAGCACTAAGATTCATCCTATAGATGAGTTGTCAGTGTTACCATAGTAACTTATATTGTGACATCACACTTTGCTTAGCAATTCAAGAGGGTCTCCAGGTCAAATTCAGTTTTGTGATGCACTCATTTTTCAGTAGATAGAGTCCTCATGAAAGTGGGGAAATTTACAAGACTCTTACCTCACCTTAAAATGGTGTAAACTGTATATGTGATTCTCGTTCAGAGCTAAATCTGAAATATGATGTCACCGGAAATCCAAAAAATTATGTCTGTATGTTTCAAAGATGAATTTTTGCACCAGTCAAAAGGTAAATTTGGATGCCATTTGATTGAATATCATCAAAATTCAGGAATGAACTAACAATTCTCTGTGCAATAGTGTACAGAGTACAGACCATACATGTATATTTAAAACATGACTTTATCAAGCGTTTTTGGATTTCAACAAAAATTACACTTGAAGGGTATTTTAATGTGAGGTTAGAGACTTGTAATTTTTTCTAATTTTCATAAGGACTCCGTCATTTGGAAAATAAGTGGAACTCAAAACTGAAGTTGACCTTGGAGCCACTCTTTAAGATTAATTTGCAGTTAAGATCAGTTTTAGATCTTTGTGAAATTGAGTCCAGTCTCTGTGGCTTTTTTGTAAAGATGTGATGACACAGATTACTTGGTCTCTAGTTTTCAACAACTAATTCTGATATAAGTATTTTATATTTTATTTTATGCTATTTTTGATTTATCTTTGGCTTACCATTGCCTGAGAAAAATTTCCATTTAAACTAACCTCATCTAGTCATCCTCATCAAGCTTTGATTCTTCTTTTTGGCGCTTTTCCGCCTCCATTATCACCTTTGCTTTTCAGGGATTTCATGCCAAAGACCGCAGCAAACTTCAGTCCATTTACAGTACGAGTCAGCCAGTCCAAGACAAAAGAAGAACTCAGGTACACCCAAACTTACCAACGTCACACCCAGATCTAATCAAATGTCCAATGACTGGATACCAGTCCAAATATACATACATGTATAGTGATTTGAGCAAATCTTTATCATAGACGTTAAACCAATGTTTTTATAAGAGAGATTGGCTGTTGCCAACTTGGTTCATATAATATCATCTAAACAAACAAACAAACAAACAAAACCTAAGGCAGTATCTGAATTAGCGGCTACTTTCATTACAGTTACAGCTTTGACTTTTTCTATTAAGGGCATTGCTAAGGATGTGGAATTTTGGGTATCTTGCCATAGCCGTAGCTGTAGCCGCCAACTCGGACACTGCCGAAATTGTGCTGATACAAACCACCAGGGAATTTTTGCGCTTATGGCCCATGGATTTATGTGCTTTACAGGCACTGTAAGCAAAGAGCTTCTCAGTAAGCACAGTTATAAAATTTAACCTAGAATTGTACCCATATTTACCCAGATTTATTTATGCATACTATACATGTGTACCCAGATTTACCCAGGTACACCAAATTATATTCAGATGACTCAAAATACAGTGAGATGTTGATATATTAAAATACAAATTGCCACTTTTTCACAGCTTTGCCCAAATATTTGTGTACCCGCAAGCTATACCTAAATATACCTAGCATTACCCAATTGTACCCAGCTCTTGACTCTTGCAAATGACATTGTCACCCACCATTAAACCATTTTAACCACTTCACATTGGATGACTTAAGGCCCGGAACAACTTTGGAGTGCCCTCTATGTTTTGGAGTCAGTCGAAAGGCTGACATGTATCTTCATCATGTTCACCTGGACATTCTATTGAGTAGTGTTCACAGGCATGCACCTACCATGCTACACTATGTTCTCCTTGTACTGAGAGGGAGAGCAGGTACTGGAATTCATGGTTGTAATTTCCCTTTTTCATGGGTTGTTGTGTAATCCCTGATTGCAGACCTTCGTCCTTTTGTTATACAAATGTGGTATACAAGAATGGACAGGCTGCCACCATTGTTTATTGAAATCGCCTTTTAATGGAAGGTAGCTCCCTGCATTCCCAGATGCCAGCATACCATACCAGATTATCGGATGTGGCTCATGCCATAGGTGTTGTGATTCATGGTGAACGCGTACCATGATTTTATCACATGAGAACAACAAATCCCTGTGCTTACCAAGGGAACCTTTTTTGTCTTTCCTTTGTCAAGTCAAGGTTTCATTATGACAATGATATTTTCAAAGGAAAATGATTACTCGGGAGGCTACAAAAAGTTCTGGAAAAAATTACAGTGCAGTTTCTAGAGGCACAGAAAGGGTTTTGGATTTCGATGTGAAGTGGTTAAGGGTCCAATTATGAAAACCACGGCTTTTACCCTTGTCCCATTTTCATGGAGCTGCTTGAACAAAATTTTTGCGTTAAAAAACATTGACCACCCGAATAAACATTAATTCAGAAAGTAAAATTTGTTCTACTGCATAGCTCAAAATCAACACTGGACTGCAGGCCGGAGTCCAGTGATTTTACCATCAGGCCGGTAAATTTACAACCAGACAAGTCTGGTGGTGTTGTGTCTTTCAATTGAATTAAAACACTTTACTTTTTAAAATGATCCTTTGAAAAAAATTATGTTCAAATGTTAACTTTGAGTCTGATTAATCTCTTTCAATTCTGCTGAGCAATGAAGTACTCTGACCTATAATTTAAATGTGGTAAATCTTCTCTCACATGTCTTAGTGCTTGTTCAAGTAAAAATGGTTCAAACTTTAAACTGAAGATTATTCTCATTTTGATTCTGGTTGTCAACAATTATGTTAGTTCAGTAAACAAGTCGAGCTACAAACCTTGCTAACTTGTGAACTTTACCCCCAAAGTTAAGTCCTACCTATGGATTGACTATAGTTTTGAAGTCTCCCTTTTTTCATGATAGTAGCGGCTCGTTTGAATTAAACTCTAGCCATTGATGAATCAATTTTTTCTGCTGAGAAGATATTTTCTTAGTGCTCAGCAAATTTTCATGCATAGCACTCTTATGTAATCAGTCCCGGTGTTCCAATTGCAGTTCAGACCAAAAGTCCGCAGCACGGGTCCTGGCCGAGCGTCTCATCACGGCCGGGTCGCCCAAAACGAGTAACGATATCGCATCATCCTCTGAGGGGACATCGAGTAGCGATGAGGAACTGGCAGAAACCGGGTCGGACGTCAGCGTTGGTAAATCTAGAAAGCTGGAGATACGCATGAAGGTAAGATGGTTCTTCTGTGTATCCACCTCATGTCGGATGACGATTTTAACATGCCTTAGGAGCGCTTCAAGTTTTTGCAGTCAACCCAATGCCTCTGATCATTGAGTTGGTGCCCCTTGTTCATGGGAACATAAAACCAATCAACAATTACTGCTTCTGCTTCCTGTATTGCTACTTCTGTTGGTCAGCACCATCTCTGAGCACAGTTGAGCTATCATCACAACCCATGCAACAACATGGTTTTCAAGGGCACTTGAAACCATTCAGTGGTTGGTCAAGTCACCGGCAAATTTTACCTTAAGAGAGGGAGGCTTAAGAACATGGACAAATCCCCAATAAATCATCAATCTTGATTTATTCCGTTGAGTGACAAGGCCAAAGGCTATAATAGAAACCTTAAAAATGTTTGTTACTATTAATATTAATAAACATAAAACAGAATGAAACGTCATAAGTTTGTGGAAGACATTATCATTACGGGAAAGCTCCTTTAAAGATTTTTGCCAGAAAAACTCGGAAACTATACATTCTTTTCACCAGTGGGTGTTTTAAAATTGAATTACTCAGGTCATAAACTTAATGGATGAGCAGTTAATCTGCCTGGGGCACTCAGCAGCCTTACTGTTTTGTGTTTGATCTAATTAAGTGCACTGTTTTGAAAAGGAATTACATGGAGATAACAGGTGTTAGTTGTCCGTTGAAAAGGATGTTTTATTCTAGCCTCTTTAATGGAGCTTTCCCGTAATGGAAAGGGCTGATAAATTCTTGATGTATGAGAGTTCGTTTATTTATCACCATTCATTTCGTTGAGGAATGAATAGAAAAAAAGTTTTCAGTGGATGTTCTTGGAATTAAAGAAAATTACTCTACTGATACATTCATGACATTATTACATAAACAAACTCATAAATGCACAAACTTCTCATAACAGTAAATGTCCTCAAATCCATAACAAGTCAGCCATTGAAAACAACCTGGTATTCAAATCAAAACTGTGTGAAATATAAACACTAAACTAACTGTAATTATCTATGGTTATAAAACTTTACAATACTTAACTTACTACTGTGACTGGATGTAGGCAAAACCGTTTCTGAATAACACCGATGTGGTTCACTGTCACACGCAGGTTAGCACTACAGTATGTCTGTTTCAGTAGTTGGTACAGCCTGTAACACAATTTACAGCATTATGAATACATGTACCCAAAACAACAAATTATCAAAGCATGTTAAACATTACAACTACTTAGAAATATTTTTTGAACAAACTAACACTTACCCCCTGTAATTTTGGCTTGACAGAACTCAGTAAACAGCGCAGAATGATGGCCTTTCCATGAAATCCAGTTCTCAAACCAACACCAACGGCATTGTACATTTTACCTTGAGAAATAATGTCTCTAATCCATAGAAATTATCACTCAATCACAAAACACATAATAATTATCGGACAGTATATAACATAAACCAATGAAACCCACCCAACATATTATTAAAATATTAACATCACTAAAAAGCCTGAAAATACTGTACTTTCAGCTCGGTCTATTTCTGTAACATACACATTAGCAATGCGCCATTTTGCTTTGCTTGTCAGAACCTACATTTAAAGAGAGCGCTCTACAGAGATTGAGAATCTCCAGTTTCACTCAAAACACATTAGATATTGTCAGAAGTTTAACTGTTGCAAACCATACCACTAAACTGTTGTTCAGCTCTTTACCAGTGTACAATTTCGTAGAACTGCTTCAGCAGTAAATCATTACTTAGCAATGTTTTCTGTTGAGCTAAACTAAGCAGGATACCAATCACAAATTGTACATGTGGAGTGGTATTTTGGCTTATAACCCCAATCTGGTAAGCATAATTTTGTTGCACTCAGCTACTTTTTGTGCTTAAGCAGCTCTATTGAAATTAGGCCCTGAGTCTTTTAAGATTTCTTGGTAAGCATTAGTAGCTCCTCATAATTAACCTCGGGTCGATAATTTTAAAGTTGAGAGAGACCAGAAACCCAATTAACACAACGCTCCATGACTACAGCTTGTTCGGGGGCATCTTCATTAGGTGTTCGGGCAATAGCGCCCGACAACTTTTCTTCTTTCTTTTTTTCTTCTTCTTCTCAGTAACTTTGTCCGCAGAGAATTACATAGTTGCAAAACTCATATCAACTGAAAGCTTATCATATGTTTAGATTATGATTTGCAGATTTGAAAGAATTTTTTACATCATGATGACATCATCGGGTGTTGAATTACGTAAAATCAAAGTTTTATACTTGAACAAATCATAACTCATCAACAACAAAATGAATGTTTACAATCTATACGTCATCAGAAAGGGCTTTCAACGCTCAACAAACGCCACACAGAGTGTTACCTCATTTGACCTTGACATCCGGTTCAAACCGGAAGTTGAACATTTCAAAAATTCATATCTCAAGAACTACTTATCATTTCATCACAATTTTTACATCTGATTGTAGGTCTGTGTTCCTGCTGAAACTTTTGCACACAGATGATACCATTATGACCTTAACTTTTGGTCCTAAACGGGCGTTACAGCCAAAGTTAAAATCAACTGGCATGTAATCTGTGTGTAGAGAAAAGCACTGTAGCTAACTGTTCCGCTCCAATATTCATGAGGTTCAAAGTCCACGAAGCCTGTGTGTATAGTCCCACATAACGGAAATGTAAGCAGTACGTTTTACATGGCGCTTGACGGTGGCGCTATATCTAATAAATGCCGCCTCGAAAATCTACGCCATTTGATAATTAAATCTTTGAAAAGTAGTATCACATCAAGGATAAGAGACCCTGGGTTGCTTTTTGCGGAATTATACAAAGGTAGTACATGCCCCCCTAGGCCTATAGGGCTTCGATTTTAAATGTATGCGTGAGATTATGTGACCTCTACTTCCGATTGAAACCGGAAGTGCCTTGTAATTTAAAAGTGGCAACTTATTTTTAGTTGTTTTTAAACGACGTTGTAGTCTGAAGAGGGTCTGGTTTAAAAATAAGGTTGACGACGTCATAAAAAATAAAGAGCGCCATCTGGCGGCAGGTTAAACCAGTTCAAAATACACTTGTACTAGATGCCTTTGGCAGAGTTTTTATAATTGTTTCAAAATTGGTTTACATAATGGCCCTTATGCAGACAACATAATGTGTTGAAACGTAGATTGATGGCGTCATCACGGGCTACGTGTTACGGTTTAAAGGTGCACTTTTAAAACCATGTATCTGCCAAACCAATTATTGACCAACCAAGTTGAAACTTGGTGTACTGTTAGACATCGACACTGACTGCTGAAACATTTAGTGATGTCATGATGACGTCATCTTAAATGTTTGTTGTTTTTTCCTTCAGGCTTTTACACCAGGTATGTACTCCCCGAAACTGAACACGCCTTCCTGAGGTGTTTGTTAAGACAAACTCAAAATTTCTAGTTTTTATTGAAAGTGTTCCAAAATCACTATGCCAATGATAATAAAGTAAAGGTTTGCATAACTTATACGTAGATCATTTATAGTCAGTTAGATTTCAGATGTAAAACTATTCTTATCAATTTTGTACAGTTTTGTCACTAACTTACTCCTGTCTGTCCAACACACAGGATAAATTTCCCAGCACCAAGGAAGTATACGGTGTGGAGATCAAGAGCCCTGTCAGACAAACCATCAGTATTTATCAAAGGTATTTGTAGAACTTTTCATTGAATTTGTGGAATTTAATTTGAGAATTTAATTTGGTAGAGTGTGACGTCACCAAGTAATATGTTCTACTGTAAACATTAATTTCGGTACATTAATAAACACCATAAACACCTGGGGTATCGTTGGGCAAGAAAAGATCTGGTACTGACCAATAGAAGTAGCAATACAGGAAGCAGAAACAGTAATTGTGGCTTGGTTGTATGTTCCCATGAACCTCTTGGTTGTGCTGTTCCTAGTCTTGGCTTTGAGCTTTCTTTTTGTCCTCCCTTCAGCCCGAGTGATTCTTAGTAACCCTGGCTTGGTTGTAGGTTCCCTTAAGCTTCATGGTTGTGCTGTTCCTTGTCGTGGTTTTGAGCTTTCTTGTTCTCCTCCCTTCAGCCCAAGCAATTCTCAGTAACCCCGGCTTGGTTGTAGGTTCCCTTGAACATCCTGGTTGTGCTGTTCTAAGTTGAGGCTTTGAACTTTCTTGCTGCCCTCCTTTCAGCCTGAGTGATTCCTAGTAACTGTTGTGACTTCACTATTGCCTTAGAAATAAGGTGGGGGGGAGAGACAGACTTATCTTTTATAACTGCGAATCTCAGTATTTATTTCTGCTAGACTGCCATGTTGGTGAAGTATGATAGTTGACAATAGAGGGCGCTATGCATATTTATCTGTGAATGTAACATATCCCCTGTTCTTTAAAGATTACACAGTAAAATCTTCCAAGGTCTGATGAAATAAATGATGTTTACAAAATTTGAAAAACAAAAGAAATGTCAACGAGTCCGTATGTTGTATAAACAATGCAATACACTATACAGTTTGCAAAAGTTGAATGGGGTCAAAACGATTATCCCGGTACGAAGATATGATTGGTGAAATGTTGATCAGAGCACTTTACAAATCCAGTTTTTTGAGGTTTGATAATTTTTCTGCCTGATCGAGTGAACATAGGGGCAATGGACTGAAGTTGGGTTGGCAGTCTGGGTAGGGGGTGTGGTTTGGAGATTGGGGGAGGAGCTGTTGTCGTTGTTGTCGGTGGTTGAGCAGGTCTCAGGTGAAGCCTGTTTCGTCGAAGTTGGTTCCCCTGGTCAGTTTCCACTGTGTATGACCTGGGGGTGTTGTGGTGGTTGACGATCCTGCCTTTGCGCCAAGTCTTATCCAGTGGATTTTGGACATAGACTGATTGATCCTGTAGGAGTTCGCTGAGTGGGGTAGAGTGTTTGTTGTAGTTGCATGTTTGTGAGGTTTGGCTCTCTGCGAGATGTTTGCGGACATCCTCGTGATTCGATGAGGGGCGGAGTCGCCAGGGTAGAGTTGTTTTGTATTTGTGATTGTTCAACAATTCTGCGGGAGAATCCATGTTGGATTTAAGTGGGGTTGTGTGTAGACTGAGGAGGGCAAGGTTGGGATCATCTCCAGATTCGCGGCATTTCCTAAGGAAGCGTTTCACTGTCTGGATTTGACGTTCAATGAAACTATGACCCCATGGGTAGTATGGAGATGAGGTCTGGATCTGGAAACCATATTGCTCAGCTAGTGATCGGAATTGTGAGGAAGTGAACTGGATACCATTATCGCAAATGATAACATCTGGAATTCCTTGCTCAGCGAAAAGCACTCGGGTCAGTTTGGTGACTGTGATTGCTGTGAGGTCAACGAGTTTGCGAATGAACGGAAACTTAGAATAGTAATCTGCGATGATCAAATACCAAGCTTTGACGTGGTGAAACAGGTCTACTCCCAATGTGTGCCATGGACGGGGTGGGACTTCCATAGTGATCATGGGCTCACATTGTTGGCAGCGTTGAAACTTTTGGCATGCTTGGCATTCTTGGACAATGTTTTCAATATCGCGATAAATTCCTGGCCAGTAAACAGACGACTTGGCACGTAAATTGCATTTTTCTATGCCTTGGTGACCGCTGTGTATTTGTTGGAGAATATCCTGTTGTAGCATTGCAGGGATCAGGATTCGACTGCCAAAGAGGAGTACTCCATCCTCAATGGCTATGTCATGTCTTACTGACCAGTAGGGTCAGATAGAGCGATTTGTCTATTTGATATTGTCAGGCCAAGCTTCTGTGATTTGCTGCGTAAGGAGCTGCAGATTTGCATCCTTTTTCATTTCTTGTAGGATTTTGTCCAGCTTAGTTGGCGTGACACTGACGATGTGATGTATCCGAACTTTCATGTGCGGAATAGCTTGCCTCTCGTATGGGGAAAGTCGTGAGAGGGCATCAGCGACAACCATTTCTTTTCCAGGCTTGTAGCATATCTCACAATCATAAGCCTGTAAGCGCAGTAGAATGCGTTGGAGCCACGGTAGAGCTTTCATCAAGTTTTTCTTATGGATGTGCTGAAGGGGGCAATGATCACTTTCCACCTTGAATCTCCTACCATAGAGGTATGTATGAAATTTCTCGCAGCCATACATTACTGCGAGTAGTTCTCTGTCGATGTTCACGTTTCGTGTTTCTGCTGGGGTAAGGGCTTTGGATGCGAAAGCGATTGGACGGCCATTCTGAACGAGCGTTGCGCCTAGCCCTTTCGTCGATGCGTCGACCTGAAGTATCACTGGTTGGTTCTGGTCATAATAGGCCAGTGTAGTCTGAGCTGCGATTAGCAATATTGTAGTGTTGAAGACTTTCGTGTGCGATGAGGACCAGCTGTAATCAACGTCTTCTCGAAGGAGTTCTCTCAGTGACGCTGTGTGGTCAGCCAGGTTGGGGATGAAGGAACCCATATAATTTACCAGACCAAGGAAAATGCGGAGTTCCTTCTTGGTGCCTGGAGGGTGCATTTCTGTAAGCGCTTTCACCTTGTCTGGGTTGGGCTTCACTCCTTCAGGTGTGTACAGTAAACCGAAAAATTCCCATTCGGTCGTTTTGATGACACAATTGTTCGCATTAAGTTTTATGCCAGATTTTCTTGTGCGTTCCATAGCGTCATGGAGGTGTATGTTGTGGTCACGTTCGCTAGTGCAAAAAACTTGAACATCATCTGCAATTCCAACAGTGCCTGCACATTCGCGGTATGTTTCATCAATTTTTTGTTGGAAAACATCTTGACTCATGCGGAGGCCGAATGGCATGAGTAGGAATCTGTAAAGGCCAAATGGTGTATTGAAGGTCGTGAGGTATGATGACTCTTCATGTAACTGGACATTCCAGTATCCATTCCGCGCATCCAGCTTACTAAACATTTTTGCACCAGAAAGCTTTGGGGTTATCTCTTCAAGTGTGGGCACTGGATAGTGATCTCGCTGTATAGCTTCATTGAGATCCTTTGGATCAAGGCATAAGCGTAGTCTCCCATTGTCTTTTTCTTGTATGATGAGGGAGTTGACCCAGTTTGTGGGCTTTGTTACTTTCGTGATGATTGATCTACATGTATCCTCCAATTCCTTGAGTTCCACCTCAAGTTGTGTTTTGAGCTCTAAGGGGACTCGACGCGGTGCGTGTATCACTTGCTTTGCGTTAGGGTCAATGTTAATGTGGTACGTGAAATTCTCGAAACACCCAACAGTTTCATCAAAACAATTCGGATACATTTCGAGTAGATTGGCCTTGCTGTGGATTGCTGGTCTCTTTTCGAGTGGCGTAGCACTGCTTATGTACTGCTTATGTACTGCTTATGTGCTTATGCGATCATTGCGTTGTGTTGGGTGTAGCAGACTGTTTTGGTTGGTCAGCAAAATGGACTTGTCGGTCACTGCTGGATCGTGGATTGTCCTTAGCAGTCTACTCTGGTGGGTTGGGTGTATTCTCAGTCCCAGTTACTGGTTTCGTTTCCGTGAGCAGATTCAACGCTTGACAAGTTTGCAAACCAAGAACTGCTGGGCCCGCTGCATCTGTGACGTAGAAAATGCAGTTGTGGTTCGAGTCTTTGTATGCACATGGAATCTTGCCCAGCTGTGTAATCTTGGATCCACCGTAGGCAGTGAGGGCCATGTTGTTTTGCTTGAGGCATACCGGTTTCGGATTTCCTTCACTGTTCAGCTTTTCTGGGAAGATTATGCGAAAGCGGTGGACCGGTAGTATGTTTGTCTGTGCTCATGTGTCAACCTTACAACGGAGATTGAGTGGTCGTCTGCCCTTTTGCTTTGTGTTTAGCGTCGCGAAAACTTCTGCTCGAGTGTCATTAGTCGAGCCTATGCTATTGATATTAATGGTGCCGATAGTGAGGAATTCATCAGGGCTATCCTCATCCTCATAGACATAGTGCACCCGTCTGCAAGGAGATATGGAACAAGGTTTTCATTGCTGCGGTTTCCCCGATCTGCAAACGGATTTCCAATGGTTGTCTTTTTGACATGTGGAACCATAAGCGGGGCAGTTGGTCTTTGGTTTGAACGGATGTACACGACCACAGTTGTAGCATGTTTACTGTCTCGGACTCCTGCCCGACTGTTTTGATTTGTTTACGTTTACACTCACTTCTGGTGTAGCACTCTCAGGGGTCTGAGCTTTCTCCGGCAGGGATTTTAGCTGTTTCGCAGTTGCCTCATGGCTGCGGGCAACATCAATAGCATCATTCAATGACAGGGTTTCATCTCTTCCGATGAGTACTTTCTGTACGTCTTTATGGGCTGAACCCCATATGAGTTGATCCACAATCCTGTTTTGCATTTCCTTTTCATCACGGAATTTGCATTTGGCTGCTATTGATTTTAACTTTGTTACAAAGTCATCGGCAGTTTCAGTTGGGTATTGTCTCATATCTTGCAGCTTGTATCGGAAAATGCGATGGTTTGATCGGGGCTCTAGGTGTTGTTGGAAACGAGACAACAATACTTCTGGTTTCTTTTTGTCGTCCTCGTCTTCAAAATTCCAACTGTTGTATTTGTCTAGTCCCTGTTCCCCGACCCACAAGAGGAGATAGCTTGCTCTCTTTTGATCAGTGGCCTTTTTCAGGACACTTGAAAACATCAGTTCACACTTTTGATGGAATCGTGCAAATATCAGAACAATATCTGGGGCTTCCCAGTCCATTTGGGGAGTGGAAACTGCTGAACTGAATGCCATTTCGATACGGTATTACTGCATTGGTAGGTATAGCGACCGTGTGTAGAATGTTCAATGTTCAATGGCAATAAAATAAAGTTGTAACGTGACGATAATGCCTGGAACTATTCAGTATCTTTTTTTTCCTAAAAGACACTTCAAAATCTACTGTCTGTTACTCACAAGTATGTAGATCTTTTCTTTACTGCTGCCACCATGTTGTGTCTTCACTATTGCCTTAGAAATAAGGTGGGGGGAGAGACAGACTTATCTTTTATAACTGCGAATCTCAGTGTTTATTTCTGCTAGACTGCCATGTAGGTGAAGTATGATAAGTGACAATAGAGGGCGCTATTCATATTTATCTGTGAATGTAACAATAACCATGGCTTGGTTGTAGGTTCCCTTGAACTTCATAGTTGTGCCGTTCCTAATCGAAGTTTGTAGCTTTCTTGTGCCCTCCCTTCAGCCTGAGCTATTCTCGGTAACAATGGCTTGATTGTAGGTTCCTTTGAACTTCTTGGTTGTGCTTTGAACTTTCTTGTTGTCCTCCCTTAAGCCCGAGTGATTCTTAGTAACCCTGGCTTGGTTGTAGGTTCCCTTAAGCTTCATGGTTGTGCTCTTCTTAGTTGTAGTTTTGAGCTTTCTTGTTGTTCTTCCTTCAGCCCAAGCAATTCTCAGTAACCCTGGCTTGGTTGTAGGTTCCCTTGAACATCCTGGTTGTGCTGTTCTAAGTTGAGGCTTTGAGCTTAAATGCCCTCCTTTCAGCCTGAGTGATTCCTAGTAACCATGGCTTGATTGTAGGTTCCTTTGAACTTCTTGGTTGTGCTGGTCCTAGTCGTGGCTTTGAACTTTCTTGTTGCCCTCCCTTAAGCCTCAGCGATTCTCAGTAACTAGGGATTGGTTGTAGGTTCCCTTGAACTTCTTGGTTGTGCTGTTCTTCTTTGAGGCTTTGAGCTTACTTGCTGCCCTCCCTTCTACCTGAGCCATTCTCAATAATTGTGGCTTGGTTGTAGGTTCCCTTGAACTTTCTGGTTGTGCTGTTCCTAGTTTTGGCTTTAAGTTTTCTTGCTGCCCTCCTTTCAGCCTGAGCGATTCTCTGAAAGTGTGGCTTGGTTGTAGGTTCCCTTGAACTTCTTTGTTGTGCTGTTCCTAGTAGTTGCAGTGAGCTTTCTTGTTCCCTTCCTTCAGCTCGAGTGATTCTCTTTTAGTCATCAGAGCCATATATCAGCTCATTGGTTTCATGCCTTTGAACAGTTGCCCAGCCCAAAGGACTGGTATCAGCAAGCCTGGTGATGTTTCAGTAGCTGTTTTGTTCTTGTCTATTCCTGCCTTGACTTCTGGAGACTGATTTGATGTCCTCTGCCTCGGCGAACTGGCCAAGATGGTCTGATTGAAGCTGTGTTTCTGTTTGTGTCACTCTTTTCTTTCCTTGTTTTAACTAGCGGTCGCCTTTAATTTTGCTTCAAAGCCTACTGAAAATAAAACTAGCTTTTCATCTGCAAAACTAGCTTTTTTCTAGCTTAATGTGTGCTTGTGGTTCTTGTCTCTCCTCTTTGGTAGCTGGAGTTGACCTGGTTAGGTGATATTAAATCTGGCCTTAAAAGTGTGGGATGAGCAGTGGAGAGCTAAAAAGTTTAACATGTATATAGTAGCTGCTGCTAGCAAGTGTAAAGTGAAGAGGTTAAACCCTTGCCCTGAGTATTACACCAAAAAAGAAGTACAATTTGAATGTCCCTCTGAACCACTGAAGTGTGTACTCTTTACATGACAAGTATATTGGCCTTGTTGCTCAACCGAACAAATCAAGATTAATGATTTCTTGGGGATTTGTCCATATTCCCAAGCCTCCTTCTCTTAAAGCAACATTTGCCAGTGACTTGACCAACCACTGTTCCCATGAACATCTTGTTTGTGCTGTTCCTAGTCTTTGCTTTAAGCTTTCTTGCTGCCCTCCTTTCAACGTGAGCGATTCTCAGTAACTGTGGCTCGATTGTAGGTTTCCTTGAACTTTTTGGTTGTGCTGTTTGTAGTCATGGCTTTGAGCTTTATTGTTGCCCTCTCTTAAGCCAGAGCAATTCTCAGTAACTGTGGCTTGGTTGTATGTTCCCTTGAAGTTCCTGGTTGTGCTCTTCCTAGTCGTGGATTTGACCTTTCTTGTTGCGCTCCTTTCAGCCTGAGTGATTCTCAGTAACAATGGCTTGGTTGTAGGTTCCCTTAAACTTCATGGTTGTGCTGTTCCTAGTCGATGCTTTGAGCTTTCTCACTTCCCTCCCTTCAGCCTGAGCTAGTCTCGGTAGCCATGGCTTGATGGTAGGTTCCCTTGGTAGGTTCCCTTGAACATTTGCCAGTGACTTGACCAAGCACTGAATGGTTTCAAGTGCCCTTGAAAACCATGTTGCTGCACGGGTTGTGATGATAGCTTAACTGCACAGATATGACTTTGTGCTGCACATTTGTATAGACCATGCAACATGTAAAAACATGTTTACACAAGAGTCGTGTGATTTGTACATAGCTCGATGGAAGCAACCATTAAATGTTATACTTTATGTAGATTGCACTGTCTGATTTTTTTTTGTATCGGCTTTTGGTATGAAGAAAAGGAGCTTGTTAAAAATTGTTCAGCTTTTAATTATATGACTCTTAAATTTTAATATCCCACATGACAAGTATACTTGTCTTATACTATAATATACTTGTAATATACTTGTAATATATTATATACTTAAGTATAAAGTATATTACCTGCCAGAAAAGCCCTGGAATGTACAAGGTCACTCCTTTTTAAAGGCTATTGACCAGATTGTATCATGCCTGGACTTGATACCTCACAGAGGCAGAGTAAACTGCCTTTATGCCTTTGTGGCAATTAATATATTGATAAGTTCAAGTACAAAATTTCCTTGTAGAAGTGCCCTTTACTGATGCAAACCTTGACCAGCAAGGAAGGTCCCTACATGGGATAACCCACGAATTGCTGGTAGCTGAAACTGGTTAGGTTGAACCATTATTATTGCTGGACTCCAAGCCAGGGCAAAGTGTTGTTGGCATATGCTTGCCCAGGAAAATGCTTACCTCTGGGTCTTACAATCAAGGCCTGCGAAACGCACAAGCATGATGGCTGGGAGGAGGGAAGGCTACCCTTGAGTAGCAAACGAACTGTGACAGTAAACTGTTGACTGAAAGTAGTAATGTATAAGTTTTTCCACTTCTCGGTCAGCTACATCTTGCCTGGAACTTATCAAAAAGGTTGTCATGCCAAGAATGTAGCTGCCAGCTCCTGCTGCTGAGCTGACATAGTGGTCTGTGACTAGGATTGGTGGCTGGAAACAAGCTGGAGGTCAGCAGGAGACCCCCTGTCATCAGGTCATGGCTGAAATCCTCAGTTGAGCTAGTGTTTGAAATCAGACTTTCACAACCTAAAAGGGGATCGGCACGTGAAGCCAGGCAGGCAATAGAAGTTTGAATTAGGAGAGGCTATTTGGGATGCTGATCATAATTGGACATTTCATGGATGTGGAGTGGCTCCATCCTCCTAACCATCCCGATCATCCTAACAGCTTTCTATCCCCATCCCTATCACATGAGATGTCTATAATAATGAGGTGGCAAGACAGTCCACTCTGTACATTTCTAGATAATTTGAAGGTTTTTCTTTTTTACTTTTTATTTCTAGGTTTGTGTCAGTTGATTTGAACTCAAAAAGCATTTGCCCGGAGATCCCTTCCATCCGTGGTAGGACTAAGCGTTGTATGAAGAGAGCAACACGACTGTAAGTTTTTCACTCATTCCTTGTAGAAAATTTGATGAAAAAACACACCTTTTTATAATAATAAAAATGGACCTTTAAATAAAATTAAATTCCAATAAAATGAAATATTTTAACATTTATCGGATGTGTAAACGCAATGTCACTGAATGATGGCAATCCTGATTAGAGAAGATGAAAAACATCTTCCAAATCTGATTTCCAAATCTGTGTAGGCCTAAAACAAGTTTGAAGGAAAGTGCAGTGACTTCATGGAAGGGAATCGAGACAGTCTGTGGTATAGTTTTGAAGGAATGTAAGGCCGAATCAAACATACAAGGAAAGATCCTTGCACTGCACAAAAGTATGAACACAAGCTAGCGTATTAAATCTGAATTCGTTGGATTTGTGCGCGTAGTCGCAGCAAGTATAAACCGGCCTGTCAAGGTAATACGATGATGAAACAATGGAAAAGTACAGCTATGTACGCGCACAGATTCGGCCAATGGGGTATCTTGTTTTGACCTCTAAAAAAATGACCTCTAGAATGATGTAATGTGAAAAAATTCTATATCAAAAATAATAGTCATTTGTACAGCACCAAACAAAGCCCCTAAAAATTATCACCCCGGACATTGACCAGTTAAATCAATTCCTAAAACAATCCCAACTCTCTAGCGATTGCGCAGCTAGTGCAAATTAAATGTCTTGCTCAAGTACACAAGTTGTTGCTGGTTTTACGAAGTGAAAAATGTGTCAGAAATTGTAAATTATAGCAAGTCAGGGTTTTTGTAAATTATTGATGTGTCCAGTGCTGTAAACCTTTTCACAAAGTTTCAGAACCTAATACATAATGCTTTTATACTGGGGAGACTGCTAACATAGATAGCTCAGTTGATAGAGGGCCGGCAAGTTTAATCTGGAGGTCGTTGATTCAAATCCAGCTCTAGTCTTGTTTTCTTTGTCCAACCCCAAATCATTTAAAATTTACCCTGTGGGTTATTATTTGATATCTGAATTAAAAAGTCATGTCAGCTTGAGGTTATCCCCTGGCTGCCGCTTCCCAGGTTGTATCAGACAACCTGGCTACATGACAGTTAATGTTTGTAAGGCTTCTGACTGGCAGCCCCAAACAAAGAACTTGAAAAAATTGGGAGACCGCCAACATTAGGACTAGATAGCTCAGTTGGTAGAGCGCCTGCATATACTCCGGAGTTCTTGGTTTAATCCCGCTCTAGTCAATTTGTTGTTGCTCAACCCCAAATCATGTGATATATTTTTTATTACACTAATAAGAATAGCTGACGAATAATATATTTTTCATTTGTTTGTTTTTACGGAGTGACAAATCATAATTTGCCACTGAAGTCCGTTGAACTACATAAGGTGGGCACAGTGCCAAAATAGGCGTGGTTTAACGTTTGAGTTTTTACGATGTGACAAAACATTTCATTTACGCTTTTACGAAGTGCAAATCCTAATTATGCATTTCTTTTTTTTTTCACAACACTCTTGGTTTTTTTTTATGAAGTGACAAATGTGTTTAGGAATTAATTATTAATCAAAACAGTAGCAGAATTGAGAAAATGTTGACAGTTCTGAATGACTGGAGATTTCAGCTTTAATTTGATATTAAACTCTACAAGAAAAAATGTTAAGTAGTGTCCTAAACAATAGTTTGAAAAATACTTCAACTTTAAGCGATTTTCTAAAATCGTGGATTTTTGGCTGTGTGTCTAAATCGTTGCTTTGTAAAAACAGCAACGAAGTGTCATGATTAGGATGCCAATCCATGGTTTGGCATCCAGTATTTCCTTCAGTCTGATGCATTAGACTTCTTGGCCCTGCCTGCTAATGTCTCAAAGTCTTTTGTATCTTTCACTTTTTCTTTCTTCAAACACCCAAACTGATGCTCAAAGAGAAACAAAAATTAATTTTGTAGTTCTTTTCACTCTTGCACATGTACATAATGCTCTTTATGTTCAACCCCCTACTTAAACCTGTGGCAATGTAAAATGTCTCTAAACTTCAAAAATACAATCTAGGAAATTGAGATCATTGTCTACAGACTGTCGCCAATTTTTTTAAAGAGGGGTTCCAAGGTCAAATTCATTTTTGTGATGCACTAAAATTCCAAAAGATAGATTTCTCATGAAAGTGGGAGATTAAAAAAATGTTAAGACCAATATTGAAATGTGATGACAATGGATGTTTTTGGAATGTTGAAAAAATTTGCACAAGGAATGCATCAAATACAATGGTATTTCAGCATGTTTAACGTGAGTTTAGAAGCTTGTAATTTTTCATAACGACTTTATGTATTGAGAAATTAGTGCACACTAAGTTGAATTGACCTTGGAGCCCAATATTATTTTAGTGTGACCTCACTTTGGGAAATTATAATTTTACAGCTTACCTGTTTTCATCTTGACAGGTTTACAACTAGCGTCTTTTCATTGGACAGTACGTATGAGGTGACTCCGCCCACGGTTGATCGAACCTCTCGCGCCGTTTATGAAACTTGCGTACTGCGAGGAATGGTTGGCGCTCAGCCATGTTTCGTTGAGGACGTGGAAATTTACAAAAATTTTGTCCAGTGTAAAAATATGTAATAGCAGAGCTTCCCGTCGATATTCTGTTTGAGATGCATTTGTTCAGTCAATTACATCAGAATATTTTGTAAACGTAAATGTAGATTTTGTCAAAATATCACAATATGATCTTTCAAAACTTATCGTTGTTTAATATTCTGTCTAAGACAGAATGAACAAGAACAATTTTTTTGTATATGTAAACTTGTTATTCCCATATGAGGCTCAAAAGGGTTTCATGCCAATTGAATATATATATTTTTTTTATAAGTGCAATGAAAATGTCACTTATAATTTAAAAATTATCTATTTCGAGATTGCTGATATATTAAAAATGGATTTGGTACATTGTAAATATTTATATCTTTGGAAGAGGAATATTGGCAAGTGGCATGTCTTAAAATACACATATTATTTGCTTCACCCTATAGAGACCTTAAAAGCCGCAAGTATCTTGTAATAATGCATACGGCCTTTATAGCGACTGTAACAGCCGCAAGTGGCTTGTACTAAAATGCCAATATTATTATTTGCTTCAACCTTTAGCCACATAATAGCCCCAAGTGGCTGAAACTAAATTGCCCATATTATTGGCTTTACACTTCAGGAACTATAACAGCATCACACTTGTTTACCAAAATGTCCAGATTATTGGTTTAAACCTTTGAGACTGTAACAGCGCAAGTGGATTAAACTTACATTATAAACATACATAAATTTGCGATGACACCATGTAGATAGATCTCTTTGAGTGATGGTGGTTCTGAGAAGAACCGAAGGGCTCAACATTTCAGAGAGAACATTTCTCTGTCCGTGGTCAGGAGACTACTGGATTCCAACTGGGCCGAAGCGTTATAAGAAGAGTGTGGTGAGCCGTACATGCTGGATGCGTGTGGATCCACTGGAGTGGATACCATTAAAGGGTGGAGTGAAGTGGCTGTTCACTCCGGTGTGTCGGTCTGGCTAGGATGCTTGAGTGGGAAAGGTCAACAGAAAGTAGGAAAGGGGTGGGTTGAAGAGACTAAGTGTAGATATTTAAGTACACTGTCAAATCAAATAAACTATGGTTCAAATTACTAGACTCTTTGTGTCTTGTAAATCATTGAAAGAAAATTAACACTCCAAAATTGTACTAAAATTCAAGTCTCTTTTTGGAAAATAAATAATGAAATTACCCAAGTAGTTATTGGGTTGCATCTTTTTGTATCCTTGACTGCAATGGTGCGGGTCAGGCCTTTACTACTTAATGTCCATTATCCAATGTGCTAGTGAATATTTTTCCGAAATAAAGACCGTTTGTGATCTGTGTTGAAATAAAAGCACAGAAACTTGTGTTTTATTGTCTGATCTTCTATTTGAATAAAAAAGAAAAATGTGTGTATAAATGTTTCTTTTTCTTGTAGATAAGACCTGCTCTGCAGCACAGGCCTTTATCGCACAGCAGCCATCTTGTTTTCTCAAAGGTATGTGACGTAACTGACATGGGAAGCAAAGTTTAGTGCGCAGTTTGCAATAATTTTAATAAATTTAATTTAACAAACACTGTCTTTACAACGCGCTGTCTTATGAAACCCCAAGAGTTAAAGAGGATTAATGTGTCGTCGGGTTACTTTAAAAAGTAAATGCACAGTAAACAAAAGAATGTGTTGACTGAGCAGGTATACCATTCAGACCATGGTTGAATTGTGATGAAGGTCTGGGCCTGATATTAAAACAGTGGGGATAAAACTAATAGGTACTAATCGTGCGATATAGAAACATTTAAAACAATATCAAATACCTCGTCATAGGTTGTGCAAAATGCTTATGTTAAACCAAATGGACCTTAAAGGAGCAGTTATTAAATTGTTTCTCTACAAATATTCTCTGGTAAATTTCATGCGTATAATCTCATGACCAAATCCTGAATCAATGATTGTATCTTTCCTTTAAGCTCCACTGCAAAAGTGCTGCACTCGATTATCAAAGTTAGAGGTGAAAACATTGGGGAAGGGGATGGTGGAGTGGGGGTTGACCGTTTGGGGCCAGGGAGGGTGTGTGTGAATTAGAGGAGGGCCAAAGTGTGATAGCAAAATATTGTATTCAAGATTGACAGACACCAAGAAGCAAAGTAAGGAGTTCTCATCGACTACCTGAGGCTATGATCTATACATGCGCCAACTATCATGTAAGTCTGTAGAGTCCAGCTATCTTAGTTTAGTACCATTTCAAATCATATTTTAAATGTGTACTTTTATTTATTTATTTTTTTAAATTTTTTTTTACGACGGGCCTGTAATGCCGGACATAGAAGCAATTACTTTAGGCTATGTTAAGAATAAAATTAGACTTGATCAATTTCTGGCTATTTTTAGTCAGCATCAGTCCTGCAAAACATCATTTGCCTGATGTTTTAGGGCAACCGGATGCAGCGTTAAAAGTTTACTGGCAAAAAGTATGGCGTGGCTGGGGGGGGGGCGCCTTTGCCCTGGTCCGTATAGGGTTAACTCACTAGAGGGCCATTTTAGGCACCGTGTGTTTTATCATGCAGTTAAACAAAATCCACAGGATCACAGACTTTTTTTAACCGAGTTTGATATGTATTTTGAAGAAAAAAAAATTTGCTGTTAGGAAGAACTAGTATTAGGAAGAGCTGTGGAAAGGCCATCGAGATGTAATTATGAGTTTATGCCAATTAAATCATTTTTGGTCGTATCGAGTAATAAACCACCATGGGAACTGATAGGTTAAAATTTACCCAGTCAGTTTCCCTTGTGGTTTATTGCTTGATATTGAAAATAACTATGGTGAAAAAATTTCAGTCAAAGGAGGGCGGTATTTACTCTGTAGCCGTTTTCCTTCTAGAAAAATAATTAGTGAACCATCATGAGTAATTTCCCCCCCAAAAAAAAAAATAATAATAATAATTGTTGAGAAAAAATGATTGTCAAAAGAGGGCAGTATTTACGATTAGTGGACCACCAATTATCTCTAAAAGCAAATTTTTGAGAAAACAGTCAAAAGAGGGCGGTAATTAATTATTAGTGGACCATCAAAAATAAATAATTATAATATTCCTAAACAAATTTCAACGCTACTAACAAGTCTAGTCAAAAGAGGGCGGTATTCACTTTCAGTGGACCATCATTAGCAAAAAAAATCTACAGAAGTCGAGAAAATTCTAGTCAAAAGAGGGCGGTTTTTACTATTAATGGACTATCATTAACAAACTTGTATTCTTCAAAAATAATTATTGAAAAACAGAAGATTTGTATACAAAGACTGTAATTGCTGTGATCTGAATAAGCTGCGGAGGCATGGTAGTTTTCCTCAAAACTATAGTAGAATTATTTAAATAACCAAGCACTCAAAATACACTGAAAAGATACACGAATTTGGCGATAAATCAATCGAATTCCCATTTTGTTTTTCACAGCTGAAAGATTTTACTTATTAGTAACACATTTCCTCAACTTCTGTGTGAAGCAGATGTGAAGCAGATGGTGCAGTGGTCCCTGGTTTGAGTTCTGGTTGGGTTGACGAGTTTCTTTTGATTGTTTTTCAAAAAGAAAAAACAAACAAACATTTATTAGTAACAAAGTTCCTCTTATTCTGTATGAAGCATATGGCGAAGTGGTAAAAAGATCGACTTTGTAGTTTAGGGTCCCTGGTTCGGGTCTTGGATTGGTTTGTAAATTTTCTTTTGATTTTTTACAACAAATTAATAGTTGATAGACTTCATTTAGTAGTAACACGTTTCCTGAATTTCTATAAGAAGCAGATGGCGCAGTGGTAAGGAGACTGTCTTTGTTGTCAGTGGTCCTTGGTTCGAGTCCTGATGGGTTAATATGTTCTTTTGATTGTAAAAAAAACAAAACAGTTAAAATAATATTTCATTTATTAGTAAAAACATTCCTCGATTTCTGTATGAAGTAGATGGCGCAGTGGTAAAGAGACTGACTTTGGTGTTGGTGGTCCCTGGTTCAGGTCTTGGTTTGGTTGAAAAAGTTCTTTTCACCTTTTATTCAATTGGTTTTTTTTACAGTTGACATATTTCATTAATTATTAACAAATTTCCTCAATTTCTGTATGAAGCAGATGGCGCTGTGGTAAAGAGACTGACTTTGCTGTCGGTGATCCCTGGTTCAAGTCTTGGTTTGGTTGAAAAAGTTCTTTTGAACTTTTTTCAATTGTTCTTTACAGTTGACATATTTCATTTATTAGTAACAAATTTCCTCTAATTCTGAAGCAGATGGCAAAGTGGTTAAGAGAACGACAGTGTAGTTGGTGTCCCTGGTTTGAGTCCTGTAGTGGTTGAAAAAAATCTTTTGTTTGTTTTTAAACAAAATAACAGTTGATAGACTTCATTTATCAGTAATAAATTTCCTCACTTCCTGTATGAAGTCGATTGCGCAGTGTTAAAGAAAATGACATTGGTGTCGGTGGTCCCTGGTTCGAGTCTGGGTTGGTTGAAAAAGTTCTTTCGACCATATTTTCCTTCTTTTTTTTTACAATTGACATATATCATTTATTAGTAAGAACATTTTCTCAATGTCTATGTGAAGCAGATTGCGCAGTGATAAAAAAAGTCCTGGATGGACTGAAACAGTTTTTTTTAAATTGTTTTTTAAACAAAATAACAGTTGATAGACTTCATTTAGTTGCAACAAGTTTCCTCAACTTCTGTTTGAAGCAGATGGCGCAGTAAGTCTGTCAACTGTTATTTTTATTTTTAATATAATGATGGTCCACTAAATGTCAACTGCTAATTGTTTTTTCTTATCAGTCTCGAACCAAGGACCACCAACAACAAAGTCGGTCTCCTTACCACTAGTAAAAAGAGGGCAGTATTTACTATTAATGGACCATCATTAACCGTAAAGTTACTAGGAAAAATAAGTATTGAGAAAGTACTTTAGTAAAATGAGGGCGGTATTCACTATTAGTGGTCCATCATTAGCCAAAAGTTGCTAGGAAAAATAATTCTGGGGAAATACACTAGTAGTGAATACCGCCCTCTTTTTATTAGAACACATTCTCAATAATTGTTTTTCCTAGAAGCTTTTTGACTAATGATGGACCACTAATGGTGAATACCGCCCTCTTTTTTAGACCATCATTAGCCGTAAAGTAACTAGGAAAAATAAATATTGAGGAGTATTTTTGTAAAATGAGGGCGGTATTTACTGTTAGTGGACCATCATTAGCCAAAAAGTTGCTAGGAAAAAAAAATCTAGGGAAATACACTAACAGTGAATACCGCCCTCTTTTTATTAGAATACATTTTCAAAAAGTGTTTTTCCTTGAAGCTTTTTGGCTTATGATGGACCACTAATAGTAAATACCGCCCTCTTTTTATTAGACCATCATTAGCCGTAAAGTTACTAGGAAAAACAATTATTGAGAATGAATTATAATAAAAAGAGGGCGGTATTCACTTTTAGTGGACCATCTTTAGCCAAAAAGTTGCTAGGAAAAATAATTCTTGGGAAATACACTAATAGTGAATACCGCCCTCTTTTTATTAGAATACTTTCTCAATAATTGTTTTTCCTAGAAGCTTTTTGGCTAATGATGGACCACTAATGGTGAATACCGCCCTCTTTTTTAGACCATCATTAGCCGTAAAGTTACTAGGAAAAATAAATATTGAGAAAGTATTTTAGTAAAATGAGGGCGGTATTCACTATTAGTGGAGCATTAGCCAAAACGTTGCAAGGAAAAATAATTCTTGGGAAATACACTAATAGTGAATACCGCCCTCTTTTGATTAGAATACATTCTCAATAATTGTTTTTCCTAGAAGCTTTTTGGCTAATGATGTACCACAAAAAGTGAATACCGCCCTCTTTATTTGGACCATCATTTGCCGTAAAGTTACTAGGAAAAATAAATATTGAGAAAGTATTTTAGTAAAATGAGGGCGGTATTCACTATTAGTGGACCATCATAAGCCAAAAAGATGCTAGGAAAAATAATTCTTGGGAAATACACTAATAGTGAATACCGCCCTCTTTTTATTAGAATACATTCTCAATAATTGTTTTTCCTAGAAGCTTTTTGGCTAATGATGTACCACAAAAAGTGAATACCGCCCTCTTTATTTGGACCATCATTTGCCGTAAAGTTACTAGGAAAAATAAATATTGAGAAAGTATTTTAGTAAAATGAGGGCGGTATTCACTATTAGTGGACCATCATAAGCCAAAAAGATGCTAGGAAAAATAATTCTTGGGAAATACACTAATAGTGAATACCGCCCTCTTTTTTTTAGAATACATTCTCAATAATTGTTTTTCCTAGAAGCTTTTTGGGGATGTAAAAGAGACAGACTGTGATTCAGGGCGTGTGCTTTTCGTTTTTTTATGTTTAATATTTGCTTTTTCTAAGATGGTTGTTATAATAAAAATTGTAAAGGAAAACTTCGCGAAGGAAAGAGCATGGTTTTGAGTGTGTTTCTTTATGTGTTTTGATTTTAGGGTATACGCGGTAGGTTTCGTCGCGTGGAGGAAGTGTATGATAAGAGAAAAAATTATACCAGAGTGTGAGTTAATTATTGTTGCTTATATAACTCGCAATGGCGTAGCCTAGGGGGCCGGGGCGGGGCCCATGTTCCCTACAAATCCCAGTGCCCCCCCCCCTCCCCCAAGAAAAAACGCAATAGTGCTCACACACGAAAAGGGGGAGGGAAAAAGAGGAGAATGTGTGATTGTGTAATCTAATGAAGTGAACGATCACGATCGGGATCACTACTGCAGCCACAAAATGCCAAGAACATAAGAGGATGGTGGCCCCCTGCATCGTCCACCTTCCAAAATGAAAGCATGTCCCCACTACTGACAAACCCATTCCCTTGCTCCCTCCCCCACTTAAAAGCATCCCCCTGTTCCCCACAGATAAGTGGTCTTTTAGACGGTTGGACGTAAAAAAATACCAGTTATTATAACTATTTTGGGGGGTTTGGTTTGGGTTTTTTTTTTGGGGGGGCGAGGGGGGTTTTAAGGATAATTGCGGGTTTGAATTAATCATTTGAAGATAAAAGAAAATTGGAACAACCTGAGTAAATAAGACTCACAATGGGTCTTCAACGATTACCGGTAGGCATATAGACATCGGGCATTATTATCCATCCCCTTTATTAAGTATCATCGACGCATAACAAGTTAATAAGATGGAATAGTACATCTGTTAGAAACGTTCGCAAATAATGGGAAATAATGCGCCAGCTAAGGGTGGAGTGTTGTTTTATTAAAAGTTTTCAAACTCTTTGCCCCTGTAGAAATACTGGTTTGTGATTCCTAACCACTTGGGATTGGTGGGTTATATATGTGGAGGGGGTTACGGGGCAAAGATAGATTTCCTCCAAGAAATTCTTTGAGTGTCACTATTAAAGTTTCAAAATCGCATAGCACCTATGGAAATACTTGCTGATTAGGACAAACTTTTTAAAGTGTCGGGTGGGATTGGTGGGTTTTGTGGAGGGGGTTTACGGGGCAAAGTTAGATTTCCTTCTAAGAAATTTTTGAGTGTCACTATTAAGGTTTCAAAATCGCAGAGCACCTATGGAAATACTTGCTGATTGGGTCAAACTTTTTAAAGTCTCAGGTGGGATTGGTGGGTTTTGTGGAGGGGGTTACGGGGCAAAGTTAGATTTCCTTCAAGAAATTCTTTGAGTGCAGTCACTATTAAAGTTTCAAAATCGCATAGCACCTATGGAAATACTTGCTGGTTGCGACAAACTGTTTAAAAGTCTCAGGTGGAATTGGTGAGTTTTGTGGAGGGGGTTACGGGGCAAAGTTAGATTTCCTTCAAGAAATTCTTTGAGTGCAGCCACTATTAAAGTTTCAAAATCGCATAGCACCTATGAAAATACTTGCTGGTTGCGACAAACTGTTCAGTCTCAGGTGGAATTAGTGAGTTTTTTGGAGGGGGTTACGGGGCAAAGTTAGATTACTTTCAAGAAATTCTTTAAGTGTCACTATTAAAGTTTCAAAATCGAATAGCACCTATGGAAATACTTGCTGGTTGCGACAAACTTTTTAAAGTGTCGGGTGGGATTGGTGGGTTTTGTGGAGGGGGTTACAGGGCAAAGATAGATTTCCTTCAAGAAATTTTTTGAGTGTCACTATTAAAGTTTCAAAATCGAATAGCACCTATGGAAATACTTGCTGGTTGCGACAAACTTTTTAAAGTGTCGGGTGGGATTGGTGGGTTTTGTGGAGGGGGTTACAGGGCAAAGATAGATTTCCTTCAAGAAATTTTTTGAGTGTCACTATTAAAGTTTCAAAATCGAATAGCACCTATGGAAATACTTGCTGGTTGCGACAAACTTTTTAAAGTGTCGGGTGGGATTGGTGGGTTTTGTGGAGGGGGTTACAGGGCAAAGATAGATTTCCTTCAAGAAATTTTTTGAGTGTCACTGTTAAAGTTTCAAAATCGCATAGCACCTATGGAAATACTTGCTGGTTGCGACAAACTGTTTAAAAGTCTCAGGTGGAATTGGTGAGTTTTTTGGAGGGGGTTACGGGGCAAAGTTAGGATTCCTTCAAGAAATTCTTTGAGTGTCACTGTTAAAGTTTCTAAATCGCATAGCACCTAAGGAAATACTTGCTGGTTGCGACAAACTTTTAAAGTGTCAGGTGGGATTGGTGGGTTTTGTGGAGGGGGTTACGGGGCAAAGTTAGATTACTTTCAAGAAATTCTTTGAGTGTCACTATTAAGGTTTCAAAATTGCAGAGCACCTATGGAAATACTTGCTGATAGGGACAAACTTTTTAAAGTCTCAGGTGGGATTGGTGGGTTTTGTGGAGGGGGTTACAGGGCAAAGATAGATTTCCTTCAAGAAATTTTTTGAGTGTCACTATTAAAGTTTCAAAATCGAATAGCACCTATGGAAATACTTGCTGGTTGCGACAAACTTTTTAAAGTGTCGGGTGGGATTGGTGGGTTTTGTGGAGGGGGTTACAGGGCAAAGATAGATTTCCTTCAAGAAATTTTTTGAGTGTCACTGTTAAAGTTTCAAAATCGCATAGCACCTATGGAAATACTTGCTGGTTGCGACAAACTGTTTAAAAGTCTCAGGTGGAATTGGTGAGTTTTTTGGAGGGGGTTACGGGGCAAAGTTAGGATTCCTTCAAGAAATTCTTTGAGTGTCACTGTTAAAGTTTCTAAATCGCATAGCACCTAAGGAAATACTTGCTGGTTGCGACAAACTTTTAAAGTGTCAGGTGGGATTTGTGAGTTTTGTGGAGGGGGTTACAGGGCAAAGTTAGATTTCCTCACTAGAAATTCTTTGAGTGTCACTATTAAAGTTACAAAATCGCATAGCACCTATGGAAATACTTGCTGGTTGCGACAAACTTTTTAAAGTGTCGGGTGGGATTGATGGGTTTTGTGGACGTTGGATTTCCTTCAAGAAATTCTTTGAGTGTCACTATTACAGTTTCAAAATCGCATAGCACCTATGGAAATACTTGCTGGTTGCGACAAACTGTTTAAGGTGTCGGGTGGGATTAGTGGGTTTTGTGGAGGGGGTTACAGGGCAAAGATAGATTTCCTCACTAGAAATTCTTTGAGTGTCACTATTAAAGTTTCAAAATCGCATAGCACCTATGGAAATACTTGCTGGTTGCGACAAACTTTTTAAAGTGTCGGGTGGGATTGGTGGGTTTTGTGGACGTTGGATTTCCTTCAAGAAATTCTTTGAGTGTCACTATTAACTTTTAAAAATTGTATAGCACCTATGGAAATACTTGCTGGTTGCGACAAACTTTTTAAAGTGTCGGGTGGGATTGGTCGGTTTTGTGGAGGGGGTTACGGGGACAAAGTTACTTTACTTTTCAAAGTAATTTTTGAGTGTCAATTATTCTATTTTACTTAAATTAGGGATTGAATATAAAGATTTAGCCGAATAGCGGTAAACTGTTAATTATTTGAAATGTCTAACTCTCATTGCCCATGTGGAAATACGGGCGCCTGTGACCCTATGCAACTTTTACCAGTTGGAATTGATGTGTTTGTGGATGGGGTTACCGGTAAAAGTTACTTTCTCTTCATTCGCGTGTCATTTTGAACTAAACTAAATTGTTAATTAAACAAACAACAATTAGCTAGTTGGCGATGGAATGTTACTCATTTGAAATTTCTGAATTTCACATCCCTTGTGGGTAGAAATACTTGCGTTTTGGCATAGGCCCTATAATACTTTTGAAGTAGACTCAAGTGGGGTTGGTGGATTTTATGGAGGGGGTTACGGGGAAAAGTTACTTTCCTTCTCAAATACATATTTTTAGCATAAATATTATCATAGTTAAGTCAACTTAGGCCCCTAATGTTTGAATGTAAAGAAAGAAAGAAAAAAATTAAAGGGGAATTAATGTCGACTCTGTGAATTGAGAGTCAGTGACAAACTCGTGGGTGTAATAGTAAATACCAAGGGAGGGCGCTCTCAGCGATATGAAAACTGTTTGGGTCCCAGTGCCATAATGGTAAAAGTGCACAGAAATGATATTTGTCTCGCTGAAATGTTTAAAGGTAGCCAGTCTATATCGAAAAGAAAGTGTGGCTTTAAGATTATTCTCGGCGGAAATATTGATTGTCAATTTCTTCAGGTTTTTGATGACGATTGCAATTTTAGAACCGTGCAATGAAAACATAAACAGGTAAGGTCGCATTGGTGAATTCAAAATCATTAAATTTTGTAAAAGTAGTGCCCTTTTAAGTTGGATTAAAACCAGACCATGCTCACAAATGTAACATTCGTGTGTACACGTGTGTGTACAGCACACTGCACACTTGGGCAGTAGTGTTGGTCTCAACAATTATTCACAGCATCTACACAATCTTGGTATCAATAATTATTTTTTTCTAATCAGTTCTGAATGAATTGAAATAGCTATTCACTGTCCAATTTTCATTCATCCATAATTTTATTTTTATTGTTTTCATTGTATTAATATTCTTTTGTTTTATTTAAAAAATATGTTATTATTATCATTATTATTATTTTTATTATATATATATATATATAAATTGGGGGGCATGGGTGGCTTTGGAGAAAAAATGATACACACATTAAATAAACAAAGCAGTCATTAATTTAGTTTCAGTGATTTATTACTCATATAATGACAGATAAAAATAGCACGCACTGATTGGCTTAAGATTGATCGCCTAATCCTTTAAAAAAGATAAAAGTACAGACTACAGGATTGGCAATTATTAAAAAGTATTGATTTGTTTCAATAACAAATCTCAATAGTAGAATTTATAGAAACATCACAAAAACGAATACTCAAGAGAGAACACACGTCTGATGCTGTCATAATCAACAAAAAAACATATCCCCCCTGTGTAAATCACTGTTTCTGTCTTTTGTTATTCGACTCAGTAAAGCATCAACAATAGCAGCTTTTGTGCTGAGAACATTGCTTAGACATGGTTACAAAATTAACATTAACAGATCAAAAGTACAAAAAGAAGTGATAAAACACAATTTTGTCGATAGTATATATATATTTAGCACTACGTAAAAGACACTAAGCTGAAATTAATTTCATACATGAGCCAGCTTGACAGGATAACAAAAACTAAACCACACTTTTGGTTAATTTTTAAAATCTGATTCATGCTTAGCAATTGGAGTCTGGGCCACTTCTAAAAATAATAGACGTAAACATAAATGACTTTCAAAAGACAACTGAGAAGGCTATAGGCTAAAGTGTTATACTTTAATCCCTCTTGGATTTTAAATCCTAAATAACAACTCATACCTTTTTATGAACTATAAACCCATGTTCACACAAGGAATCCAACTCCCAGGAAATCAAACCTCAGGAAATTCATGAGGAACATTGTTTCACTCTTGATACAGTTTTTTTTTTTTTTTAATTCTTACCCCCGAGTAACACTGCTTAGCTCCAATCTTAAGAAGGGGTAATATTTCCCAGGAAACAGTTATTTCTTGGATGTCATCTTCTAGGGCTAGCTTGTCACATGTAATAATTAGGTCAACCAAATGTTTCCAGGAAATTCCCTGTAACCTACATAAAGATGGGCGCCAAGATCAAAATCAGTTTTGGGATCCACTCATTTTCCAATAGATACTAGAGTCGTTATGAAAAAATACAAGTCTGTAACCTAGCGTTAAAGTGGTGTAAAATGCCACTGTTTGTGATACCTTTCAAGTGACGTGTTTGTCAAAATCCAAAAACGTTCAAAGACGTCACATTTCAAATTTGGTCTGTATATTTTTGTACCAAGAAATTTCAGTTTATTTCTGATTTCTGATGATATTCAATCAAAACTTCCATCTTTCCCAAAAGTTTGGTTTTACAAAGTAAACAAAAAACCACTGTGGATCATTATATTCTACTTTAAAACATCTTTCCAATCATATTCATTTCATTACTTGGGTTTGAACAAAGAACAACTGACTGTAGCAGGACTTGAACCAACAACCTCCGGATTAACAAACCGGGGTCAATGGTTCAAGTTCCGCACCAGTCAATCGTTTTTTTACCCAGTCGGTTTCCCTTGTGGCTTATAACTCCATATTCATTTCATAACAAATGCTTTCAAGTGTTTTTTGCAGCCCAAATTGGCCAGTCCAAGGAATGTGTTTTGATAAAAAGGCTTCACATGCATATTAAATAAATCTTACATGAACCCAAAATGACAGTCGTATTTGAAAAAAACATTAAATTCTAAACTGATTTATGGGCTTGCCAGACAGAAAATTTAAAATAATACAATAAACATATACAACATAAATAACAGCCCTCACAGCAGAGTCATTAATTAACAGTCAAATGTATTTAAACAGCCTGAGAGCAGGCACCCACTTTCTTAGAGCTACTTAAAGGCAGGGTATATCTTTTTGTAATCACTGAACAAATTAAAGACCGAGCAAATGATATTGCTTAAAAAATGTCTGCTCAATAAAAGCAAGAGTGAGAGAATGGTACATGTGGCGTGGTACTTTGGCTGGTCAAGTTAGTCTGGTATCAATTTGTTTGTTCTAAGCTACATTTTGTGCTTAAGCAGCTATAAATTTGGGCCCATAAATCAATTTCATTTTGTTTGAAAATTAAATTTGCCAGATTAAGGTTACCAGCAAAATATGTGCTGTTTGTGACTGGTTTTATGCTTAGCGTAAAACTGTTAATCAACATGCAGTGCTTAAGCAATTCTATGTAATTGGCCCCTGGTTGAAATTCCATCCGATAGATCATTATCATGATGCCACCATGTTAGTCATGTTCCCTGTCTGCATTATCCCTAAACAGCACCTGACTACTCTGTCTCCCAGCTTTGGTTTTGATTACACTGATTTGAATGAGAGAAAAACAAGATGGCTGCTCCATGATACAAGTGTAGTTCATTACTTCCCAAAGCCTCAGTACATACATTGTAAACCACTCTTCACATAGATTGTTCATATCCATAGTTGACATCATTGTTCAGAACATCAGCTGTGCATGGTTAGACCTCTGTCTCTTAAGATGGTTTTAAATAAAAGTAGATACAAAAACAATGTTATTAACAACCAAAATGAGGACAGTTTGCAATGTTGTTTTTTTTATACAAAAAGATTCAACATACTTGAAATATTTCACATTTGTTGTACTTTCCTTTTATAAAAATCCTCACGAAATCATGTTGATTGCCAAAATTTTGTAATAATTTAGCTGAGTTTCTTGTGATAACAGATTCAACAATTGCCCCAAGATGTTTGGCAGCCCAATTTTCAGCAGCCAAAATGCACAAACTAAAAAATAAAACACAATAAAACAATTTTTGCACAGCACTATTTCATTTCGGGTATCTTAAGTCAACTTTAAGACCATCTTGAATGAAAACGACAACAGGTGATATTTGCTGAAGTTCATTTAAAATATTTTTAATCCATAAGGAAATTGAGTTCACATGAGATCAAACAGATTTTAATCGCAAAAACAACCCCCAATTTATTTGGATACTCTTCTCCAATGCTTTTCAGAAAGATTCGCAAAAAGCCCAGTTATGTAATCACCCATGTTATGCCATTTGTGGAAGCTCCGTTTGGTATAGCTGCTTGTTTCAATATGGAGGTATAAAAAAGCGATATCCGGCAAATGACGTCAAAATATTGTCATTTGGACGCATGCCATCAATGGCAGAAGTGTAGCTAGTTTTTCAAAACCTTGAAGTTAGAGCCTAATTTTTTGTGTAGACAAATACAAATAATTCAACAGTTTTAAAAATAAAAAAAATTACATATACATGATAAACAAATGCATTATAACCAGGTTTTAGTAGAATTCTCTTTTTTCGCTCAAGTAGTTGTTTAACAAAAAAAATCAACTATTCTTCAACCTGAAATTAATTTGTCACTGAATAATATAAATTTAATGAATATTAAATTATCTAATTTAAATTTAAAATGCTGTATCAGCCAACTCAATACTCTAATTAGGCCAGCAGTTAAAAAGTATTTTGGAAGTTTTGTGCATTTTGTAGTAAAAGCATGAAATTTGATAAAAGTATATGAAACACTTTATTTGAATTGACCTGTAATAGCCTTGGCATCCATTTTTTAAAATGAGTATCATTTTGCATAATTTTATTTCCTAATTTGGTAAGAAACAGATCTAGAAACATTGTTGTGACTTTAAGTCAATCTAAAAACATTGGTGAAAGTTTTAAACTCTTAGGTCTCCCATTTTTGAATCTTCATTTAGTAACAATACATTGGTTTGAAGGAGATCTCACAGCAAAAAAAAGTGTCAAACTTATAGGTCTTCCATTTTTAAGGCGTCCTTATTTTTATCAAAATGGTGTCGACATTTTTAGCAAAAAGGCGTCCATATTGCGATCCAAACAGCAGCCATATTTGTATCAGCCATTTTTTTTATATAAATGGCGGCCATATTTAATCCAAATTGCAGCCATATTTAATGAAAATGGCAACTATATTTAAAAAGGAATAAAGATTCGCCAAAAGTGTCAAACTTGTAGGTCTTCCATTTTTAAAATGGCATTAATTGTTTTTATCAAAACAGCAGCGATATTTCTTCTAATATTTCTTCTAAAAATAGTGGCCATATCTTTATCAAAATGACAACCATATTTCCAACAAAAAGGTTTCTTTTTAAAGTGTCAAACTTGTGGTTCTATCTTTTTTTAATTGGCTGTCATATTTCTTTTTTTAAATGGCGGCAATAATTTTACCAAAATGGCGACCACATTTTGTAAAGGCATGATCCAGATATGATGGTACTTCATTGATTGCAATCTAACATTCATCCAACACCCATATTGTAGATATTATTAAAAATAATCATCTATAGTTCATCAGAAGCAGATTAAAATGTTATGAACAAAAAACTGCACATGATTCTTTGGTTTGGGATGGGGGAGGGGTAAGGGTAAGGGGTGACTCAGAGTGATGAGCTGAAAAATTACTACATAAGCAAGTTCTTTGTTGTACAAAAATTTGTCACTGTATACAGTTAAACTAAAATCCAATTCAACATTTTTTACTAAAAGACATGTGTTTCTTTTTTATTGCTGTAAGTGATTTCCTTTGTAGGGTTTTGGTTAAACTATATCTTGACTTACAGTCCTGTAACAACAACAAAAACGTGTGCAAAATCATGTTTTTCAATCAAAGTTTATTATATTTAGGTGACTCAAAAACTATGGTAATTGTACCATTGAAATTTTTTTTTAAACTGTTTTTATTATTGACACCTCCAAAAATCGAATAATGAAAAGCCATTGAAGTAAAAAAAAAAACAGATTCCCTTGCTGTGAAAGCAAAAAAAACCTTTTTGGGTTAATCAATATTTGACAAATACAAATCAGAACTTCTATTTCCAAAATTGTGAAGACTGCCATTTAATTGTTTACTTTAGTTTTTATCATTTAAATGATAAATAAAACAAGTATTTACCCTGAAAGACTGGATTGTTGTTGAGCTCAGCTGACTCACTTCCAGTCATAACATAAACCATGTGCTCCTTCCAGTGTGTAGCAATGTTGACATGCATGGGTACCCTGACTTCTCATTGACTATGCCATAGCATGCACTGTACCAGAATGGAACCAGGTTATAAATAATTGATAAATATTATATTATATTGGTTAATTTTTACTATGTCTGTTGTATGTTTACATTACATAAAATGTCCCTGAATCATTCTTATATTTTGTTGAAAATAAACAGATCATTAATTTTTTTAAATGTTTATATATAAATAAATAAAGAGCGCCCCCAGTGTTCATGGTTTCCATAATTTAACAGCTCTGTTGCATCATGTGGCCATTTTGTTGATGACTATGTGCATGCAGTCAAATGAAATAAATTAATTTTCTTTGTGAAAGCAATTTTGATGCAAAGCAATTTTGTGGAGTAAAGGTTCAGGTAAAACTATCATTTTCCATCTGGCTGTAATAATAAAGTCACTCATTTGACTGTACTAGTTCTTGTTCTAATGTTGCAATTTAGGATTGAAATGATATAGTTAATTATTTTAAAATGCACATGTATACCATTTTGAACATACAAGTAAATGCATATAAAGATTTTGCATAGCCTAAACCACTGGTGTCCACTGTCCTGTTACATTATCAGAACTAGCTTCTTTTTTTGCATCCCTTGATGATATTTTATCAGCAGACGAGGCAGGCCCCAGCTACAGCTGCTCAAAACATTTTCTTTTGTCTTTAATATCAATTTCTACAATCAATTTAGACTCATGGGGCACTGTACTTTTATCAATTTTGATGGTCCTACTAGCACCCCAGGCAAAAGTATTTGTAGCCTACAGAACATGTTTCTGGGATGTGTTGTAATTATCTGCACACGCAGATCCAAAAACTCCAAATGGCAAAAAAGATCTGACAAAATATAGATTAAAAATTCACCTGCTGTCCTCTCAATTATATCAAAGATGAAATTAATAGACATTTTAATTGTACTCGCGATCATTTTCTGTGCTCTCAATTGATGTTTTTTTATGACTGAAATTATGCAATGTACAAGTTGTGATTTTTCACATTGGTGGGCTATTTTCGAGCTATTTTGTGGTGTGTTTTTTGTCATTTTGGCATCTTTTGGAGCTGGGTGTGTGGAAAATCCAAGCAAATTGCAAAAACATGGTCTTACACATTTTTGCCTGGGGCAGTAGTGGGACCAGTGATTTCACATTTTGAAAACAGGAATACAATGCTCCAGTTACTGGGTCTACATTAAATCACATTTACAACAAATTTGTATTGCTATTTGGAATCTGAAACTGTCTTTTGAAACAAATTCTATACATTTTTTATGCCAACACAATCTAGACATCACATCCCCTTTAATATAAATTATGACAGTTTGAAAAGTCAAAATGGCAAATGTTCAGATGAGGCTAATTTTCTAATGTAATTAACAAATTACTATTCCGGCTGATTGATCCAGCAGCATAGTTTGCTTGGGCAAAATATGTCTGGGTTTTGTTTGTTTCGTGTTTGCATTTACATGAATCAACATGGCATGTACTTGAACCTGTGAGTGTACAGGTAGAGTGTACATGCATAGATAATTAATTTGTTTGTCTCATTTGTCTTTCTTCCAGATTGATTTTTCAACATTCCTCATGACACATTTGGGCAACATCATGAGGTGGACACAAGGTACAAGCAATATGTGACAGCAAGTTGAAGATGTATACCGCTATTAGAACTGATCAAACCATGGAGGATTACATCAAGTAGTAGATTCTAATGAAGGCCGAAGTAAACTGCTCACAACAAAAACCCAGAAGGTAACCAAGGTATACTGCACTTAAAACTCAGATTGAACACTTGTACAGCTCAGAGAGAAGTTTGCTGCTCTAAAACGCTAACAGTCAAACGAGAACGCTACACTTTGGATCAGTGCTTACCACAACAACCTGTACAATAGTTTCACAACATGTGTTTAACTTCGAGTCACAAGACAATATGCTGCAACAAGAGAGCCCCGAACACTGCAATGCGCTCACATTACAAGACCCTTAGAGAGTTTCATTGATGCTCAACTTTAAATTCACAGTGGTGCCAGATGAGATGAGTAGAAATTATATCAACAGGAAAATACTACAAATGCCCTGCAAAAAATTGCTTAATGATGTACAACGGGAGAGATTGCAACACATTAACTCAAATGTTAACTCCATCAAGAAAACTACATAAAGATGCAGTGACAACCAGGCTCTAAACTCAACAGATACATGGACCAAGAGCATGTTATACTAAAGTATCTTTACCTGTATAACTCACAGGACTTGCTTGAGAGACTAGTGCAAGCTCCATAGGAATTAAAGAGAGGATTGCACTAAAACTCAACTTGATGTCCATCAAGAAGATCTATATGAAGAAGCTCTGACAGTCATCCAGTGTTCACCACAGGAACCAGGAGAGTTACAGTTAAGAACAGCATGGGAGATGTTAACATCAGCTTGATAACTCTGAACATAACTATGCTCAAGGATGACTGTGATCAATTCACATCAGATATAAAAAAAGACTATAATGGCCAAGGGATTAAACTTAAAAACCCTGGCAACACAAAGAAATTATCAAGTGGAATCTGTTGAAATCTTAGATTTCTTTGCAACATTTGAAATGACATTGATTTGGAGTTTGCATAAACTTATGAGGAATTTCTTTTCTGTTCCCAACCCAGTCAACTATGCCGGTCATTATTAGACTTAACATACAGTATTCAGTATACATCTTACCTGCTTGGACGTTTTCCTGATTGATTTGTCTACACATGCAGCATTGTTTGATCAGTACTGACTAAGTTGCGAGTGGTAATGAGGGCTTACCATCCTGCACAGACCTGCTCCTTGGTCATCGATGATGTTGATCTGAAAGTTTCTCATTGAATCAGTCTCAACAGCTTTCCACACACTCTCAAACTTTTATTCAACTTTGAAACAGTTACCTGTACATACTGTCTGGAGTACATCTACATGTTGTATGCTCTACTTCTTCTCCCATGTTCATCTGCTTTCTAGTCCCGGGAGTTATCTTGGAAGCAATCCCGCAATCCCACTTGTTGTGCTGTAGCACGGTCAACAATGTTCTATCAGCACCTGCATGTAGACTACTGTGTTCCTCCTTCCCAGGTTGCTTCAATCTGACTTTTGCCTAAAGTCTTTCTCAGTGAACTCTTCAGCTCTCAAAATGTCCAGCAGCACTCTCCATCAGCAGTGAACCAGTTGCATACAGTGTGAAGTGCCCTGTTTCCCTCTCATGAAATCTATCGGATGTTTCCCCCAGTCAAATTTGCCTGAGAACTCTCCAATGACTCTACGCAGCCTACAAAATGTACTCCAGCATTTCACTGCAGTTTGACTCCACCATAGTTGAGCATCCAGCAGGACTGAAAACATGCAGTTACTCAATAACCAGGATGTATGTACTTCAGCTGGAATTAAATAAGGTGTGTGTTTTACAATATACAAATTTAAACGTTTTGCTTTCAAAGAGTTGCGTATATTCTGTAACACCTGTACACGTAGCTAACAAATTGGTAAAGATTTGTGGATTGACACACATGTAGGTAAAATGCAAATTGCTGATGTGCCAGCTATTATTGCAGGGTGTCCAGTTTTGAAGAACCACCATCAACATGATGGGTACCTGGTTTTGCAATAGGCTTTCATTCAACTTACTTTCAATTACATAATTTCAAAGTCTAGAGAAATATTCTTTTAAAGGGCATCAAGTCCAAGAGCAGGCCAGTAAAAAGCCTTTGCCTTAATGGTTGCCATATTAGAGGTATGGTGATTTTTGGTTTGTTTCCTTACCACAAACTGGTTCCACTAATATTTAACTCAATTCAATTCAATTAATCTTTATTATATCCCAAAAAGGGTAATTCAAATGCACGCACACAGTAAAAACATTGAAACATTAAAAACAATAAAATCAGTTACACCTTAGGGGTACAACGCGCTATTTTTTTATTAGAAAAAAAAGTTTTTACTGAGCAACATGTTGCTAGTCTGTCTGTTCAACCATCAAATGGAAAATGCAGTGCATGTTCATACATTTATAAATTTTTTAACATTTCCAGTCAATGTAATATGGTTTTACCCTTACACTGACGTGGCGACATATCTTGATTACAATCAAAATACGACGATGCACTGACGCGATGATACACTTTTCCAAAATGGGATGATGTACACTATACATAGCTTTACAAACTTTGTACTTCATGCAACAAGGACAGCATGACAACGAAATATCGCAGAAGTTGGTTTGCTAAATAAACAACAACAATTAGTCATCACAGCATTATTAGTTAAAGATGTTTTTGAAAACTTGTTTACCTTGTCTTTAATCTCAGGTTCTCTACATGATGTTACCCCCTGCAAGTTTGTCTTCGGGTCCTGATGGGCTCCTGATTCAAATGCACCTGTCAATAATGGTAAGAATTGTTACTTTCACATTTAGGAAATAAGTAACATCAGAACAAGTAAAAGTACTGATAAAAGTTAATAAACTGTCCTTGTTTTTGTATAAATGCGATTTAGATTATTTTGAAGAAAAACAAATCTGAAATATGAGAGAAATCTAGAAATCCATTTTAACTGTTGATTAATGAACTAAATGTGCACATGTTGAACTTGATCTTCCGGCTGCAAAACCAAAGCTACGTTTAACCCAGCTTCCAAAAAGCACACATCATAAAAAAGTAAATCAAATATGGTTTAAAGAATTCCTTTTTAATTAATGAACAACAAAAGACCTTTGATTTTGTTGCTCATCAAGCTCTATGAAATATGTTTAAAATTTTCCAAAATGAAACTGTTTTTTTACCCAAAGACACTGGCCCTCTAAAATACATTTCAGACTTTAACGCACTTTTCCTAAGGTATACACCAAATGTAAACTATGTTAAAAGTTAATGCGTTTCCTTGTGCATTATTTGCAGAATCAAGTATTCAAGTAGGAAGGATGATTTTCAAGATGCGCTGCTTGAGGAGATTTATATCAATTCTGCAAGGAGTTTCTCAACATTGAAACGTCATCAACCCATGGTGCAAGGTTCTACACCAAGCTGGAGGAGACCAACATTGCAGAAATGACTCTGTGAACAATGTGGACATGAATTAAACCCAAAATGACTGTTGGCTTTGAGATGCAGCACTATAGTTATCTAAACCTACATCTCAAAGCCTGGATTGGAAACAGAATTCCTGCAGACTCTTTGAAAACTTGGGATGCAATGAGTTGAGAAGGATACATCAGCCTTCTTTAAAGAAACAGTGTATGCAAGGCTAGAGACATTTCTGAACCCACGTTGACAGTGTACTCTTTGGAACCTTATTGTGATCATCATATGCAAGGACCAGAGCGTTTGTATAGTATCTAAAACTCGTTGAAGCAATGTCAAAAAAGTAAAAATCCTTAGAACGGACAGGGGAACACTCCCATTAATTAGTTTATATATTGTCACTGTTTTCATGAACAGACTACTTTGTAACAAGAATTTTAAAAACTGCAAATAAGTACTTTTTCCCCAAGCTTTTGTAGTCATAAAATTTCATAGTTTTTCACATAAACTAGCATACAGATAAAATCACAAGATTTAGTTTCACTTTTTTTTTATGAACAAGCAATTTTCAACTTGCCTATTTCCTATATTAGTGCTTGCAAAGTGTCAAACACTTATAGCTGTTTTTTGTTAAGTTTCAGACAGAAACATTCAGTTCAACCTGTGTGACAAGCTTACAGTTTTCTAAAAGAGCTACTTTTGTTAAGTTTGCTTGCATAGACAATCTTGTTAAACATTATTTACTCATTAATCATATATGCTTTGATGAAAATAACATCATGAAAAAGAAAATTCAAACTGTAAAACCTCCACTTTTATGTTTTGTCAAAATATCAATGGTAAAAAGTGATCAGTCTCCAAACCAATGGTTTCTAAAACATCAAATGCAGTTTTCTCCAAAGATAAAAGTTCCAATGCAGGGGTTGAATTGTCGCTTTGTGAAAACGGTGCGATAAATTTGCCAAATAAGTATTAAAGTAAAACTGTAGCATTAGGGTATAGTCATCTGTTCATGCATGAACATCTACAGGATTAGTGAAGTAAAAGGGCTCAAACTGGGATAAATTGTATTACTATTCATTTGTATACGTTCTATTCCTAAAGACAAGGCTTAAAACAATTCTAAATATTTTGTAGATACAGGTATTATTGCTGTAAAACCCAATGGGAACACTAAAAGGAAGATATTAGGACACAAATGAATAGGTATTACAAAATAGGTTGCCAACAGTTTCTCCCTAAACCACCAAGAGTGCTAAATGAGATAAGACTAAAACTAAAGGTATTTCTTAATAGGTTGTTCACAGCTTTTCCCATAAACCAGTATTAAAAGAGATAGGGCTAAAACAGAAAACAAGTATTTTTAAACAGGTTGTCAACAGTTTCTCCATAAACCAGCAAGAGTGCTGAGTGACAGCTAAAACATAAGGTGTTTCTAAATAGCTTGTCTATCATTTCTCCTTAAACCACCAACATTTTTAAATGAAATTGGAATTACACATAAGATGTTTCTGAATTGGTTGTCAACAGCTTCTTTCATAAACCATCAGGAGTATGACGAGCCTAGCACTAAAACTGTAAAGTAAACTTAATGTGTGAGATTAGTGAAAATGTATGTTTTTTTAAACAAACATAAACAATAAGTGACGCTAAGTCAATCGAAGTCACTTTCTATTGACATGTAAATTTTTCAAATTGTCAAAATCTATGACTAAGAACAGTGACAATGGGAGGAAGATGGTCAGGGTAGTCTTTTAAAAATGTCAAGACTCTACTATATCTCAACCCTGGTTCTTCTTACAACCAATACATCTCCTGAAAAAGATTGAATTCATATGAGTGATATCCCTAAATCTACTAATAGTTCTTACTTCTTGTAATATGTTAAGACTTAAATCTTAAATAATGGGAAGAAAATTTATGTTAAAAGGAAGTATTTGACAAGATTTCAACCAATGTCATTATTTGTAAGACCTATAATAGGATAGTGCAGGAGTTAAGTTTCAATAATCTTGTTGGTTTTGACTTTAAAACCAAGTGTATCTTATTCAATATAGAACATAGGAATTCATGCATGAACAGAGAGTAATAAGTAGAAGTACTTCTAAATAATGCTTTGAACACCCTCTCACAGAAACCTGAACTTTCGCAAATCAAGTTACTGAAAAAGAGCAGTGTACTGTAAAAAACTATTGGGACCACTGGAGAACATGAATTGTTCTTTTGACACATTGAAAGTCTATTGTGTGGTAACAGAGTCTTCAAATGCTCTGTCCAAAACCAATAAGCATGGATGATTAAACATCCATTGGATTCAGGGGTTTTTTCGGCACTGTGGAGTAAACAAATTTATGCTTCTCATCTTATCTAAATCTCATGTGAAATCAAAATGTTTTCAAGAATTTTGTGAGAGGTTGGTCTATCTTTTACATTGTAAGTTAATTTAATTAGTTAGTAAGAGAGCGGAGGGTGAGTCTATAATGTCTGTTGGTAGTTGGGTACAAGATTGGTTGGAATGTACTTCTGAAACATTTCAGTACAAACTATCTAAATTCACCTACATGTGCAGCACATTGGCTGGAAGAGCTGGTGTGATTGTTGTCCCTATTACCTTATTGAACCTATTTTTTATTCTTATTTTTTCCCCTTTCTTTTTATTTTTAACGAACACTCCCAAAAAAACCTCCTTGCACAAACCATCACTTGGCTTTTTTTAGCAGCGTAAAAATTTTCTTAAAAAGCTGACATCTATGTTCTGGATCTTCCTTTTACATTTCAAATTTAGTAACTGCATATCTATGTTGCCTATTTTGTGTAAAACGTTGTTACTTGTGGAAATTTTATAGTTTTTATCATTTACAAAAAGCATTCAAAATGGCACCCAGATGCATGCAAGCCATCCTGTAAGGAAATATCATTTTTACAAATTTTACTCTCCTCTGATTTTCTTGTTATACATTGACATATATTGGACCAAGTGGATCTGATCCAAAGGAGACAAAATCTCAATATAAACCCTCATATTGCATTTCATGTACGTTTTTTAAAACTAAAGCTCTTATGAAGTACATCTAGCCGATCTTGTACACCACATTTTAAATTTTAGCAGCATGGACAAATTGTCTTCAAAAGCTGACATCTAAATTCCGGATCTTCCTTTTACATTCCAAAATTGATATCGACACATTTATTTGCAAAATTTTTCTAGTGAACAATTTTGTTACTAATGGAAAATTACTTTTGTATTTTACCAACAGAAAAAGTGAATGTATCCCCTCCCCTCTTATGGCACCCCGGTGCATGCAAGCCATCCTGGTGCTCGCACAAGTGTTCCCCGCCCGCAGGTGTCGGCAGGCTGGTCGGCGAGTTGTCCTCTGAATGCACCTGCAGGTGTTTGGCTGTCTGTGGTGTGTCAACCTTCCCAAGACTTGGCGGTCTGGATGAATCAAAGACCCACAGTTGGCTGCAACATGGTAAGGATCTTTTGAACTATAATAACCAGTTTTCTTTCCACAGAGGAAGATGTATCCATCTTCCACTCCGGGCATTGCACATGGAAGAAATGCCCTCAAGTCTACTCTGAACTGTACATTTCAAATGTTGCATCGTGGTGTTTTGATCCATGAGAATGGAATATCATCAAATGTACGTTTTTGCCAAGTATTTCTGAGATGTTTGTCATAAAAAGGGATTTTGGTCACAATGTTTAAGCCAGCCAATCATTTGTTGAACAATCACAGTCTAAACCACTCTCTGCTTTGTGTTCCAAAATTCAAGTTTTGTAATTTTAAGGACAAATGTACAAAAAGAGCAATAGACAATCTTTGAGAAAGCAAATATCAGTCCGTTCAAAGTTAACTAAATTAGAAAAACAAATTCATCAGCACAAACAGTAATAACGGCTTTTCAAATCAATAAAATAAAAATGTTTTAAAAACCATTACAAATCTTTACATCAGTGCATTAAATTAAATCTGAAAAAACACAGAATAAAAACCAACTTTGTCTACTCAAAAAAATGAATAAGATATTAGTAAACAAAATAGAAACGAATAAACTATTTTCAGAAATTTAGTTTGGTGAAAAAAAAAATATATATATATATAAAGTCTTCATTGCAAAATGTTAAACGAAGGAAAAAAGAAAAGAAAAAAAGTATGAAGCAAACAAGATGCCAAAGTATTCTCAAATTAAGATTGAAAAGGTTGCCATTTCACCAATAGAACTAATAAAACACTATTTCTAGTTCAAAAATCAAGCACTCCCCTGTTGCTAAAAATCATACTATCAAGTGAAAAATTACAATCTGCCAAATTGCAGTTTGTTAAAAATGTAATCCTACTTTGAAGAGGCAAAACCTTACTCAATGAAATATGAGTAACACCTATACTGAAGTATAAATATTTTGCAACAAACTCAAGTTTGTTCAAATTACCTCTTACTGAAGAGACAATTCGAGGTTCATTGAAAACAAAAATGTCTAAATGATGTTAAAAAAGAATTTTCAAATCAAACTGGATACTCATGAATATCTTGGTTTGAAGTAAATCAATTTCTTTCAACAGAAGAAAACTGTTGATAGGCCTACATGATTGTTATACATGCAACAAAAACAAAACCAGACCTGCTCTGCTGGCAGTTCTGAAATTCATATCACTATTTCAAAGCAGGCAAAAAAACAAAAAACAAAATAATGACATATGGAGAACTTTAAATGAGTTCAATTCTATCCTGCATGTCATTGCATTGCTGAAAATACTAATATTTTCTTGTGAATAATCACCATGACAATAATCACAGACTGACAAAGGCAGCAGTCTATTGTAGACTTGAGCCTCAATGTGATTCTCATAGACTTGAATGATAGAAAAATCGAAATGGCTCACCTTGGAAAGGGATCCATTTTCAGTGGCACAGTAAACTGGTTAGTACTAGACAGGCGCTTTTGAATGGTTTAGAGGAAAGTGCGTCATACAGAGGCTGTACTATTGTTAGTTAACTTGTAACTCCAAAGATGTCAGTCTTTGAGCTGAAATGTAACAAGTCAGAAAATGTATTTTTAAAATAAAAATACTTAAGTACTCCAAGAAAGGAGCAGTTTTGTGCCAGATTTACATGTTTAACCATGATAGTTTCTGGCCAAACTGTAAAATCATGGTAGTTCCTGGCCAAACTGTAAAATCTTGGTAGTTCTTGGCCAAACTGTAGAACTGATCCCAACACTGGGAAAACATGGGGTGCCAAACTCTTTAAACTGCTGTAGAGGGATGGCCTGCTGTGCAAAGATAGAGCACCATACAATAAACTAGGGCTGCACAAGGGACGATGTGGTGGGTCCCTCAGTATTGACAGAAACTGTGGTGTTAGACACGGGGGTCCCAGTCCTGTTAGATAGGTCCATGGTATAACTTTAATTGAAGTTAGAATTCATGTACTGTAACTATACATCCTCAGCCATGCACTGATAGTCTTCAATCAAAGGCAATACCAAGCATGTTAGGGTTGAATATCAATCAAGGCATTGACCAAGGTCTTAGGGTTTGAAATGGAGACAGAATGTCTTCAGACCAGTGTTGTTTCCATAGAAATAACACAAACTATTTGGTGTAACTCTGTGCCTACAATGATCTTTACTTGTAATGAGGACGTTTTCCTCAAAAAGTAACATGACAGTTGTTGTCATTTTCCCTGAACTCAGTCATTGAAGTGAGACACTAGTCTATAACTAAGACGAGTGCCTCAGTCCGATTCTTGTGTGTGTTGCAGCAAACTAAAATTGCCTTGGTCACTTGAGTAAAGTAGAGATTGTTGCAGAAAATGGACATGCAGCATGGTAAATATACTAAGGCCAATCCTTCACTGATGATACATGATGTGATATCTCTGAAATAACCCTAATGGGTACAGTGAAGCTACCATCAGGCCGGCAAAGCCCAACTGGATGCACTCCAAAGTAAAAAGAAATAATGCAGGCACAGTCCACCTAGATGCCCTTACTTGGTAGAGATACATTACAGTAGCTTATATAAGTCAAACAGACCTCAATGATACCCATACCCTGGGTAGAGAGGGACTTAATCTAGACCAGTAGCTGCTGTCAGACCTTCTGAAAGAACTATGACACAAACTTCACCAAATGAAGCAATGCATTAAGTGTCAACATCTTAACATCCAGTTAACCTGTACATGAATGTACATGTGATGACACTTTGACACGCCTAAGAGTGTTACAGAAAATCCTCCTGTAGGTGAGGTTTCTTTATTTGAATGGTCAATGCCTTGATTGAATTTTGCTAATTCTGAGCAACCTTATACAATTATTTCAGGCTTGGGGTATTCAGGTGATTTCATGTTTAAGTACACTGTTTAAAAGTCAGAACCAAAACACAACCAGTTCTTTGTATAGCTTTTTATCACTGCTATCAACCAGTGAAGGTTTTGAAGAAACCAATTATATAAAGACATACTGGTAACTTGTCACAACATAAAAATCAAAGGACGAATTGAAAATCATAATTAACCATGGATCCAAAAAGATAATAATAATTGGTCTGACACTAAGAAGTGTACAATCTATGTGTGATTGACAAAAAACAACTAATGAAGTCATTCAATCACCTTAATCCAATCATTTTAGAAGTAGTCTTTGTTACCAACCTTGTTGGTAACAATGTTTAATTTTCTGACATAACCCCAAGCCTGGTTTGTCCTTAAATTTATAGTAGGGTTGTACCTTGCATAATTATAGTCCTGAAAGTTCTTCACAAGAAGTACCTGGCCTTTCCATGTGTACACAATGAGATAGGATAATGCAATAATCTGTTCAGCTAAAGTTCAGGTAACCTTTGAGTATGAAGAGAAATATGTGGAGTCTCAAAAGTCCACTTACCCCCATCGTGATGTGATGTGCAAGGTGACTTCACTCCTGGCACTCGAGCCGGTGAATAATTCTCCCGACTGTCTCAGTAGCAATCGCATGTAAGTTGTTGCCTTCCAGTGGGTACACTTATGTAGAAGCAATTGGCAGTAAGATATCGTGAATAACCAAAAACCCAGGATAAGCTGATCACAAACAGTCTGTGGGAACCAAGTCCTTATTAGGATACAAATCAATATCAAAGAATATTGTGCTCATTAGCTAGATCACAATTGTCAGTAAAGCACAAACATTTACATGACTTTATATTTATGGCCCTTTAGATAATGTGAAGAACTTTCAGGACATTCTCATTCAACCTTGCTTGGTATTGCCCAGCCTCGTTCCCAACAACTAGTCCTAAATGGACAATTGAGGTACACTAAACCAATTAGGCAGTGGGTTTTTAGTTTACCCAATGTGAACCCACTACAAGCCCCCTACCATTTTCCCCATTGAGGAAACATTTGCATAATTAGTCACAACGGGTACACCCATAATTACCCCCGTTTTAGGCAAATGAATGTACCTGATACAATGTGACACTCACTATAGTCCCCATTTCTTTCCCTCCTTCCTTCACCTACTTCAGCCCTTATTGGGCAAAAAGATGTACACAGTGACAAAGTTGTCCTCACTGTCCCTTTTTTTGGCATGGTGTATACATGTATGTACCAATAACATCCACCAATATAGCCCCTACTAGACAGTGGTTAACACCAGCCCCTATTGATCCAAACACAATATTCAACACCAGCATCACCAATATGGGCAAATGGATGTTCAGGTGACAGAGTGGCCTCTACTAGGCTCTTTAGATTTCCCTCGTTCACCCACCATTAGACCCTGTTGGGCAACCAATGACCTACACTTAGCCCCTGTTGGGCAACAAACCTACAACTAGCCCCTGTTGTGTTGGGCAACCAACGACAACTAGCCCCTGTTAGGCAACCGATAACCTGCAACTTGCCCCTGTTGGGCACCAACAATCTAAAACTAGCCCCTGTTAAGCAACCAATAACCTAAAACTAGCCCTTGTTGGGCAACCAACGACCTAAAATTAGCCCATGTAGGAAAAACTAACAACCTATACCACTAGCCCCCTTTTGGCAACCAACAACACCTACCACTAGCCCCTGCATGATGAAAAAAGTGATATACCAACATGATTGATAACCTACCACTAGTCCCTGTGGGCAAAGTGTTTTATAGCCAGTTGGTATTACTACCTCCCTAATTTTACACACTACACCAACTAAACTCATCTAGCCCCCTCCTCTAAAAACACAAAGTTTCTCCCCTTAAAACACACTATTTGCCATTATTTGGGTAAAGTGATTGATCAGCAAAATCAATCAATACTCCCAATGTTCTTGAACATTGAATTAGTTTCATGCCAAAGTGAGATACTATGGGATGGATTACCATGGGAACGAGGTAATTACCATTGACCTATCGCCACTTACAACTTGGCCATAACTCTGATGACAAGTATAAGTGATAGCAAGTTAAAACAAGCACTCTCAGGAAGTAGATGCAAGTTAAGCATTGGATGCACAGATGACTTTTGATGTACTTGTCAAGAGAGATTGTTGGGCAAATGTACATGAATATTGTCTAAATGTACTGCTAAGAAAGTAGTCAGAAAGGAAAATTGCTCATTTGTGTTTGGGATGAACAAACAGTGAATAACATGAGCATATACTTCACATGAATGAGCATCATGTATGGCCTTTATATAGAACAAGTACATCTCGTTGTCCCTGTGTGCTAAGTGAGGCATAATGTACATCAAGTATGTCCATGAATAAATACATACATCTTGTATGTATGAGATGGGTTATCATTTTCCAGTATTGTAGATCAGGTTGATCATACAATGTGCTTATTTAGTGCACTGTTTGTGGCTATCATAATATGAATGGCGATAGGTCAATAATGTTTGATTGAAGACTATCAATAAGCTCCATGTATTTTAGGGCTGTATACACCACTGGTTTTTGGTTAAGTAGTGAAATTAAAGTAGGAAACCATATCATCAAATGTTGAAAGAGAAGGAGATAAATTTTCATCGATATTCAAAAAGGAAAACTTTAGTTGGGATACACCATTAAAAAATGGCATGCATTATTATCAAGTAATACCAACTAGATCAGGTGTACATCTTTTGTTGAATCTCACGGAATTCATTCAAATTTAATAAGAACCAGAACAAGGTAGACACCAATCTGTAAAAGTGTCAGTGTAAACTAGTCTACTGGACACAAATGAGCAAATACTAGATTAGAATAGAATTCAGTTTCAGCTGCAGCAGGGATTTTATTACCTATTGAACTGTATCGCTTGCTAGTGTTTCAGTTCAAATTGAGGGTGACACTTTGATAACAAAGACATAAACAAATGTTGAAGTATGAATTGAGTCAGTACAGTATAAAGCTGAAATTCAAAATTCAAAGTTCAAAATTCAAAGTTCAAAATTCTGATAGATGTGCTGGAAGAGTACTAGAAGTGAAAAGAAACTTTAAGGATATTTTAACTGACACTCTTTTGTGAGTGTAAGTTCACAGGTGGTAATTTAAGCCAAATACTTGGATGTAATTACTCGTAGGATTCCAGCTCTTTCACTACGTATTGTTTTATACCAGTGGTGTATACAGTCTGTCCAATGTCCATGCATACAACTAGCTCTAGGACTAAGGCCTTGCTCCTTTTGATTTTGAATAAAAGAGATGTAGGCCCAGATATTTGTAGTCACAGGTATTTTTTAGATTGCCTAATAAGCCAAGTACTATATGTTTACCTTGTGAAGAAGATGCGAGGAATAATCCATGAGCTGTACATAATAATCCTTGAAGTGTAGATACCAGGCTGGGTGAAAGTTAATATCACTCATTAGTTCATCAGTGATTCTCATTATTGGCTCCTTGATACTAATATGCAGAAGGTCCATCTTGTATGAGGTTTTGTAGTATAGGGATGGATCAGCATACCAGTAGCTGCTGCAGGGATTTCATATGACCTGATGTATGTAGCATAGAAATCTCAGTTTTTAATTCCAGTCCTGGATAGATAGAAAGAAATATTTCTACGTTTATTGATCTATGGGTTACATCTTGGGATAAAAACTACTTCATTACAAACAGTGTGCACAATCAGTCTGTGGTTGTCTTTTCTAGGTAGACAAAATAAAAGTGGAGGGAATATTTTTCAACTCTGTACGGTAACTGGTGATCAATTATCAGCAGAAGCGATAACTTCTGACATTCGAGCATCCCCAATCTATTTTAACAGGAATCTAAGAAATAATTTTAGAGTAGCTGCAACCACAGACACAATATTTCGTAAGAAAAACAAGTTACCCTGACTAAAGCATTATTGCTACTTAGGGCCAATTTCATAGATCCACCTAACTGTATGAGTTTCCATTTCATAACGCTGCTAACCACAATCGCACGAAAAGGCATGCTAACCTTTCAGTGCTTACTGTGTGATAATGACTGATGTAACAATGCAAATCCAATGTGACTGCGCAAGCTGTCTGTCTGTTTGTCTTGCTAATCTGTGAAATATGCTTACACTTAAGCAAACTCTTCTGCTACAGTAAGCACGAAAGTTTGCTCACCGTTAAGCAGCGCTATGAATTAATGGGCATGATTACAGCAGGCATTAGTTACCCATCCAATGACAGCATGAACTATCTGCCCTAACACCAGGCGTAATAAGCCACACTAAGAGCAGGCCATAGTTGTTTACTTTGTACAAGAGGTACAAATGTAATTTATAAGGAACAGTTGTATGCATGTGAGACTCTAGCAGGCCCTGGGAAAGCCTACAATGTTGTTTTATGGAATCACTTCATCAAGTCTGAAGTGAAGAAACATGAACATCTTAATTAGCCATCTATAGTCTAGTTCAAATTAGTCTGCTAAGCAGAAACAAGTTTAGTGCTAAACACTTAGATGTAATTAAGAATCCTTGTTAGTTTTACCTAAGGCCTCTTACGATGTTTAGAAAATTTGGACTAAAAAAGAAATACATTGAGCAACATGCATTTAGAATAACCTCTTCACCTTTTCAACTTCAACTAAAGATGAAACAGCAATCAGGAGTTATTCTAATAACTAGTCAATATAAAACTGTTGTTATCAACTTTGAAGTGAAGCAAGATAAACATCTTAGTTAAGATCGTCTTCAGCAGAGATACATTTAGTGCTGAAGACTTCCATGTAACAATCCTTCATTCCTTTTTGAGTGACCTTTTTAATTTGTTAATTTCAAGCTGGGGGAAATAGCAATCAAGAGCAGTTCATAATAAATATTTCATATACAACTCTCTTCTTTAGTGCAGAGGAATAACATCTTTGATTAATACAGAAAGCACAATTGTGATGCAAAGTATTTGAACAAATAAATGAACAGCTACAGTTATCAATTGAAGGGCTAATTAACAATTAGGCAGGAATAAAATTAGGCAAGAATAGAAACTTTACGTAGGTAGGTTTTCAATGAGAGCAGTTTGACTAATGGAGATGGCAGTAAAATCTGTTATTTAACATTTCCCAGGGCCTGCTTACGTAGGGTTACATGTGAGCTGTAAAAGGTGCATGGTATCTGTTATACATGAGGATGTATAGTAAAGTGTACAGTGCATGAATTTGTAAAAACTTCAATTAATCTTACCATGGACAAAATACAGGCAGAACTGGCAAACCCTGTGTCGATAAAAGGCACCATAGTTTCCCTTGATACTGAGGGGCAGATTGAAAAGGGGCGGATCCAGGATCTGAAAATAGATCGGAGGTGAAATAAACTGGGGGTCCTGTCATGAAAGGTGGGGGGGGGCTCCTTAGGGTTGGTCACACATAGAATTGTCTCATAAATGTACTTTGCATTTAGACCAGTGAGATGAAAATTCATGAGTAGACGAGAGTAGAAGTGCACAGTATTTGAATTTCAAGAAATCGCAAAAAAACACTTACAATTATTCACCAAGTGAGACTGAAAATGACTGACTTCTGTAGTCATGATGTTTCCACAATGTTTAGATGCACACTTCAGCAAGACACCTGTTTTGTAGCAAGTGTCTTAAAGGTCATGCATTGTTTACTTTTGGTAGTCATCATAACGCTGAGATTGCGGTAAGATGAGCCAAACAGCATTTCCAAATACTACACAAGACCAATGAAATAGTTGGTTACACTGTAGTCTAATCACTAGAAAAAGCATCATGCATGTTTGGGAAAATGAAGCTCAAAGTGCTCCAGGTAGGGGCTTCTCTGAATAATCTTAAAAGCTCTTAAGAAATCACTGTAGGACTGTGTGACAAAGTCTGTATATCATGCCCCCCCCCCAAAAAAAAAAAAAAAAAAAAAAAAAAAAAAAAAGTACTACAAGAGGCAATTGTAACATTGAAAAAGAAGAATTAGATATGACAGGGCTTTCTGGCAAAATGTAGGGAAATAAAACAGAAGGGAGGTCAAACTCATAAAGTGGGGACCTCCCCTGGATCCGCCAATAAGTTTCCACCACATCGTCAAAATTGAGCCACAAACTGAGTATGGTGCTAACAGACACCCCAGGACCTTGGTACAGAAAAAATATGCTACTCAAAACAGTGTAAGGAAACCAAAGAAAAAACCAGTAATACCCAATAAAACACAGAGATCTATAAATAATGAGTCATAACATCAGATGATCAAGATGTGCAGATGAAAATGATGAGACCAAATTTAGTCTGAACTAAGATCAAGCAAAAATACAAATTGTCTAACTAAATCTTATAGAAGAATTTTTAGAATACAGGTACATCAACAAGAATAAGTTATTGCTTCCAAAATTGAAGAAGGACAAAATCTACATTAGAATAATTAAAGGGTATGCATTTGGAACTTAGCTACATTAAATTTTAACTCATTTCCAAACCTAAGCAAATGAAATGTACTTGAAGTGAAGTTATGGACACTCACACGTACCAAAAATGATCAATTGGGAAACATGTCAGTTTTTTGACTTGACTTGTTTAGTGAAGTACTTTGGACTCGTACACATGAGAACCTTGCATTGTTTTGAGTAGCAGGAGAGTTTGGCATCCTGGTAACTATAAACACGAATAAAAGTTTTAGGGAAGGTACAAGTTAAAAAAGCAAATGCCACTTAAGTCTAAATGGTGAACAAAATCTAAAAAAATAGCCTGCTTGAAATCAGTGAAATAGACTAAAATAGGCACCATTAGATACATCAAATAAATCAGTTGAAATCATTTGGACATAGGAACCTTATACTCCATACAAATTGCCTCAAAATTAGGATGCGGAAATTGCTGTGGAACAAATAATTACATCCAACAAAATGTTTACATTTTAGGTAGAAATGGCAACCAATTCAACTAGATACATAATACTTAAGTAAAAAGCATTAGAAGCTACTCGTCGCTCAGCTAGTGTTCTTAAAAGCAATACAAAACACTAGCAAAGTACATTCAAATTATCAAGCCAAAATTGTGCTTGGTTTTTACATCTTTGAAAATTTGAATTAATATCGGCCTTTCTCTTCTCAAAAGATTTATAGAGGCAACTGTGCCCAAATATCCTCTCCCGGTTTCTTTTAGACACATACAAAAAAAACATTCATTAAAACGCTCTGAATGCAGTTGTACTTGAATCATAGCCACATCACCTTTTGTGTTTACGCACTTTTAAATTAATTCACTGTTTGTGCTGGTGAAGTTAGACGATGGCTAAATTTCTTGACAACCCACTCAATCATCTAATGAAGTTCTTGAGTAAAAAGTCATACACCAACATTTATAGCGATTTGTACGACAGCCTAGGCTTCTTGTTTGACTTAAATTTTGGCTTAAAAAAGAACACACTAAAAAATTTCAGAGATTTATTGGGGTTCTCTTTGTGATGTTAGCAAGCAAGATCAGTGCGGTTGAAACAAAAAGTGACCTTTATCTTAACATGGCAAACTAGTAAAGAAAATTGGCAAAAATCTGTACATTTGTTTGATATTTCATTTGATAGGATCAAAAACCAGGATGCAATTATGCAAATTTAATTTGCCTAAAATAAAGTTCAGAGTAGACTTTGAAGGTGCTATTTCCATAGGCAATATCCTGAGTGGTAGATAGATACATCTAACTCTGTGTCTAAGTCAACTGATTATTAGAGTTCATTAGATCCTTCCGTTGTTATGGTCAACAGAGGGTGCTTTGGCCACACAGACTTAGAAATATTGGGGACAATATTGAACACACTGCAGTAAGTCTCTCACTGAATGGTGTTGATAGAGGGCGCTCATCGACAGGTCTGTTGACACCTGTGGGCGGGGAACACTTGTGCGAGCACCAGGGGGGGCTTGCATGTGCCGGGGTGCTTCTCTTTTTTTCTTTTTTTTAAAGTCAAATTTAAACATGAACAGATGTGAATAGATGTGAATAAATATCAATAGATATGAACACTTGTGTATACTTAGTCTTTATTTCAGACTCTGCTGCCCTCTATATATGTACTGCCCTCTATATATATATATCTATGCATCTGCTTTCTATTTCAATACAAGTTGCAGCACTATTTTATATGTGGACTTAAAGGGAAGGTACTTCAGTTTTCTAACAAATTTTATTTACTCTTTTAGAGAAAAAAAAAACAAGTTTTCTCTTGCGTTAAATGCTCAAACAGTGTGACATTTGGTATTTTTAGAGATAAAAAACATCAGTTTTGCTGATGTTAAAGTGCTCAGTGTGAATTACCCCAGGCAGAAATTAAGTGACACTTGTAGAGATGAAAAGTTTTTCTGGTGCATAAGAAAATTGGTTAAATTTACAATACATTTTTTTCAGTTATGAAAAACACACTTGATAGGGATTTTTCCAAGCAAGATTTTCACCATTTTGCGAGTAAAACTGCATGGTGGTTTTCAAGTGTTACAAAAAGATGTTTTCCAACAACTCTTTTTGTAGTTTTAGCAGAGAATTATTTTCTTCAATTAAGGTTGTTGAACCTTGGGACGTTTTTGGTTGTAGTTTGATAAATTGTTTCTAGCATTGTACCTTCCCTTGAACTCACCGTCCACATTACCAGAAGTGTTTCAGACCTTTATCACGCCATCTTGTTGGGCAAAGCAATTTGTTTTTGTAAAAAAGTTTTTCATTGTATACTAATAAGTGACGCTAAAACTTGGTAGTTTTTCCTTGTTCGGGTGATCCGATTTACCAGTTTCATCATCTGTGTACACACAGATGACCCTAGTGAAAAGTAAGGATATTTGCGGTATCACATTGGATTGTGGTACAAATCTCTCTTTTGAGTATGTGTGTGGTTCCGATGGAACCAGTGGACTCAACAATTCAGAGAGTATATTCTGTCCATTGTAAGGACAGTGGTGATGCCTCATTATTGAAACAACTGTACGATTGACATTGCTTCGTTAACTCGGTTGACTTGGCTTGGCATCGATTCATTGTCTGTGTATACACAGCTTGAATACTTCAATGATGTCTTCTGTTTAAACTTGTCTTTTTGAAGTTGATTTGCCCGTACAAAAATTAACCATATAAATTTTGTATTATGATATTGAACTTTCTGTTCAATGCTCAGGTGATCTGGGGTGGCAATGTTTCATCATCTGTGTACAAACAGATTACACTGGTCAACTGTGCCTTGTATTTGAAACAACAACGTGGCCTCAGTGACAAAGGTAGACTTTATCAACAACAACAGCAGTCTGTACATGTGCATGCCACAGGCAATGCTACTCTGCTCATCACGTATGTGATTAGAGAGGGCTAATAATTTTGATTGGCCACAGATGCAAGTTTTAATAGCAATATCACTGTAACAGAAAAAACAATATTTCTTGTTCCTTCATGAGAGATTAACCAACAAGTACATAAATGTTTGTGAGTTAAAAGTAGAGAATAAAAAAAAGGAATAAAAACAAGATGGCTTTTGCGTGATAAAGGTCAGTGCTGCAACAAGATTGAAATAGAAAGCAGATGCTTCCCAACACGTAACAGACAACAAAATAAAACACAACAGAGTCTTTTTTATTATGTCATAAACACTATGTACACTGGCACATCATATTCCTCATTACTGAAGGTACACACACCATCGTTGGTTTCCCAACGCTTGTTTAACTGACATGTGTATTAAAGATATCCTCCAAATAATTTTCAAGTCTTGGCACCAGACTGATCTTTGAGTCTGTTTTCAGAACACAGTTTTTGTGTAAATTGTTTGTATACACAGTTTAGTGAATTGTTTTCCTAAAATGGACCAAAGTTATAGACCTGTCTGTCTGTTTATTGATAAACAAACTGTGCTGGTTGGCACGAACAGACGGCCGAGTGTAAGCATTTAACTGTCTAAACAGATGTTGTGACCAAATTCAACATTTCTGTAAGCTTTCAAAGAAAAGAAATACAACTCATAATTGGTTGGTTTGTTTCCAAAATATTAAACACTTTTTTGAGTGTTTTGTTTTGCACTTATGGCTTCCCATATTTTTCCAAAAACTTGGGCTGTGACTTGCAACAGTAAGGTCTATAATTGGAAGTGTGTGTACTTTGAGCTGATAAAACTCATACATTTAGAATAACAGTTGTCAGCTCATTTACTTCAATAGCTTGGTATGAGACAGAATGGGAGAGTATTTGACTGAGGTTTGGGTCATATTGCAGTCAATGGAGATTTGCAGTTAAATCTCAGTCATGTTGATTCTGTAACGTCTTAAAACTTCAATCAGATGCTTCTTGAAAATAATTCCTTCACTCTTTAGGATAGAGAGATCAATGTTAGTGCTTAATTATGATTGCTGCTTGTAAGCAATTAGCTAAGCACATGTCCTGGTTGAGGCTTGATTCTGGCTCACTGTGGTCCAGTTCTGTTATACACTGTGTCCAATAGGTTGTTAACTTTGCATGGCTTTAGTGGTTTGTCATTGATCCTTGCTTGATTGTAATGCTTCACACTCAAGTACTATGCTGATGCAGTGCTTTGCATCAGATGCATCCACAAACAGTTGTGCCCTGCTTGTGATTTATGAACAACTGTTCCACCTTGGTTCCATACACTTGAGCTGTTATGCTTTTGTGTTTTATGCACAGTGATTTGCTATGCTAGCAGTTTATGCACAACACTTGGAATTCCTTCACAACTGCAGTAATATGATTGTAATCCTGTAGTGACTGCAGTTTCATTGAGTTGTTGCTATACCAGACTGCATCTCTACATACTCCACAGTTCACCAAAAGAGATATAATTAGACAATTCAAAGTAAGTATGATGTGCCAGTGTACATTTCTACTTCAAATAACAATATTTCTACACATATTTCTACTCAATCCAGTTATATACAGTATTCAATCAGGCAAAGTAATATTCGCTTAATGACAATTAAAGCATCAACAAATTTAAAAATAAGCCAAAGCACAGCATCTCTACTGAATTCCTGAGATTACCTAAACACAATGAAGACAAAATAGGAAGGGGGGGATACACAATATGCCAAGTATCGGGCACCAAAATAGAAAACTGTCAGACAATCTGCATTCCTCTTGTACAGAGAAAGGGTTTTTGAAGTGCATTTTAACACTAAGAGCAGTTTCTTTGATGAGAGAGGACATGTGATGTCCAAATATTTGGCTGAAATAATAAGACAGTATGGATATATAATTTTGATCCATCATTCAGTCTTGTTTGCAAATGTTAAAGGGTTACTCCTACCCTCAAAATTCTAACATGCAGATCTTCACACTGCTGTGTGTTTCTTAAGACAGTCTTCATCAACTGTTTTAATGGAGATGTAGGGATCCCAAGTGCGCCCTCAGTGTTGAACTTCTAAAAAGTTTACTTTTGGGGATGTCACATGACATTCGCTCTCCTTTTCTATAGCTTCGTTTCTTAAAAGAGCACATTTTATTTTAGTGGTATTTCTCTCTATTTTTATAGGGAGCATGGCTCTGGCCATGCTCCAAAAAGCTATTTATATGAGAGAAATAGAGGTGTAAAGATATCTGTGAGTATTATTTTGTATGCAAACCCTCATTTATACCTGAACTATTGTGATTTTTAGGGCTCTATTTTGATCGGAATCATTGTATTAAAACCATGTGTGTATTTGCCAGGCAGCACCGTCACACGTGCGTCCGTGTACTGTATGAAGCCAGATCGTGTGTGCTGACCTTTTGTGACCTTCTCTTGACAGTGCATTGCCATTGTGTAGTTGTGTAGTATATTATTATATTGTGACTTTTTGCATTGTATTGCATTTTTTGTGCTATTGTATTGGAGAAATTAAACCAGTACAGGAGAGTTTATTTCATTTTAGACGTCATTGGTTGCATTTATTATAGTTGATTGTTTTTTTGGCGAATCCTCGTCCTTTATTAATTAGAGGACCGGCCTCCTTCCCGTGTCTCTACAAATGGCGTCGTAGACAGGATTGAGCATTCGCCATTGTATTTTTGTCATTTTATTTTTGCCTTTTTGCCATTTTGGATTGTCTACGCTTCAACATGGAGTAGAACTTTTTGGCTATTTTATGACGTCGGTCTGTTGCCGTGGGTTTATATAAACCCGGATTTTAGATTTTTCTTCGAGTGGATCGGAATGGAAAAATGATTTATTTTATCGATTTCACGTTTTTGTCGCGATCTATGGATGTGATGGTCACCATCTGACTTTTGCCCCCTGCATCGACGTGAGGTCTTCATCTACGGATGTTTATGCATTTTGGTTTACATTTTATGCTGTGCAACTTTCATTGTAAAAATTCTATTTGTAGAATTGTTTGTAATTTGACAATTTATATCCAAGCTTGTTAGATCTGTTGTATTTGTAGTTTAAAGGCAGTTGTGTCTTTTGTGAGTCTTTTAAAGATTCAATATTTTGAGGAACAGATAATTTTAGAGCCAGTTGTAGGCCTGTGCTTTGGATAAAGGTTTTTTTAGCCAAATAGTTTTCTTGATGCACACATATTATTGTAACTGAGTTTTCAGCTAATTGCATCTTTCTTTTTGCACCTGTGTGAGTGGTGTATTTTATGACTTCTTGTGACTTTGTGTATTTCAATTATCTTGGCATTATGTAAATTTAAAGTCTTTTTAAGACTGTATGTCAGGTGGAAAGTTTTGAGTAGCAATTGTACGTTTGGTCTACACTGTGGTTAGACTATTTTGGACTTGTATTTATAATGTCTGTTTATGTGCAGACTGGTTTTGTAGGTCATTGATTTAGGCCTCAGTTGAATTTTGTCAAGTTGTATTTTTAGTGTACATTGCTAGTATTATTCCAACCATGTCTTTGCCAGATTCAATTTTGAAGTCAAATAGTGCGATAGCTAGAAATTTGGCCAGTGCCATTAAGGATGCAGTATTGGATGAAGATGAAGATGATTATTATGTCAGCCATATATTATGTAAACGTGCAGAGGATAGCATTCAAGCCATACTAAATTATAATACATCTGCCATTTTAAAGCTTTTCAAAAAGCCTGTTGTAGACAGTGATAAATTGCAGTCACCTGACCCTATTACATTTTCCCATTCAGTTGAGGTGGTTGATACTATTTTTGTAGAGGCTGAGTCACTAGTTTGTGAGCCAGTTGTTTTTGGAGCTGCTATTGTTTGTAGTTTAGAGGTGGCAGGAGGAGTTTTTGTTTCTCCTACAGTGAATGTTTTAAATGATAGCCACCATGCAGTTTCCCAGAGCCTCAGTGTTTATAGTAGCCACTCATTTTGTTTGCCAGATGGCAAAGCTAAGGAAAAAGTAGGGAAGTCTCCCTTGTATTTGGGGATTGTAATTTATCTTCATGTACCTGTGTTGGCAGTAACGGTGACCATCGGTAGGCCCACAGTATATTTTATCTGGGGCCAGTGGCCAAATGCTATTACTTAAGTTTTTCTAGAATTATATTGGAAGAAAACATGCACACTTTGTTGTCTTTGCTTAGGTGTAAATAACAGAGGACTGTCTGTACACTTTAGGTGAGAGAACATGCGTTTAGCTTCCTCTACGAGTTGTTTAGGCCTATTTTGTAATTTGTGTTAACAGGTGAAGCTTTTTCACCATGCATTTATATGTGCCCATGGGGGTAATGGTGTTATTTGAATCTTGTATTTTGAAATTGGGATCTTCATGTGGAAGAACAGATAATTGAGTTTCTGGTACAGGTTCATATTCTATTGTGATCTTAGAGTGTTCTTGGATAAATTTAAGTGCTATTTTTGTTATGTATCAATCACTATATTTATGGGTTTGGAGTCATTCTGTGTACACTTCAATTTGAGTTTCAGTTTTCCCTACGTACTTATAGTGACGGGTTGTGTTCAGCATGTATTGTCTGACAAATTATCAATATGTGTGTATTTTCATTGACTTCCAATTCCTATTTTTGTGACCCTTCATACTTTAAGTGATGGGCGTTGCTCCTCTAGTTTGATAGGCAGATTTTCAGTCAGCATTTTACTCCTGTAAAAGGATGATTTTGAAGTTGGTAGTGTATCCAGCTCTGTGTTCTCAGTGTGTTTGAGACAGTTTTGCTTGACATTTTTGGGCCTTATACAGTTTAAAGAGGAATGTAATGTGATTGTTTGATATTTCAAGTGCTATATAATGTGAGCCATAATAGTTTGTTCTCCAGTTCCTCTAATTTATGACCTGAATTAGAACCTTGTTTAAAGATCACTGTGCTTGTATTGTTTTTGAACTAAAATAGTTCAATTGTATTCACATGTTTGTGATTTGCTTTTCATAATGGTATAGTGGATTTTGCCATGTCGGTATTTTAGGGACAAAATGTTCACATGATAATGTATTTTACTGACTTTTGGATGATTATGGTTTTTGATATTAAGGCAGATACTTTAAAGATTGGCTCAAGGAGTAATTTGTGGCATACTATGTACTTATTTTTCACAATTTTAGTGCCTCTCCAGATGTGTACCCTAAGAATTTGTTGTGACGAACATTTAAGTTCCTACTTTAAGTTTTTGCTAAGTGGAATAATATTTGTGTCAGCAATTTTGTAGTTTTGTACTGCTGTTTTGTACTCACCGTTTTATGGGATATTTTTGTATTACCTTTTGGAGTGAGATATGTAAGTCTGACCATCTTCCACCATGCACGCTGTCTTTGATGGGACCATTTTCAGGAAGAGATTGTTTTTGTGCTAAATTCCCTACTCACTTGTTGTTGCCCTAAGTACTGTTTTGCCTGCCTTTTAAAATCCAATTGTTCATGTTAGAGTATAGATTGCCTGAAGTAGATTAATGTATATAAAAAAAAACTTCATGATTTGTCCATGCGGTTTTAAGACTACTTGTTGTATACCAAGTGTTGTGTAGAACTTTGATAGTCTTGAATCACCATTTATTTATGTCATAGTGTGTGGAGATAAGAAAGTTCCTACCGTGTATTATGTCTGTTCAACCCTCTGATTGATGTATTAATGTATTACATTGTATCAATTTGTTATTTGAGATTGGGTTTAAGATTGTTTGGCTTGTGTGGTATACACATAGAAAACCTGGTCTTACTAAGACTCTTTAGTAAACAATCAGTGGATATTATTTTGCTTTGTGTTTTATGATGTGTAAAGGATTCAGAATCCATCTTTACAGGATGGATCTTGTGTATCAATTTGTAAGATGATTATGGGTTATCTTGGTAAATTGTATTTTCCTGAATAATTTCAGGTCGCACTTGTGTTTGTTTTGTTTAGACCACTCGGGTCGCGTGGTTATAAAGTAGGGAACCTGTAGGGATCCCAAGTGCGCCCTCAGTGTTGAACTTCTAAAAAGTTTACTTTTGGGGATGTCACATGACATTCGCTCTCCTTTTCTATAGCTTCGTTTCTTAAAAGAGCACATTTTATTTTAGTGGTATTTCTCTCTATTTTTATAGGGAGCATGGCTCTGGCCATGCTCCAAAAAGCTATTTATATGAGAGAAATAGAGGTGTAAAGATATCTGTGAGTATTATTTTGTATGCAAACCCTCATTTATACCTGAACTATTGTGATTTTTAGGGCTCTATTTTGATCGGAATCATTGTATTAAAACCATGTGTGTATTTGCCAGGCAGCACCGTCACACGTGCGTCCGTGTACTGTATGAAGCCAGATCGTGTGTGCTGACCTTTTGTGACCTTCTCTTGACAGTGCATTGCCATTGTGTAGTTGTGTAGTATATTATTATATTGTGACTTTTTGCATTGTATTGCATTTTTTGTGCTATTGTATTGGAGAAATTAAACCAGTACAGGAGAGTTTATTTCATTTTAGACGTCATTGGTTGCATTTATTATAGTTGATTGTTTTTTTGGCGAATCCTCGTCCTTTATTAATTAGAGGACCGGCCTCCTTCCCGTGTCTCTACAGAGAGACTTATAATTTCAAAATATTTAAAGGATGCTGCGCTTTGGCTTAAACCAGGCACATGGAGAAAAGTTTCTCAAATGAGTTTCTTGTTCACACTTAATTATCAACTCAAAACTAAGAGAATCGCTGTTCACTGCTAATTTCTGTTTGGCCAGAACAGAAATTACAAAATTTAAGCATTTTTTATTGCAGGCTGTTGCAGTCTGTTTATGAGACGTTGAAATCAAACTTTTAGTTAGTGACATCACAATATTAAACAAAAAGCCTTTCCTACCATGTGCCTGGCATGAATTTGATATTTTTATGAATTTGATATTTAACTTTTCCCATCAGAACCAACTTTGAGCAAATCCATGTCAATGAGAATCTAATGAAGTATATGAGAGAAGCTAAGACTTCTACCTAAAAAACGTTCCTAAAATTCAAAGTGTGGACATTTTAAAGATTGGTTATCACATGATGTTGGATGGTGTTCTGGCCTTATTTCCAAGCCTTGTTCCGTACAAGTTTGACGGTGAGTAATTCATGAATAGTCTTCAACTATACTGGTTTTTAATGGAGAGGGAGCCAGCCTTGTTCTTTACAAGTTCTTTGACTGGTGATTAACCCAAGCAATGTCCTACAAGTCCATTGCACAGAAATGAAAATGACAGTACTACAAGTTGAGATGTGCAACAAGTGCAAAGTCTCCTCCCATTGACATGGATTTGCTATTTCTTTTATACCATTCTAGTACATCGACTAGATCCAATTGCCTTGATGTTTTAGTGTAGACAAGAGGAGGCTGTTGCAGACAACACTGAGGATCCAATGAGATGAGACATCAATGATCAAGAATGGTTCCATACACAGTTGTTTCCTTTTTCTGGCATCAAAAGCTCACTGCAAACATAATGAGATAAACATATTAGATTTCAAGTTGATGAAGTTTTGAAAGACAGAGTACAGGATGTTGCGCCGTGTTTTCTTTTAACAACCACTTTGAACTTAAGTGTGAGCATTGACAAAATTCTAGGAGCAAGTTGAACAGCTGCTGCTGTTGTTATTATTTAGCAATCACTTCTTTGCAAATAATTAGTTCTGCAGTTTGTGGAAACATGATTTCATTTCTTGCTTTAGATCAAAATAATTTGTCGTTGACATTAAATTATCATTGATATTAAGCTTTTCTCAGAATTAGACAAAATTGAAGTTAACATCAGTTTTTAAAAACATTTTTATGGTGCCATTCCAGCGGTCGTTATTCATGGCGCCATAGAATAAACAGGTGAGATTTGAGTGATGTTTGACGTCTTAGTTCAGTTTGAATGTTTGATTCCTGTACCCTGCCTTGGCCGATTCGAATCCGTAAAGATTTGAAACATTTCGATCGAAAACCTTAATTTCTAAAATCACATCAAGCATACATATGTACAACATTGACTCTTAAATTACTCTGATCACTGACCAAGTTGAGGCAGTTTATTGTGGTTGTGATTTTCTAGAATATCTGCTGAAGTACCAAAAGAAAGTTTGACTGGAATTGAGGATGGATGACGCAACCTGGAAAGTAAATGCGCTCAATTTAGCTTAATTTCCATTCTTCTTCATTTTGTGATCCACAAAGAATCTGTAGTTTAAAAAGCTCCCTCTTTATTTATTTAATTAGTGTGTGTTCTTTATGACTTTACTTCAAAACTTTATGTCCTAACTGGTATACACACTAGATACAAAGTCTTTGAATCCGAAAAAAGAAAACATTACAGTTGAAGAAAAGAGAGGAAAATATTGATCTTTAGGAAGGGATTGGGAATCAAATCCTTCTCATGGTCAAGTGGTTATCAAGATGGGTTATTCAGAAGTGAAAGGCCCAATGATAGAAGAAACAGTTGAGAAAAACAATGATGTTAGCCATTAAGAAAGACTCTGCTCTTTTCAAAACATCAGGCCTCTAACTATTTTTTGCAATCTGTGAGTAAAATGGTTGTCATGATCAGATATCTTGAAATTACTGCACTTTTGTACATGTATTCCAGATGAGTAACATGTATGATAGGCCAGAATGCACTTTTTGAGTTTTTGCTCTCTGTCATCAAAAGACAATGGACTTTGATGGATTAAATTTAATTCATTTCATAAAGAGTTTCTGCTGAAAAGGAAAGCAAGAGTTTTTCAATCTAAATTAATCACATAATTTTAAGTGATGAAATTCTCAATGTGAAAAATTGTAAGTTTTCAAATACATTACCTTGTCAAATACCATATTATTCAGTCTACTTGAGAATCCAAAAAGGTCCTTGCTATTTAAAATGTTCATTTAAAGGGAATGTACAAATTATGGGATGAAAAGACCCAAATGTGATCCTGTAAATCTTGTTCAGTACACTTCAGGAAAATTTCAAGGGAAAATTCAAACTATAAAAGTGGACTCTGAAAAACAAAACCAAGTTTTATGATGATTTTGACTTACAGGTAGGGAATTTAAAAGCAAGTCTTCATTTTGAGACGTTTGAATACAATGTAATATTCTTGAACTTTCCCCTTAAATGCAATTATTAAAACATTTGACACAACTTTTCAAATGTTCAAATAATTAAAGAAAAGCAAGGTATATCTTTAAAGCTATCCCAGCCACATGCAGTGGGTGATTTTACAATATTTAATTGGAATGGATGGATGGAAAGGATTGCTGTCTTGGGTGTTCTGTTGAGCATTCCTTCATCTCCATTCACTACTGATAACAGTTCTGGCAAAACACTTGGAAGAATCTTGATACCATCAGTTCTTTGATGTTTTTGAATGTGACTCAATTCCATGATATAATCACATCACACACTCATTGTGAACGGTCTGCTGTCGTCATAGATCTGTTGATGACATAGTTTTAATATTCCATTCCTTTATATCAAATTGTAGTCTCACACTTTTAGAACAGTTACTTCGATGTTGAATGTGATTCCATTCCCCAAATGATACTTGCAGTCTCACATTTTGAAGAATCTCCAATTACTCTCCTTTAGTCTTTGCATTGAGGGCAGGGAAGGAATGGCAAAACATTTGTAAGGGTCTAGCTGCCATCAATGCGCTACTAACAATGGATACATACATCCTCCATTGGTTTAAGCGTTTCAAAGTGACAACTCCTCAGTTTGAAACTGCTTGCAGTCTTACATTTTTAATAATCTCCAGTGATAAACAGCTTTGCTGATGTTGAATATGGTTCCATTGCTTGAATGGAATCTGCTTGCAGTCTCGCATTCTTCCAGATCTCATGTGCTTATTGATAACAGTTCTGTTGATGTTGTTTAATGTGATACCATTCCATTAAATCATCACATTGCAGTCTTTATTCAAGGTGTCCTCTGGTTAAACTCTCTTTAAGTCAATACATTGCGGTCAAGGCAGGTCTGATACATAGGTTGTAAAGATCTCATGTCGTCAATCCGCTGTCATCAATGGATACATACATCCTCCATTGGTTGAAGCATTTTTCACTGCAACTCCTGCACAGGCATGTCCTCAATACTATAATACTATCGACAAGTCTTTTCTTGGTTTGCCAATCTTAGTTTTTCTAAAGGCAATGTTAGTTGTCTCATTTCAATGAGTGTCTTTGCAATAGTTGAGGCAGATGGTAGTCTGGCTCTGTTCTCACTCTTCATGTCTCCTGCATGTCGCTACATTTATGGTTGTTGTAAACCCCATCTGCCATTTCAACAATAATTTGGCATTTCCTTATTCCAAGAAGGCACCTCTCAGTTCTTATTTACAGCAAACAACCCTTAACCCCGGGTATAGGGCCCAACCAGGTGGAACCACTGAGGGTAAGTGGACCTGTAACATCGCGTGGGCAGGTGTGTCAGATCCTGAAGTAGCTCCTGCTACCCGCTACCCTTACAAAGTCCCTAAAACAGCATGTGACCCGGATAGCACTAAAAAGTATCAAATGATTTGCTGTGGATCTACATTCCAACAACGAAAAATAGTTATCTTACTGAAAGGCATATGTCACCTTATTTCATTTCTAAAAATATATAATACTTTTAACTAGTTGATTAAATTGTTAATCTTTTCTTTCACTTTACTGTCTTTTCTAGGACATGTAGAATGTTTACCACACAGCTTACAAGAGAAACCAAAACCTATGAAACTATGGACATAATTTTTTTGTAATTAGAATTTAAAATGGAAATATTTTTGGCTTAACTTTCAATCTTGTTTTTGTATATGCAATATCTTCAAATGAAAATTCAGAAACCAGTTTTGTGGTTCACTGGATTTTGTCTTTGTTTTAAAAATAGACATGTTGTTGAAAAAAAAAAAAAAATGATGGCCCAATCTTTAACTTTTAAAGATGAAATAATTTATACTATTAAACTCGGTTATTCAAAACTGCTAGAAAATATCATGGCATGTACAGTACAGGGAACAATTAAATTTGATAAATTACTTATATATTCCATGTTACTCATGGACCATCTCTACTTCCCCTACCCTAACATAAAGGGAGAAAAACAGGTGTACTGTTCAACTGTTCATTTTGTCATCGTGTGCAACATCCACCTCCATCCTCTTTAACAAAAACATTGTAACAAATAAGTTTCTTGAAGTGTGTATGAGCAATTTCAGTAAAGATCCGTTCTTGAGGGTGATATTTGGTTTTCAGGCTGGAGTATAGTATAATGGTGGCTCTGTATAGAGAAAATCGAGGATAAACATTGAAAAATGTCTGACACACAGGCAACTTTTGATTATGGCAGTCAGGATCTGATGAGAATGCAAGTCCACTAACACTGACTGCTGTTGCTAATGAGCTCCTTTTCAAGTTAACAGTCTGCAGTCGGGATTTGAACCCACCATTCTGATGATCTTCACCACAAGAACTTAGGTTCAGTTACTGACCACTTTTTATATTTAGTTCCTTTTTGATGAAGACCACTTGCAGTCAGAAGTTGGACTAACTATTCTAACGATCATCACCACAAGAATCCAAGTCCAGTTACTGACCACTCTTAAAGCTTCTATTTGATGTAGATTATGGTAGTCTGGAGTCGGACCCACTATTCTCATGACCATCATCACAAGAACCCAAGTCCAGTTACCGACTACCCCCACACTTGATTTATGGTGTTGGCCACTTGCAGTCAGGAGTCGGACCCATTATTTTCATGACCACCATCACAAGAATCCAAATCCAGTTACTGACTGTTCTAAATTTATCCTTTATGTTGTACACTACTTTTTAATAATGATCTCTTTTTGATGTTGACTTCTTGAAGTCAGGACTCGGACCCACTATTCTCATGACCATCACCACAAGAACCCAAGTCCAGTTACTGACCACTCCTAAAATCTCCATAAATCATGTATGATGCTGACTACTTTCAGTCAGGAGTCAGACCCATTATTCTCATGACCGTCATTATACCAACCACATCTAACATCTCTTTTATGATGTTGATAAAGTCAAGATTTGGACCCATTATTCTGCCATTGCCACAAAAAAGAGAGTAAATTTTACACTACGAGAATAAGTGTTGTACATCACTGACATGATCAGTTCATATTTGACAATATGCTGCTGAGGAGAGCTCAATTCCTCATTTCATTTTGATGAATTGTTAACTGCCACATACGGGTCAATAACTACATGGAAGATTCTTAAGTACATGTAGCTTTGGTTGTCTAAGATGTTGAACGCATCTACAAGTGATTTGATTCATGGCAAACTATGATTCTCCATGATGTCATGGCATTGTGATAAAGGTCACTTAAACCGATCAAATCAAATGCATGATTTGATGAGGTGTTAAATTCCAGCAAACTGTACATTTTTTTACCATACTGAAAATGCCATGATAGAAGTCTTCAGCAGAATAAACTACACTTATTGATAAACTACCATACTATGAATGACAACTACTGAGATTGAGATTGATGCATTTAGCAATCATGTGGAAAGTTTACCTTACTGCTAATTCTAAACACTGAAGTTGACTCCAACCCCAACTTTTAGAATTATTAACTTGATAGAAATGGGGAGATGTATACATGTCAAAACGTCTATGACTGATCAGTCAATAAAGAAGCATTGAAAGGAGCGCATTGATGGCTTTGCGTATTGAAAAGTTTGAAGATTTAAGATTACAGAAAGTTTTGGGTTGAGGAAAATTTGTTACTCTGCTAGTTCTAAAAGTTAATACATCCCCAACTCCAACTTTTAGAATTATTCACCTGATTGTAATGATGCAATGTATACATGTCAACATGTCAGCGACCTTTCAGTTAGTTTTCATTCATAGAAAGTAGAATGTCACCACACATTTTTATTTGTGCTCTAATTGCACAGTTTGTTTCAAAATCTTACTGAGGAATGATGTTCAATTCTCAGGTGGTGCAACACAGTAAAATAATGTAACCATGTAACTCTCACTCGAGTTAATCATTTAAATTGCTCACTGAATGAAACATAATAATATCAGCAATTCAGCTTTTGAAGAAATTTGAACTGTTTCATTTTGGTTTAGTTTTAAAGTAATTCATTTGTTTCTGTGTTGACATTCAAAGGTATTTTTATTTAAATATTAATTGGAAGTTTATACTTAGTGTTCATTTTAAGTCACAGACAAAGATATTAACAATGCTTTCCCAAAATTGTAGGAATGAGATTCCTTCCTGAAGACAAAAATGTCTGAAACTAAAAATCCAAATATCCAGAGGTACCTTGATATTGGTGACCATTTGACTTTTTGGTAAACCCATGAGTTATATATTTCAAGCAGCTTTTGAGAACAGTATCCTGAGCACTGAAGTTAATCAATGTGCAAGATTTCTTTCAATTTCAAGAAAACATTTCTCAACCCTGCATTGTTTGAAAAACACATGAAAATATCTGTTTTTGCTTGACTGATTAAATTTGCAGTTAGGATTTGGACCCATTATTCTGATGACCTTCGTCACAAGAACCTGAATCCAGTAACTGCCATCACAATATACTGCTAATATTGTCTCTTTTTGAACCTCCACCAAAACTTAACCATGTCTTCAACATAAGTCTTAATTAATTTGCAAAAAATCTGTACACTGCAAAAACTGTGGTGAAACTGATTCTCTTGGTATATATATGTGACAACACTGGCTAGATGTTAAGTATCCACATTGCTATAACATTGGTGAAGTTAACACCCTGTCATTGTCTTCACATACAGATACCAAGAGAATCAATTTGAAACCCTCGTTTCTGCCCTCTACTGGATCACAGTTAGACTGAATAATGAGTTGACTATAGACAAGGTCACATTATCACCATGAAAGAGCAATAAAATATAAGAAAAAGATATTTCTGAAGAGGTTTTCTGGTTACTGCCTGGCAATAAATGGAAGAAACTATGAGGCAAACTTTTGCTAAATCTTGTAAAGTCTGAGAGCAAACTTAAACAATTCCTTGTCTAAAGTCTTAGAATGACAGAGACCAAAAGCCATTGTGACCACTTTTGTTATTTAGAACGAGGAAAACTTGTCTAATTATTCAATGACAAGAAACCAAACATTTGGATATCATATATATTTGCATAACTGGCAATATAGGATGTGCAGGCCAGTAATTTAATGTAAAAGAAAGAAAGCTTGTTTTTGTTGGGGTTTGTCCATCTCATTTTGTAGTTTTATCACTAAAGAGGATTTCAAGTGAATGTTTACAGTGAGTGCTTTTCAAACCAGTTTCTCTGTGATGAGGTTTTCTCTTTTGAATGTTTCAGTGATAAATTAAGATTTCGAAAAGACAACAGTTTAGATAACTAAGAGGACTATTCACTTTCATTGCCTTTGAACTGTGAATCAGATCAGCATGGGCATATAGAGGAGTAAAGAAAATGGTGAAGGTTGAATGCAGAATAGCGCCCAACATTCTACCAGATGAAGGAGAAGGGAAGTATAGTTTGCTTGTTTGTCTGTTTATTTGTTTGTTGGGGCGTTTGTTTGTTTGTTTGTTTAGATGGTCTTCCCAACAAGGGAACTTGGCAGAGATCCCACAAGGGGATATAAATGCCAGGCTGGCAACAGCCAACCTCTCTCATACAAACATTAGTTTATTGTCTTTGAGTATGAATTGCATAAATCAACAAGTTGTGATTCAGTAACTAGACGACAAAACATATTTTAGTCATTGTGAAATCAGGGGTTAGCCTGTCTGGATTTGAACCAACAACCTTGTGATTGCAAGTCCTGCAGTCTTACCACTTGACCATGGTAACACGCCACTTGACCACTGTGACACCAATAGTGGTATTGGCTTTGACTGAGGATGAATGAAGAGCAGTTTCTGAACATTCTAACAGATCAAAGAGGAAGAAAGTATAGAAATATTGGCTTTGATGAAGGAGGAATGAAGTGTAGTTTCTCAACATTTTAACAGATTAAAGAGGAGGAAAGTTTAGAGACATTGGCTTTGATGAAGGTTGAATGCAGAGTAGTGCCTCAACATTCTAACAGATCAAAGAGGAAGAAAGTGTAGAAATATTGGCGTTGACTGAGGTTGAACGAAGTGTAGTGCTTAACATTCTAACAGATCAAAGAGAAGGAAAGTTTAGGGACATTGGATTTGATGAAGGAGGAATGAAGAGTAGTTTCTCAACATCCTAACAGATTAAAGAGGAGGAAAGTTTAGAGACATTGGCTTTGATGAAGGTTGAATGCAGAGTAGTGCCTCAACATCCTAACAGATCAAAGAGGAAGAAAGTATTGAAATATTGGCGTTGACTGAGGTTGAACGAAGTGTAGTGCTTAACATTCTAACTTAGGGAAGGACAAGTACTGTAATTACCATGATAACATCTGTAGTCAACAGACTAAAAGTGGCAACTGACCTGCATTAAGATGTTACCTATGTGTGTATTCCAGGGGACATTGCTCTCTGTGTCTACAGCCCCACCCGCCCCAAAAATAAAAAATCAAGCTTACAAAAATAATTTTAGAACTTTTTAGGGAATTCAGCACTAAATAACTTTTTACGGAATTCAGCACTAAACAAATTTTAATTATTGTTTTTGTTGTATGAAAACAATTGGATAGTAGTGTATGTCAGTGCATATCTTCATTAAATTGAAATAAAAGACATGTGCTTTGTTTGTGTCCATCACCAAAAAAATGGGGGTCAAACAATGTTCTTTAAGTTGACAAAAAGTAGTTCAACTTCAATTGCAATTTTCTCCAAACAAGGAATTTTAGTTGCGGAGCATATAAGTCACCAATTAACACTTTACATGTCAGTCTAGGTCTGAGGAAAAACATGGCTGCTTTGGTTGATAAAATATTTGGGAGTATAAAATGTCATAATCCAACCTCAACTCTATCAGTACCTTTACAGACTTGCTTACTACAGCTTCTCCAACCCCCAAATTACATCTGCCTAATAGTTAGTCATCTATCCTGTTTTACAATGTGAATTTATGTCACAAAAAGTTACTATTGCATTCCTTTTGGGAAAACTGAGATTGTGGGTTCACAAGAAAATCCTTTATTACTCTCCGATGGCTTACATCATTCCAATTGTTAAAATCTTCAATTCAAATGAGCTTGCCTCAAGTTGGATCAATGAGTCTTGATTTTTTTATTTCAGGTAAGATTTGTCTAAGTTGATGCACTGGTAGGACAAAGTCATGTTATAAGATTCAGTACTTTTTGGACAGTAGGCCCCTAACTCATGGAAGTAGAATATCAAATATTCTGTAAAACAACTAAAGACAGCAGTGCACTGTTAATACTTGTTTTCCTGAAGGGAACCAGTTCTTTACCCCGTAGTGAATTAAGCAAAAAGTTTTGCGATATATTTTTGTCCACTGTCTTTAACAAGTCCTTCTAAAACTCACCCATTACCCAGATGGTAGAACACTGGCTGTAATAAACATGTTAATTGACAAACTTGCACAATAACATAAATACTTTACCAAAAACTCTTACCGAAGAAATTCAATTTCTGTTTCATGTTATTACAACAATTGTAGTTGGGGCATTCTCTGATTTTCCCCTGAAATATGAGCAGTGGGTGCCAAAAAGCACAACTGTTGCACTGAAGGTTTTTAGAGAGTATCAAAATTGTTGTACTTTGACCCTCTGGTTTGTAATGAACAAAAAATCTGACTTGCTTCCAAGATTGTCAGAGAGCAATGTACAGGAATACATCATTTGCTATAATTTACAAGAATGAGAGTTTTAACAGCTACTCCTTATTTTATGAAAAACACCAACAAACAAAATGATGTTTGAGGGTGGTCTGGGGTTCTGAACTTGTATAAACATAACTTGAAATGAGAATCTTTCATTTGAGAATTCTCTTAGTACATACAAATTTTGTCTGTCCATTTTAAAATAGATTTTTCTGACCTTTCCAATTTTACTTTGACAGTGGCTTCTCACTCAGTGACGCTAATGGCGCTCAAACATTTTTTCTGCAAGATATGTGGCCGAGCTAAGTTTTGAAGTATGAGCCCTTTTTCCTTAGCACCATGTAATGGTTTACAAAGTGCTGTGGCGCAAAATGCTGCCAATCAAACCGGGAACACCGGGGCGAACCCCTTCTCTTTACATTAAGTGCACTGGGCTCTTTATGTGCATTACAAAACACATGGGACGTACAGCTTAACGCCCCATCCAAAGGACAAAGCAATAACTGTTGAGTGTCTAGCTTAAGGACAGAAGTGTCATGACCGGGACTGGAACCCACACTCTACTGATCAGAAACACCAGAGCTTGATTTTGGTGTTCTTATTATCTGCTCGGCCACGACATACCAAGTTATGCCTCCATTGATTATTAAAAAACCCATTGTTAACTAACCTGTTAGATGTCACAGCAGGAAGGACTTTGATGACATCATACATGGCCTACAGTCTCATGATCCAGTCAATTACTTGACTGGTCTTCTGTTGATAATAACTCAGTCGTTCCTCATGAAAACCGACTTGGAGGTGGACTTGTTCATTTCATCTGTCTGACATCAATGAGTGGTGAAGTTGCTTTCTCCCCGTAGCTCATTAGACTCACTGCAACCAAAATAAAATTATTACTATTATACAGGTGCTTCTTGAGGTTACTGATGGGACTGGGCTACATCCAAATGAGATTGTTCTCTCGTACTCACATTAATGACACTCACTTTAATCATCAACAAAACTATTGGATCAATAAGATGAGCATCGAGTCACAAAATACATAATTCTCTCATCCCATGAATCTTAGGTAACCAAAGTCTTCAGTAATCCATCAGATTGTGCTCTGTGTATAGATATTTGGGTGGAAATTTACCATCAGACTATAGAACTTTTGATGGATTTTGTACAGCATACAAGTTCCAAATCCAATTCATCTTTAAGATCATTTATGAGTTTAATGGATGGTGCTTCATGGCTTAACCAACACTGACATAGTAATCATGGAGTTTAATGGTTTGAAACATTTCTTACCAAAAAAAAGGGTTTCAAGTAGAAACTTCTTAAGTTTTAAAATGCAGCTGGTATTATTTTGTTTGATGACAGTGCAATGTTTATTCGTCTTATATAAAATGTCAGGAAAGAGAAACAGACAGGCACTGCAGTCACTGGCCCAACCCGCACAGATCCTTTTCATTTGAGTGGTGGAACACTAGTCAGGTATCATCCTTTATTTAGCCATGTATGCTGTCTTGAAGCTCCAAAATTTAATATAGGAGTTCTATATAGATAATTACAGGCTGCTTCAGACGCTTCACAGAGCAGTTTCAAAAATAATTGTTCTCACACATTTGTCCAAATGAGGCAATGTCATGTCATGGCAGGCAAGGTCATGTCATGGCAGGCAAGGTTGGTGTCTATATGGAGTCATCCACGTTGTAAAAAAGGGTTTTTTAAAGAAATTTCAGAGTGTGGGGTGGATGAGTTTCTGTGTCTACTTTTTGTTTATTATCATCGGTGTCAGGTGAGTGAGATTTCCATATTCACAACAGAAAAACATTAAATGTCTGCTCAAACTAGGTTAGGCGTCTTAGCCATTGCTTTACGTTAACAGTTCTAATTTTAGCATATTGTACACAGGGCTTTTATTTAGGGGGGTACATGTATTTATTTGATTACACATCCAACAGCACAATCAGCACCAATAACAGGCTGGATAGGAAACAAGAAGAAGTACTCAGTTGTAGATCTTGGAGGAAAACTCCAATGGAGGCGCATTTACTTTGCGTTCTACAATAAAGGCATGAAACATTGAACGCTAGAACAATGCAATAGGGCAAAATAAACCAATGCATTTCGCGATACCATGCCTGTTTCAAACGCCTTTACTAAAGACTTAACGTGTCTGTTCGTGCTCAGGAAAAATCACCATTGCTGGTGTGCGCGCTAAAACCAAATGACAGCAGTGTTGTCACTGATACGCTTGCATCATGTTTACAAAAAAACTAAAACAACGTGTAGCCTTTTTTTGTGTGCAAAAATTAGGATATCTTGGATCGACAGAGAGATTATTTTACTGTATAATGTAAGATTTGTGTCTTCTTTACTTTGTTTTATTTTGTTGTTTCGGGAATTTTTTGCAGGGTGTTTGTGCAAAGTCAAAAAGCTGTAATGAAGGCACATTTTTGTTATCAAATGCGTGGTTGTATAAAAAAAAGAAGTTTTTTAACCTTACATTATTTTTCTGAAACAGATGGTTACACGTGTAACAGACTCTGTCAGAAACGGTCATATGTCTTGTTAAATTTTGTTAAATTTAGTTTTGTAGTCCTTCTCTGTTTCAGAGGCAGGACACACAATATTTCAATAGCGTCGAGTTTCAAGTTTCTTATAATGGAATCAACAATTTTTCAATCAGGCAAATGATGAATGACAATTCAACAAAATATTGCATTTTTTCCATCGTGTAGTATGTACATGGTGTGTATACACCTGGATATGGTGCACTTTTACAACATCTTTACAACATCTTTTAAAAACAAGTTTTCAAGAAAACGGCTTTTCTCAAAAATATTTGCTGAAAAATATGGCAAAAGATACTCAGCTAAATAATTTGCTGGAGATCTGGAATAAAATAAATTTAAAAATATTAAAATATCAATAACACCGGTTCAGGCTGTGATTGCAGGTAAACTGCTTAAACTGATTCGTAACTCAGTTTAAAATAACTTTTTTCTTTGCATGGAAAAGACCAGATTAAGACCGAATTCTTTCGAAACTTGCTAAACTATCGAATAATGCATAGTTTTTCACCATCAATGATTAGGTCAGTTTTCATTATTTTTTTTTTCATGTACATTGTTTGAACATTAATGATGCACCCTAATGATTTATTTTTTATTTTTTTATAGAATTAATTTCAGTGTCTTGTATTTTCCCGAAGCACATGATTGTGTCTCGCTAAATTTTATGAATCTGTATTTATATGTTTTTTATGAGTGCATTGTTTCCTGTGACTCCTTGTATGTGTTATATAAAAAAATCATTGGAATGTCAAAATGTATTATATATAAATTGGCCGGGAAGTAGGCCTTTGGGTAAACATGTTTTGTTTTGTTTTGTTTTTCTTTTTAGTAAAGTCATTCTGCAAAACAATTTTGGGTTGAACAAAGAAAAACTTACTAGAGCAGGACTTGGGGAGTATACTGAACAGTCTTGTTATAGGAAATTTACATTTTCCCTCCTCATTCTATCCTTCTCCACATCTATTTAACATTTTTAGTGTTTTCTTTTTACTTCAGGCCTAGAATTTCATCTTTGAGAGGGCAAGGCCATTTTCATTTTCCGAAGGACACTTCCATTGGAAAATCAGTGGGAAACTTTTGAAGGGGCACCAAGGCCAAGACCAGGGGCAACAGAGGCCATGACCTCTGTGACCTCCATGTAATTCCAGGCCTGCACTTTTTATTTAGGTTTTTTTCCCAAATCTTAGTGTGTATATGTATTGAATTTTGTGTAGTGAAATAAAATACTAATACTACTGATAATAATAATTTTCATGTGTGCTCCAGCTACAACTGATATTTAGGAGCAAATACCTCAGTGTGCATGTCCATTCTCTTTCAGTAATTGTTTTAAAGTTGAAGGGTGCTGTAGACCTACCTTAGAGTGGGTTATCTTGTGTCTGTCATCCAGTCCAACTATGACAACGTAGAGTGCATCTTCCTCAATCCATTCCTTGAGGGATCAAAGAGTGGATTATCTTGTGTCCTTCATCCAGTCCAACTATGACAACTTTGAGTGCATCTTCCTCAATCCATTCCTTGAGGGATCAAAGAGTGGATTATCTTGTGTCCTTCATTCAGTCAAACTATGACAACTTAGGTTGCAGTTTTTAAGTGCATCCACCTCAATCCATTCCTTGAGGTTGTCCTTTCCTCGATGATTTGATGTTTCTTTTACATGTTGTTGGGCAAGATTTGAAGACAATGATGTTTTATCACATCTAAACACAAAGAGAATCAAAACATTTTTTCTGTGAATGGAAAATTTCACACCTGTATTGCTTTTACATGTTCAAACCATACAATCATACGGCTTCTTAATTAAATAATGACAGAAAACCAGAAAAGGGCACCACTCTGCTCCATCACAGTAGCAGGGTTTCAAATGGTTGTAAGTTTTTGTGAAAACCCGAAACCACTCAAAAAGTCAAAAGGTGTTTCAACAAGTGAATGCTCATGCAGACTTAAAAATGAAAATAATTCACTATGTTGATTCACTGATATTTCTTTCTTATCTCCTTTATCTAAATCAACCTAAAATTTCCATCATAAATGGATGGAAAAAGTTACCTGCGTTTTATGTAAATTTTGATGGAAATTTGAGTGGAGTTTCAAAGTTTTATAATACTAAATTAACTCTTATTTTCAATACATGTAAAAGCCTGTGTGTCCATTCATAAGTTGAAACACCTTAGCAGGTTTCAGGGACTTAAAAAAAGTTACGGAAAAATTTCCGTATCCAGCCACCACTTTTTCATTTGTTATGAAATAAAATAGTATCTAATTTACTCAAATGAGATATTCCTTTGGGTAAAAATGAGTGAAAAAGTGGTGGCAGGATACGGAAATTTTTCCAAAGTTACAACCATTGGGAAAATTGCTAACATGACAGAAGATAAGTGGTATTTGTTTTGCGTTGCATCTCATGTCTTTCTGTTTTTTTGCTGGAGTCTGTGGACAGCAAAAATACTACATAGGCTTATAGTATACAGCCTAATTCCTTAAGCCTGAAAACTTCTTGTTAATGGTAAAAAAAACAGTCGGCTCTCTAGATGAAAAGGACGAGCACTCAGATGTCTCTAGGTCAGATAAAATCACAGGTTGACAGCAATGTACGATTAAGCATGGTAAAGTGAACAAACTAAGGATATTTTCCAAAGGAAAAGAAAGTAACAATTTCTCGTTCACTTGACTAAACCAGCAGAACAAAAAACCTTCAAGAGAATTCTCACTCCCATGGGGAAAAAACATTACTGGGGATTCTCAAAAAAATACCCTCACATCACAAGTACAAGAAAAGGCACGAAAAGGATCCTGTCTAAGCTATACCATGTAGTATGTATGTCAAATACCACATTGAGTATGCTGAGGCAGACAAGAAAAGCAGAAAAAAGAGACGCCACAGAATCGGAAGAATAGAGGATCAAATCAGGAGTTCTGCCAGCGGAGAACGTGTCAGAAACGGAACGTTTGTTTTTGTTTTATTTTTGTAGCCAACTTTCACCGACAAAAAATGTCACAATTTCAGCTTAAATACAGAAAGTCCGAGTTTAAAATGTTTTCGTGTTATATAGACTGATAAAAATATAAACATTTGAAAGAAAATGTTCTTACCTTTTCGCTTATGTTCTAAAGGTAAAGACGCCATCTTGTTCAATAGCCGGGCCTCAGGCGCAGGCGTGTTCACGTGTTGCGTGACGACACTCAAAGTCCATTCATCTACAATTTACATGTCGCCAAACAAAAGATACCGTCTGCTCAAAACTTATTTATTCATAATTCTAGATTTAATATAAAGTGGAACTTGGCAATAATTGTGCCCGAGTAGCCTACTTACCCCATGGTTTTAAGTATAATTTCAATACCTACCATGTTTGCATAGGGTTTTTTTCTCTGCAAGTTTATACTTCGTCGGAATTAAAGTTTAAGCATTATTCTGTGGTGGGGACTACAGCATCTTACTCGTATAAAGCATATCATGTATTTATTTATTTATTAAAAATAACTTTCGCTTTTAAAAACAAGAACATTGCAATCCGTTGTTCATTACAATAAGATTTCCCGGCTGCTATTTTACCCTTGTGCTTCCCTAAAATTTTACCCCATCAGTAACGGCGCTGAATCCGTCTCGTCTTCGCTCCAGGGCCCAGTTTCATAGAGCTTCTTAAGCAGCAAACTCTGCTTAAATTTCATGCATGAAATAAGCTGGAAACCAGTCTAAGACTGTACAAGGTAATTGGTACTTTGGTTTGTAAAATTCTGCTTAGCATAATTGTTTTGTGCTTATTAGTTACTGTTGGGGTTTTTAAAAACAGCTTTATGAAATTTCACAGTTTGTGATGAATTTTATGTTGTTTTATTTATTAATCTTGACATAGTTTGCAAGTGGGCATGTTTTGCAAGAAAAAGGGTACGATAGAAACAAATTTCATTTTGTTAGGATGACAAAAGAAGACCTCAAAAATCAAAAGGAACTTTTCAAACATGACAAGTAAAACAAAAGATTTTTGGAAATGCAATTTCATTCATGTATTTCCATCCTGTAGATTAAATAGTGCTTCCTACATTTCAAAAGATCACTGTAAATAATTGACAAGTTTGAATTTCCTCTCTGTTTATGTTTTGTCATTAATTTACAGTTTATTGTTTAAAAACAGATTTATTCTCCAAATAACTGCCATACATTCCTCCAGTTTTATTCTTAATGATGGTTAATTTCAAGAGGGCAACCTGGACCCAATTTCATAGAGCTGCTTAAGCACAGAGAGTAGCTAAGCACAGCAAAATTATGCTTACTAGAGTAAGGTTACCAGCCAAAATAACATGTCACATTTTTATGACTGTGTCCTGCTACTTTTTGCTAAGCACAAACTTTGTTAGCAACATTGTCTGCTTAAGCAGCTTTATGAAACCAGGCCCCGATTTTAACTAACAGGTTTTAAAAACTTTGTTTTATATGTTTCAGTTTCCACTTAAAACTGTCTTTCACTAGTTGCTTAACACAACACAGTATTGATACTTAAACAAAAGAGCAAAATCATCAATGCAAACTTTCCCATCGTCTGAGTTCTGTTACAAAATGAGACTTGCTGACCTAGAAGTCTGTGAATTAATGTACAATATTGTAGTGTTTTTTTTTCGGTACGTCACACATTTTGCATCCCTTAGTATTGGGATATCATTTAAAAGTTCTCTCCCAAAACAGTTTCAGAAAATGACAAGTATATTCTTATTTTGATTGGAGCTCATATTTATCCACTTGCTTAGATCATAAAAGGATAGTGCAACATTTTATTTTGGTTTAGTGTGTGAAACAGCTCTCAATACTCACGGGAAAGTCATTTAAACAAAAGTTTAAAATTGACTAAAATTTACTACTGCAATAACACAACCACACCAGTTGAATTCCAGCTCCAGGATGATTTGCCCGCCCGCCGAGGTCCCGCTGCTTGGGCAGCCGAATAGCAGTAATGAGGTTAATTTGTACACAAACATACGTAAATCTGGAATTCTGAGTGAACTTATCCCTCCGCTCGAGACATTTTTGTACAATTTTAGTGAGTCGATTGTAAGTTTACCAAACAAATTATGCCGGATTTTACTTTTTTGTTAAAAACTCAAGAATAATCGAAATATTCTTCATTCCCGACAACGGTTTATAGGATTTCCGAGTTGATTTTTGCTCCGCACAATTTTCCAACCAGGAATGGTTGACTGTGATTGGTCTCAAGTGCAACGAGGTAATCGTCTTCTCAGTTGCAGACAATCAGAAAAACAGATCCGGATAAGTGGCAAAAAAGGGTAGGAAGAATCTTTCCTCTTCCAAAGACAAAACACCATAAGCTGATAATAAAAGAATCCACTTAGATTTGTGCGCACCCAAATCGGTCATGTCACGGACCTCCTGGCTGTACACAGTACAATGATATGGGGTCTCCGTGCATTATAGAGCACTGTTAATAAACATCTTCTTTGCTAATTATATGAGAATAATCACCTCGCATATTTATTGGTTGATTCAAAATCGATGGTGTTCATTTATTAATTTGATGATTTTGACACACGGACAAGAGATCTCTCCAAGAAATTGCCAAACTAAATATTTGTTAAGTAGGGCTATTGACAGTGCAGATAAATTTTAAGGTAGGGGGTGGAAGGCACTAAATTCAAGGAAGAGCCAACACTTTCTCCTAAACAGAATTCACACATGGTTGTACACACAAGTTTTCTATTTATATTTATTTCATGGCTCTGCTTACCGTAAGCAAAGAATTGACGCTTACGGAATCATTTCACGGGTTAGCAGGGAATTTTGGCGTGTACGCATGCGTACTCCACATTACAAGGCATTCTTCGCTTACACAGCTAGCGCAGAAATTCGGCACTTGCAAAATAAGCAGAGAATGCTGACCGTAAGCGCGGAATTGACAGTAAGCAGAGCCATGAAATTGGCTCCTGGGCCAAATTTTATAAAGCTGTTAAGCAGAAAATACAGTTTAGCAATTTCTATGCTAAGCAGAAAATGAGTGGGGCACCAGTCAAAGCAATGACAACCTTATGAAATTTGGGCTGGTAACCAGTTTTTGCTAAGCAATATTTTTATGTGCTTAACAAGTTTTTGTGCGTATAGGTTTTATGAAATTGTGCCCTGGGCCCAACTTCATAAAGCTTTTAAGCAGACAAATCTGCTCAGTAAATATTTTTACTTAGCAAGAAATGAGCGGAATACCAGTGGCAACAATGTAAAATTTATGGAGTGTTAGCTGGTGAACTAATTTTGCTAAGCAACATTTTCCTGTGCTTAGCAAGTTTTTGTGCCTACAGGCTTTATGAAATTGGGCCCTGGTCTGTTGTGGCCCTTTTCGAAACTACGACTTGGGCTTGGGGTCGGGCATGGCCTCCATCATTTATTTAGAAAACGCGCGTTCCTTGAGGCGCTTCAATCAGGCAGACAGGATTCCAAGCCCAAACCCAAGCCGTGGTTTCGTTAATAAGGGCCTGTAAACTCTTGCGAGCCGGTCACAGTAAGTGTGCGCCCCCTCAACGATACGGAGGGAGGAAGTCAGCCTGCTGTAACTGGGTGAGAGTTCATACTAGTGTAAACTATTTCTAACTTCTCCATTGGTGACTCACCTATTGGTAGATTGATAGATAGATCGAAAAATAGGTATGTATGTATTGATATGCATTCGAAAGCAAATGGTGCCTACATATTGACCTATCACACAGTTAAATGTAATTTTTAAATGTTTAATTCATTGACATCTTCGATAAGAATCATTTTAGAAAAGCACTATCCAATATTCTCAGCAAAACTAATTGTAGAATTCCTAATACCTCCCATTGATGTCTGTGTAACCCCCCTTTTTTTCCAGGTGCTCCCCTTGAAATTTGGAAAGAGAACTTTTTTATACACACAATTGTGTCACACCATGGGACTGGATTTCGCCTGGCTGACTGTACAGTTACGTAGCAAGACCTAGACAGCGACACGTCAGAAATGATTTTTAGAGAAACATATTCAAAAAGGGATCTAATAAAACAAAGGAACAATAATGCCATATGAAGTCATTGAAAACCATAACACTCTGACACTACTATGTACAAATTGTAGAGCGAGTTTAAGCATGGGAATAGATCTACTAGTCTCCACAAGATTTTCTCTAGACCAATTATTCTTTGTCGTGGCACACTTTTGTCCTCAAAAATCAATTATACGTTTTTAACGTCGTAAAATTTTCTTTTTAAACGGCACACCAAAAGTACTGGGAAAGGGAATGCTTATAATAAATGCAAACAGTTCTTTTCAAAGCTGCCTCCCACGCAGAGTTGGACCAGACTATAGGTTTCCAAGCTTGACCCAGATCTCGACTGGAGCCTACTGGGCAGGTCTTTAGCTCCACTCCGAAAGCTGAGGCACTGTTTATTTTTGTCAAAACTGAAACTGATTTGGCTTATGATAACAACGTGCCCATTAAAACCCTTTGGTGAGAGTACCTCACTATTTTTTGTGCAGGTTTTTGCTATTTTTCAATAATTCCGCCCATGAATTTTCAAAAAATTCAGTATTTTAGGTGTTCCACCATTGTACCATGCAGAAACACATGGCAGGTGTTATTTGCACTGGGTGAGTTCATTCACCCCACCTTGAAAATCACATTACAAAACTTGTGGTCTGTCTCAATATGGCTTCATCACGAGTACAACACGCTGATGATGCTCTGCGAGGGGTTTTAGAAGATGTTTCTGACATTAGTGATATTTCTTCGGATGCAAGTTCTGATTCTGAAGTAGAATGCCGTTGACGATAGAATTTCCAAAAGCAGCTATGCTATTGATGAGGAGAGTGATGAGCCGGTAGCCCCCCGCCAAACCCGACCTCAACCAGCCCCCAACCCCCACCAGCCGCCCGTGGACGTCGTGGTCGCCCTGCCCAGCGAGCCGCCCCACCGGCCCAGCAACAGCCTGCTGGTCCTGGACAGTTTCATGCCCCAGATGGCACTGTTTGGACCGAAGAACTTCCTCGTGCTGGAAGAGTTCCTGCTGCAAATATACTGAACGCAGCACAAGGCCCCCAAAATTTTGACAGGGCATCTTCAAAGCTTCAACTCTTTGAACTTTTCATGCCGGTTGCTATGCTGCAAATAATCGTTGACAACACCAATGTGTATGGTGTTTCCATGAGAGGGCGACAGTGGAAGAACGTGGTAATGATGGAGATAAGATCAACCATTGGCCTTCTGATTTATCTCGGTCTTACCAAGTCGGGACACAAGACCAATCTGCCAAGCAACGATGTCCGGGACAAGATTTCAGGACATTCTCACAATGATGCGGTTTGATGACAGGGGAACACGGGAGGAACGGCGATTGCTAGATAAGTTTGCGCCAATCAGGGAGGTTTTTGAGATGTTCGCTAATTCGCTATGCCTAGTAAACCGGCCAAGTACGGACTCAAATCATGGCTATGCGTGGACAGTAAAACCCATTATGTTTGTAACATTCAACCATATATTGGGAAGGAAGACAACCGAAGAGAAACTGAACTTGGCGCCCGTGTTGTCAAAGACTTGGTCAGGCCCTACTTTGGAAGTGGAAGAAACGTCACTTGTGACAATTACTTCACTAGTAGGTGTCTGGCTGAGTACCTTTTGACCCAGCGACTGACAATCGTGGGAACCGTGCGAGGAAATGAGGCCCGAAGTCCCGAAGGACATGCGGAAGGAGAGCACTTCTTCTTCTTCTCGTGTCCATGCTGCTCAAATGCTATCCCTCCAGTAGTTGGCACACTGAAGGGCAGTGTCGGTAGCCTCAGCCAGGTCATCAGTAGTGGTTGCTGATGGCAGTAGGGGGCAGGTAAGGAGATGATCCATGGTCTGCCGCTCTCCGCATTCACAGGTGTCGGAACCTGCAGTGATCCCCACTTCACCAGGTTTGCTTTGCACCTTCCGACTCTTGTGCGCAACCGGTTAAGAGTCTTCCAAGTGGTCCATCCAGTATGAGCGCCACCAGGGAGACTCTCTGTCGCTGGAATCTTTAAGTCTGATGTGTTTTGTGGGGCATCAAGGCGTTCTTGCCAGAGTCGGGTTCGAGTGTTGGTTGCGCTATCTTCAAGTGAGAGCACTAAACGCAGGGATGCGGGTTCGTCACGGTTCATGTTCACGGACAAGATGACGCTTGTTTCATACGTGCCCAAAAAAAACAGAAATGTCACCCTAATGTCCACTATGCATCGTGACAATGCCGTCCAGGAAGCTTCAAAGAAGCCAGAGATGATCCATTACTATAACTCGACTAAAGGAGGCGTGGACACGGTCGATCAGATGTGCAGCATTTATAACTGTGCGAGAAAAACGAAGCGTTGGCCGTTGGTTATGTTTTTCAACCTGATCAGCCTTTCGGCCATCAACGCCTACGTCCTCTGGCTTCAGCTGAACCCTGGATGGAACCAAGGGGACAGCAGCCGTCGCCATGCGTTTCTCAACGAGCTTATCCGATCCCTAGTTGACCCCCAAATAAGAGTGCGGGCAGCGAACCCGGCGGGCTTGAAGCGCAACACAACATCGGCTATGACGTACTTGAGGTATGAAGTAGCATTTCATCGCCACTTGCCCGGAGAATACGCCCCGCCCCAAAGAATCTGCCATGCTTGCCCCCGGGGACAACGCCGCCGCACATCAAGAATTTGTGATGAATGCCACAGATTCTCATGCACTCTACACAGCTCCACTAGGAGGATAACTGAGGTCAGCTGCATGACCTGCATCATGGCCAACTGAACTGAACATTTTTTGTAAATACATCCTAGTGTTTTGATGGGCCCCCATTTACATTTTACTTTGTTTTTGATGTAAAAGCCACTTTTGTTTTACTGTATTATCTTCCATTATAATTATTTGGTCTTTTTTTTGTAAATGCATCCTTGTGTTTTGATGGACCCCCATTTACATTTTACTTTGTTTTGATTTGAAGGCCACTTTTTTTTCACTGTATTATTTTTGTTAATTTTTTTTATTTCTTCCATTATATTTGGGTTTTTTTTTGTAAATACATACTTGTGTTTTGATGGGCCCCCATCAGTTACATTTTACTCTGTTTTGTTCACCTTTTTATTTTTTCCTTTTTATTTGCTCATTTTTTTTCTCCAGTTCATGGATCAATACATTATCTTGAATCTGAAATTTGGTTTTCTTGTGTTTGTTTGCCTTGTGTGTAATTCCCTTTCACTAATCCGATAATTACTGTTATCTGCCATCACTGCAAATCAACGCTAATTGTTGCCGATTGTTACTTCTTGAAAATAACAGCATGCGGCATTGCAAGGCGCGATCATCAAATTTTGCAGAAACGGCAAGGAAAAATGTTATTGTAATTAATTTTTGTGAAAAAGACCCCCAAACATCATTTTGAAATTCTTCAGGATAGTAAATGACATCAATAGCCTGGGTAAGGGGGAGATCTTTATTCCAGGGTCTGTGTATTTTAGGTCACAGGCTTGCGTGTTGGAAGGCAAAGGGGGCGGGGCTTCATGGTAATTCTGCTGGTTATGAACGCTGTACTTTTTTAGCCTAAGGGGAAAATTAGCAAGCATATTTAACTATTTATAGGGAATAAGCATCCCTAGACCCTCTGAAGGGTAATAGGCTTGATAATAATGACAAAATAGCTTCATACCCCGGGTATATTACGATTTCCCAGAGTGCAGGACAGAATAGTGAGTCTCTATTCATGGTAATCAATGTTTTATACAGCGTAACCTATGCCAGGGATGGGGGGGGGGGGTTTGTTAAAAAAAACACTGCATTCTCGCAATAGCTTTCAAAACACTTCCAGAAACTTCGGTGACTGCAATTACCTCACGCTTGAAGCTCACGTCACACGGCACGATATAACCTTTATATGATAACAATAGGCATCGATGATTCTGCAAAAATCACTCAAGGATCTGAACCTTTGACCTTGAGTTGGAACAACAGCGCAAAGCATGTTCAGTAGACTGGGTATGATTGGTTTAACAATACTGTGTACACACACATACGAACTCCCAGACGTAAACTTGAGAGCGGTACAAGCAGCAGCTGTAGGGGTACACTTGCAGTATCAGGCACCACTACGGTCTCACACTCGATCATCAGTACTTCCCAAATCAACTCGCTTCAGTTTAAAGATGCCTTCGTACAAAGTGGTTTACTTCAATGTCCGCGGTCGGGCCGAGCCTACCCGTATGTTGCTAGCTCACGTCGGCCAGGAATTCGAAGATGTCCGCTATACATTAGAGGAATGGAAAAAGAATAAAGCTAGTAAGTTTGAGCATTGAGGTAGAGCTAGAGGTCTGGCAGGGGCGGGGCTCAACAAAGAGCTGTAGTTATAACTTATACCGTGTTATGTATAATGTGTACCATTCTAATCAGTGGCGTAACTGGATGGGGTGGCATGGGAGCACTGGGAGATGTTCGTTCCTGAACTCAAGTTGTAGGCGGACTACACATGAATGAAAGTTATTATAATTTTTATATTATTCCTAGAAAAATCTAGATGCCACTTTTCCTCATTGTTACCAAATGTCAAATCTTATTTGTGAGCAAGTAGGCCTAAGTACTATTTTATTTCATAATGAATGTGGCAGTCGAATACGGAAACTTTACTAATTCAATCATTTATGTACTAAAGTTCAAGAAAAAGTTGCTAAGTGAGAAAACACTGAAAATGTTAAATAGATGTGGACAATTATTTTTTTAAGTTTCCTACAACACAAAGATTTAGTTTCCCCCCCCCCCCCATGTCACCTGTTTCAGGACAATTATATTTGTCAGTTATTATATTTAGAGTGTGAGACCTTTCATCAGGATGATTGAGGATTGACCCGCATCACACTCAAAGCTTTCAATTACTTTGTATGGCATGATGTATTTCATGCTACATTTCCAAATAGTGTTTTGTACTGTATATCTGTATTAACATGTTACTATGAGACTTGAAAAACTTCCCAGATTTCAGAAATGAATTCATGAATACAATGTCATAACTAAGGGGGTGACAGCATGTGCCCTCCCAAATTGATGTCCACGACCCCGCCTCACTCCCCCCCCCCCCGGGTGCCCCCATTTGAAATCTTGAATATTGAGATTTAAAAATTACCATAGTAAAATGTTACAATTTATAAGCTTTATTTTGATAACAATGTCTAAAACAATTTTTTTACATTTACAATCAGCAGACAATGTAGGCCTATTTGTTTTTACACTTACATGTGGGTCAGATTATCGCATAGAAAATGACGTAATAAAGCACTGAAAAGGAATTTGTGAGAAAATGTTTATTGGCCACTAGAAAATATGGTGCACCTCCCTGTGCCCCCTCCCCCCCCCCCCCACACAATTGTACCAAAGTTTCGGAGCAGATTATAATTACCCGTAAGCACAATGAACTACTGTGGTATTTTGTGTTCAGCATTTTTTTTCTTAATATGTACCCTCCGCTTTCTCTGAAAATGCTGGGAATTGATGATTGAATATAGAGGTCCTATAAAAGATGTTGAATTTTGTTATTCTGTAGTGATTCAAATATTGTATTTCAACAGCAACCCCGATGCAGCAGTTGCCAATATTGGAAGTAGATGGTAAACCCATTCCACAGAGCAGAGCTATGCATGGCTTTGTCGCTAGAGAGTTTGGTAAGTATTAATTAGGTCTATCTGAGTACATGTACATCCAATTAATATATCAAATAGGAAAAGAATCAAACTTGTGAAATGATCTGTGTCTGTGAATGATGCTGGTCCTTTTTGTGCAAAAATGATAATAAACGCTTGCTGACAATTCAGTCTGACGTGTTTTGTTGCACTATAGGCCTACACTCTAAAAGCTCCTGGGTCAGAATTGACCCGGATTCTGGGCCAACTCAAATTCTGCATCTTTTGATCCATTTCCAGGTTATTTTGACACAGATTCAGGGTCATACTGACCCAGAACTGGGTCAAGCCCTGCGGGACAATGACCCCGGTCAATTCTGAAAGTCTTTGGAGTGGAGTGGATCAAACTTGATTGTACTGGAACCCATAGATAGGTCCAAGACTCTCAAATAGTGAGACCCATTTGGGAAGATTTGTATTTGTACTTTTCAAGCTTACACAGATATAACTTGCAGATTTTTGTTTATGTCTACTTGGTGGAGTTTTCTCAAGATTTAAAACTTTTCCCTTTTATGTACTCCTCATAGTGCTGAAGCTCCTTTCCCATTATCCCCTTTAAATTCTATGACTCAATTCAATTCAGTTCATTTCAATTTCATTTCATTTCAATTTCATTTATTTCATCACAGTTTACAAATAAAAAGTGAAATTTGTTTTCCCGTTGTGGTGCACTAAAACATTCCAATTTAATACTGACTACAAAGACAATGCATTACATATTACATACACATGTCAATATTAACTAAAAGTTTGAAATATCATTATTTCAACATGACTACTGTAATTTGGATCCTAGTTTAGACCTTTTTCAACAATGACTCTCCCTTCTGTTTCTAACCAGCCCCAAAAATGTAGATTTTGTTCATTAATGATCACTAAGAATGTAATCAAATGAGGTTTGTGGCGACACCGTGTACATAAATTTATTTTATGGGTAGTGGTGGTAGTGATGTGTCCAATGCTGAGAATTTAATGTTTAGTAAACCAGTCTTTTTATCCTGGATGGGATTTGTATAAATTTTGTTTTATATACAGGACTAAATGGAACCAACAATGAAGAAACTACCAAGATTGATATCATAAATGCAACAGTCGAGGACATTTTCCAACCACTGGCACAGATCAGATTCTATGAGAAAGATGAAGAAAAGAAGGTGGGTCAGTTTGTTCTGATCATTTATTGGATAGTGTGTGATTTGCAGGGTTGATGGATGTACAGTAACACTCTAATTAGGAGGTTTGGGGTCTGGGATTGAAATCATTTTAAAGAAGGGTTCCAAGGTAAAAAATTTAGTTTTGTGATCAACTCATTTCCAATAGATTGGGTTCTTATGGAAATGGGGGGAAACATGTCAAGTTTCTAACCCCAGATAACAACGGGGTAAAATGCCATTGTGTTTGATTATACCCTGCAAAATTTGATGACGTCACATTTCAAAGGTGTGGTCTGTACAATTGTGTGCAGAAATTTTGAGTTCATTTTTTTGAATTGTGATGATTCATTCAGACCGGCATTCAATTTAATCTTGTGACTGGCGCACAAATTTCCCGTTTGGATTACGCAGACCCAAATGTTAATAATGTCCAACGACGTCACCTTTTTAATTTTTTGTTTTTTAAGGTGAGGATATTTAGAGACTTAGTTATGTTTTCCCCATTTTCATGAGGTTTCTGTCTATTGGAAATTGAGTGCATCACAAAACTTAATTTGACCTTGGTGACCCTATTTGAGGCAACAGTCCATCATACTTATAATCAGTGGAGACAACAGATCAATGCATTTTGTCATTGAACGGGAAAACTAACTTATTTTTCCTCCTTACAGAAAAAAGACCTGGAGGCATTTTACAGTGAGAAGTCTGTCAAGTTTCTCGAAGCTTTGCAAAAGTTCTTGGAGATCAACAAGGGAGGCGATGGTTTCTTCATCGGAGATAAGGTACTTTCATAGTCAGACCATTTTATCTGCATGCAAGCATACTTTGGAAGATGGGAATAGTAGTGAGCATCCTGCAAAATTATCTGGTCTAAAGTGGCCCGTTGATTAGAAATCAATTAAACTATGTCAAAAAATTTAAATCTCTGAAGGCCTCTTTTGAAAATTCAAATTTCCCTGGTGTCCGTTTGTGAATGTTTGGGCCAGAGATGTGGTTGGTATCTGCTGTCACCTCGCTAAAAATGGATGGGTTCTTGATGAAAACACCATGACAGTTTTTGCTGGGTTTTTTTACCATGTATTCAGCTGAAACTTTCATAGGTGATTTTTGTTGTATCTATGAGCAAGTTCGGGTGGGCGACTAGAGTGACTAGACTTACCAGAAACCATGGAGCATGGTCGAGCTAGTCACACACTCACACAGTCTAGTCGCCCGCCTGAACTTGCCCTTTTTTGATAATTTGGCCTTTAAATTAGCATTATGTTGAGACAAAAAACAATAAATTACCTTACCTTTAAAGTTATTACATATACAGGATTAGTAGAACTGACAAAATAGTCGCAAACAGTGTTCATCTTTTCTGTGATTAACCCTATACATGAAATTACAAACCTGTTGAAACCTGGGCTTAATCCTTTGTGTGAGTCAGGAGAAAATAGTGAAAACACATTGCTCTTAATTTTGGTTGTAACAACGAACTTTTAAACACAGAAAAAATGGTTTTAGTGTGAACTTCATAATTATTAAGCCATTAGACTTAATGGTAACGCCTTTCAGGTACTTTATTTAAAGTTTTTACCTTGTTTTATGATGCTGAATGGAATTAATGAAACAACTTTTTTCCCGCAGATAAGTCGTGCAGACGTCGTATTTTACTGCTTGACAGAATTCTACGACAGAGATGATATCCTTCAGAAGTACCCCAAACTGTTCGCTCTCAAGGAACGTGTTGCCAAGGACAAGAATATTGCAGCTTACTTGGCCAAGCGCCCAGAAGATTCGCATTAAAATAACGTGAACATCTTGAGATAGAATCTGAAGGTCTAATAGTTTAAACAGCTTGTTCGGAATAAGCGTTACATTCACTGTCCTAGAGTTTCACCAGTGTTTCGATTGCAATGAGCATGGTTTAATGTACTGTCAACCCTCGTTATATAAAAGGGCACTTTGTAAATGTGTTCTGCTTTCGAAGAGTACATTCTGAAGCCCCTGATCTCATTTCTGCTTTGTGTTTCTTTGCTTTGCTGTCCTCCTATAACAAGTTTCTGGTATAGAGTGGTAATTTGGCTAGTCCCAGTAATCTGGTTATAATGAGAGTTACTGTACGTGTGGGCTTAATTGCAAGGAGGGGTTTGCCCAGGTGTTTCTGGCAGTGGCTGCTGAATCCACCCCAACCCTGTAAACCCTAAGAATGTGCTACATGAATAGGAATGTTGTGACATGTAACTATAATCAACATCATCCTTTGAAGTACGATGAAGTGTGAATCACACAGTTGCTTGGTACCCATGCCTGACTGGCAAAACGCCCCAACATTTCTTTGAAATAAAATATTTTCCAATTTCTGCTGAAACTCAAAAAACACTCCGACATTGGAACCTGAACTTTTTTTCACATGGCTTCAGCTTGATGTATCAGGGAACAATATTTTTTTAAACTCGTCGTATTAAACTGAAATGTTAAAGCTAAGGAAACCAAAAATGTGTACCAATCCATCTGTGGACGATAAACTGTACCAAAATATGTTTCTCAATGATATGGGAAGTTTGTATTCGACACAACTTAGATCCTTTACTATTATTATAAAGACAAAAAGGCATCTCGGCTGAAAAATTCATCGTGAGTTATATTATTATTAATACTCACATGATGAATTACTCAGCCGAGATGCTTTTTGTTATAGTTCACGTAATTGTCAATAGAGGGCAGTGTAATGCCAAATAAGCAGAGCCGTATATTGAGAGAGTTGCGCCAACTTGCGATTTAGAAGGCATTTTCGGTCAAAAAATAGGTGCCAGACCAGACTGCCCATTGGGTTGTGCTAAATTTATACTGGAATCGGTGTACAGCAGCTACATGTGACCAAAGAAAACTGGTCCCTCCATTTCGTTACTCTGTTCATACAGGTGGAATTCGAACCCACGACCTTTGCATTGCTAAAGCAGATGTCTTACCACTAGACCATCGAGCTAGCCCGATGGCTATATATATATAGAGGCGGGTTCATTTCCTTAGCAGTGGGTACTGCAACGATTTAATAGATTTAATAGATGTTAATATTTGCTACAAGGATAAAGAATTTAATTTGGTTTTACCCTTACATCGATGTATACTCAGTGCTCTCCCGAGCTCTGTGAAAAAATCCACAGACAATCACTCGGGTTAATAATATTAACACACACACAAACATTAAACATCAATTACTTTAACTTCATCTTTCTTAACTTACAAGTCTTTGCCATGGAATTTATTGTTTTCAAGTGATGTTTTCGCAAACTTAGTCATTGCTTATTTCATCTCGAATAAATTATATATTTTTCTCTGAGGTAGTATTTGTTTTATTCAAAGGTTTTGTTCATATAATGAAGACGTCATCATGACGTCGGGTGTGGTCTTGATGTTGAGGCTCAATTGTGTGATGAGTTTCAAGGTTCGATTCAGTTTAATTTTATATCGAGTTAAGCTGTGCAGGAGAAGAGCCTGAAGAAATACAACAGTGGCAGTGTATTAAACAAAAAAATAGTCTTTCGTGGACACTGTAACATGGGGCGCTTTGGGCTATAAGAACGTTTGTTATAAAATGAATATGGTGACAAGATGTTTTAGGTAGAATATAATGAACCACACAAAATATACCTCAAAATTGTGGTTTGCTTTTACTTCGTGAATTAAAACACTGTCTACCCATGGATATTTGTGCGAATCATTATATTCTACTACGAAAGCATCTTTTCAACCATTATTAATTTCATAAAAATTGCCTTTTATAGCTCAAAGTGCCCAATCCGAAGGCAAAGTGTCCCATTAACATGCATTCAAATTGAAGCATTTTATCCTAGTTCGATCCAACTGGAGTCTCTTTTTAGCTTTTGCTTTCAGTGTATGTTTTAGTGCGTGGTGAGCGTTCGTTGGATTGCATTGTGCGTCACTCATCTGCTTCCAAGAGCGGCCGGCAGTCAAGTTAGCACTTAGACCAATAACTTGGGTCGATTTTTTCATCTTCATTGCTCCCCTCAAAATTAAAACGGCGCTCTCTTGTTCAAGAAATTAACACACATCACCGGTTTAAAACTTACAGGGCAGACAAAACACAACACATCAACCACTCATAGCGTTTTGGAGATAGATATTTCTCATGATGGATGTACGAAAGCTTAATGATGAGGCGCTTCGAAACTGCCGGTCGCTTCGGCGTCAATTTGCTTCAACAGCAACCAGGGTCAAAAAAAGCTTCGGCTTTTAATTAGAAAATCGTCAAAATTGTTTATCTCCAAAGTTGATGGGAGAATGAGTAATCAGTTATGTCGGTATTGGTATCGCTGAAGCATCTTGCAGATGTAAGGTAAACTTTCATAACTGTAATCAAGGGCGTCGATCGCTACTGAAAAGTAGGGGGGACGGGCGAGCAAGTCTTGACAAAATAAATCTCACATAATAGGCCCAAAATACCATTCTGCGCGTGGTCCATCAGAAAAAAATGAAAATGAAAAAAACATTTCACCGTTTGTTCGCTAATCTTTTATTTGAACAAAAATTGTAATGAAATATTAAATCAAGAAATTGGTGTATATTTTTATATTTTGTTGCATATTTCTAATAAACAGTAAATCAAAAAGTGGGGGGGGGGGACATCTGATATGCTGTCCCCTCCAGTCTAAAAAAGTGAGGGGGGCATGTCCCCCCCCCCCCGTCCCCCACCCATCGACGCCCTTGACTGTAATCATTCCAGCCTAATCAGCCCACACGTGAACACAGTCCTCGTTAGACAAATCATCATCAGGTTGTCCAGTATACCACCAGTCTTGGGCCCCGGTGGGTTGCCCGTCCTGCCACACCCAGACCCCTTCTTGTGCGCTGTCAGTTATCCAAATCCAGGCACTACTGTGCTGAATGTACCCGGCGAGGAACGCAGCTTCGTCTGTGTCCAGTACCGAGGTGAGATTACGGTGCCTCCCATGCAGAGTTGAACTAGACTAGAGGTTTCCTAGCTACCCAGATCTCGACTGGAGCCTACTGGGCATGTTTTTACCTCCACTTCGAAGGCTGAGGCACTGATTATTTTTGTCAAAACTGAAACTGATTTTGCTTATTATAACAACGTGCCCATTAGTGGTTTTATTTTGTTAAAAAAAACACTGTGCATTCTCGCAATAGCTTTCAAAGCACTTCCAGAAACTTCGGTGACTCTGCAATTGCCTCATGCTTGAAGCTCCACGTCACATGGCACGATATAACCATTTATGATAATAATAGGCATCAATGATTCTGCAAAAATCATCTAGGGATCTGAACCTTTGACCTTGAGTTTGAACAACAGCGCAAAGCACGCACAGTAGACTGGGTATGCTCGACTTAACATGGTGTACACACGCACATACAAGGTACACTGTACATGACATACGAACACCCCAGACGTAAACTTGAGAGCGGTACAAGCAGCAAGGGCACACTTGCAGTATCAGGTACCGCTACGGTCTCACACTCGATCATCAGTACTTCCCAAATCAACTCGCTTCGGTTTAAAGATGCCTTCGTACAAAGTGGTTTACTTCGATGCCCGCGGTCGGGCCGAGGTTACCCGTATGTTGCTAGCTCACGTCGGCCAGGAATTCGAAGATGTCCGCTACACGTCAGAGGATTGGGGAAAGAATAAAGCTAGTAAGTGTAGACTAGAGTTATAGAGGTCTGGCAGGGGCGGGGCTCAACAAAGAGCTGCAGTTATAACTTATACTGTTACTGTTATGTACAATTGGTACCATTTTAACCAGTGGCGTAACTGGATGGGGTGGCACGGGAGCACTGAGTGGTGTTCGTTCCCAAACTTAAGTTGTAGTCGAACCACACAAGAACGTTATTATAATTATGATATTTTTTCTTGAAAAATGTATGTATCTAGATGCCACTTGTCCTCATTGTTACCTAAGGTCAAATCTTATTTGTGAGCAAGTGGGATACTATTTTATTTCATAATGAATGTGGCAGTCGGATACTGAAATTTTACTAATTCAACCATGTACAAAAATTCAAAGAAAAAACTGCTAAGTGAGAAAACACTGAAAATGTTAAATAGATGTGGACAATTAATTTGTTTAATTTCCTACAACAAAAAGATTTAGTTTGCCCCCCCCCCCATGTCACCTGTCTCAGGACAATTATATTTGTCAGTTATTATATTTAAAATGTGAGACCTTTCGTCAGGATGATTGAGGATTGACCCGCATCACACTCAAAGCTTTCAATAACTTTGTATGTCATGATGTATATGATTCAACATCTCCAAATACTAATTTTGTACTGTATATCTATATTAAAATGTAACTATGCGACTTGAAAATTTCCCAGATTTCAGAAATGAATTCATAAATACAGTGGCATAACTAAGGGGGGTGGCAGCTTGTGCCCTCCCAATTTGATGTCCATCACCCCGCCTCACACCCTCCCCCCCCCCACCCCGGGTGCCCCCATTTGAAATCTGGAATATTGAGATTTAAAATTACCAGAGGAAAATGTTACAATTTATAAGCTTTATTTTGATAGTAACAATGTCTAAAGCAATTTTTTCCATTAACAATCAGCAGACAATGTAGGCCATTTGCTTTTACACTTATATTATGTAGGTCAGATTATCGTACAGAAAATGACGTACTAAGAGCGCTGAAAAGGAATTTGTGAGAAAATGTCTGTTGGCCACAAGAGCCCCCTAGAAAATATGGTGCACCTCCCTGTGCCCCCCTCCTCCCCCCTCCCCACACAATTGTACCCAAGTTTCGGAGCAGATTGTAATTGCCCGTAAGCACAATGAACTACTGTGGTATTTTGTGTTCAGCATTTTTTTCTTAATATGTACCCTCCGCTTTCTCTGAAAATGCTGGGAATTGATGTTTAAATATAGAGGTCCAAAAAAGATGTTGAATTTTGTTATTCTGTAGTGATTCAAATATTATATTTCAACAGCAACCCCGATGCAGCAGTTGCCAATATTGGAAGTAGATGGTAAACCCATTCCACAGAGCAGAGCTATGCATGGCTTTGTCGCTAGAGAGTTTGGTAAGTATTAGTTAGGTCTGTCTGAATACATGTACATCCAATTAATATATCAGATAGGAAAAGAATCAAACTTGTGAAATGTTCTGTGTCTGTGAATGATGCTGGTCCTTTTTGTGCAAAAATGATAATAAACGCTTGCTGACAACTCAGTCTGACGTGTTTTGTTGCACTATACACTCTAAAAACTCCCTGGTTAGACTTGACCCGGATTCAGGGTCCAAGGGATAGGCTAGCCTTTTATCAAGGCCTTCGTGACTTGGACAGCTTTGTAAACAGCGTAGCGACTGCAACAGGAGACCACACACGCGAGCCGAGTGGCGAAGCCACGAGGGCCTTTTCCAACTTGTTTGCAGTTTGTTTTTTGATGAATTATTCAAAATGTATGAAACGTACATTGTTCAAAACTTGTATGCAAATAAGTACTTGATGATACGCACGATGAGACGTTTGCCATTGTATGATGACCCGCTGACCCCCGTCGCTTCTGATTGGTTTGGACATTTGCTACCGTTTGGGTAGCAAAAATCGAGATTATAAAGAAAAACATTAGAAACCGCAAACAAGTTGGAAAAGGCTCTCGTGGCTTCGCCACTCGCGTGCGTGGTCTCCCCTTCCAGTCGCTTGGGATCGCGGCTCTACGAAGCTGTCCAAGACACGAAGGCCTTGACAAAAGGCTAGGGTTAGGCTGACCCGGAAAGTGGTTCTGCATCATTTTGATCCATTTCCAGGTTAATTTGACGTAGTTTCAGGGTCATACTGACCCAGAACTGGGTCAAGCCCTGCAGGACCCTGACTCGGGTCAATTCTGAAAGTCTTTGGAGTGGAGTGGATCAAACTTGATTGTACTGGAACCCATAGAAAGGTCCAAGACTCTCAAATAGTGAGACCTATTTGGGAAGATTTGTATTTGTACTTTTCAAGCTTACACAGATATAACTTGCAGATTTTTGTTTATGTCTACTTGGTGGAGTTTTCTCAAGATTTAAAACTTTTCCCTTTTATGTACTCCTCATAGTGTTGAAGCTCCTTTTCCTTTATCCCCTTAAAATTCTATGACTCAAATCAATTAAATTTAATTCGTTTAAATTTCACTTATTTCATCACAGTTTACAAATAAAAAGTGAAATTTGTTTTCCCATTGTGGTGCACTAAAATATTCCGACTCAATCCTGACTACAAAGACAATTCATTACATATTACATACACATGTCAATATTAACTACATATACACAAATTGTGTTTTTTACTTAAAAAGTTGAGGTTAACTAAAAGTTTGAAATGTAATTATTTCAACATGACTCCTGTAATTTGGATCATAGTTTAGACCTTTTTCAACAATGACTCTCCCCTCTGTTTCTAACCAGCCCCAAAAATGTAGATTTTGTTCATTAATGATCAGAAATCAAATGAGGTTTGTGGCAACACCGGGTACATAAATTTCTTTTATGGGTAGTGGTGGTAGTGATGTGTCCAATGCTGAGAATTTAATGTTTAGTAAACCAGTCTTATTATAAATTACCTGGATGGGATTTGTATCAATTTTGTTTTATATACAGGACTAAATGGAGCCAACAATGAAGAAACTACCAAGATTGATATCATAAATGCAACAATCGAGGACATTTTTGAACCACTGGCAAAAATGAGATTCCATGAGAAAGATGAAGAAAAGAAGGTGGGTCAGTCTGTTCTTATCATTTATTGGATAGTGTGTGATTTGCAGGGTTGATGGATGCACAATGACACTCTAATTAGGAGGTTTGGGGTCTAGTTACTGGAATTGAAATCATTTTAAAGAGGGGTTCCAAGATAAAATTTCAGTTTTGTGATCAACTCATTACCAATAGATAGAGTTCTTATGGAAGTGGGGGGGGGGGGGAGAACGTGTCAAGTTTCTAACCCCAGATTAAAATGGTGTAAAATGCCACTGTGTTTGATTATACCCTGCAAATGTAATTTTTTGTAAAAATCCAAAAAACTTTCGATGACGTCACATTTCAAAGGTGTGGTCTGTACATTTTTTGTTCAGAAAATTTTGAGATCATTTTTAAAAATTCTGATAAGTCATTCAGACCGGAATTCAATTTAATCTTGTGAGTGGCGCCCAAGTTCCCCGTTTGGAATAAGCAGACCCAAATGTTAATGACGTCCAACGACGTCCCATTTTGAATTTTGCTTTGAAACAGTATCAAATGAGAAGGAATTTTACATCATGTTAAGGTGTTGTTAGAGACTTAGTAATGTTTTCCCCAGTTTCATGAGGTTTCTATTCTTTGGAAATTGAGTGCATTACAAAACTTAATTTGACCTTGGTGACCCTATTTAAGGCAACAGTCCATCATACTTATAATCAGTCGAGACAAAAGATCAATGCATATTGTCATTGAACAGGAAAACTAACTTATTTTTCCTCCTTACAGAAAAAAGACCTGGAGGCATTTTACAGTGAGAAGTCTGTCAAGTTTCTCGAAGCTTTGCAAAAGTTCTTGGAGATCAACAAGGGAGGTGATGGTTTCTTCATCGGAGATAAGGTACTTTCATAGTCAGACCAAATTATCTGCATGCAAGCATACTTTGGAAGATGGGAATAGTAGTGAGCATCCTGCAAAATTATCTGGTCTAAAGTGGCCCGTTGATTAGAAATCAATTTAAGTATGTCAAAAACAAATTATCTCCAAAGATCGCCTTAAAACCACTTTTGAAAACTCAAATTTCCCTGGTGTCTGTTTGTGAATGTTGGGGGCCAGAGATGTTGTTGGTACCTGCTGTCAACTCGCTAAATCTGGCTGATTCACGGTTCTTGATGAAAATACCGTGACAGTTTTTGCTGTTTTCTTAACAAGTAGACCATGTATTCAGCTGAAATTTAGGTGACTTTTGTTTAACCTTTTTTGATAATTTGGCCTGTAAATTAGCATTATCAGTGGCGTAACTAGACATTTTCATTTGGGGGGGGGGCAAGTGGGGGCAAAGATTAAATTTGGGGGGCCAAAGAAGTGCAAGATTATCATTAAATATGTTAACTGATAGTTGATACACACCAATGCAGTTCTAAATCGGTCTACATAGTTTGCAGGTAACAAAAGATTGCGAAAACAACCAAATCTTAGAGAACTTGTGATTTTTATAAGATACAACTTTTCGACTGTATACAGTATACCTGTATACAGGTGGGGGCGCAGGCCCCCCTGCCCCCCCCCCCTGGTGACGCCACTGAGCATTATGTTGAGACAAAAACAGTAAATGACCTTACCTTGAAAGGTATTACATATACAGGATTAGTAGAGCTGACAAAATAGTCGCAAACAGTGTTCATGTTTTGTGTGTTCAACCGTATACATGAAATAACAAACCTGTGGAAACTTGGGCTTAGGCCCCTAATCCTTTGTGTAAATCAGGAGAAAATAGTGAAAAACATGCACAATTTTCAACATCTAAACACAGTGTTCTTAATTTTGGTTGTAACAACGAAATCAGCTGGGTTTTTGATACAGTTTTCTTTTTTTAATATGACTTCATTTCAGAGGGAAAAACTATTAAACACAGAAAAAATTGTTCTAGTATGAACTTCATAATTATTAACCCATTAGACTTAAATTAAAAAATTTGTTAACACCTTTTAGGTTGCTTTACGATGCTGACTGGAATTAATGCAACAACTTTTTTCCCCCAGATAACTCGTGCAGATGTCGCATTTTACTGCTTTACAGATTTCTACGCCAGAGATGATATCCTTCAGAAGTACCCCAAACTATCCGCTCTCAAGGAACGTATTGCCAAGGACAAGAATATTGCAGCTTACTTGGCCAAGCGCCCAGAAAATCCGTTTTAAAATAACATAAACATCTTGAGATAAAATCTGAAGGTCTAAAAGTTTAAACAGCTTGTTCGGAATAAGCGTTGCATTTACTGTCCCAGAGTTTCACCGGAGTTTCGATTGCAATGAGCATGGTTTAATGTAGTGTCAACCCTTGTTATACACGGCACTTTGTAAATGTGTTCTGCTTTCATTTCTGATCTCATTTCTGCTTTGAGTTTCTTTGCTTTGCTTTACTGTCCTCCCATAACAAGTTCCTGTTATAAAGTGGTAATTTGGCCAGTCCCAGCAATCTGGTTATAATGAGAGTTACTGTACGTGTGGGCACAATTGCAAGGAGGGGTTTGCCCCGGTGTTTCTGGCAGTGGCTGCTGAATCCACCCCAACCCTGTAAACCCTAAGAATGTGCTACATGAATAGGAATATTGTGACATGTAACTATAATCAACATCATCCTTTGAAGTACGATGAAGTATGAAAGTCACAGTTGCTTGGTACCCATGCCTGACCGGCAAAATGCTCCAACATTTCTTTAAAATGAAATATTTTACAATTTCCGCTGAAACTCAAAAAAAAAACTCTGACACTGCAGCCTGAACTTGTTTTCACATGGCTTCAGCTTGATGTATCAGGGAACAATATTTTTTTAAACTCGTCGTATTAAACTGAAATGTTAAAGCTAAGGAAACCAAAAATGTGTACCAATCCGTCTGTATTCTACACAACTTAAGTCCATTACTATTAACATAAAGACAAAAAGGCATCTCGGTTGAAAAATTCATCGAGTTATTTTAGTATTAATACTCATGATGAATTTAACTCAGCCGAGATGCTTTTTGTTAGAGTTCACGTAAGTGTCAACAGAGGGCAGTGTAGTGCCAAATAAGCAGAGCCGTGTATTGAGAGAGTTGCGACGACTTACGATTCAGAAGCCGTTTTCAGTCCAAAAATAGCATGTGTGAACGCAAGGTGTCACACCAGACTACTCATTAGCTAGATTGTGCTAAGTTTGGACTGAAAATGGTGTCCAGCAGCTACGAGACCAAATAAAACTGGGTCTTCCAGTTCGTATCTCTCTCCATACACGGCTCTAAAAAAACGAGTTTGAGAATTATTGGTGACAAATAATAGTAACACACACAAACATTATACATAAATTACTTAACTTCATCTGTCTTAACATGTAAGATTTTGCCATGGACTTGTTTTGTTTTCAAATGATGTTTTCGCAAACTCGGTTATTGCTTGTCTGTTTCATCTCGAATAAATTGAATATTTTTCTCTGAGGTAATATTTGTTTTATTCAAAGGTTTTGTTCATCTAAGGAAGACGTCATCAGATGGTCGGGTGTGGTCTTCGCTCGTCCCCAGCGCCTTGCCTTAAAACCAAAGGCGCTGGGATGGGCAAACGTATCAAGCACGCTCATTGGTTAATGCTCAGTCCCATCATGCATCACACTCACGCTGCAAGCACTGCACGCATGACGTACTTCCTGAAAAAGAATCTGTGCAAGCTGATTAGCACATCCCAGCGGTCCTGGATAGGCCGCTGGGGCCGAGCGAACGGTGTGGTCTTGATGTTCAGGCTCAATTGTGTGATGAGTTTCAGGGTTCGATTCAGTTTCATTTCATATCGAGTTAAGCTGTGTATGAGTACGTAGAGCCTGAAGAAATAAAACAGTGACAGTGTAACACAAAATGTTCTTTCAGGGACACTGTAACATGGGCACTTTTGGCTGTAAAGGCGTTTGTTATAAAATGATTATGGTGAAAAGATGTTTTAAAGGTAGACTATAATAAAAAAATATATACCTCGAAAGCATTTTTTAAAACCACATTTTTGACTCCACAAAATGGCGGACCGTGTTAGTTGTCTTAAGTAAAAGGAAACCACACAATTTCCATAGATATTTGTGCGAATCATTATATTATACTTTTAAAACATCTTTCCAACCATTACTAATTTCATAAAAATTGCCTTTTATAGCTCAAAGTCCCCAATCCGAAGGCAAAGTGTCCCATTAACATGCATTCAAATTGATGCATTTAACCCTAGTTCGATCCAACTGGAGTCTCTTTTTAGCTTTTGCTTTCAGTGTATGTTTTAGTGCGTGGTGAGCGTTCGTTGGATTACATTGTGCGTCACTCATCTGCTTCCAAGAGCGGCAGTCAAGTTAGCACTTAGACCAATAACTTGGGTCGATTTTGTCATCTTCTTTGCTCCCCTCAAAATTAAAACGGCGCTCTCTTGTTCAAGAAATTAACACACATCACCGGTTTAAAACTCACAGGGCAGACAAAAAACAACACATCAACCACTCCTAGCGTTTTGGAGATAGATAATTTCTCATCATGGATGTACGAAAGCTTAATGATGAGGCGCTTACAAACTGCTGGTTGCTTTTGGCGTCAATTTGCTTCAACAGCAACCAAGGTCAAAAAAAGCTTTGGCTTTTCATTTGAAAATCGTTAAAATTGATGTATGGATGTAAGGCAAACTTGTATAACAATTGTAATCATTCCAGCCCATATCAGCCCACACGTGAACACAGTCCTCGTTAGACAAATCATCATCAGGTTGTCCAGTATACCACCAGTCTTGGTGCCCGGTGGGTTGCCCGTCCTGCCACACACAGACCCCTTCTTGTGCGCTGTCAGTTATCCCGATCCAGGTACTACCGTGCTGAATGTATCCGGCGAGGAACGCAGCTTCGTCGGTGTTCAGTACCGAGGTAAGATGGAATTCTCGGCCGCCTAGCCCCCGGGCGTTGCAGTTGCTCTCCGCGGTGTAGAAAGTTATCAAAATCCAGGCACACCGTGCTGAATGTACCCGGCGATGGTGTCTTAATAGAGTTACATATATGTAACTCTATGGTCTGTGTCCAGTACCGAGGTGAGATGCCTCCCACGCTGAGTTGGACCAGACTAGAGGTTTCCTAGCTACTCAGATCTCGACTAGAGCCTACTGGGCGGGTTTTTACCTCCACTTCGAAGGCTGAGGCACTGTTTATTTTGGTGTCAGGACACTTCGAACCTTTGCCACTTCGTACCCTGGACACTTCGTACCTTTACAAGGTGCGAAGTGACTTTGGACACTTCGTACCTTGGACACTTCGTACCTTCTCACAAGACACTTCGTACCTTCTCACGAGACACTTCAGACCTTCAGGATTTCTGCATCGTTCTGGATTTCTGCATCGTTTCTAACAAGGTCACACCGCTCAGTAATGGCCCGTTGTCACTAGACTTAAGTTCAAGTCAATTGTAGTCAATTATAAAAAAACAGTTATTAAAAAAATCAGTGACAAGAAACATTTTAAAATCATTTAAAAAGTTACCTATCCGCTAGAACAAAATTTTCAATATCATTTTTACGTGCAGATATAATGAGACGTAAGAAAGAAACAAATTGAGTTTACAAAATACGAACAAAACAAATGTATTTATAAAAAAAAAAATTCACATTTCACAATAAAAACAATTTCACAATTAAGGTAAAGGTATTTTAAAGATATTTTTAGTTAGATAATAAAAGTAATCACATTTCACATTAAAAAGGACATTCAAATAATTAAACAAAATGACAATTTATTAAGTATTATTTTGTATCTCAACGAAAATTATATCCTTATTAAGGAATTACACATTTTACTAAAGGTACGAAGTGACTCGGCTGAAGGTACGAAGTGACTCAGTTGATGGTCACTTCGTACCCCACCCGCGGTACGAAGTGACCAATTTGGTTACGGTACGAAGTGTCCCGAAGGTACGAAGTGGCAAAGGTACGAAGTGTCCGACATCCGTTTATTTTTGTCAAAGGGACTTGTGAGAAAATGCCTGTCAAAACTGCAACTGATTTGGCTTATGATAACAACGTGCCCATTAATGGTTTTATTTTATTAAACAACACTGTGCGTTCTCGCAATAGCTTTCAAAGCACTTCCAGAAACGTCGGTGACTCACTGCAATTACCTCACGCTTGAAGCTCCACGTTGGCACGAACCTTTGACCTTCAAAGCATGCGCAGTAGACTGGGTATGATTGGTTTAACAATAGACCTTTCTTTTGCAATTTTGCCAACCCAGGTTGGAAAACCATGGAAAGCCATTAATGTGTCCCATAACCAACGAGGCCGAAGGCCTCGTTGGATATAGGACGCAGAAGCGCCTATTTTTCGGCGTCGTTGGATATGGGACGCAGAAGCGTTATATTTTCCGTATTCCACTTGCGCTTGTGTGATAACTTATAATATGTAGGTCAGATTATTGTACAGAAAATGACGGAATAAGAGCGCTGAAAAGGGACTTGTGAGAAAATGCCTGTCAAAACTGCAATTGATTTGGCTTATGATAACAACGTGCCCATTAATGGTTTTATTTTTGTTAAAAAACACTGTGCGTTCTCGCAATAGCTTTCAAAGCACTTCCAGAAACGTCGGTGACTCACTGCAATTACCTCACGCTTGAAGCTCCACGTTGGCACGATATAACCATTTATGATAACAATAGGCATCAATGATTCTGCAAAAATCATCTAGCGATCTGAACCTTTGACCTTCAAAGCATGCGCAGTAGACTGGGTATGATTGGTTTATTAATAGACCTTTCTTTTGCAATTTTGCCAACCCAGGTTGGAAAACTATGGAAAGCCATTAATGCAAAACAAAAACAGATAGCTACAGTTTGTAACAATGTTACACAATATTCAAAAATAGTGTTGAATTTATTGGAAACAAAGCAACCGATCATGGGAGGTATTTTATTTAATTAGAAGTTTGCCGCAAATGTTGAAATGGTTAAAACATCTGCTAACACGATTGAATGTTTTACTATCATTCGGCAGTCCATGCCAACCAGCGCTGTTTGTTTATCAACAATGGAAAGGTCTATAGACCTTATCATTGATCTCCATTAACATAGACTGAGATCAGTGGACCTTATGCATTGACGTCATCCAACCGCCATCTTATAGAGATAAAACGGTGCGAAACAATCGAATCGGATTGGCCAATGAACAGGATTGGCCAATGAACAACCTCCTTTTGACTTCTAGATGAGGGCGCCCTACTGAAATGACGTCATGTATGTGCATAAGGTCTACTGTGTACACACACGCATACCAATTGTTATGATCGACTTAATAGTGTGTACATCAAAGATTTGGCGTACATGTCCCCCACACACATTATACAAACTCCTCAGACGTGGATTTGAGAGCGGAACAAGCAGCAGGGGCACACTCGCAATATCAGGTACCGCTACGGTCTCACACTCGATCATCAGTACTTCCCAAATCAACTCGCTTCGGTTTAAAGATGCCTTCGTACAAAGTGGTTTACTTCGATGCCCGCGGTCAGGCCGAGGTTACCCGTATGTTGCTAGCTCACGTCGGCCAGGAATTCGAAGATGTCCGCTACACGCCAGAGGAATGGGGAAAGAATAAAGCTAGTAAGTGTAGACTAGAGTATAGGCCTAGAGGTCTGGCAGGGGCAGTACTCAACAAAGAGCTGCAGATAACCATGGAGTACTCCTAGAACTATTCGGTTCGTTCCACTATCGTCTCCCCGAATCCGTCTCCCCGACCCTCATAGTTTGTCATAGTCATAGGTCATCATGTACAAAATCCTATTCGAAACTTTTTCCCCTTCACGTTTATGCACCTGGACTTCTCTTTTGAAAACGGAGCTAGCCAAAATTAGGCTCTATGTGTTCATTGTTTTCACAGTGAGCTCGGGGTGGGTCCAGAAAATCCACTCCGCAAAAAAAAGGTGCAAAAAATGATAAATTCCCATCGTTTATTCAGAATTGTCGCCTTCCGATAACAAAAATGGCCGAATAGGATTCGAAAGGATTTTGTACATGATGACCTATGACTGAGGGTCGGGGAGACGATAGCGGAACGAACCGAATAATAGTTCTAGGAGTAACCATGGAGGTAGAATTAGATATACTGTTTATGTGAAATTTGTACCATTTTAATCTGTGGCGTAACTGGGTGGGGTGGCATGGGGGGAATTATACATGTAGAATGTCGTTCACTTCGTACCCAAGTCACTTCGTACCCAAGTCATTTCGTACCCAAGTCATTATATAGGCATGTATTTGGAAACGATCGTTGAAACCAACCTTCGTGTTAAGTGTCCTGTGTCGTGTAAAGTGTCCTGCACGTTTTTTTCATGATTACTGTGCAACAACTGAGGGCGCCTGTTTCTGTGTTTTGCTATTTGGACAGGGTTTTCTTTTCAAACAACTTGATTGATTCGGGTATTTTTTTGTGAGCAGAACTTTACACAATTCACTACATCATCCACTTGTCCATCATTCACTGCCTTGCAGTTACAGAAAATTTGTAACATTTACTGGGAAATAACTAGTAAATAAAATTGTTAAATTACTGGTAAATGAATAGTAAATAAATGATGCTTACAATTTTTATCGGTGGCGTCATGTTACTTAAATAATAATGTTTTTTTACCTCAAAAACGTAAACCAGAGTTTCATGTCAAAGTAAAGACAACTTCGGCAATAATAATAATAATAACTAGACACTTTACAAATGAAAATTAAAAACCAAACTTTTATCGTTCAAAAAATGATGAGCGTAAGGGCCTTACGCAGCACACACCAGGCATAGAAGTGATTGACACACGTAATCATGGCACGCCGCCCGGACTACACGGGTCGGGCCTCGCCTACACACACACGTAGAGGATGATTATAGGTCTTTTGTCCAGATATAATGGCGGCGGCCGGCCGGCCACATCAGTCAGAGTCAGACAATTGAAGGTACGAAGTGACTTAGGTACGAAGTAACTTGGGTACGAAGTGACTTGGGTACGAAGTGACTTGGGTACGAAGTGACTTGGGTATGATATTTTGGGTACGAAGTGACTTGGGTACGAAGTGACTTGGGTACGAAGTGACCGACATCGGCATGGGGGCACTGAGTGGTGTTCGTTTCCAAACTTAAGTTGTATTGTAGACGGACCACCACACAAGAACGTAATGAGGATTTCGTCCATCAGCCGAAACCACCTTTGTTTTCGTCGAGATTTTTATTTTATTTCACTATTAATTATTAATATTATGCTTCTTTCCGAAAAAGTCTCAGCATTTACATGTGAGATTTGTTAGCGTTCAATCTCAGGAACTACAGTCTTAAAAGACACAAACAATACATCAAATTCAAATGAAAGCCTGTGATCTAACGATTTAAAAACACGTATTGTCAACCCCACACGATCGCCGTGTGTGTACATTGGGATGATTGCACGTAATTCACGCTGTACATCGCATACGGACTGCACTCCACACAGCCATTACTTCCCACACTAGGCATCGTAACACGCTGCATACGGCCATACCCGGCCCACACACCACTGATCTAGTGTAGATCAGTGCCACACACAGCCCATTGTCCACTTGCATGGCATCGTTCAACCTATGTACCTTTCATTTTGGTTCACTACTTCGCTTCTACAGTTAATGGCGAACCTGTATAGCGCCCTCTTGCTTGTGGAGAGTCCTCGAACTATTAAATACGGAAGCGTTTTGGGATATTAGTAATAGTAGCGGTTTGTTCTCGCACAATTTCAGAGGCGCAAAAGATGTTGAATTTTGTTTCTGTAGTGATTCAAATATTATATTTCAACAGCATACCCGATGCAGCAGTTGCCACAATTGGAAGTAGATGGTAAACCCATTCCACAGAGCAGAGCTATGCATGGCTTCGTCGCTAGAGAGTTTGGTAAGTATTAATTAGGTCTATCTGAATTCATGTACATCCAATTAATATATCAAATAGGAAAAGAATCAAACTTGTGAAATGATCTGTGTCTGTGAATGATGCTGGTCCTTTTTGTGCAAAAACTATAATAAACGCTTTCTGACAATTCAGTCTTATGTGTTTTGTTGCGCTATACATTCTAAAAGCTCCTGGGTTAGAATTGACCTGGATTCTGGGTCCAAGGGATAGGCTAGCCTTTTATCAAGGCCTTCGTGACTTGGACAGCTTTGTAAACAGCGTAGCGACTGCAACGGGAGACCACACGCGCACGATCATTGTTTGCGGTTTGTTTTTTGATGAATTATTCATAACGTATGAAACGTGCATTATTCAAAAAACTTGTATGCAAATAAGTATCTGATTATACACACAACGAGACGTTCGCCATTGTATGATGACTCGCTGACCCCCGTCGCTTCTGATTGGTTTGGACTTTTGCTACCCCCCATTTGGGTAGCAAAAATCGAGATTATAAAGAAAAACACTAGAAACCGCAAACAAGTTGGAAAAGGCCCTCGTGGCTTCGCCACTCGCGTGCGTGGTCTCTCCTTCCAGTCGTGGCTCTACAAACCATAAACTACCTGGATGGGATTTGTATCAATTTTTTTTATATACAGGACTAAATGGAGCCAATAATGAAGAAACTACCAAGATTGATATCATAATTGCAACAATCGAGGACATTTTCACACCACTGGCACAGATCAGATTCCATGTGAGAGAGGAAGAAAAGAAGGTGGGTCAGTTTGTTCTGATCATTTATTGGATAGTGTGTGATTTGCAGGGTTGATGGAGGCACAGTGACACTTTAATTAGGAGTTTTGGGGTCTGGGATTGAAATCATTTTAAAGAGGGGTTCCAAGGTAAAATTTCAGTTTTGTGATCAACTCATTACAAATAGATTGAGTGCTTACGGAAGTGGGGGGAAACATGTCAAGTTTCTAACCCCAGATGACAACGGTGATGCCACTGTGTTTGATTATACCCTGCAAATGTAATTTTTGATCAAAATCCAAAAACATTCGATGACGTCACATTTTAAAGATGTGGTCTGTACATTTTTGTACAGAAATTTTGAGTTCATTTTTAACATTCTGATAAGTCATTCAGACCAGCATTAAATTCAATCTTGCGAATGGCACCCAAATTCCCCGTTTGGAATATGCAGACCCAAATGTTAATGATGTCCAACGACGTCCCGGTTTGAATTTTGCTTTGAAACAGTATCAAATGAGAAGTAATTTTACATCCTGTTTAGGTGTTGTTAGAGACTTAGTAATGTTTTCCCCAGTTTCATGAGGTTTCTATTCTTTGGAAATTGAGTGCATCGCAAAACTTAATTTGACCTTGGTGACCCTATTTGAGGCAACAGTCCATCATACTTATAATCAGTGGAGACAACAGATCAATGCATTTTGTCTTTGAACGGGAAAACTAACTTATTTTTCCTCCTTACAGAATAAAGAACTGGAGGCATTTTACAGTGAGAAGTCTGTCAAGTTTCTCGAAGCTTTGCAAAAGTTCTTGGAGATCAACAAGGGAGGCGATGGTTTCTTCATCGGAGATAAGGTACTTCCATAGTCAGACCATTTTATCTGCATGCAAGCATACTTTGGAAGATGGGAATAGTAGTGAGCATCCTGCAAAATTATCTGGTCTAAAGTGGCCTGTTGATCAGAAATCAATTATAAAATTTTTTAAATCTCCAAAGATTGCCTTAAGGCCACTTTTGAAAATTCAAATTTCCCTGGTGTCCGTTTGTGAATGCTGAGGCCAGAGATGTGGTTGGTACCTGCTGTCAACTCGCTAAATCTGGCTGATTCAAAGTTCTTGTTGAATATACTGTGACAGTTTTTGCTGGTTTATTAAAAAGTAGACCATGTATTCAGCTGAAACTTTCATATGTGACTTTTGTTGTATCTATGAGCAAGTTCAGTTTGGCGACTAGAGTGACTAGACTTACCAGAAACCATAAAGCACAGGGAGATTGACTAGATCGACATGCACTGGAGCATGGTCGAGCTAGTCAATTCGAGAGCTACGTCACACACTCACACAGTCTAGTCACTCATAATTTGGCCTATAAATAAGCATTATGTTGATACAAAAACCAACAAATGACCTTACCTTGAAAGGTATTACATAAAAAATACAGGATTAGTAGAACTGACAAAATAGTCGCAAACAGTGTTCATCTTTTCTGTGATTAACCCTATATATGAAATTACAAACCTGTTGAAACCTGGGCTTAATCCTTTGTGTGAGTCGGGAGAAAATAGTGAAAAAACATGCACAATTTTCAACATCTAAACACATTGTTCTTAATTTTGGTTGTAACAACGAAATCAGCTGGGTTTTTGATAGGTTTTCAGATTCAGTTTTTTTTTCGAATATGACATTATTTCAGAGGGAAAGACTATTAAACACAGAAAAAATGTTTCTAGTATGAACTTCATAATTATTAAGTCATTAGACTTAAATTAAACAATGTTAACACCTTTCAGGTACTTTATTGACAGTTTTTATGTTGCTTTACGATGCTGCATGGAATTAATAAAACAACTTTTTTCCCCCAGATAACTCGTGCAGATGTCGCATTTTACTGCGTTATGGATTTCTTCGCCAGAGATGATATCCTTCAGAAGTATCCCAAACTATCCGCTCTCAAGGAACGTATTGCCAAGGACAAGAATATTGCAGCTTACTTGGCCAAGCGCCCAGAAAATCCGTTTTAAAATAACATAAACATCTTGAGATAGAATCTGAAGGTCTAACAGTAGCTATCGCAAAGGGTTCGCGTTAAAGACATTTTCTATTCTGCCACCACACAAATTCGGGAAAATATATTGAAGCGGTGTGGGAATACCTTCAATCACTTTTCAACAAAACATTCAATTATTACTCTAGAATGTCTATATTTTGTAATTTTGGTCGATTTAATCACATTTGTGGCATCAAACCTGTGATTTCACGACCGTTTTTAGAACCACAACTTTCCGTGCTCACGCGATGGAAGTCGCCATTTTGGAAAAAATCTCACCTGATCGGATAAAAAGGCCGTGTCCGAAACAGCGACTTGGGCTACAGCTACGGCTAGATCGGGTGTGTCTGCTTATTCTTCAACACTGGCAGACGCGCTGATCTAGCTGTAGCTGTAGCCAAAGCCGCCGTTTCGGAAACCGCCATACTTTCAAGTCATTCTGATGTTATTCCGCCCTCTTGGGGCATGTAATGACCATGTGTTGTATACCATTGTAATCTGCAGACATTCACTTAATAAAAAGGGGACATTTCGGCGGAAATTTCGAGAAGTGTAAGTCGGAAATAAATCGGGGTTTTTTTTACACTTAATGACAATTAAGTTCCTATTTTCTTGTTAAAAAGCGGTTTTACCAAAAAAATTCTCAGGGAACATTCAAATTTCAGCTATAAATGAATTCTTTGAACCTTTTTGTGCCTAATTCATATCACTTTCATTTGTAAACCCATGCCGCATAGCCCCGCAAGGGGCAAAAGCAAGTCTGTGTCAGGAGTGTGATTTTGGTGCAATTTGACTCCTTAAGTACTGTCTGACTGAGGGGGCGTGGAACATGTTGAGCTCATTTTTAGTAGTAGTGGGTTATAAGTTGTGAATTTGATTTTGAGTAAATTCTGTGTGTTATTGATAATAAAATAATGATTAGTTTACATTTCCAATTTATTTTATTTTAAAGCCAATCATGGATGTAGGAATGGTCCAATTAACCAAGTAACTAATATGAGAAGTATAATAAAAGTATGAAAACACATAACTTCTAAATCTAAATGTTACAGAGCTTTTGATTTGTATAAGTGGGTTGTGTTTCACATGGCATAACTTCTGTTAAGAAGAACCAATTTTAATATTGTTTTCACTAACATGTTGCTCAAACCAAGAGGATTAATTTATTATAAAATAATTGCAATCAAGTATCCCAAACTATCCGCTCTCAAGGAACGTATTGCCAAGGACAAGAGTATTGCAGCTTACTTGGCCAAGCGCCCAGAAAATCCGTTTTAAAATAACATGAACATCTTGAGATAGAATCTGAAGGTCTAAAAGTTTAAACAGCTTGTTCGGAATAAGCATTACATTTATTGTCCCAGAGTTTCACCGGAGTTTTGATTGCTTTGTGTTTCTTTGCTTTGCTTTGCTGTCCTCCAATAACAAGTTCCTGTTATAAAGTGGTAATTTGGCCAGTCCCAGCAATCTGGTTTTAATGAGAGTCACTGTACGTGTGGGCACAATTGCAAGGAGGGGTTTGCCCAGGTGTTTCTGGCAGTGGCTGCTGAATCCACCCCAACCCTGTAAACCCTAAGAATGTGCTACATGAATAGGAATGTTGTGACATGCAACTATAATCAATATCATGCTTTGAAATACGATGAAGTATGAAAGTCACAGTTGCTTGATATCCATGGCTGACCGGCAAAATGCCCCAACATTTCTTTAAAATAAAATATTTTACAATTTCCGCTGAAACTAAAAAAACACTCCGACACTGAAACCTGAACTTGTTTTCACATGGCTTCAGTTTGATGTATCAGGGAACAATATTTTTTTGTTATGGTGTTAAACTGAAATGTTAAAGCCAAGGAAACAAAACATTTGTACCAATCCGCCTGTGGATGATAAACTGAACCAAAATATGTTTTAATATAAAATATGTTTTCCCATTAACATGGGAAGTTTGTATTCGACACAACTTAAGTCCTTTACTATTAACATAAAGACAAAAAGGCATCTCGGCTGAAAAATTCATCGAGTTATTTTAGTAGTAATACTCATGATGAATTACTCACCCGAGATGCTTATTGTTATAGTTCACGTAAGTGTCAATAGAGGGCAGTGTAATGCCAAATAAGCCGTGTATTTGGAGAGCTGCGATGACTTGCGATTCAGAAGCCATTTTCAGTCCAAAAATAGCATGTGCGAACGCAAGGTGTCAGACCAGACTGCTCATCGGATTGTGCTAAGTTTGGACTGAAAATGGTGTCCAGCAGCTACGAGACCAAATAAAACTGGGTCCCTCCAGTTCGTAACTCTCTCCATACGCAGCTCTATAAAAAACGAGTCTTTAGAATTATTGGTGACAAATAATAATAACACACACAAACAATATAATTTACATACATTACTTAAACTTCCTCTGTCTTAACATATAAGACTTTGCCATGGAATTTATTGTTGCCAAATGATGTTTTCGCAAACTCGGTTATTTCTTATTCTGTTTCATCTCGAATAAATTGAATATTTTTCTCTGAGGTAATATTTGTTTTACTCAAATGTTTTGTTCATCTAATGAAGACGCAAGAACGGCAGTCAAGTTAGCACTTAGACCAATAACTTAGGTCGATTATTTCATCTTCATTGCTCCCCTCAAAACTAAAACGGCGTTCTCTTGTTCAAGAAATTAACACACATCATCGGTTTAAAACTCACAGGGCAGACAAAAAACAACACATCAACCACTCCTAGCGTTTTGGAGATACATATTTCTCATGATGGATGTACGAAAGCTTAATGATGAGGCGCTTTGAAACTGCCGGTCGCTTCGGCGTCAATTTGCTTCAACAGCGACTAAGGTCAAAAAAGCTTCGGCTTTTAATTAGAAAATCGTCAAAATTGTTTATCTCCAAAGTTGATGGGAAAATGAGTAATCAGTTAGGTCGGTACTGGTATCGCTGAAGCATCTTGCAGATGTAAGGTAAACTTTCATAACAACTGTAATCATTCCAACCCATATCAGCCCACATGTGAACACAGTCTTCGTTAGACAGATCATCATCAGGTTGTCCAGTATACCACCAGTCTTGGGCCCCGTTGGGTTGCCCGTCCTGCCACACCCAGACCCCTTCTCTTGCGCTGTCAGTTATCCAAATCCAGGTACCGTGCTGAATGTACCCGGCGAGGAACGCAGCTTCGTCGGTGTTCAGTACCGAGTTGAGATGTACGGTGGCTCCTATCCTAGAGAAACCATGTTTCATTTTACGGCGATATATCGCAGTACTAAGACGTTATATTACCGTTTTTATTGCGTTATATTGCCGTAGTTTTGCGTAATATCGCCGTATTTAATTGTGATATCGGCATTCTGCGGCGCAAAACCTGCCGTCCGGGTTCCTTTGTAAGTTTATTCTCAGGTCAGTTGAGACCTTGTTTTAATTAGTTATTTTCTAATTATTCGTTAAATGGTTTGCTAATTCGAGCAGTCCTAACTAGCGAAATATTTATTTACACTACGGCGATATAACGCAATAAAATACGGTGTTATAACGCGATAAATCGCCGTAAAATAAAACAAGGTTTCTCTAAGAATTGGCAAACATGAGCCACCGTACGTATTCGCCAATTCCTAGAGAAACCATGCTTTATTTTACGGCGATATATCGCCGTACTATTGCATTATATCGCCGTACTACAGCGTGAAATCGCCGTTCTATTGCGTTTCCTTACTATTGCGTTTTTACGCAATAAAATACGGCGATATAACGCAACAGTACGGCCATTTATCGCAATAGTACGGCGTTATTTCGCCGTACTATGGCGATATAACGCCATAAAAAACATGAATTCTCTAGAATTTGGCGAATATGAGCCACCCTAGAGATGGGATTTTCGGCTGCCTAGCCCCCAGGCGTTGCAGTTGCTCTCCCGGTGTACACATCCGGTTGTTTCACGTACAGATAGCAATGCCGTCTATGGGGGTGAGCATCCCAGCCTTGGGGGCAGAGACAGCGTGCATGCCCGTAATGTACAATAACCGCCACGAAAGTCAGTAAGAATTTGAAAGATGTAAAGTTATATACATTCTCATGGCCGTTCTTGTAAAAGTTTTATCAGAATGTGCCTGTTTTTCTGTAAACTTCCAACTGACACTTGAGTTTAGTTGTTGGAACGATGAACACAAGGATGTCAGTGTCGTCACTTTACGGAAAGATGCTGTTTTTAACTGGAGATACCGTTTAAATAATGCATGACAAAATTGATCCATTATGGAGTGAAAGTGAATGGAAACACTCTCTGCATTCATCAGTTATTGTTTGTAAATGTTCTACCAGGCGCAAGATCGTTAATAATGATCCCAATCTCCATACGGTGGACAGATTATAAATTAATGGAGACAAAGTGGGAAAAAAAAACAATCGACGCTTGATGAGACCATGGTATGCGCAGTGTCCTTTCGTTGTGTTTATTTTTTCTATTTGATTACATAAATTTACCATAAATTCTTAAGTTTGGTTGAGCAGACGATATTGTCTTGCGGCATGTAAATTATAAATGAATGGACTGCGAGTGTCGTCAGGCAACACGTGGACACACAGGCGCCTGCGCCTGAGGCCTAGGTGTTGCACAAGATGGCGTCGTCATGCGTTAGACCGAAAAGGTAAGAACATTTTTGTTAAAACAAATTTATTTATCATTATTAGTCAATATCACATGGAGAGGTATTTAACTCAATCGTTTGTAATTCAAGCTATACTTAGTTTATGTTTTGCTGGTACAAGTTGGCTATCAAAACCGAAATCTTGCCATTTGCATAACCAGATAACGATCCGTGCGGGCATACAATAGCGCCATGTTGTTAATTTAGTTTGAGCACTGCGGGTAACACAAATTTACTGGAAACTCGGTGTAAAATAGCTATTAGTGTTATTTTTCTTAAGTTTTATTGGGATTAGAGTGATGGTGGTGGTGGTGGTGGTTGGAGGGCGGGGGGGGGGGGCTGGCAGTTGTGTGTTCTGGCAGTTGGGATGTGGGAGGGGTTAAGCATTTCGAATGTATTCTACACTGCTGTGCTGGACAATAGTGTATGTGTGGGATAAAGGACTTTTGTCAAAGTAAACTTTGGTACAATAATACTTGTCTCTCACTTGTATCAAAACAAATGATGTTAGGTGCATAGTAGTTGTTACCCTAGTTCCGACCCCTCAGCCCCCCCCCCCCCCACGTCTGTTCAGTGCCCCATAGCAGGGGAAGGGGTGAAACTCTACATAATATTTACTTTCAAACTTTCACATAAAGTATCAATGACTTTCATAGATTCACTCGGTAGAGTTTGGTTCTGATTATTAATGTTAGTCTACATGTACATCTTTATTTATTCCATAACATCTCAGAAAATGTTCAAACAGAATCGAACCTAATAAGATGATGATACAAACAGCTTGTGATTTGTCTTTTGTTTCCACTGTAAATCTCTCTCTCTCTCTCTCCCCCCCTCTCTCCCCCCCCCCTCTCTCTCCCTCTCTCTCTCTCTCTTATTCTGAGACAATTAGCCTTTTTGACGTATGGTGGGCACTATAGGAAATACACTTTTGGGTTTGGGTGTAGAAAAGCAGATTTACTTAAACCAACTAGTGCCATTATAATGTGTCTGCCATTATCTCAAAATGGCTTGCTCCCTCTCTCTTTCTCTTTGTTGTTTTCTCTTTTGTTTTCACTGAAATCACACTAGCCTCCATCTCAATAATTGGGGCAATCTTTGAATCCCTTGTTATTAGTTGCTCTCTTCCTATGTGCATAAATCTCATCCCTTATCATTGGGGAAATGTTACCATCTCAATTGTTCTAGCTTAGTCTTCTTTGGTACAAACTTAAAATCATTCTCACCTCTCAGATTGACAAATTTGGGTATGTTGGTCCTTTGTTCTCACTTTGAGGCATTCTTACACACTCCTCCTCTTGATTAGGCCCAGTGAGTTTCAAATTTACAAATCTTGATAACTGTTGGTCTTCGGTGCTCATTGTGTATGGACCACTTTCAGCCCTCCAAACCATCAGGGAAAAACTACACAGTCTCTGATCTTGTCATCTTTGTTTTACACTGAGTGACATTCTCGCCTCACAACTCAAAGGCATTCTTGCACACTTCTCTTTTTTTATGGCCACAGTTCAGTTTCAATTTTACATATCTTGATACTTATAGGTCTTTGTCACTATCGTTGTCACCATTGATTGCTTCCATTCCCCAAACTATCAGAGAACATCTTACCTGCTCTTGCTCTGACCTTAATTTATTTCCACCTCTCGTTATTTTCTCTTAGTTCGGATCACTCTTACATCTTCTCTTTAGTCTTGGCTCTTGATTCCTGAGTGTCTTATTTTATCAAAGTTAACTTTGTCCCTTAGTGTCAAGAGCTGTCTTTGAGTTTACTAATGAACTGTTTTTATATGGACCATGTTTCTGCACTTTATGTCAAGGTTATTCAATGAATCAGTTGTAACATATGCGTTTTGTCTGAGGGTCACAGTAGCCCCAACATATGAAGTCACACTTCTGAGCTAACAACAGCTGTTCTATCCAAGGGGAAGGTGGGATTGGTCCCTCCCCCACTTTTTAAGCCTCCCCCACTTTTTAAGCCAAGGAGTATGGCTAATACAATGATCCCCCAGCAGTTGGGGAAAACAGCTTAATAAAGGCTAATTCAATTTGTTGAAAAAATATGGTGGGAGGATACCTGACAAGCAAAAATTAGTCTGGAGTGATCGACTTGTCTCAAAACAACATTTGCCTTTCTGATGTAAGTTGTGCAAAAAAACTTCTTGTGCAGTAAAAATGGGTTTGAATTGTGGACGCCTTCAGGAGCATAATATGCTTAATATTATTAAGAAAGTGCACACAGCACTCTACCTTATTTTGTTCTCTGACTATTTGTTGTTATCTAAAGGAGAAAGGAGGGAGGGTAAAAACCTTAGCCAAAACAACAACAAGTCAAACTACTTTTCTTCAAAAGATTACCAGAAAGGCTGATTTTGCAGAAAAGAGTATCTTAATCTTTAACAATTTCAGTGACCCTTTAAATATTGGGAGCCAGACCCTTTGCCATGGTAGGATTTTTGATGTGCACTTGTAAGCTTCTCTATTTCATGTAGACTGATTTTTCCCCAAGAAAGAGAGTAAAAGTATGGAATAAAAAAAACTTCTAGCTAATACTGTTCAAACATGTCAAAAGATAACTCCAAAGGCTCAGAATGCACCATACAGCAGACAGCATCTATATCACCAAACATTTAGGCTTCACAATGCATTTTCATTTTTGTCCCCTATTTTCAACAATGACATGTCTTTCTTCTTTTCTTATTTCTTCAAGAACTGAAGTGAGGTGATGATAGTATCATATTTAAAAAAAAATTGACATTGGTAAAGTACAAATCATCCCTTACTCAATTCTTGCTTCATCATGCGTTTGTATTTATTCTTATCTGTTGTCATATTGGGGCTAATGAGAGGCTGAAAAACTTGAAGCATTTTTACCTTCATCCGCCAACATCATGCCTGATGTACTGGGACTTGCATCCCTCTATCCATCATTGGTAATGAGCAATCATTTCAAAAATATCATTTAACTACATTCAGAGGTTGATTTATGCAGTTCTGAATCCATCAAACTCAAGCAAAAAGAGATGAGAAACTTTGCTGATTTTAAATTTGGACAGAACTAGCTTGATGGTTTACTAAAGTCTTGATAACTTCTTCACTTCAACTTTAATATTATTTGATAATTGTTATGTATTCGTTTTCTTTTGAATGCAGTAATCCTGAAGATTTGTTGAGAGAGCAACTTCCCTACTCGTTGATGTCACACTGGCCCACCTTGTTGAGTCTGAGACTATATTTTCTCATGGATGTCACACTGGCCTGGCTTGTTGAGTCTGATACACATATACTCATAGATGTCACACTGACCTGTCTCGCTGAGTCTGAGACAAACAATTACTCATGGATGTCACACTGGCCTGGCTGATGAGACGAGCAAGCAATGCTGTTGTGCTTCGATGTAAACGACTTTCAATCCTTAAGTTTCATCTGAGCTTTCCACCAGGAGAAAGTCATTCTGTATGATGTCATCAGAGACCTTCCTGCTGTGACATCATTCTTCAATAAGAATCCCAACAGGTGAGTTCACAATCTGATAAGTATGGGTATGTGGTTTAACACTTATCAATGATGGACATGCACAAGTGGAAACTTTCACTGTCTTATAAGTAAAACTGAGTTTTCCTGCTAAACTGATGACGAAGTGAAGGTGCTACATTATACAGTGAAAAGAAAGATTTCCATTATCTGTGACAGTTATACAAGTTCAGGTACATCAACATGTTTATGTTGAGGTGTTTGATGAAATAAGGAGTTGTTGCAAAAGATCTTTTCCAGCAAAAAAAACCCAAACATCTAAGTAGTAAACCACACATTTACAGGCTTCACCCTTAAATAGGTTTTCAATCAAAACCTGGAACAGTTAAGTTATATCTGATGAAATATTTGCAAACAGTGTGTGATGGGAATATGAAATAGTTTGTTTTAAAGAGGTGAAGGAAATGTGTTCCGTATTATGTTTTTGTACATTTTTTGTTGTTAACCTGTTTATATGTTGCAGCCAGATTTCTACCATCTCAGTATTAAGGTATGGGGTGAGTTTAAGATGTAGTGTGAAATGCTTGAACAAGTGACAAACTTTCACTTTGTTCAGTTCACAAGAAACAGTTGATCTACTCTTGAAATATGCAAATTGACAATACAATCCTAACTGTGAGTTTAATTCAAGGAATATTTAATATATTGTGTCCATGTGATCCAACCCATTAGTATCTTAAACTGTGAGTTGATTTGATACATTTGCATACCATAAAAATGTGCTTAGATACATATTACTGTCAATCATGACAGTATACATGTAGGTGACCCAAGTTGAGGTAGTATATTTTAATGCATACCAACAGATTAATAATTTGCACTGGAGATAAAGAATCATATTTTTAATTTTGTTTTACCATACTCCAATGTGTGGTTAGCACTGTATACTCAGTGCATTCCATGGCCCTGCTTGGGTGGGATTCAAACCCACAATCCCGCATTCTTGAACAGATATCTTTCCCAATTGACCACCAAACAAGCCTGGTGACAAGAATTCAGTTTGAATCATGTAATTAAGTGCAGTTACCACAAAAAAGTTAACAGATTTATTAATTTGCATTGTTGTTAAAGATTAATATTTTGGTTTGACCATACACCAAAAATTATCTAAACAAGTGCAAGGATGGATATGTTTGCCCTCACAGAATTTCAAACCATGCAATTGACTTGATTTTGATCTCCACACTCCCAGTTTGAAATAACGTCTTTTGATATCACTTTTATGTGACATGACTACACCTTACCATAGTATGAGATTTGTGTCTTGAGGTACTGCTTGGATTGAGGGTGGATTCACATTTTGTGCTCACAGTTAACATTCCAACCAGAGTTAAAGTGATTTATATTGATAAGCAACAGTCCAACAGACATTTATGAGCCTTGTGTTTCTCCAGACTTAGACTGACAAATGAAACTCATTATTATACAGTTGCCAAATCTCCCTATATATTTTTTTCTTAGAGGGACAAATGAATTAGACTCACATGAAACTCTCATTGGTTATTAGGTCTTAAGACACACTCTTCGTCTCTCTCACACTCTCTTTCTCTCTATCTCTTTCTTTCTTTTATCTATTAATTCTTATCTACTTTACTAGAAGTGTTACACCTCAGTCTTTTTGGTCTTAACGCCTCTCAGAACCTCCATTTGTAACAATCTCACCTGTGGAATTTCTCAGACCACTTCAAGTGAGTTAGTATTCTATGCTTGGTTCAGTGTTATGCATCAACTGATTAAGTATGTTAATTTTCTTTCTTCACTCCACCAACCTCATCCTTATTGGTGGGTTGTCTTTTTCTGGCTTGAACTAAAGGCCCCCAACCCTCCTTATTTGAAATTTATTATTTCTGCTACACTTTTATTTGGTTGGTATAAGGTGATCCTCACCTTTGAAGAGAGGATAGCTATCTGTGAATACAGTCATACTTTTTTTGATTCCCAGAATGGTAGGCCCTACTTGTCCCATATAAAAACTTTTAACTAATTTTATTGTGCAAATGAACAAACTTTCTTATGTTTCCATCTGAACATGAACCAGCTAAGTGCCTAAAGGGCCACACTTGGACTGCACGTTGGACAAATTTATTTTGAAAATACCATGTGAGGCAAGATAGTGAACGAGACTTTTTCACAATCCCATCCAACTTCTTTGGTATCGGCTTTTGCTGTTTTGTCTTTCTTTCTTCGGTGTACACACAATGTCTCTACTCATCGTCTGTTTCTGGCAACTGATAGTGCTATTCAATTCTATTAGATATTGATGCACTACTCTTCATTCAACCTCCCAACAGCTCCTTTGTTTTAATACTTTCTTTATAATTCTGTTAGAATGTGGAGGCACTACTCTTCATTCAACCTTCGACAGCTCCTTTGGTTTATACTTTCTTTTTTATAAACTTATTAGAATGTTGAGGCGCTCCTCATTTAATCTGTACCACCAACTGTAATTCTCTATGCCCAAAGAAATATGATTTATACCAGTCTGAATATATATATCTCTTATGAACATGAATAATCTCTTCTAATTTTCTCATTTATTGACATTTTCACCGCCCAAATATCCCCACCCAACTGATGAAATATTTCAAATAAAGCTAAGAAATAACAACCAATTCCTGTACAATAGTAAAACTAGCAATGGGTTTAGTTTGAGGACATCCATTCTTTGTTAATATTTGCTCCTTTTTGCCATGGTATTGTTCTGTCTTGGTCATAATTAAAGGCTTTCAGCAAAAACTAAAATAACTACAAAAATACTGTAAACCAAAGCTGAAACTGAAACTGTCGAAGAAAGATAAACCTATTTAGGATATGATCTTTACTTCTGAAATGAACTAACTGGGATAAAATTGTTGTAACTTCAAAATTTATTTACAAAAAATGTAAACGAGTTTGAGAAAATAGTTATAAACCTCTTTTCCCTACTTGCACTTGCTTCCACAATTTCGAAGTGTGTTTACAACTTGGTTTTTTAAGTCTGCACATTTTTTTGTTTGCAACTGAAGTAGTAGTCAGTGATGACTTTTAGTTTCTGTCATGGATTTTGGACAAGGGACAGTAAAATCTGGTTAGAAAGGACTTGTTTGCCCCTAGAATTGCTTCCCAAGCAGAGACAAACAGAATTAATCTTAATGCTTTTGGGGAATAACTATCACACTCTCATGGTGTTAATTTGTTGTTTAATCAAACGATTATTCAGTCTAACTGCAAGGAGTTATTTTAAAGGCGTGGTAAAAATATAGAGATCACTGAAAAGAACAGAAAGTGTTGCCCATGTTTCAAAATTACCAGTTGAAGTACTTTAAGAAGAAATGAAATGAGGTTTTATACTAATTCTTTTTTTCTTTTCTAGCAAGGAAAAGGAATTGGATTAATTTACATGGACACAAAAACATGTGAAAAATACAATGTCTCTTACGTGTTTTCTAAAAATCACGTATTTTAAACCTGTTTACAAGTAAGATATGTTCTTAGAGATAAGAGAATTTGATTTGACATAAACCAAAATTTACCAAACCATTAATTTTGAAACATGTTTATTGATAGTTAGGATTGTTGGCATGGCTTCTTTGTTAAAACAGAAGTGCCAGAAGCCATAAAATCACAGATTGTTTTTTAGAATCACATCCAACTTATTTTTAATGACTTAAGCTAGACTAAGGATATTTCAGTATTACCAAGAAGCTGATATCATATCCATTCCAGATAAATAGTCATTACTTTTTAAATACATAAATGGCTGAACCAAAACTCAGAAGTCAGATTGGACTTGGATTCTTTTGGTGATGATCATCAGAATAATGAGTCTGAAACAGTCCAGCAAAAGCACAAAGTCCAGAAAATTTAAAGTTTTTGGAAAACTGTGTCTATTTTGTATTTGTTTATTTTTTCATTTACTCTGTAACTTAAAATAAATAAGTAAACCTAGAACTTATATTGTGATAAATATATTGAATAGTATATTTTGATTAAACAAATATTCTTGAATGTCAACACATAAACAAATCAACTACTTTGTTAAATTACTACACTTAAGTTAAATAGTCTTGACTTGAGAAGAAATCAAATACTTTTAGTCCACAACGATGATTCAATGAGCTTTGTATTAATTGACTAACCCTATACATATAGAGTGAGAGTTACATCATTAGTTTGCTGTGTGTTGCTCAGTCTGAACTTTAGTTCACTCTCAACCTGGGAAGGATCTTATTCAAGTAAACATTGTAAAATTTCCCTCAAAGAGGTGCTCAAATATGAACAAAGCGTCAAGTCTGCACCTGGGAATGAAACTGTAAGTCTTCACAAACATTTGTCAATAAACAGTGTGCAATTAAAGCACAGACAATATTATGTGGTGACATTCTGAATGTTAGCTAAGTGAAAACTACACTTTTGGTCAAACTTAAGTCGTCAATTTCTTAAAATACAATGTAATTAAAAGACGCCATATCGGTAGAAGTGTCCATGTTGATATTTATGCTAGTGTCAGTACGTCTTTATCTATGTAATAGTCAGAGATGTTTTCAGTTATACACATCAGTTCATTCAATTATTCTAAAAGTTGGAGTTGGCGTCAACTTTAATGTTTAGGATAAGCGGAATGGTGAACTTTCTTCATGATTGCTCAATGCATCAATCTTGTTCTCAGTAATGACCATTGTTATAATATTTTAACCAAAAGTGTATGTTTGTAGCTCAAGGCAATTCTTTATGGCATGTTCAGTAGCGTGGAACAAAAAAATATTATGTAGCATTGGATAAAACGTGGCATGAAAGTTAGCTCTTCAAGAGCAATATTTTATTCATCCATTGATTGAACTTGTAATGTGTCACCACTCATTTTTTTTAAATGGACTCAGAATCTTAACGCAATGGCCATTGAAAAATAGGTGAGAATCCTGACTTCGAATAATCAAAATCTAAGCAACAAAAACTAAAATAATCAGAAAGAGTGATCTTCTGGCTAAAAACAGATATTAGGAGTGGTCAGTAATTGGACTTGGATTCTTGTGGTGATGGTCATGAGAGTAGTGGGTTCGACTTCTGACCTCAAGTGGTCTACATCATGAAGGAAATACTTATTATCAGTGGTCAGTAACTGGGCTTGGATTCTTGTGATGATGGTCATAAGAGCAGTGGGTTCGACCTCTGACTGCAAGTGGTCTACATCATGAAGGAAATACTTATTATCAGTGGTCAGTAACTGGACTTGGATTCTTGTGATGATGGTCATAAGAGTAGTGGGTTCGACTCCTGACTGCAAGTGGTCTTCATCATGAAGGAAATACTTATTATCAGTGGTCAGTAACTGGGCTAGGATTCTTGTGATGATGGTCATGAGAGTAGTGGGTTCAACTCCTGACTGCAAGTGGTCTACATCATGAAGGAAATACTTATTATCAGTGGTCAGTAACTGGACTTGGATTCTTGTGATGATGGTCATGAGAGTAGTGGTTGGACCTCTGACCTCAAGTGGTCTACAGTACATCATGAAGGAAATACTTATTATCAGTAGTCAGTATCTGGACTTGGAATCTGTGGTGATGGTCATGAGAGTAGTGGGTTCGACTTCTGACCTCAAGTGGTCTACATCGTGAAGGAAATAATTATTATCAGTGGTCAGTAACTGGACTTGGATTCTTGTGATGATGGTCATGAGAGTAGTGGGTTCGACTCCTGACTGCAAGTGGTCAACATCCCAAAGGGAATAATCATTATAAGTGATCAGTAACTGGACTTGGATTCTTGTGATGATGGTCATCACTGTAATGGGTTTGAATTCTGATTGCAAAAAGTCAAAATCAGTAAGCAGAGATTCAGTAACTGGATGTCATCAGCAAAAACTTTGACTCATTACCACAACTAGTAACATGAAAGAGATATTAGGGGTGGTCAGTGAACTTGGATTCTTGTGATGATGGTCATGAGAATAGTGAGTTCAAATCCTGACTGCTGTAATCTACATGATAGGGTGCCATGATCACTTCTCTAAATCCAATGTCACAATGTACCATAACATTTGGTAGAATTGGTCTTTGTTGATCCCATAGCCAGAAAAAGGCTTGTAAAGAACTTTCAAAGTCTCTTGTATGTTGAAGAGATTTAGTTCATTTAAGACACTTGAGAGGATGTTGCACATAAAGACTAGGTGCACACAACACTCTATTTTAGTAAAAAGGGGGGGGGGTGGAACAAATTGTATCCATTTACAATTTGGATAAAACAATATTTAATTACCATTTTAAATGCTTCCACTGCACTGCACATGCCATGAAATCCAAAAATAAATACTAATGAATCAAGTTTTTGAAATATAAACTGTTTCCATTAAAATGAAACGGATATAACGGAACATATGCTCAAATGAAGTTGCGCTGTGTGTATGCAACATCAATACAAATTCTGGACGTCACCAATGGAAAGAGAAATTAGTCAAATTCAAAAGCTTTTTGATACATGAATCTGTGCTGCTCAGTTCACAGGCTATGGTAATCAAAGTTGCATAAATCAAGACAATTTGTTGGATTTTGTAACTAACTACCAAAGGCTTGAGAAATAAAGTTAACTTTTTAAAGTAGGCAAATTATTCCCCAACTACAAATGACTTAAAACATTTACGAATTAAAATTGATTACAGTTGCTTTATAAAAGTGCATGAACCATATAATTTGCTTGTAGTGAATTTGAAATACTTCTGATTTTATAGTGAACTTTGCATCTATAAAACAGAATTTGGGCACATCTGAGGCTCTGTAAAAATTTGGACAATGCAAATGAGGGCTATGTTCCTTTATGATAGAAGTTTATTTTTATTAATTTTTTTATTCTTACAAGCAGCTGTGTGGATTAATGTTCTACGTGTATTTTTTCAAATGTAAGAAATATAAAAATGAAAAGAATTTTCATAGTAATGCTTAATTTAATCACCCGTTTTTTTCGACCATTCTAATAAATAATTAAGATGACACAGCTGATTCTTTAATAATGTTTAGGCTATCCCGGTTGCATGCTGTTTTAGGGACTTTGTAAGGGTAGCGGGTAGCAGACGCTACTTCAGGATCTGACACACCTGCCCACGCGATGTTACAGGTCCACTTTCCCTCAGTGGTTCCACCTGGTTGGGCCCTATACCCGGGGTTAAGGGTTGCTTGTGGTAACTAAGAACTGAACTGGGAAAACTTCTGGCTTCTGAGAATAAAGAGATGCTAAAGTGTTCAAAATGGCAGAAAGAAATCCAGAGACATGAAGAACTAGAGAAAAGTTACCGTCATCTGCTTCAACTACCTTAAAGATATGCATTCAAATGAGACAACTAACATTGCTGTCAGAAAAAAAGTAAGATTCTGAGGAAGAACATCAGTTTTCCTGAAGGAAGAGATTGACAAACCTAAACAAGACTTGCCAACATCAGTGTTACAGTATTGAGGACATGCTCACACCCAGGACCCAGTCATAACAGGATGCTTGAAACAATGGAGGATGTATGTATCTATTGCTAATAGCAAACAACCTGTTCGGCAGTCCTACCCTACCCCCACAATGCACAGACACTTAGTGAAGGAACGAGACATTACCAGTGGAGACTAGAATGCATTACTTCATCTAACTGTTCCAATGTTACCAATAACAACATGAGATCTTCAAAAAAGACTGCAACTTTATGAGATTGTGGCATTGGAATCTGCCACATTACCAGCAACTGTTATCAACCACAGGAGACTAGAACTTAAGGAATGGAATCACATTCAATGATAAAAACAGAACTGTTATCAGTAACCTCTGGAGACCCTTCCAAAGGAAAAATTGCAAAGATTGGTTTCACAGAATGGAATCACATTCAGCAATATCAACAGAATTGTTATCAATAACCTCTGGAGACCCTTCAAAATGAAAGATTGCAAAGACTGATTTCAAGGAATGGAATCACATTCAACAATATCAACAAAATTGTTATCAATAACCACTGGAGACTCTCCAAAATGAAAGACTTCAGTTTGATAATTTTAAGGAATGGAATCACATTTAGCAATACCAACAGAATCATGGTCAATGACCACTGTATGGAGACCCTTCGAAATGAAAGACTTTGATGATTTCAAGGACTGGAATCACATTCAACAATATCAATGGAACTGTTGTCAGTAGAGCATTGCTCAGCTTCTCAAACAAGACAGCATGTCATTCCATCCATCCATTCAAAAAAAACATTGTAATAATTAATAATGCATGTGATTGGGATAGCTGTAAAAGTGTCTTGTAAAGATTTTAATTAAATTTCAATTTTAAAATTAACATTTATAATTAGCTACAACAGTTTTCATTTGTTTTTCATTTAAGGGAATGCACCTTGGTACACAATACAACCTTATTCAAAGCAAAATAAAGCAATTGTTTTAATTACTACGTTTTAGTGGCAATTATAAGAATGTTGGTTTTTGTTTTTTTAGAGCACCAATCCAAAATGTTTTCTTTGAAACATTTCTGAACAATCAGTGTAGGATCAATAATGGGTATTTATGTCCCATATCAATGGTTCATTCCCTTTAAATGAGACATTTGGCTCTTATAGTAGGATTTACAGGTAGACTGAATGACCAAAGTGAAAAAAAACATGTCGTTAATTAATTTGAACCATTAGGTAATCCATTAAGATTTAATCTGTTTGCCCAGAATTAACCAATTATGTTTTTTAAAATGCTTTGATTTGTTTCCACCTCGGGGTAAAAATATAACTAAACTAAATCTGTTCTAATGTTCATTGTCCTCTTCATGACAGAACTAAAAGTCTATCCAAGCATTTAGAACAATGTAGAAATTATGTTGTTTTTTTATCAGATCATAAAAACTATTAAAATCATACTAAATCAATTTTTATTTATTCTGGTTTTTGGGGGGGTTTTTTTCATTAATTTTACAATCAGTGGGGAAAAGCAGATTATACCTTTGATCCCACTAGTTAGAATGGAGTCTCACAAACCTGATAATTCTTTGTTCACTTCTGGTATTTTTTCATTCTTCCATCTCTAAGCCTGATAACCCACCCGTGGTATCTCAAACAAAACATTGGTTGGGCTTACAATTTCTTCAGAAGAATGTCAGGTTTTTCTTCCCTCTCTTCAAACTCTCTTCTTGAATTTGAGGACCTTTGACCTTATTGTGTGTGTACCAGTGGTGACTTACCAAATTAGAAATACCTTTATGTTGCGTGGAAGAACAAATTCACTTATGTGATCTTTATTGCTAAGAGCTTTGATCTTAAGATAAAGAATGGATTGTTTACTTTGGGTTGTACATCATTGCCTTTCATCTCCAAGGACCTGGGCTAATACATGTAATCCACTTGAATTTCAAATTCCTTCCTAAATCTCTTGCCTTTCCTCTGTCCTTCTTTCCACTTCACAAATTAAAAATCTTGAACCAATTATGTAGTCATTAAGAAAATAAGGGATTCAAGTTTGGTTGCAGTAAATACGCACTCATGTGAGTTTTTTTCATCTCAGATAAAACATGGATCACAAAAATGATGCACACTGAAACCAAGTTGAACTTTTGTTGTTCACTTAATTTGATGGTCCTTTCATCCCTTAGGACCAGGGAAGAAAATCCACTTTGGAGACATGGAGTGGGTTTCCAAATCTCTATTGAATATCCGCTTTTTCCAATTTCTGTGCTTTCAAATCTTTCCTCACCAATCTACAAGAAAGTAAAGATTTTTAAGACGATTTGCTCATTTTATTGTCATTATAGAGCTTTGAACTCAAGATAATATTTGGATCATAAAAATGAACACAAATGGAAACGAACCTAAGTTGAGCACATTGACTGTCCAGACAGTACCATCCATCCTCAATTCTAGTCCACTATCTCCTGGTTCCTCAGGTGTGATGATTGAGAAGATCCCAACCATAATGAACTGCCTCAACTGGGTCACTTATTAGAGCTATCTTGTCATTGTCTGCTTGATGTTATTTTACAAATTTAATTTAAGAAAATGTGTTTTGGAATTCGATTCTGCCATGGCAGGGTACAGGATTGTTGATATTCGCTCAACCAAGATATTACTAATATGGACTATTAATAAAACTGACTTAACTCCTGTCTGATTGCTGAGTGAACATTTTGAAAGTATGATAGCCTAACTGAAAAGCACTTCATTTTTATTTCTAAGGAAAGTTTAATTCTCTATTTTAGTGAGTTCTTTTCAGAACGACTGAAACCTGGCAATTTCCTGTTAATTTCTTAGTAATCACAGCAAGGCAAGAAATTTTAAATGTGTTACAAGAAATTATGTTTAAAATGATCAAACTCACATTGAGAGAACAGTTATTTTAGCTAATGAGATTGAGAACAAAGTCTTGAAATATAAAGTCATGCCTTGATCCTGTACCCTGCCTTTCAACTCTTCATTATCTTGAAAATCTAATGCATTTATTCCATTTTGTTTGCAGTGAGCTTTTGGTGTAGAGGAGATGGATCAGCTGTGGATGGAACACTTCTTGATCATTGATGTCTCATCTCACTTGTCTGGATCTTCAGTGAAGTCTGCAACAGCCTCCTCACTAAATCACAACAAGGCAATGGGAACCTGTTATGCAGTGTGTTATAATGGAAGAGCAAATCCATGATAGTGGAAAGGTTATAAGCTTACAAACCAGGCACATGGTTAAAAGGGCCTTTACCATCTTAACGATGAATTATTTGACTATGTTATACCTAAACCCACCCACTTGGAGAAACTAGTATCCATTTCCTTTTTTTTCCAAGATTCACAACACTGAAAGTTTGACTTTATCACTATTTGAAACAAAATGCAAATACTCCAGTGATAAATGCTACAGACTTTTTGTAATTTCTATTGTGACCAAACAGAAGTTATATGCATAATGGTTCTCCTAGATGGCATTATGATAAGTGTCCAGTGGTGCAAAAGGCATCCAACCATAATCATTATTCTTCCTCTTTGAGTCATATAACTACAAAGAATCGTTGTCCTTCTTATTGAACTTCCAAGGAATCTTTTGGGTAATTTGATTTTTGTCCATGTGCCTGGTTAGAAAGGTCAAAGCACAGCATCCTTTATTTATTGCAAAAATAGGTGTTGCAAGTCTCCTCACTAAACTAGTACCTCAGCTTAACTTTCAATGAATTACACTCAACGCAGGATTAAGGACATTATTTGACAAAAATACACAACAGTGTGAAGATCTATAACATTAAAATTTGAGGAGTAGAAAAAGCCTACAAACGTTTGTACGACAGATGTAAGAAAGAATGAAAATTTGATATTCATGCTGGCTCATTATTCCAACCAATCATTTGGAGCTAACTTGTCCTCTCATCATAGCAGTACATTCTGCTTTAAATGTTTCATTGAACTTCAAGAACACCTTGGTGTTTGACACTGGGTTCTCCACCTAACTGTTGGTCATGGTGAATACTTACATTGGTTTTTTTAAAAGGATGCTGTGCTTTGGCTTAAATAAACATTTTGGGGAAATACTTATGAGATATAAATGCAAATTATCATGCTATATAATTATTAGTCTTTATAATTGCATCTTGAATTGGATAGATTGAATTGTATGTATGTAAAAAGGGTCACGGAATTGTACACTGGCACATCATATGTATATTGTAATCTAATTATACATACTGGTAAACTATGGAGGATGTTGAGCTGCAGTCTGGTAAAGGAGCAACTAAATGATATGACTTGTAGACATCATGGATGAGCGTGAATCCCAAGCAGGGCACTGCAGTTTGTTTGTGAATCCTAAAGTGCTGTAAATCACCAGCAGAGCAATTTACTGTGCATGGATATGATTCACAAGAGCATAACAACTTGTGTATGCATTCCTTGCACAGCACTGATGTTAGCGTTTATGTCCAAACCTCTTCACTTGTGCTAGAATCACTGAACAAGCACTATACTGTGCATGAATCACAGAGCATAACAACTTGTGTATAAATCCAAAGCAGACAACTGAAACTTGTGTGTGCATCCCTTGCACTACTAGAGTTAGCGTTCAAGTCCAAAGCTCTACATTTGTGCTAGAATTACTAACACCGAGCACTACAGCTGTGCAAAGTATATCACCTAAGGTCATGGTGTGTTACAGGATTGGACCACATTGAGCCAGAATCAAGCCTCAACCAGGACTTGTGCTTAGCTAATTGCTTACAAGCAGTTATCATAAAGCACATAAATAATTATTCTCAAGAAGCATCTGATTGAAATGTTAAGATGCTACAAAATCAACACAACTATGACTTCTGTGATTTTACAAACACTGCAAACCTGCCTCGACAGCAATATACTCAGCCTAACAAGAGCTCCCTCCTCCCGCTGTCATGTGTCAAGCATTGAGTCAAAAGAACTGACAACTTTTTCCTAAATATATGAGTTTTATCAACACAAGATACACACACTTCCCATTAGTCATTTGTAGAAAACACTTTTTGAGAGGAAAGTCAGTGTAATGATTTGTATTGTGTACAAAAACTGTACTTTTGAAAAAAGAATTAATGCCGATCAGTCTGGTACCGAGACTTGAATATAGTAGAAGTACATCTGTAATCAATTCACTTTTCAGTTACAAAATCATTGAGGAGTTAATGGTGGTGTGTGTACCTTTAGTAATGAGAAGTATGGTGTGCCAGTGTACATAGGGTTTAAGAAATAATAAAAAAGAGTCTGTTGTGTTTTATTTTGTTGTCTGTTGTGTGTTGGGAAGCATCTGCTTTCTATTTCAGTCGTGTTGCAGCACATACCTTTATCACACAGCAGCCATCTTGTATCCACATGTGTCAGAGCAGAAGAATGGGACTAGAAACAAACTTCCACCCAGCAAAAGATTCATCTGTTCAGATTAATGATTTCATTAGATGAATCCTCCATTGTCAAAGCCATGGTATTGTGTTAGTGGAGAGTAAGCAGAAAAAAATCAATTCCTGATTTTTAAACTAAGTGCTTTACTTGATGTAAGGTTGGCACGGCCAGATACTTTAAGAAAGACCACCGTCTCGGAGACTGTCAGCTCTTATTTCAATTGCCTGGCAGGACAACACCAATAAGCGTCAAAACCTGTTACAAGAATAGGTGAACTTGAAAGAGCATGTTACGATAAGTTACATTGCAGTGTTTTCTCAAACACTTAAGCAAAATGTTCCACTACTCCAGTGGGGTTCGAACCCACCAACCCCAATGTTATTGGTTAACAACAGAAAGGTGTGCTCATCTTCAAATGTGGAAGGCATTTCATTTGCCACATTCAGTTATGCTTGAAACAAAGAACTTCAAGTAGTTATTAAAATCCTACTGCTCTGACTCGTCAATTCGTTCCCTCAAAATCAACGTGACTAGCTACTCTACTGTATTTGCCATACAAGGCAAAACAGCACTTTGTATTTCGGTGACTCAACAAAGTACTTCAGAGATAAGTGCAATCAGCGTTGAAGTCTCAACAAGTGCAATGTTCAATGACACTGCGATCAAACCGTGACAACTATGACCACACAATCTAATTGATTGTACATAGTGCGTAACAATCTGAACATGGAACTATAATCAAAGGCTGTCTTGATATCATGCGTTAGTTCTGAAAGTTGGTCGTTGTTTTGAGAGTGAAATCTTAATACTCAACACTCAACCATAACTCCCCCCCCCCCCCTCCCTCAGGAAAAAGTATTGCTGCAATGTGATAAAGGTCTCTTTTTTTCGCTCGGTATTCATGTGAATCATGTAAAGGGAGGTAAACATAGGAACCAATACAATCTTGAACATTGTCAATTGAAATTTTGTATTTACTCTGTGCATGTTTAATGTTGGTACATTGTACACTTGAAGAACTCATAAAATTATTTCAAATCGGTACAAGTCACCAGATCGCAACATTTTGCTGAACTTTTATTGCTAAAAAGACATTATGGCATTACATTTGATTGTGATTATCAGAAAAAAACCAACTGTTAGTTTGTGAGTCACAAAAACACTTTGACAAAACTTTCTGAAAATTATTTGACTAAAAACTGCTGTTATCTTTTTGCAACAACTTTTGTTGAATTCAGATCTTATTTTTCAAGCCTTGCCAGGCAAGAGAAATAGTTCTTATAACTCGCTGAAAATAAATCTTAACTAATTTCACCAATTTCAATGATTGTATTGGATAATTCTCTTCTAAAAAGTGAAGATGTGATATGCCTTTAATTTCACTTGGCTGAAAAACATACACATCAAAAACCAATGTTATACCTCCCCTTTAAATTCACATACAATAAGTGCTGCAACTTGTATATTGAAATAGAAAGCAGATGCATTATGGGGGCTTATGACTTACATGGGGCGGGTAAGTAAACATAGAGGGCGGTAGAGGACTCATGTCTGACATAAAGACAAAGTATACACAAGTGTTCATATCTGTTGTTATTTATTCATATTTATTTGACCTTGAACTTGAAACAAACAAAAAAGAATAGCACCCCCGGCGCATGCAAGCCCCCCCTTGTGCTCGCACAAGTGTTCCCCGCCCACAGGTGTCAACAGACCTGTCGGTGAGCGCCCTCTATCAACACCAACCAGTGAGTGGCTTACAGCAATGTGTTCAGTTGTCCCCAGTCTAAGTCTGTGTGGCCAAGGCGCCCTCTGTTGACCATAACAGGGAAGAGTCTGATGAACTCTAATAATCAGTTGACTTAACCATAGAGTCGGATGTAGTCTATCCACCATTCCCGGGATTATTCATGGCGAGAGCGCCGTCAACGCCAACTCTGAAATCTCTCAACCTGGTTATTAAAGTAGTTACATAATTGCATCCTGGCTTTAAATCAAATCAAGGAATTTTTGTAACAAATATGGAACATTTTTGTGAGCTTTCTCTAACAGTTTAACACAATCTTTAGATATACAAGTCACTTTTGTTTCAGCTGCTCTGAACACATGGCATTGTCTCATTTAATAACTTATAAATCTCTGCTTTAAGTTGTGTCTGTTACCGTAAACTATTAACTCATTTGCCATCATGTTTGTTTTAATTTCACAAGAAGTATTAGCTTTAAAGTAGAGAATATTTGTTTGGCCTTAATATTTGCATCTTCAGTGTTCCAACACCTACATTTTTAAAGTTAACCTTAAGTTTATCGTTCTTTAGGAAATGACGCTAATGATCTTGCAGGAATTACCCACGTGTTATTTTTCTTATGAAGCAGAATTCAAAAGCACAAACAGCGATATCTTACTTTTTTTTAATGCTTTAAAAGTTAAACAGTTTTTGTCTAATATGAATTTCAAGGGGTATACAATTGCAAAGTGGTTTAAGTTACCATGAACGATTCAGCAGAAGAAGCAGTTGTCATGGTAACACAAATTTCATTTTCGTAGAAACTAATCTTTCTTTCCAGAAGTTGTTTTTAATCTTGATTTCTATCAACCTTCCTGTTTAAATTTGTTATTTGCATTGTAAAACATAATTGGGCGTTTCTGTAGCTGATACAAGAACTTGGTGACTAATTTATGCTTACTTTTTTAGCAAGAATTTTACTTGAATTGACATTGACAAATTTCAAAGGTTTAACAGTTTTCAATAGTTGTAGAGTTTGCCTTTTTGCATAACACATCAGAGTTGTATATTTATATGGTCTAGTTTGAGGCAATTTCTAGAATTTCCTGAGCAATGAATATTTTTTCTTTCCTTATGTATTATGTACTGTCTGTGCCAATTTGAAAATGTTAAAAGTTTATTTTGTTGGTTCACCATTGTTGTTAGGCCTTTGTTTTACATTGTAGCTACCCAAATAGGATTTCATGTGATGCTAAACTCTTCTGCTACTCAAAAACAATGCAAGTTGGCACTCATCTACGCTCACATCCCATGAATGGTTTAGTAGCGTTGTGTTGTTGAACACAACTTTGATTTTCAACTGATCCTCCTTTTATAACTGACCAGGCTTTAAATTTCTCAATAGATTTGTTGAGGGATTCCTTCAGGAATTGGTCATTTCTACAGGTAGTGTTTTATACGTGGGTGTACGTATAAGCTGTGGTTGTACACAATTTTTACTTGTTCTTTTTCAAACAGGTCACGAATCTAAGATCTATGACCTAAAAAAACTAAACATTTTCAAAAATCTTCATGTATAATGTTCAAATACAGGTGTCTGATCTTATTGTCAAGTTGGTGAAACTAGAAACTCCAGTTTCTTTGATTCATGCAGCATTTCGTTAACACCATGGCTAACTCCTACTTTACTTTGGTAAGTTTTATCTCTTTGTTTCAATTTGACATGTCCTTAATTGCATTGTTTTTGAGTAGCTCATTTTCCCTGTTTTACGGGTCTGTGTGCCAGTACTTAGCACCATACTCAGTTTGTGGCTCCATTTGTTGACGATGTGGTGGCAACTTTATTGCGGATCCAGTGGAGATTCAACGCTTCAGTTGAATCTCCCCCTACTTCTTATCTGGGGGCAATGTGTGCCGGATAGTCCTGTCGTTTTCACCCACCCTAGTGGATTGTCACTAGGTTTTTTTCATAGTGTGGGGGAGGGGCAAACTTTTGAGTATCCCATTGGATATAGTAGGTTTTTTCATAGTGTGGGGCAGGGCAAACTTTTCAGTATCGCATTGGACACAGTAGGTTTTTGTATTTCTTCTAAAGCTCCAGAGAGAGCAGTTTGTTTGTTATTTGTCTAGTAACCTGTAACACCTTATTACTTGCTACTATTCTTGGAAGATACAAAGTTCTGGTACAAACATTGCATCAAGTTTTCCCTTTTCCCTTTTTCATTTCACAAGTTTTTCCTTTGTTTAGTAAAGCAAGACATTGATCAAGAATCTGAAATAGCTCACCAGCAGGGGATCCATTTCCTCTCTAGTTTCTAAGAAAAGTTGAGGTCTGTTTTAGTCCGCTATTATTTTGACAGGGTTTCTTTTCAAATGGCACTAACTAATGTAACGATAGAATACAAAATGTACTAAAGCTTGGAATCTAAAATAACATGCATGTTTTGGGCCAATGTACTTCAAATTTGATACAGGTGAAAGTGCAGCTTTCTGTCACTGTATCGTGTTCTGGATTTTTACACTATCTGCACAAGTTGGATCTATTTTACTTCCATTACAATCTCTATTAACTACATCCTACTCACAACGCCCCTCCCCCTTTTTCTTCCATGTCTACAGGACGTCCAGCCGATTTACTCCCCCTAATTGGGCCTGGATCCACCCCTTTTCAATCTGCCCCTCAGTATCAAGGGAAACTATGGTGCCTTTTATCGACGCAGGGTTTGCCAGTCCTGTCCTTATTTTGTCCATGGTAAGTTTAATTGAAGTTTTCATGAATTCATGTACTGTACACTTTACTATACATCCTCATGTGTATTGGAGTATGGTGTATGCATAACCACTATACACTAAGCTCACATGTACACCTATAAGCAGGCCCTGGGAACAATCTACATTACCAAAGATGGTTTCTGAAGTAATCATGAAATACTTCATCCAAATGAATCAAGACAAGTCTGGATTCCATACAGCATTTAAGAACTCTAATGGTGTTTACCCCACAAAGAAACGTTAACAAGAAACATGGAACTTGAAAACTTGAAAAATTGTTCCACTTTTGTTTATCACTATAGGACTAAAAGCAACCTCACAAACTTTACCAATTAAAGAGGAGTTGAGTTTATCCCAAATTTCTAGATTAGTTAAGAGTGACAAACTTTGCATCCATTACTGGGTGGACAAACAGAAATTTATGTTTGTGTTTTCATTGTTGGGATCAGTGGTTAACCAGAAATTGTCATGTTGTTTGGGGGTGACAAGTGCGGCAATGATATAATTTAGGGGGCTATCGAACCATTCATTTGTACATATTTAAAATATCATTGGGGAGGGGGCAAGGGTTCTAAGTGGGGGGGGGGGCTCCAGTCCTCCTCCCCCAGTTATTCCAAAGGTAAGGAGGTTTATAAATAAATGCTGCAGGAATCCAAACTATTTTGTCTACTAATGATATGGTACAGTATTTATATTTCTGTGAAAACTGCTCAACTGAAATTAGTAAGCTGTCTCTCTTTGATTTAAGGTACACATCTAGCAAAGGGTTTTAGTCAATTCTGTTTTGTCAGTCATATTGGAAACTAAAACAAATTAATCAAAACCTTCATCATCTTGGTTTTGATGGCAGTTGAATTTAGTTTTAATAACATGTGTCAAGAAATATTTTTTGACACCCCCTTTTTTGCAGACAGGTTGGGTCTGTTTTCCCCTCTATTGTCATTTTTTGACAACCCCCACCCCCAATACAGAGTCCAATTGTTTTCTCTATTGTTCATTGGTCTTTTTATATTTTCTTTTGTCAGAATTGATTGAATAAGAGATGTTTCTATGGTGCTTTGACACGTCATGATGAATGATTACTGGGTGGATTGGATGAGGAGATGGAGGGAGCTAAAAAACACATACTGCACCATATCATTATCACATCCACTGTTGTGGTCCTTAAACAAGTCACAATGTAGCTTCCCAGGGCCTGCTATTGCGGTATTAATGCATATTGTACCTTCACAAAACAAAAGCGACTTTGATTTTTGACCTTGGAGACAATTCCTCAATTCCTTGAGCACAAAATGCAAAATGAGGATCTGACTACTTTAGCCAAGTCTGACTTTCACCTTTCTAACTTACATCATCTGTATGCACAAAGAAACAGTATAAACTACTTGGGCTGCCAATTCCAGTTGGACTTCAACCATTCTAAACTATAGCTTCTTTGTGCGAAGAGGAATCGTCCACACTTGGGCTACCAATTCCAGTTGGACTTCAACCTTTCTAAACGATAGCTTCTTTGTGTGCAGAAGTTGTCCACACTTGGGCTACCTATCCAGTTGGACCTTCACCTTATAAACTACAGCATCTTTGTGTCCCCAGTTTAGCCACCTATGGGTGTGCATTTGCTGACTGGTGAGCAAACCTGCAAAACCGTCCAATTTCATGCTATACTATGCCTTAAGATGTATCATTTGAACATGTCCTTCACTTGCTGTGCACTAATAACAAGATGAATATCAACCCAAATTCTACCTGATATTTGAATTTAAATTACAACCTGCTACAGAAAATATCATTGTTTGTTTTGGGCACTGATGACTCCCTATCATTAAGTTTTGCTTTTGCTGCCAAATTCAGCCGACTGCTTTTAAAGGGCACCCAAACCTTTGCAAATTCAGATCGATGTGTGTGTATAACCAAACCATTAATAAGAACCTATTCATTAAGTTTAATATGAATATAACAGGAAATGCTGTATACTACGTATGTCAATCAATATTCATCTATCCTATCTGTCAGAACTCTTTAACTTTTTTGCTGTTGTAAGGTTTAAACAGAAATATGTCCACAACTTTCCGACAAGTCTAGAATGATTTCAGTTCACTTTGTACAAATCCATACAATCCTCTGAATAGAGCTCCAAGATCCGACGAAAAGTTGCTTAATGAGAATTATATCGAAAGTCCTCATGCTTGTTTTTTGGAATATGAGGTGTCTGGAAAGAACATGAGGAAAGTGTATTCACCTAAAGAAACATGGATATTTAAAATCTACAGACACTAAAGCTACCAATGAAATACTACTGACCAACCAGGGAAAGAGTTTCACTCTGTGTTTAAATGCCTCAAAATATGCAAGTTATGGTAAAGTAAATGACTTTGTCTAACAGTTGAATTCGATGAACTTCTACTTGGTAGGACTAATTAGTTCACAGCAACTACCTTGGTTCCTGATTAACCTTTCTACATTATTACACTGTGCCTTTCTAATTATGTTTTTGTCTCAGTCCATTGTTATAGCCTTTAACCACCATGACTCAAAGTGACCAGTGCTCCTCTTTAGCAAATGTGACAAAACAGGTACTTTACAAAAAAGGTACTTTAAAAACATATGCATGATACTGAAGGGCTGTATACACTATTGGTAAAAATAAAGTGGTCATGATATTTTGGTCTACAAATCTAAGAAATCAACTTTTAGGGAAGTCTAAGGAAACAATTCCCATATGGAAAGCAGTGTTTCAAAGTTCACTTTGTGTTAACTTTTTGTAACCATGTACAGTAATTCTTAGCTTATGATTCTGTATTGGTTTTTTAGCACCCAAACAAATCCCTTTTGTGTCCATAATTTGTCCAATAACTTTGATGTTTTTGTTAACCCGTTTATGAATATTGTGGTGACAATATTTTCACAGGCTAGTTTTTTCTTTCTTTCAAGCTGGAGGGGTTAAAACACATTTTCAATTAATTTGATGCTTTTAATTGTGTTGTTATTATTGTTGACAATTTTCATCTCTATTTCAACAATTAAGAAACCCAGGGTATAATTTGATTAATTTGTAACTCCTACACACACATTGTATAATTTAACTACAGTCAAAACAACCTAGTGGACTTTCTTCACTACATGACCAAAGACCAATGGTGTATACAGCCTTCTACTACATGGAGCTTAGTGATAGTCTTCAATCAAAGGATATTGACCTATCGCCATTTATAGGATTGCCAATTACTGTTCCTAGGTCACATCACATGACCAACCTGATCTTTGACAATGGAAAGTGCTTTTCATGTGTTTTATAGTTTGCGTATGTGACACACATTGTGTCAGATACACATAATCTGAGTGCAGACATAGGCTTATCCTAGATGTCTTACGTACATACACATTAATGCATTGTCAATGTACATCAACTGGCATGCCTCATGAGTGATGTGTATGCAATCTTCTCACATTGTCTTGACAACTTTGACAAGCTGACTTTGCAATCTCATCCAAGTACAATGGATACACAGGTTTGTTGTGTCTAATGACTTGCTCATTGTCTTAGGGACATCAAGTCGCCAAATGATGATTCATTCTAGACTGATGGAATACTGATGGATGACTTGCATACATGCCATAGTTTACCCCTGGCTTACTGAACTGAGCGAGGTGGTAAAAATTCAAATTAAGGATTGAAGCTAACTTTACGCAGCCTGGAAACTGACAACAATTCAACGTTTAAAATACGTGATGATTCTATTTACACATCCGAGTTGAGAGTTCTTGACACATAGAAAAGCTTGTATGAGACAAAAGTTTGATGACAAATCCTCACAGAGAGGTGGTGAAGTGGGCCAAAAAAAGAGCGAGTTTGAATGGGCAGGGAATCACTCATACATGCTAAATGCCTATGCTCTCATTTTCTTCAGAACACATGAAGACCCCAAATCATTAACTATGTATTAAACACAATGTGCATTGTCATTCATACTGACTCATACACTGACATAATGCTATTATGCACTGTGTGTATGCTCATTGTCTTAGGAACTTGGCAATACCAAATAGACGATAGGCCAATACAAACCTCATTCCCAAATCAATTCATCTCAACATATTCACTCTGGTATTAATGTACCATATCCAAGAGTCTTGGATATTGTTGTGAAGTCAGCTTGATGTCTGACTCTATGGTCAGACACAGTGTTAGACAGAAGGATGTCTGGGCATCTTTCTGATTCACACCTGATCGTTTGGACAAAGTACTCTGCCCATCATTCACATATCTGTAGATGAGCAATCTGGATGACCAGTTCTCTAATTTTCATCAACTTTGGACAGCCTACTTTCCAGGCTATGTTTTTAGTTTCTGACTAACACCTGTTCACCAAGGAAGTTTTTTCACCTTTCTGATTACTACAGAAAATAAATCCGCATTTTGGATCGACCAATATTTGTTTTTATCTATAATGTACATATTGTGTACATTATAGTCTGATGCTTTGACTTCACTATTGAACAGCATGTGCTGTAGTATGTGGTACATCAGGAACCAGCACAATTGATTATCAATTGTTGTTTAGATTCTCTTTAGCCCATCAAGGCTCAAGGTTGGAATGAGGTTTGGTCAATACCAAGCAGGGTTTTCACTTTGTCCTGAAAGTTCTTCACCTCAAATCAAGTGTTATGTTTTTACCAAAGAAATGTGCAACAATGCTGCACACAAGCAGTAAAACTACTGCAGGCCAACTGTGCATGAAAAAAAAGAGAATCTTGCCTGGAGAAAATAAAAAGCTATTTGGATTTTGTTTATACCCATTTTGAATCTGAGCTTTGCGTCCACAACTTAAAATCCTATGCTATTTTTAGTGAGGTATTTTACTGTAATTTTCTCTTTCAGTTTTAAGTTGTTCAGAAGAAAATATGAAGGTCAAGATTGTAACTTCAATAGCCAATGAGGGCCACTGTAGCTCAAAGTACTCCAATATTAGCCAATTGGAGGCCACTGTAGCTCAAAGCACTTCATTGTTAGCCAATGAGGGCCACTGCAGCTCAAAGTTGTTTACTATTCACCAGAGAGCACTGATATAAAAATTTCAGAGAACAGTTTCATGCAACAACTGGGGACAGGGTAAAGTGAGTGAGTAACAACTTTTTCAATGTATCTTTTTGTGTTACATTTCATCAAAGGCTCCTTCATTGGCCCATAGGTTTATACATGAGCTTTTACTTAATTACACACAGCCTTAGAGTGGGTTCAGGAAACTTTTTCTAGTTTGATCTGTTGGACACCGGTGAAGAACTTTCAGGACTCTTATGATAACTGACATTTACAATTGTCTATAATCAGGCCTGGGTACCAGCTGCTGTCAAAATAAGTTAAGGTGATTTGCCAATTATTTGGTAATCTGAGGAACAGTTGAATTAGAAGTAAAGATTGTTCAATTTTTTGTCTCACCTTTCTATGCCCCTTTTTAAAAAAATGTCAATGGAATACTTGAAAGAAGTTGAATAATTCTACATCAGACATGCACTGTCGTTAAGAGTACACAAAACTTAAAACAGTGTTTTTCAGTTTTCTGTGACATACAAAAAAAGGAAAAGGAAATCAGCTGATCAGCTGATGAGCTGTTGCATGCCTCCTACATTTCTACATTAAACACCACCTTGTGTTTGTATAATCTGGCTATTTCTGACATAAAATTTCTCTCATATTTGTACCCAGGCCTGATCAAAAACTTCTAAATCTGGCTTAAATTCAAGGCATTGACTCATTAGTACAAAAGATAGAATAACAGATCAACTATGTATCTTCTTAAAGATTGATTCTTGATAATTATTTGAAAGTAAAACTTGAATTTTCTTTCAAATTGATGAAGCTTGAAGGATATTTGTCTACTTCATCCTCTGAAGTAGAAGTTTGACTGCTTAGATGTTAATGCTGCTCACAAAATAAAGTCAAGTTTGTACAATCCCATGTTTGTTATAAACTGCACTGTGTGACTCTACTAGTCTCTCCAATCATCCTAGTGGTTTTTTGTGAGGAAAATGAGCCTTCTAAAGTCCATGGATTTAATCACAGTTTGGACTGCTCCATGATAAATTGACATGCTCAACATGTAACCATTCTTACTGCATACAAGGCTACTTCTGATTTCAAAGCTATTTCTAGTGGCTATTTTTCACAGTGGTGAGTGTGCAGCAGCCATCTTGGCACATGGATCTTTGTGAATCAGACTGAGGCTTTTCTCATCAATCACAGAGAAAGTTTACATCTCTACTGACAGATGAACTAATTTCTTCATCATTGAAGTTATGTCAATGCCTTGACGTAGAGTTAACTCAAGTAACAGGTTGTTGCAGTTTCACTGTAACAACTCACTGGTTGTTATGATAAAGTTTATCATTGTTTGAAAACCCTATGCTTGGTATTGCCTTTGATTGAAGACTACTTGTTATGCATACATGTACTACTCCTAGATACACATTATTGAGGATGTATAGTTACAGTACATGAATTCCAACTTCAATTAAAGTTACCATGGACCTATCTAACAGGACTGGGACCCCCGCGTCTAACACCACAGTTTCTGTCAATACTGAGGGACCCACCACATCGTCCTGTGTACAGCCCTAGTTATAGTATGGTGACCTTCCCTCTGCACACCGGGCCATCTCTTTACAGGGAAACTGAAGAGTTTAGCTATCTTGGTTTTTATCCTGTTTGGAACTTCCTCATTTTGGGAAGACTTTTATGACTGCAACCGAGAATTGGATTTCCGAAATGGTTTGGGGAGCTACAAGTTTTCAAGCTAACTGGATATGAATCCTTTTCAAAATGTGGCCATCTTCATTTTCTCAAACATACATCTGTATGATTCAAAATGAGGCTATATCCAAAATAGACTGGTACCTTTCCAATCTTCTTTATGGTGACTTTTGATAGTCTGGTAATCAGACAAAAACTTTTTTTGAACTGTAGATTACTACTTTGCTCAACCTTTTAACTTTCCAAATGCATCAACTGTGAGATTTGGGCACAAGACAGTCAGTTCACAACTGAAGAAAGTCGGCTCACAACTCAACTGCCTTTGGTTGAATCGTTTGTGAACCTTTTTTTATATGGATATATAAACAATATGATCATATTGTCCATCATGACTTTGTATATTCAGATTAGTTTTCCATTGCAATGTCAATTTATTTTAACATCACTTTGATGTTGGAAACTTTCCAGTAATCTAGAATTGCCTCTTCAATTATCAGTGTTTTGAATCAAGAAATTGAAACCTTTTATACATTTTTCTAACTCAATCATTTTAGAGCAATCGGATTTAAGGGATAGTTTTTTTTTCTTTATTTTTAAGGAAGTTTATCTGTGAGTTGTGCAAAAAGGCAACCATTTTCAACTTCTTGAAATTGAAACTGTTTCAGTTATTTTCACCTACTCCAAGTTGGAGTAGGGGGTAAAGTCAACTTGATTTGTTTTCATATCTCAGTTTTTTTAAGCTAGATGTGAAAACTAAACAATTTTCACCAACTTTAAGTTTAGGTCGGTGCAAGTTTATTCGATTGATATTTGTCCAGTTGAATATTTGTTTTATAATTTACATAACTGGAAAAAAAATACTAAAAGCATTGGATCACTGTTTGTGCTTATGATGTCTTTTGGGGGTTTTTGTATGGAAAAAATTCTACTGAAGATTTATCACTGACTAACCAAAAGATCTATTTTAGTTTTTACTGATCTTGCAATTTTTCCTTCCTAAGTTAACTAGGATGAATTTGTTTTCAACATATCAGAAATTTAAACATTTTCATGTTGAGATAATCAGCCAACTGATATTGAATTTCATCACATGAATGGCAACATAGATAAGAACCTTGATTTGGAATTTGATGCACAACATTTAGCAGAGTTTCAAAGTTTTTATGAGACTGTTCACCTCATGAACGGCATGCTGAGTTATTGTGACTGTAATCTATAGGATTTGCAAACTTCTGAGAAATACATCACAAAATGTTCCAATATTTGTAACAAAAATTCATTCTCATGGATTGAAAGACCATGATGCAACATGGAACTCCTGAAATCTCCAGGGAGAAATTTCATAGCAGGGTTGAAGGTTTTCTCTCCATGAGCAATCCCTGGACTGGTGGATAGATACATCCTCCTCTGTGGAAAGAAAACTGGTTATTATAGTTCAAAAGGCCCTTACCATACTGTAGCCAACTTCAGGTCCTTGATTCATCCAGACCACAGGATTGGGAAGGTTGACACATCACAAACAGCCAAACGCCAGTTAAATGCAGATAGAGGGCAACTCACCGACCTGCCTGCCGACACCTGCGGGCGGGGAACACTCGTGCGAGCACCAGGATGGCTTGCATGCACCGGGGTGCCGTAAAAGGGGAGGGGATACATTCACTTGCTGTTGGTAGAACACATTTAAATGTCTCATTAATAACAGATATAAAATGGAATTTGACTGCAAATAGAAACACCAGTAAGCATTGTGTAAAAGGAAGATCCAGGATTAAAAAAAGAAGAAACAAATGTTTCCAAAACTTGAAATGCTGGGTACAAGACTGGTAAACACAGTGTACGCAACCCAAATGTAGATTTGCGATGTAAATATTATCTTGTGACTAGGTAAGTTTCTGGATGAGGTTTTCAGAGCTTAAAGAATCGGAATATTGAAATTTCAAACAGATTAGAATCACATGATATCTTGTTTCTTTGTCTAGTGTTTACTTTTGATTGATATATATATGTATGTTTCTTTTTTTCATGTTAACATGTACAGTTCAGTTTCTGCAATACATGTTTTAATCAACCTTTTTTTCATATAAATTTAATTGAATTTAATATTTTAAAAAGTTGACCTCTTGTTAAAACAAGGTCATTCAATACACTTATCAGAGAATAAGGGTTTTTTTTTATATGTATAGACAATTTCATGACCTCAGACAGGCACAAGTCCAGATCAGCTGATCGAGCCAGTGGGAAGAACAAGTTAAATAGAAGTTTTGATTTTCAGAATATTCACATAATTTCCTGTGAACGTTGACTGTTTTTATCATATAGGTGATATGTTACCAATCTTGCACCCAGTTACATGTACCAACAAGCATTCAGGAATGTACACCCTCACTTAATTGAATCAATTAATTAATACATTTACAAACTATATTTTAGAACAGCCCCTCACAAGTATGCATGACAAACATAAATTGATTGTATTCGTTTATCAGTCTCAGAAAATTTAAAGGATTGATTTACCTCTGCATTGTGTGAACTTCCCACACAAACATGAATAGAATACTTTGTTTTAACTTAGAAAGTAAATTAGTTAGAAAAAAAGTGTGTAATGTTTCAAAGTTAATTTAGGTTTTAGCAATTAAAACATTTCAAGTGTGGAATTTTGAAGTTTTCTTGAAACTGTGTGTATTTTTACACACATAGTTCTTGGTAAGTTGAATGACCCCCCCCCCCCCCCCCCCCCGTTATAAAAATACCATTTCCAACAATGTAAGGATTTGAAACTGTGCATGGTGGAGATACAATCTAGTAAGGTTTGCGGTTTGCAGGAGCACCACATACTTGAGTAGGATTTGAAACTTTGTACCGTGAGATACAATCTAGTAAGGACTGTAGTAACACCATGTACATGAGTAGGATTTGAAACTTTGCATGGTAGAGATACAACCTAGTGAGGTTTGCAGTAGCACCATGCACATGAGTAGGATTTGAAACTTTGCATGGTAGAGATACAACCTAGTGAGGTTTGCAGTAGCACCATGCACATGAGTAGGATTTGAAACTTTGCATGGTGGAGATACAGTCTAGTAAGGTTTGCAGTAACACCATGTACATGAGTAGGATTTGAAACTGTGCATGGTGGAGATACAACCTAGTGAGGTTTGCAGTAACACCATGTACATGAGTAGGATTTGAAACTTTGCATGGTGGAGATACAACCTAGTGAGGTTTGCAGTAGCACCATGCACATGAGTAGGATTTTAATCTTTGCATGGTGGAGATACACATGTACAACCTAGTACAGTACATGTAGTAAGGTTTGCAGTAACACCATGCACATGAGTAAAATTTGAATCTGCATGGTGGGGATATAACCTAGTGAGTTTGCGGTCAACTTCGTGCACATGAAATTTCTCTTATGAGTTGCGGTAGTTCTGAACTGGTGGTGTACCCAAATTGGACTCTTAGTTCTTGTGAGAGGCTGTTTACAATTACATGTACTACAGTTAGGCTATCCCTAACAATTGCATTTTAAATAATCTCAAGAAATGGAGCACCGTACTACTTTACTGTTTAGAGACCATGCACATCTAAACATTTGTCAATTCATGCCTGATTTTGCAGTTTTCTTATTCTTTTCTCGTAAAACAATTTGTTTGAACCTGGACTTTCGTTTGCTTTTAGATGTTATTATTACAGATACTAAGTTACTTGGAAAATGTGTGACATTGTCAATTCAGGACATGACCTCTATTATGGCCTTCTAGGTTGAATGGAGGTATAGATCTTGTGGCCATTGGCAGCCACTTTTGGGCATTTTGGTTCAAGCTAGTTGTGGTCGCTCTATGGTCTCTAAATGGTTAGTTGTTTGTAAAATTCTATCATGAAATTGCCTTAAATTGACTCATGTGAACTAAATATATATGCACTACATGTAACTCCTACTGTTGTTGCCTATTCACTTCTCCACTAGTGTCTTATGTTTTAGTTCTTACTTCTGAAAAGAAGTTGGCTGACCAAATGCCAGTTAAAATAACTAAGGGTTGGTAAAAATTGTGTCAAAGGTGTCCAGTTTGTAAAATTCTATCATGAAATTGCCTTAAATTGGCTCATGTGAACTAAGTATATATGCACTAGGCCTACATGTAACTCCTATAGTTGCCTATTCACTTCTCCACTAGTGTCTTATGTTTTTAGTTATTCTGAAAAGAAGTTTGCTGGCCAAATGCCAGATAAAATACCCGAGGGTTGGTAAGAACTATGCCAAGAGGTCCAGCTAGCAAGCTCATTGCTTCTCTAAGCTTTGGTAAACCAAAGCATTCACAGATTGTTCATTGAGCTTCAAAATCGTGTCCCACACAAATGAAAATATCGACAGAAAACTGTCCAATATGGACTGGTGAAAGAGTTGGCAAACTAGTGGCATAACAATCCAATTAGTTCCTCTGGCTAGTTACTAAAACAGCAAGGGCCAAACCTGACTAATTAGGTGCTCCATTGATTAAAAATATAAATCCAGTTGGAAAGTATGGTACAGCCTTGCTTTTTAGAACAAACACACTCCAGTCTCTAGTTTTAAAGAGACACATTTTTTAAGCTGTGAAATTTCATCAGAATAGTTTCTGAGAAAACACAAGTATTAGTTGTTGTGGTAGTTTTATACAATTTGTTGACGCTTATTGATGTGACCTTTGAAGACCACAATCATTTCTATGGTTGGACTCAAACTATTTTTTTGAGGTGGACATATTCATCATGATGATTGGTGTCAGATGTCACTTGTTACAAAGTGTAAAGCTTAGAGCAAAATATTTGGAAATTATTTTTCCATCGACCATCAAAGCTGTACCATATCATAAAGTTCTAATAACATTTAAAAACTGTCTAATGATTTAAAGTATACATAAAATTGTGTTAAATTTGTTACACCATATCTAAAACCATACAGCATATTTGCTGAAGAATGACATCTGCAAAAAGTCTTTGCAAACCATTGACTCCTTTGAGAGTGCTACAGTTTTCAAAAGTTAAAAGTTGACTTCTTGGAAACCCTAAGAGTCAAATGCAGGAATATCCAAACATAAATGTAGTCACTTTATTCGTATCAAAGTCAACCCAGTGTCTTTGCAGAATTGTTTGTAGATTCTCAAGAATCATTCCAAGACCTTTCCAGAGTTCTTGGTTGGAACGATTGTGTCCGGTTTCCAGCTTCACAATCTACTCGCTGTGACATCCAGGAGTTTCTTTGGGATCTGGTAAAACTGTCCAGCATATCCAGTGTAGGTTGTACTTCCTTCTTGGAGGTTTGCAAGAGTCTTTATAGAGACTTTGCAGAGAAGATGTCTCTTGCAACATTGTTCATGAAATGCATCCACAGATCCTAGTTTGATGTTTTACAACTCTAAAGTCAAATAAGGAGTCATTGAAGAAAATCTATTTCCTCCTTTGCACAAGTAACATGCACAATACCACAATCTGTTCTTGACATGCTGGTCATCATGAAGTGATACAATGTCTCTTTGCTGTCTGATTCGTTCCACAGGTATCTCTCCAGCATTCTCCAACAGGTCTTACTCCAGGATTCTCCATCACCAGGTCCCACTTGAGCAATTGGAGGCACATGTTGAGGATTAAAGCAAAGCCAGCCAGTATTGTTAATCTCCAAAGGGTCTCCTGTACTGGTATCTGCAAAAAGGAAGAAAAGGTTCAAGGTGTAAACTTGCATTTGATTATATTAAGAATACTGTTGTTTTGCCCCTCCATGAGAGTTTGTTTCATTTCTGTAGGAGTTTATCCCACTGCTCATAGAGACAAATTGACAATTTGTTGCAATGGGGGAATTCACTCAAGAAATGAGAGCAGGTGGCAATTCATTCAGAATGCTTGATGATTTTCCTATCACCTTCAGCATCAGTGACCGATCTGGATTACCTTAATCTGGTAAAAAAACACTACTTAAATGAATCATAGTTTGAATGAAACAAGCTCTGGTGTTTCTGATCTGCAGAGTTTGGTCACAACCCTTCTAATGACATGCAATCATTATTGCTTCAATGCTTTGTCTTTTGGATGAGAAGTAAAGCCATTTGTCCTATGTGTTGTGTATAAATGCACATTAAAGAAATCAGTACACTTATTGTTGGAGTTCGCCCCTGTGTCTCTGGCATAGTAGGCTGCGTTAAGTTTGCGCCACAGCACCTTGTAAACTGTTAGAAGGTGCTACATATATATAGATGTGTAAAATGGGTTTGATAGTTCCAAGCATAGCTCTGCATACCTCTAGAAACAATAATGAGCAAGTTGGCCAACCCCTGGGGTGTGAAAAGCACTATGGAAGAGCTGAGTGTTATTATTATTTTTTACCAGACAATAGACTCATGAACCAGCCTAACTGCCAAAAAATATTGTGGACATCATAAACATAAACGTGCTTATCAAAGGTCTTGATGTTTTTTTACCAACACCCTATTATTATGAACTTGATATGTTGCCGCAAGCATTGTCATCTTTCTTTGGATGAAAATCAAGCTCCTTCAGATCCGATATACATGTACATGTAACACTGTTTTCCCTGGCTGATGAATTGAACAATGTGGTGCCATTTCATTAAACAACGGTTTAATGATTGTAGCAAAATTTATGCAGTTTGCAAACTGACAAGAATGCAGTGCTCACACAAAATTCTATCTACACATTCAAATTGACAGTTCTCGAAATTGACAGTTCTTGAAAATTGACAGTTCTAGAAATAGCTTTTAAATTATGCAAAATGAACATTTGATTTAGTATTTCCTTCATGCCAAATCTTCACAGCGAGGTGGTAACATTGGCAAAGAACTGAGCGAGATGGTCGTTGAAAGAAGCGAGGTTGGTCACCTCAAGTTGGAAGGGGCAGGAGAAACACTGACATGTATTCTTAGTTCACTTTATTTTATTGGAGTAGTTCAAGTATACCCTCATACCTTTCTTAGCTTTGAAGTAGTCACTGTCAAAGGGTCAGCTCTCACTCCTACTGTATTTGTTGATGGATAGCTGGGCTGACATAAAATCTATAGATATAAAAAAAAACAAAAAACATTTTCATTCTGTTAGTTTTAAAGGACCAGTTTGGAAATTTACACAACTTAGTTTAGTGATAAAGATTTTTAAAAGCTAGGCAGTGAGGGGAAAAAGTTATGAGAGCAACTTATTAACTTATAGGGGCTGTGTCGTCATGATCAAGGCAGGCCTGTGGCTGTACATGTAATTATGAACTCCCACCCAGTCACAGCTTGCGCACTCACTTTCCATAGATGAAACGGAGGGAATGTGTGCATGTGTAGATTCTTGGTGAGAGTTCATAGTTCCACAGGCCTGCTTTGTTCACAGCGATACCTTTAACCTTCCCTCCAAAAATTTTCAATCCTCCTTGCCAAAATGAAGGATTTAGAAGGACTAGGGTCATTAGGCCCAAACAACAATCACTGGGTCAGGCATTTTAATTTTATCGAAGTCCAAGGATTTTAGTGTGGATTGACATAGGAGGCTATACGGGTAGTTAAGGATTGAAGTCACCTGCAGGCAAAAAGGCCTACCAAGGAGTAAGGATTTTAATGATGTGAAAGGAATGAGAAAACTACAGTGTGTGAGTGACAACCAACTAACAATCTCTTCTTGACATTAGTGATGGTTATGAGAAAAACCACTGATGAGATAAGTCACTTCCTTCAAGAAGAGATTAGGCCTACATAGTTGACAACTGTCAACCTGTTTCCAGTTTCAAGATTTAAATCTTACTTGTGAAAGGAGGACTATAAAAGTTATGAGATGAAAGTGAACTGAAAGGTGGTTCAGGTGTAAAACTGAGATGAAAGATAAGCTCTGAAATGTATTTGGCCCCGCCCCACTGCAAGTGTTGTTTTCTATAATAGTGTAAGGCAGTTTGACACTTTTTTAAACTGCCGAGTAAAGGCTTTGAAATTAAGTTTGTATTATTACATTACTATTGTTAGTATTGTAAACTTAAAATGTTCAGATAACTGTTACAGGCAAGTTCTATAGTAATTACTTGATATCCCTCAATATCCACAGCCTGGATGCCATATATAGAGCAAATTGGGACTTTTCTAGTTATTTCCAATTTTTGATCTGCTATTTATAAGTAGGTCTATATTACCTCCAACTTTGTGGTAAAGTAACCTTCCCAAAGCAAACACCTTGTGCAGAAAATCTTCAAATTTTGAATATTTATCTTATTTTAGTGAAATATTAATTATGTTTTTAATTTTTAAAATAATTTTTTAAAACATATTTCCTAAAAATTAACAAATTGCATTAATTCAAAAAGTGTTATGCAAGAAGTCTTGATTTGGGTAAAGTTTGTATATATATTATTAGTCAGAAAATAAAAGGTTGATAACTTGTCACCTTATTGTGCGTGTGGGTCATGGGTAACTTCACTACAAGGATTTGCACGTGCATTCCCTTATAACATAGCTCCCCTGTGTGTAGTGTGGAACCATGGTTGCGTGATGACAAGCACATTTGTCTTACTCAGGGTTTGTGCAGGAAAACTACCACAATATAAGGTTATTATTTGTATCTGTTTGAGTCTACTGTACCAGTTTTATTAGAACACTCATCATAAAATCTCAAACACTGACTGTAACATGACAAAAATGATGAATTAAACTTACCGCCAATACTGAAAATTGCCTTTCCAATTTTTGGTTTTTCAAGACTGGTGCCTTGACCTGTTTATTTGGTTTGTGTTAATTTTTCCGTAAATGATACAAGAAACCATACATTGGAGTTGCACATTTGTAGCGCCCTCTATTTGATGCTATTTAGTTATTGTTAATTTAATGTATTCCAGAGAAGGAGAAATTTGCTAGGATTTGAACATAAGACGGTCAAGTTTAGGTTCAGGCAGTGCAAATTATTTAAAATAGCTGGGAAATTGATTTAAATGCTTCGTTTTAATTGGAAAAGTCTTAAGATGGTCATATAGAAAAAACTTTTCAGTAATTTCAAAATAGAAAAAAAAATCATCTACCGGGATTTGAACCCGGGTAGCGTAGACTCGAGGCACAGAACTATACCGGCAGGCCATTAACGGAGTTTTAAAAAACTGATGTTTATAGAGGGTGTGATCTCAGATATTAAAAAAAAAATCAAAAAGGAAAAGCATTTTCAGGATTCGAACCAAGGACCTTTAACTACTCAGGTTCATATTGTTCCGTTAGGCTAAGCGTCCTGGTTTGATTCGTTACTTCAATTATACTAGAAAAAGAAAAAGTCCTAAAACTAAACTAAAACGAAATAAATATTGAATTTTAAAAAAAATCACACCCAGTCTGGGTTCGAAACAGGGACAACTGCAGTCATAGTCTGATGTGTTTCCATTAGACCAATACTACTTGCCTGTCAAACAAAGGAATTAAAAAGTACTCTAATCTTAAAAGTTATTTAAAAAAAAATAATAATTCTGATTTCGAACTCGGAACCTTTGGTTTCTTAACCCCTTTTTTATTCCGTTAGGCTAGGGGTCCTTGTTCGATCTGGCCTTTCAATTATCTTGTAAATTGTTACAGAACTCCTAAAAATTTAATTTAAGATAAATAAATAGTTGAACCCAGCCAGGGTTCGAACCAGGGACAGCTGCACTCATAGTCCGGGGTTTTCCCAATAGACCAATAATACTTGCCTGTCAAACAAAAGAATTCAAAGGTACTTGATTTTTTATTGAAAGGGGTAGGTTAAAGATTTTAATGGAGGCGTTTGGGTACAATTAATAATGAAGTTGTTGTTGCTGTTTTTGTTTGTTGTTGCCTTTTTTCTTTCTGTGTGTTTTTAACCCCCTTTTAATCTCATCAAATAATAACGTTAGAACCATTATTTTGTGGAACCGTAATTTGGTTGTACAGCTAAAAAAAATACCTTTACAGGCGGAGTGGATGGGTTTAAAACACACCAGCATTAGTATAAGACAATAAAAATTAAAAATAAATTTAAAAAGGATATACTGGGGTAAAAACGCAAAATATCTCAATATTGCTCGGATATAAAATTTAAAAAATACCAGGAAAAATGTGTTGTTTTATGCTGTACATCTCTCTATTGGTGGTCGTGTTTAGTAGCCAAAACTTACTCATGCCAACAAATACAGCTGTAGAAAACCATAAAGGTGAGGTTTGTGGAGATATATGGGGCTGCATGGGTTTACATCAAAAATGCTATCGGGCGTTTTACCCTTAAGGTAAAAACGCCCACTCAAAAACAATTACGGAACAAATATTAAAATTACTTATAGAACTTTAATATTTTATTATTCTGGAATTAACCCTTCTTACCATATAAAAAATACAAATATAAAACTTGTTTTTCCTTTTTTCCACAAATAACATCAAATGAAATAATACAGGTCAAAGGTCAATTTTAAAACTATTTTCCAAATGTTTATCAACAAGCACCTACGTACCCTTAAAATTAATTTTAATATTTGTATGATTAGTTTTTACACACAATGTACTTAGAAATATATCCCAATTAATAATTCATCTTGTCACGGGTTTTTTACTAGCAGTGGAAACAAGTCAAGTGGGCGTGTTTGTCCCAATGGTGACAATAATAATAGCATTGCTCATTATTTTTGAAAAGCAGTAATATCGCAGTTAACCTGTGAAAACAATTTAAAACAATAAATGAACTTAAAAAGCCAAACCCCAACCATTTTGTAATGCAATTTCCAAATATTCAGTCGCCGTGTGCAGCAGCTTATGTAAGGAGGAACTGTCCTTCCTCTTGGAAGATGCATCGAGTTAGAAATAAATCAGAAACACAAAATGTAGAAGAATCGGCTGTCATCTGCAATCCCTTAATTGCAAGTAGGAATTCCTGTACAGTACTCTCTTCTGTCAGCGTTTCCGTTAATATTAAATGAAGGTTATTCCTTGTCGATGCTCGTGTTAACTTCTTCATGTTTTGTTGTATTTTAATGAGAATTGTAACTATTGATTTCCATCTAATCAAACAGTGACCACGTCGTTTCATCTTCAGGCCTCGGTGTGGTTTGAGTGTAAATTAGTGAGACAGCGCAGTAGGTGTCTATAATTGCCATCTATGTGTTCTGTTTAGCGCCCTCTGTTGGTATTATGCTATGATCACTGTTGAAAGCGGCACAAAATCCCTTCCTTGTTTAACTATCAGTGGCCATCTTTGTTTGGTTCCTTGAACTCCCCATGAACACTAAGAGTTACATTTTAAAAAGGCCCCGGACTATTATATTCTCCTTTCAAAATCTCGGGCCTTTTCCAAACGTCGCCTCAGGCTCTGGCCTCCGTCATCAATTTGGGAGAAGTGTGCATTTTTGGCTTCAACATCGAACAACATCAAAGCAACACACTTACCATTAGTCGTAGCCGTAGCTGTAGCCGCTAATACAGATTTGGCCTTAATTTCAGTTGAAATTAACATGACCACACCATTTTACTGGTTACTTGAGTAATGTTCACATTACACAACAGAATCAGTCATCATCCTCACCACAATCATCTTTTTTTTTAAATCCCCGCTGCGTCTTATAACTGTACATATATCAATTTGCGTATTAACTGAGTCCAATCACTAAGAATTTGCTCCATTTGAAATGTATCAGAAACCAATCATTCTTACTTAATAATTTTCGTAAACAAAGTTCATTGGGTGCTCGATATGTTGAATGGTGTACCCCCCCCCCCCACACACACACACACACACACACCCTTACCGATGGTGGCTTGTGGGGTCCTGCTGTTGTTGTTCTATTATTCCCTTTTCTGAAGAATTCCCCTGTTGGGTTCAAGTTGAACAAAGAATTCTCTTGTGGGATCCATTGTTCCGTTGTGTTTTGGACCCCACAAGGACCGATGGGTGTGCTCACCCACACCCATATTGTGTCTTCATTGTTTTCTTGGAATCTCAGGAATTCTGTTGAGGACGTGTTTTCTTTATGTTTTTTTATTATTTATTATTATGTTTTTTTCTTTTATATTATTTTTTATTGAGGGGGGGGGGGACACACCCTGCCACTTACCTTTCAAGCCAGGGATCAAAATAAAAGCAAGCTTCCAAAATCTATTTGCATCTCTTTACCTACTTTGGGCTGCTCTGTGGCGTTGAGGAAACATGAACAGCCAGTGATGTCACTAGCTCCCCCACCCCCCCCCCCCATGCCAATTTATTTTTCAAGATAGTAAGCAAGAGTGGAGAGAAAGAGAAAAAAGCCACACAAACAGAAAAACAATTCTCCTTCTAAAAAGAAAGACCCAGAAATACACCAGAAAGCATCTATACATTTTGTTTGTTTGTTTTACAAACTTTTCTGCCATTTCCACAGTTCCTCGCTGTGCGTACGCGTTTAAGTTGTTTTGACTAGGCTATCCGCCATATTGCCAAAAGACCCCAAATCAATTTCATAATGCCCCCCCCCAAACTTTTCAACACGGATCTACCCAAGTTCCTAAATACCCGAAATGACCCAGCTTGGATGTCCCAATTGATGTCCGTGCTCCCGTGGCCCTAGACTTGATGACAAGTCGTTAGTCAGTGTCTATTTGTCTGCCAGCGCTGCCTACACACATCCTGCCGTTCATGCAACAGTCACAGTGCGATTATACATTCATGCAACGGTCGTATGTAGCGCGTGGCAAGGTCCGTCATCTCTAACGACTTGAGTAGCTTGTTCCCAGCCGAATATTCATATATGGTAAATTATACATTGCATATGCAAAAATTGCCATAGAGAGGGCCAATGGTAGCTCATCTGACAAAATTTGAAGAATTCATTATAAACATGGGAATGTATCTTTTCTGTTGGCTTTTTTTTTTGAATGACAGTATATTTGCCAACATCAATGTAAAAAGCATCATATTTGAATCATTATAACAATTTCTTAACTTTCTTTAAGATAAATTTGACCAATGCATTATCATAAAATGTTACTATTGATAATAAACCCCCTACCAAAGATGAAGTGTGCGCCTGGAAGCTCCTTCTGCTTCATGTGACTTGCCATACGCGTACACTGCAAGATGTACTATGATGAATATTCATGTCTTCACGATTCTTAACCAATCAAACTGCTCCGTCCAATTTTGGTAGCAAGTTCAATTGCATGTGTACAAAGCTGGGTACAAGTTATTCAAGACGGTAATTGCGACTGACTCACACACATATTGGGATCGAGGATGTGTGTACCGTCCCCGCAACTAGACCGCACAACAATTACCGACTTGATTTCAAGACTACCGTGGCCCCCATTTTAAATCTGGACTTTTGGGATGGAACTTTCCAGAGTTTTATTCTGATAATTTTGATGTTTATAACATAACTCTTATGTTCTTGGCATTTTGTGGCAGCGGTAGCGATCCTGATTGCGATCGCTTGCTACATTAGTTTATATAAACACGCATTTTCCTCTTTTTTCATTTTTCTTTTTCCTCTTTCTTTTTGTGAGCACTATAGCGATTTTTTCGTGGGGGCACTGGAGTCATGACAAAAAGTGTCCGCTGACAAATTAATAGTGTCCGCTCAGCATGCGCAGTTTTGTGCAGGTTTTAGAAGTACGAAAAAAATATTAACGATCAAAATGACGTGAAAAAGTGCTGAACGTTAAGTGTTACGAATCCTTTTAATCATAAACAATAAAGAAAGCGTTCAAACAAAATCGTAAAAGGCAATTTCAGGTGGAAAATTATCTTATCTACGCCATCTTGTCAGCTGAGCAGCAAGGCACGCACTAACCACGCTTAACGCAGACACTATTTGGCAAGCTTCCGTAAACAATGTGACGTCATAGCCGCATGTCCAACCAGATCGCAATATGCTAATGAGCGGACACTTTTTGCCATGACACTTCCCCCCCCCCGCGAAGCCGCTACACCCCACAGGAAAAATATTGGACCGTTATTTCAATTTCCCTTTAAAAATAAGCTACAACATTTAGATCTTTGATTTATGGGAAATGTTGAGTGTTTTTCAAATTATTCCTGAGGCTTGGTGAGTGTTCTTGTCACATCTGCAAGGAGTAAGCCTTTCATCCTCAAGTCACAACGTACAGTTTTCAAAAACATTTAGAAATATAAATATTGTTGGAGCATAATTTGTGGCTGAACAATGTGGCAGGGGGTCCTTGCAATTCATTCATTTCGAAAGTACTTAAATGTTCACAAGATTGAAAAAGAACGGCATAAATTATTTGACTTTAGTCTTTGGCTGACAAAGGGTTAGACTTCCATGGGTAAGATGAGTAAAGGACCTCGTAAGGTCCCCTTCATCACCTTGGACATGCAGCTCATGGTATTTGGTGCTCCCACCCAACCCCTACCCATGGCCCACCCACCCTTCACTGTATCATTTGTAATTTAACCAAGGCTACCCCACACCACACCCTCTGAAGGCAGAATTTATTTCCCACCCCCTCAAAGGATATTTTCTGGGTGCACCACCCCCTTCCCCCGCCCCAACCCATTTCTATCACTTTTGTATCTAAAACTTAGAAACATGGTTAACAAAGTAAAAGGCACCATAAAAGTTTTATTTGTTCTTCATTTTATTGTTTCATCCACAATGCATGGCAGTACACAGGAATTATAACGACAAACTCAACAAGCATTATGAGAAAAATTAACAGCTGCAACCAATCATTGATAATCACCTAAGCACTTGTAATTAAATACAATAGTATTAGCTCCTTAGGGGTCAAAGGTCGTTATGCCAATGATCTATGCAAAACAGAGAAGGAATACTGGCTTATTTCTTGAAGGATGCTAAGCAGAAAACTTTGCTTAAACCGATGAAGTTGCTTAGCAAACATTAGCAGGGAACCAGTCACAAAGAATGTATTATCTTTATATAGCATTTTAGATGGTAACCTGTTATTGCTAAGCAGACTTTTAACATCCGTAAGCAAAATCTTTATGCTTCACAGTTTGGTCAAGTGGGTTCTGTTTAATAAAGCATAATTAAGTTGGGTGTTTAGTTAAAAGCATTTGTGTTGGCTGTGCTCATGCATTAGACTTCTGCACTTTAACAAATGAAAAGCTTGTACCAAATGACACCGTATGAAGATAACATGATAATGCAAGAAATGAACAAGTTATATAAACATATGTGTCCCATTAGATACTCCGTTCCACAGATTGAAAAGCAAGCATTCAAACACAGTTGAAGAAGTGCATACAATTCCAATATGAAGAGCATGGATAATAATTCGCAAAGCTGGCCTTAGAAATCTTTATGAGGTAGGAAAATTATCATGGAAATGGTCTTTCTCAATCTAATTAACGCATTAGCATAGGACGACACATTTTGTACACATCCTGTTATCAGTACGCCAACATGCGTACATGAATGTGCTGCATGTGTGAACACATTTATGTGTTCCAAATGTGCACATTCATGTGTCATAAATGTGTATATGCTTGCGTTGAAAATGTAGACAAGCGTGTGCCACAAAATTATGGTGTTGCACAATGTGAACATAAAATGTGTTCCAATTGTTTGTATTCATGCGTCATAATAATGTGTACGTGCCTACATTGAGTATGCACGCAAGCACGTGTCACAAATGTATACATGTATAAGTCCAATGTGGATCACTTTCATCACAAAATGTGTCACAACTGCATATGTGTGTTTTTATGAAGATGCCCCATGAATGTGTCCACACGTGGGTACATTGGATGTGTCACACAATGTGCACACTTGTCTCTGTGTGTACTGAATGCGTACATCAATGTGTCAGTCACCAAGTGAACATTCAGCCTTTCACTGTGGCAGAAGAGCAATGAGTATACCTTAACAATGAATGTACTCCAGAAATGAATCATGAAAAACAAGAACCATTATAACAGCTTAAATATTCAAAGAAAAAAGCTAAGGAAACACCCCAAAACTTGAGTTCCCCTCCTCCAAACAAAAAGACGACATTCTCTGAATGGGATGAAACATCACTTCATCAACTGACTGCTTTTCTGTCTCCAAAAAATTAACATTTTGAAGAATAACTGAGAAACTAAAATCAAGGGTGATACATCCCGTTAACTTCCAATTCAGATGAATACAAATATTCAAACAAAGTTGAATATAGTGCAAATACTGATTGATTTTAATCAAGTTTGATAGTATCAAGCCAAACCGATTTACACACGTATACAAAAAAAATCAAAGGGAACACAAAAAAGTTCAACTTTTATAAATCGTACAAACAAAACTTGTCCTGCCTGTCATGTACCTGCTGTACAACCAGATACTCAATAAAGTACGGCGGATGTTAAATGCAACTTTTCGCCATTTTCTTTAGCATGGAAATCTCTTTCAAATCTGACCTCATTGTCATTGGACATACTTCTTTCGTCTTGTAAAAATATATATATTTATAAAAGTCAACATATAAAACGAAAAAGGAAAACAGGTTGTTTTGTTTGCGAGACAATGTCCAGTAAGCATGTACATTGTACATGATAGTTGTCATGTGACTATGATGTTCATTCTAAGGGTCTAACAACTCAAAACATGGGAAATAGTTGTTGCGGATTTGCCAAACCGACAGAGAAGGTTAGTACTACAACTTAGTCGCCAGTTTGTCAAAATTGAAAAGAATTTTGTTTGAAATGCAAAACAGCAGAAATGTGATCCCCTAAAAAGGATGTAGTTCTAGTTAATCGTTTTGCAACATCATTTGCAAGAGGTCTCCGTAAAAATGAAGAACTCCTGGAAGTGCCAAGAGTGATTCAGTTTTGATAGAGATTTTGGAGAAAGGTAACCTCAATGACGTGGAATGAACAAGACTGTCTTTTGCAGAGCAACATCTCGTTACTCAATCTGTCGGGAGACCGTACCCCTTAAAATATACAGCAATCAAGTACGAACATAAACTAAACCAAATTCCCTGCCACTCAAGACAGTGGGGGAATAGTAACACAGCTTTGTTACATGTACATGTACATTGGTAAGTAAGCAAAAACAAAGCAAAATTAAATAAATTAAAACAACTAAAAAAACAGCAAAATTAACTTTCTTTTGTAATAAACCACTCTGCCTCATGAGTTAACATATCTTTGGTATTGCAATCATTTAGGGTTGATAAATAGAAGTTATACAGTATCTTATAATGTTTAATTGGGAACACTCTTAACAATTATTAATCATTTTTTCCCCATCTTTTCATATCATACATATCAAATGCCGAGGTCCAAATAACTTGTGAACGAACAGCAAGCAAACGTGTGACTATCAAAACCAGCACACAGTCTATTATACAACAAGCTATGTATATTTCTACCAAATCTCTCGTCTTATTGGGAATGGGGAAAATTAAAAGTATCTCATGAAATGCAGCGTCCAAAGCATTGAACATTACGTTCCCGTCTTCGTTCCCAAGGCCCCATTTCATGGAACTGCTCAAGTAGACAATATTGCTCAACAATTTTTCTTCTGAGTGATAATAAGCAGGATACCAGTCGCAAATAGTACAGGTGGCATGGTTTTTTGGCCGGTACCCTCAAGTAAAATTGTGTTTCTTTTAGCTAATTCTGAGATGAAGCAGGGCTGTGAGAGAGGTTCCGGCATCCAGGATGAAGGAATGGGAAACATGAGATGGGAGGCAACTAAGGAACTGGCAAAGGAAACTGAGAGGTTGAAGATTTGTGTCTTGGAGAAACAAATTATAGTCTAAATGGATGTATTCTGTGAACAATCAAAGTCTAGCCCCAGGCCCAATTTCATACAGCTGCTTAAGCAGAAAACATAGCTTAAATATTTTCTGCTCAGCAAAAATTACCAGGATACCAGTCACAAAATGTACATGTGACATGGTATTGTTGGCTGGTAACCTTATTCTGGTAAGCATAATTTTGTTGTGCTAAGCTTTTTTGTGTGTGCTTTTGCTGCACTATGAGATCGTAACCAGGCCAATTTCTTTTAGCGGAAAAAAAAATCAGCAGGGAACTGGCCACAAATACGGCTGGTATCCCTTCTTCTGCTGGTCAAACCTATTCTGCACTCACATCAAAAGAAACCCAGATCTGTACCCTATTTCACAGCGCTACTTTACCGAACGTGAAAAATCAATGCTTACGGCGGCAGAACAATGCACGCTAACATATAAAAGCATTTCACACAACTAATAACCTTCTCTGCCGACACAGCTAGTACAGAAATTTGCCGCTAAGCTCGTCTACGGGGAGTTCTGACTGTAAAACACAAAATGCCGCTGTACTCAGAGCCATGAAATGTTCATGCCAGGAAATCCTTTTGAACCCGATTCCACCATAATCAATGCTGTAATGTGACATGGCTTTGACCAATTCAGATCACAGGCATTTTAATGCCCAATTCAACGTAAATCATGCATAACAATGTGTCCTATACATTATGTACTTTTATTATATACAAACGACCTTTTCTGTTTCGATTTTGATCAGAGGAGCGTTCTGGACTGACATTCCAGTCATACAAAAAAAAAATGAAAGTGACAATCAGTAGATGATTTTGTTAGGTAAAGCACTGGTCATGTTTGCAAAGGATTTGTTATGAAACTCTCGGAATCAAACCAAGGTATAAAACTTTCAAAGGGGAGGATAACACCATCGTCTGGAATGAGCTTGTGGAGTGTCTCAACCAAACTAAAGTACCCAAGCACCTCATCTGCGATATCAATCAACTTTGTCCAATCCACATGACAAAATGACTGAACTTAGCAGATGTGTAAATTCAGTAAATGTTTTTTTATTTGATTTTTTTTTGGTGATATTATGAATATTCATGTCAGGCAGTTTCAAAATAAGCCACAGTGGCTTGTGGCTTGGTCACTTTGTCACCATGCATTGAAGCATAGTCTGCCCTCAAAAACGGATTTCAACTTGAAGGTCCATGAGACAAAATGGAATTTTTGTAGAGGAAAAGAAAACATTAAAAAAAAACTTGATCCGATTGTTGATTTACACACATAACAATGGCACTCTGATAACAAATAAACTCAACATGCTCACAAAAAAAACAGGAGCATTTATATTTTAATGCTGATGTAATAAATATAGTTAATTAACGGTTATAATTTTTGAAATGTACACATGAACAGGTTAATTTGTTAATTTATCTAATTCTTGTCTTTTTCTGGGACTATTAAAAAAACTCCTTTCTTCTTAGAAACAATCCTGGGCCCAATTTCATAGGGCTGCTTTAGCAGAAAATAATGCTTAACAATTTCCTGCTAAGCAGAAATGAGCAGGGTACCAGTCACAAATTGTACACGTGACATTGTAGTTTGGCTGGTAACCTTATTCTGGTAAGCAAAATTTTATTGTGCTTAGCCAATTTTTTTGCTTAAGCAGCTCTATGAAATTGGGCCCTGCATCCATCATACAGCTGCTTAAGCAGAAAATATTGCTTCACAATATTCTGTTAACAAAAACTCAGCAGGACACCAGTCACAGACTGTACGTGTGATATGGTATTTTGGCTGGTAACCTTAAATCTGGTAAGCATGATTGTTTTGTGCTGGAGCAGCTCTATGAAATCCAGGTGCGGATGTAGGCACCCTTTTAAATTACCCTTTGCAAAATTGAAACAAGCTTGGCTGTTCCAGAAACCCCATTTTGTTCTTAGCCTAGGCCCAGCTCCATGCCAAGCATGGGTTGGTTTATGCAGTGCCTAACTCACCAGGCTGTGCGAGCTCAAACTCAAACATACTCTCTTCATGGATTCTCATGGATCTCAGGGATTGATTTCACTAAACACTAAGATTCATCTTAAATTGAGTTGTCAGTATCACCATACTGATTTGTACTGTGACATCACACTTTGCTTAGCAGATAAGATCGAGTCGCAGTTAAGATCAACCTTAGCTCTTTGTGAAATGGAGCTTGTTTAGATTTATTAACTACTACATGTACATCCAAAGACGCTGTTATCATTGTTTTCTAAAGTACAGATATACCACGACGGTAACATCATAAGGGGTTCAAGTTGCTAAGTCTAAAACTGACAACCATAATTTAACTGTTTTTCAATCTTTGTAACTTGTTATTATTAATTATTATAGTGCCACTGTACTTTAAAAACAAATATAACACTGGTGTACAACATGCGACTCCCACCGGTTTGACCGTACCAGGGAATCACAAAGACCAGAGCACACGCGTATAGTATAATAGTCAGCGTTACAATACAACGTATGTTTAACATGAGAGTTCAGTCACACACACACACACGCACACATGTAGATAGGTTTGCGAATCTGCTCTATGCACAACCTTACGAGGGAGCCCTTCATGCAAACAACTGCTGTATTCAGAGCATTAGGTGTACTTTGCAGTGACAAATGCACTAGTTGCACTTTTAAGAATTGTTGACTTGTTTACTTGGGTAGTTATTTCCAGGAGCATTAGGGACCTTGTGCAGTGAGACATGCTACATCTGAACAACATTTAGTTATTGTTGTTTGCGACGTGGGTGCACAGCAGGGGTGTTTACATGTACACAAATGAGTACCTGGTTCTCTTCTCACCGGTAAACAGGCTGATGTGCATAGAGCGATCAGAGTCTCCAATATGGTCCATTCTGCCCAATCCACAATGATGGACCCATTTCACAAAGCTGTCACTGCACACTTTGTTTAACAGATCCTCGAAAGGGAGAAATTGGTTACCAGTCAAAACGCTGTGTAATAAATATTACTCATGACTGGTTCCCTGCAAACTGGCTGTAGTTGCTCGGAAGAAAGAGAGATGCAAGTGCCACTCGTAATCAAACTTTCCAGTCCCGGCAAGTGCCACAAGTGCAGACTCTGCAAACCCTCTACATGTTTATCGCTTTAACCTCGGTTTAGAACCGCCCTCATTTTCAATGTTAGGCTTCAGGAGGTATGGCGGGGACAACTTGAGGGCGCTGTTCAGAAACTGTCTGTGACGATGACGACCTGGTCGCCCTACCCCTCAACTCCTCCCCACCATACGTCCATCCCTGTTTCCTTCTCTCTCTAAACTCATACAGTTGTAAAGCAGCCGTTGAATCTCCAGAGCACCTCGTGGACATTGAACTATTGAACACAGTATTGCTATCTTTTGTTAAGTTTTTTTTTTGAGCTTTTTTTTTTTCGTCTTTTTTTTCTCTCTAATTTTTTACTCCAACTCTCCGTCCCTTCCTTCTGATGCAGAAGGGCAGTTTCAATCGCAGAGCCTGGAAGCTTTTTCTCTCAAGGTGGCGCTACGATGCCGCTACGGGGCTAGCATCGTCATGTTGTGTAGAGCCACATGATGCCCCGCAGGCTGTACAGAAGACATGCCTGCATCTTGGCCTCCATCACCATCAGGTTCACGTGCACCTGAAATGCAAACCAACACAGAGAAGTTACTGGCTGTTGAGAAGAGGAGGCAGGCCTGACCCTTGGCCTACAGCCCCTAGAGTGTAACTAGTTATTGGTTGGTGCGAAGAAGGCAGGCTGTAGAGGAGACTACACAATAGTCTACCCCTTTGCCTCCAGCTCCATCAGGCTCACAAGCGCCTACATTGTAATGAGCACAGAGAAGTTATTGGTGACTGTGAAGAACTACATCAAACTGCTTGAGACAAGACTGTGTGCAGTTTACCTCTAAGCTGCCTGATTATACTGTACACAGTGTTCATTCATTCATTGAAGGTTTATAAAAAATCACATTTCAGAAATGTCTGAATTGAGTAATTAAAACGGATCATACCAAATACATAACATTAAAAAAAAAAATCAATCAGTTATTACTGTTGTAGGACTCGAGTTCATGACACCATTTTGGTGACTCGGACTGGACTTTTGAAGACTCATGGGTCACACTTGACTCGATTCTCATCCGTGAAAGACTCAGACTCAGACTTGGGATGGAGGTTGAGCGGCCTCTCAACCTTGAGGTTGGATTTCCCCGGCTGATCACGTTGCCCAGAATTCCCGACAATGTGAAATTAATAACCTCAATTACTCTACCAATTCACCGGCCAAAGCTTCACGCCATATACTGCGAGCTAGGCTTTCATATAACCTTGATTAAAGAATACCCGCACAAGAATGGAGGGACGCTGTTTTCATTTCCCTGAAGACGTACCTTTTCCGAGTGTTTGAAATCCCTCCAGAATGATTCATAATCCTTCATGGTGACATTCTCCGGGTAGCAGCAGACAGTCTTGATGTACGTCTTGAGGGCGCGGTCCATCAGCGAGTTGACGCCGCCGTAGTCGTAGTCGTCATGGCGAATGCCGTACAGCGAGTGGATGTAGTTCCAGATGGCACGCCTCAACAGCGATGTGTTCACCTGCTCCTTCTTGCCCATACTGGTGGGTCAGGGTGAAAGGAGGGACGGAAGAAAATGAAGGAGCGTAAGCTTGGGAAACCCTTGATATCTTACAAACTTTTTCACTTGGGAGTTGGGGTTATGTTGCTTTGATGTTACAATATATTCATCTATGATGTGGGACAGACTTTGGAATGCTAGCAGGCAGCATAGGTAGCAGTTATTACAACCATTCCATGCTGCTAGCTGCGTTTAAATTGTTGTTGTCAGCTACTCAAAATGAAAACTCTTGAACAGATCCTACTTGGACTCTAACTTACGTGTTGTATGTCAGGTTGTACGCTAATCTGAACTTGTCATCCAGCATCGGGGCAATGTCTGGGTAGTAACGATTCAGTAACGAGAATCCTTGATCTTCCCAAGTGTAATCCTGCATGAAAGAAGAGCAACGGATGTTTAGCAACAACGGTAAAAAACCTTCTGGATATTTTGTTTGGTCTCTGTTGTGCCATTCCCAAACCATGGTCAAGATCCCCATGGAGGGCACTGGAGCCTTGACTGCTGATGAACTCCAGTCACTGATGATGGAACAGGACATGTAGCGCATCCGTTATCGTGCCCGACGCACACACAAGTTGTAGTTGATCGATCGATGATGATTGGGAAAACTGCTTTTTGTCAATTGTACTGTTAATCTGAAGTTTTGTGAATGATTGTGAATGATTGTCCTGACAACCTTCACCGTAAGAAGTGATGAAAATCACCCAGATACTAAAATTTGTGAGCCCTGCTGCCAAGGAAACATCATCACCAACCTGCCCTTGTATTGAGGGCGTTCTGATCGCCTCTACCTACCTGCGCTCTGAATGTGGGTATCTGTGAGAGCTCGCCCCTTTTGGCAAAGTCCATGTACTTAAAGTCTGGCTCCGTGATGTAGTGTGAGAGATCCGATCTGTCTTGGCAAGTCTCATCGCTCGGTGGGGACACTGGGGAGTGGGGAGAGTAAGGTAAAAATAACTATATTAATTCCATTAATAGCTGACTACATCTGTCACCCTTACCCATTGGGTTTAGAGATTTGGTAAGGTTTGGGAACGAAAAACCTGTACATTTCTGGCACTTTTTTTCAAGGATTCTAAACATTACATCACATTACATTGGTATGGCAGAAACATAATGCATACACCATTGAGCAACCACCCTCATTCCCATCGAGTCAACTTAGTGACCAGTCAAGTTTGCAGCTCTTAGAAAGTTTCACAACAACAGATGACAGCAGCCACCACTGTACGTGTACTTACGTTCCACGTTCTGCTTCTCAACTTTCTCAAACTTCTTGAGTTTCTCCTCCTGGGTCTCGTCTGGCTCTGACTGCTCCTCCAGCTCTCGTAGCTTCTGCATCAGCGTCTCTACATTACTACTTGCTCCTTCCATCTCCTTCAAGAAGAAGAAAAGAAGAAAAAAAACTGTGGTTACAAAAAAGTGGCTAAAGGTGTTGCAGAGCTGTCGACATTTGCATCTTGCAGTCAGGGAGATTTTATAAAACAATCAGGCAGATATTTAGAATTACTTTCAACATAATAGGGACAAAGTTTCCATAATCAGAGATATTGTCAAATTTGTTCATCAGAACATGGAAAGATTGGTTTATTTTCAGGAAACTCTCTGCAGAATTAGGGAGAGTTGGCAGCTCCGATATTGGATGATAACCAATCCATTAAACTGATCCAATAAGCAACTGCCTAGGGATGGCACACAAGTGGGTAAAGTGTACACAATACATGTGTCTCCACTCTCCAAAGAAGTCCAATGAGAAACACACCAAATGCACATCGCAGCATGCCGCTTGGCGACAGCTTGTTTGCATCCCATCTTGGGATTTCAAAGTTTCAGACTTTCTTGGATTGACATCTGGTTTCCGTGAATCGCCTGGGCAAGCTTTCGCATAGTAACCTCTAGAGACTGGCATCCTTGCGCCAAACTTTTCATTAACTGTGCTAGTCTCGTGCATAGTGAAACATTTTTGGTTCCATTAATATGAATGTGAGGGTAAATCAAGATGGCTGACCATGATAGTCTAGTGGATATCTCATACAACACTCACCTCTGATGAGTAGTTATTGTTAGATGGGCTCCCCGGGTCCTCGCCAACAGAGGGCAGCCTACAGGTGTGTCCTCCCTCCATATCAATCTCCGGGTTGATGCCGCACCCAAACACCATGCCTGCCATGGAGCTGAAGTGAGTGGTAAGAACGATGGCCTGGACTAGCTCTGATAGTGCCCAACTGTGCGGTCCCTTCAGTAAACCCTGGCGGGAGATCAAAACAAAATCAAGAAATTGCCCGCCATAAAACTATAACCAGGGCCCAATTTCATAGCGCTGCTTCAGCACAAAAAAATAGCTAAGCATACACAAAATTATGCTCAACAGTCTAAGGTTACCAGCCAAAATACCATGTCATATGTACAATTTGTGACTGGTATCCTGTTCATTTTCGCTTAGTAGCGAATGTTTGAGCAATATTTTCTGCTTCAGCAGCTCTATGAAATTGGGTCCTGATGACAAATGTTCAATGCTAATGTTGCAATTCACATTCATAAGGGTAGCTATCTGTATCAGTGTGGGTGGGCGCTTGCTATACATCGTTTCCAAATGTTTACAACTTGCAAACGAAATTGTTATGAGCAATGCAACTCATGTTATAAGGAAATCCACGGGCACCTATATAAAAAAAAAGACATTACAACCAACACATGGCAATTACTGGCATTTGCACAAAAAGAGTCAAAAGTAAAAAGAGCATTGACCACAATGCTATCACCCAAACTGGCTAGAGGCACATTACACTTTAAAATATGCATCTAGGTCTAGCAACAATGAATGGTGAATTATGCTTGTCAAACAGATGTTTTCTAGCTCGTGGCACATTGCTGGGAATCCATGTTTCCAGTGCGATTATGCCTGTTGCCAATTAAATTTATGCCAGGACATGTCGGGCTTTCCAGAATAACTCCACATCCAGACTACGTACCTCTATGTGTTCTTTGGTGAGTAGCCATGGTTGATGGACGAGTAGTTTTATGAGCGTGGCGAGCCGTTTGAGCTTGTCCGGGATGAACGCCAGCCCCCGTAGCCACGCTGGGTCCCCGCCCTGGGCTAGGAACTCATTCTCCTGTAACCTCACGATGTAGCTGCATTGGTGCCGGGCTGTGGCCTGCAGTGGAAACGACGATAAAGCAAATTCAATTATTCATAATCATAAACAAAGTCATAATGCCAAGAAGGACAACAACAGTAAGTTGTTTACGGCAAATTGTTGATGACAAGTGATTTGATGACTGGCATGAATTTGACAAAACATGAAACAAACTTCCAGAATTATTTCTGAGGAACATCTGTCCCTGTTTGACAGCATGACAACAATGTTTGGCACAGAGTCAGGAATACTTGAACTACTTGCGGAGTCCTAAGTTTCTGGCGCTGGGCTAAATTGTAGCACATGTGGAGGGAGGGGGAGGGGGGAGGGGGAGGGGGAGGGGGAGGGGGGGGATTACGTATCTTTTTTTTACAAATAGAATAGTTATCTGGTTCATGTGTATAGTATAGTTTGCTTTATTATCATACATATTCTAATAGAGTTCTCAACAATTTCATCTTCCAGTCCGGGAGATTTTGTAGAATTATGCTCAACATAATAGGGAAGTTTCCTTGATCAGGGAGATTTTCAAATCTGTCTGTCAGAACATGGAAAGATTGGTGTATTTTTAGGGAACTCTCTGCAGTATCAGGAAGAGCTGGCAGCTTTGAATACATAAATGTACATGTACACATATAAAGTGAAATGCAATTTGGTTTTGCGAGCACAATTTCAAAGAGAACTTACAAAAATATACAATCACACATCAACACAAAAACACATCCTGCTTTTACATATAAATTCACAAGTATGTATGTCAGTTATAAACGCAAGTTGCATGATGTTTGTGTATAAGCATTACGTGCAACTTTGTTGGGATTTTTTTCGAGGGGGGGGGGAGAGGAAACTGTTCAGCACACAAAACTTTGTACAGTGTTTTTCAGTTTTCTGTGGAACTGAAAAAAAAAACACCAAACAAACAACAAAACGGGATAAGAGAAAATCCAACCGTTCAGCTGACAAGTTGCAAGCCTTATATTAAGCTGGAGAGTAGGGTTTGGGGAGCACGAACACAAAAATGTAAAAACTATGTACACAAATAGGAGTAGTTTCAGTTCAACACACTTGCTCTACGCCGCAGGCCATCCTATCCTGCACAACAGTGTTACTGTACACTCATACCACAATGCACACGTACAACATGTACTCCATGCAGTGTGCTTTCCACTTGGAGCAGTGGAGGTGAACAAACTTCAGCCTGGCATATCATCAACACTGATCAGCCCACTACCAAGCCCACCTCCGTCGTCCAATCAGCGGCCGCCATGCACAAAGGCAGCAGCGGCACAAGCCCACACATGTCCTCAGCAACACAAGATAAGAGCGCAGAGCGCTGCAGCTCTCCCATAAATTGGCTCTTGTTTTTTAGCTATACCTGGGAATTTGTTTTGGAAAATGGCCATTGTAAAAAAAAACTGTTTGCAGGCCTTGCACTGAGAGCAAGCTGGGAGGTCAAACTTTTAAAAGGCTAATTGTCAGATTCCATAAATCAGGGTCTAATGTAGTGATACACTTAGTACAAATAGTCCATACATGTACAATGTATGAATGTCAAATTCAGTTTTGTAATGCACTCATTATCTCATTAAATTATCACCGAGTCCTCATGAAAGTGGGGGGAAAGACGTACAAGTCTGCAACCTCGCGCTAACAGTGTAATTTTATTGGATATTCAGAGCAAAATTTGAAACACGACATCGTCGGTCATCACACACAAAATGGGTCTGCACACATTCAAAGAGGAATTATTGCGCCTATCAAAAATGTCAAATTCAATGACGTTTTGACTGACTACCATCAAAAATCCGGAATGAAAAATAAATTCTCTACACAAAAATGTACAGACCATATAATTGAGCTTTTGGGATTTTGACACAAATTGCACTTGAAGGGTATTTAAGTGCAACGTGAGATAAAGACTTGCAATTTTTCCACCATTTTCAAAAGGACTCTATTTCTAATTGGAAAATGAGTGGATCACCCCATTTGACCTCAGAGCCCTTAAGCCACTCTCTAACATTGTAAATAAACAATAACATGCTGGTACATCCGTCAACATGCTGGTAGTTTTTGTCTTCCAATCATTTCCCCAAATCATGTTTCACTTACAACATCAATCTCTTTAGTGACTCTTTAATGCTGTTATTCTGTAGCGTTAGAGAAACCTAATCCCTTTCTTGGTATACCAGAAGAGGAAACCTGGGCTTCCCACAGTGCAACCACACCACAGATTTGATTTCATGGGCTGGATGAGTCCAGACTCAACACTTTACACAACAGAGCAATCTTATTTTTAAGCAGCACCTGTATCACTTCATACACAAACTACAGACAGGCAGTATGCTGGGCATCACTGAAATGCAAGACAACTTGTTTTCAGGGGGGGGGGGGCGGCAAGAATAAATACTGCACGGACCCAACATGTCTAAACAGGCAACCAGGTAAAGACCAGTGGAACCAACTGCCTTTGTGTGTGTGACACTTCCAAGCTCTTTGTCTGAATTAGTCTGCCAGGTTTTGGCCTTATTCAAAATCTTATTAACTCCAATGGAGAAACAAAATTAAGGCAAGAAAAGCGAAAAAAGGAACAGTCTCTTCATAGGTTGAATGTGTGGGACTGAAATTGCCACCAGAAAGTATCGGTTTACTTTGAAATCTCTCGTGATGAATTAAACTTAAACCAGGATCTTGAAATCCAGAGGATTATCATGAACCACAAAGGTTTTAATTCCCTTCATCAACAAGCCGACACGATAAGGGCACAGGAAGCCAACCGGCTCTCAATAAGAGAACAACCTCTACATTGTATATCCAGCTCCCAATCTTGCAGCCCTCCTCGCCTCATATCTCTCTTAACTTCCTAAGGATGAGAATTCTTGCCAGGGCAGGTGAGGAATTCACCGCTGGCATTAGGTCCTCCTCCACACTCCTCTCCACATAGACAGGGGCGATTGCTATTTATTGCCCCCACAATACCAGATAAATAAAGGTCAGTGAAACTGCTATTAGGCAAGTAGATGCAGCTGCTTGATTGCCCCATATTAACTTCAATCAGTATAACTTCTTCAGACATATCAGCTTGGCCCCCTTGGGCAGTTTAGCTTGGGCCCTATCCAAACCTATCACAATCTCTTAGCTCTTTAATTATCACACCACCGTTCAGATTCTGGTTAAGATCCCAGTTCTGAATCATTCAAACTCAGGAAAATTCAGGGGAAGGTGTTCTGTGAATTACTTAACGATAGCCAACCTGTGAAAATTCCAACTGGAATTGCTGTTTTCATTTCCTTGAATAAAACAGGAAAGGCATTTGACTAATCCCCGTCAAGTTAATCCATGGGAAAGGCTATGTTCATATCCACAGAGAATGGTTTGAAGGCAAAGTACATCATCTAATTTTTGGAACCATTCGATCGTTTTAATCCTATATAAATGTAGATATTATACAATAAAACTACCCTAAATGAAAATTTCATTTCAAAAGGTGGCAGCGTTTATGAGATAATATTGCAGAAAATCTGGAGCGGTTATGTCCACGCAGGTAGAATAAGCCGTAATTGGAATACACATGCAGAAACATTTCTCAGATTGAAATGTTAATGAATCCCTCTCTCTAAAACCACATTCCTTTGAAGGGAAAATCGTTCCCCATGATGCTACACATTATGAACAGCTGCAGTGCTTCTTACCAAGTAGGTTTTTATGGTCATTCATTTCTGGAGTATTTACCAAAGGTATACCCTGCCTCCAGCGCCTTCTAGTCTATAATAACTACCAGGAAATATCATTGTCGTGATGTACACATCAGATTATTTGTCAGTCTGATGCTGTGCGCAATTTACAATTCCATGCATAAAGCAATTTTATCTAACTCAACCAAAAAGCCTTGCCAGCGTTCCGCTCACCATTGTCGCTGTGTCTGATCAAGCAATGAGCGATGAGCGAGACCATTCTTCGAGTGCTTAACACATAAACGCCCCAATCATTACAGAACCATTTGCATGTAAAGCGATACAAATTTGCACTTTACAGTAAATATTTACAGCCAGCCATCCGCATGTCTGAGATTTTTCTTTTTTGACGTAGTCATCCATCACGTATGGTCGAAACGGCTACATGTACAGATAGGGATGGTGCATTAATTAACGCTGGAATTATTTTTCCGTCTGTCTGTACTTGTAAACATTTTCACAGCAGTTCAGACTCCGGAGAGTGATGGGGCGAGTTCTATGTTTATCTTAGAACAGTTGAACATGTTGATTATTTTATTCGCTAGGACATCTTGAAAAATATTTGTACAGTTGAAAGGAAGGGGGGGGGTCTTGATAGGATCATTCAACTCAGTGCTAATTTGAAAAAGATTAAATTCTGACGAGGCACTCAATTATTGAGAATTTGAAGTTGGAGCATGAGGGAATTTGACAAACATTGAAGTAAGATAAAATTATCATTTACATGCTTCCCAGTATTTTTATCAAAGCATAAAAATGGAGACCATGACATGACCACTTAGGAGAAAAGTAGTTTTGTCTGCAGCACCTACCATTATTGCGATGAAGTGCCTGTAGTCGAACGGTAACGCTCCGTCTCCGCGCAGAAGGAAATCTTGTGTGCGTAGGAATGCCTCTAGATAGCTGGGGTGCAACCCCATTACCGTCGTTAAGTGGTCTAACCGGTTACTCTGCAGGAAGACATCGATGAATAACTCTTTGGCCTGGATCAAGGAAAAAGAGATCCAACGAAATAGTTAAAATAAACTTGTCAAATCAATTTCTGTTTTGTTGGGTTAATTTGAATTGGTAACAGCTGGCTGAATGCAGTACACGGTGTGTGTTTCTTCACATTTTCAAAATTGGGCTGGCGTTCTAAAAATCATGAAAAAATTTGTTTCAAAGAAACATGTGTTTCAAGCCACCTGTTATTTTTTAAGGACCATTTTCAATTTGTGGAAAGGACTATGTTAGAAATACCGAATAGCAACAACCGGCACTTGGTGCAGGCCAAGACCAGGGGAAGAGAAGCAATAGCCAGATGGTGGTCTCCCTTAACAACTAGTCCGCTGGCCAGATACCAGTTGAAACACCGGAGGACCAGTCAGACTTCACTCTAAGTGGTCCGGCTGACTAGTTCAGTGTTGAAAAGCATCTCTATTTAATACAAAGTATGGACAAGAGAAAAAGCTGGCGGACTAATGCAATGACAGGCTAGCTGGTCCTGCTGGCTAGGCACCGGTAAAATTAAGGGCAAACCCTTCTGCATTGGGGCATTATCATGAGTGAACAGCCACTATTATTATTGTGGTACACCCCATTACATGTACGAAGGCAGAAGTTTTTCTTCCCAAATTATTTGTCAGGTCAGTTTTTTCAAATCTTTGTCAATGCAGAATCAAAAGTACCTCAGCTGGTCAGATAAAAGATCTACAAAAAGTTAATCTGCTGCTCATAAGAATGTCCTTGTAAACAAAAAGTAATATTGGTTATGCAGGTATCTGCAGTATGTGTACTCGCACTCAAAGGGCAATTAATTTATTTTCAGACGTAAAAAAAAAGAAAAGAGTACTTTGTTCAATTAAAGTTTTTACAATCGTGTGGAAGCACTTTAACATCGTTACACAAAAACCATATCGCCTCCCGATACAGAACATTGTCACTGTAAATGTTTGACAGCGTTTAACACTCGGAGGTTTGCCATAACATGTACAGTGTAAATTGGGCTGCCTCATTTTACCAAGCTTAATCGCTCCTAACGAACTTTCCGATCGCCGTGAGTGCTCAGGGAGAATTTTGATAGGAAACACGGCCCGGAATTCTTGCTATTTTTAGCAGGAATTCACGCTGCATCAATTTGGCTGAAAGCTTCCCACAATGATTTTTTTTTTTTTAAGACGTTTCAAAAGCCGCAGCTTTCCTGCACTTTGCAGGAAGAGTGAAAGAATTATTGTACTGAAGCCGCTCAGGAGTGCTGTATTTTTGGTTTGTAATAAAATCCTGTCCCGTCCAGCAGTCCTCTCCAGCAGTCCTCTCCAGGGTGTAAATGTTCATTGATTTGACATTTCAGATTGCCACAGTTTAAGACTCCTGTTTGCTTGTTGGCAGGTTGGGGGGGGGGGGGGTAGTTGATTATTCTGTGACTTTCTGTGACCTTCGACATTGATGTCTGGCTTTTGCTATCTTTTTAATTTCTGAAGTACCCCTCGATGTCAATTTGTCATCAAATTTGGTGGAACACTGTATTTTTTTATCAACTTAAACTATGGTCTGTAGGTTCTCAGATAAAAGTTTTAACCACTGACAAGCGTCATTTCAAATTAAACCACATGGGGACCCTTTACGATGTGGCATGACTCAGTTTGCGTGTTGTATTTGTTCCAACCCAGGACTAACAAACCCGCCTATCTCCCCCTATAGGTCAGAATTGTCAGAGAAGGATTGCTTATCAATTGATCTGACATTGCCTAATCCCCACCCTTCAGGGTTGCTTCTTCCAATCTGGGACTGTACAACCACAAAAGGCAGGCCTGGCGTTTCATCTTTGAGAGGGCAAGGTCGTTTTTCATTTTGCAAAAGGCACTTTCATCGGAAAATCTTACTGTCTACGGGGAAACTTTTAAAGGGGCACCAAGGCCAAGAACAGGGGCCGTGGACTCCGTGTAATTCAAGGCCTGCGAAGGTAATTTTCTTTTGTCCTTGTCCTAACCTGTATGTGCTCCTTGCTCATACTGACCCATCACCTGAAGTCCCCACACGACAAATCTCGCTTGCGCCATTTTGGGAGTCGGTATCCCTGTTTGTCACTGTGCAGCGCGCATTTTAAGGTGATGCAAATTCATCTAAACACTCGACTATAACTCCCAAAAAAGGCAGGTCATTGGCAGACAGAAGCCTTGTGTAATATCAGCGCAATGATCATACCAGTGTAGGCTTTTGTATTTTCTAATGAGAGCTTATTTAGTTGTCTTCAAAGAGTGGCCTTGCCCCAACAGGAAATTCAATACTTTTATAATTAGATTCAAAGTGTGCCCAGCCTCTGTGTTCTTTGTCTCGGTGTTACAAGATCATACATGTCAGACAGTTTACTGAATGCTTCAATTCAATGAATGTCATGTCTCACCTTTTCATCTCGTCCATTCTGTGCTGCGGCAAACTGCAAATGAAAAAAGAAACAGAGGAGAGAAAAATAAAATTGTTACTTCGTACAGTCATACATGATAGATGTCCCACCGTAAGGACACGCACCCTTGGTAAGTTAAAAAACCACACATCCATTGTCCGAAGGGAACTCACCACTTTCAACTTTTTGCCACCAGAGGTCTTGTACATGTTGCTCTGATACGCTTTGGTTTAATTAACTTTTTTGAATCCACCGTATTCCAAACGAATCTAAAGTCAACACAGCAGCGGGCGACACACCATTCCGTGACGTCTCGCTTCATCACAATAACAAAAGAAACTCAATTTTTATAGTTTGGGTTTTAAGACTGAAAAAAAAGAAAGAAGAAACCCTGCCTGCAACATCAGCTGATCAGCAAGTGTCAGAAAACTGCCTGATCACGGCTTCTTAAATACAATACACATTGTCAAGCAACCACTAGGGGCTCAGGAAGGGGAAGCTTGTGATCAGAGAGGAACAAACGTTTTTTCAATATCTGGGGACATGGATCTCTCCCGTATCATGACTAAGACCTGGAGTGCCTGTCAACTCCACAGGAAAGTGGACGTTCCCTGGTGACTTGCTCTTAATTGAAGGTTGATTTGATCAAGACAAGCAGATATCCGTAACTTATTCCAAAGGAGAGAATTACCAAAACATAGGGAGAAGGAGAGGGGGGGATCTACACTGCCAGGTGTTTTTGTTTGGCCTTGAAGGGATGACCTTGACAAGGATGTGGGTAATTTTGAATCTGCGCGGATGACATTCACGTTGGACAGCTGATGCGGATTTATAAACAATGTCACCCAGTGGTAAACTTTTGAGTTACATGCAGTACCAACTACCATCGCCAGCTGCAGTCATGTTAGTCAGAGACCCTGCTCGCGACTGCAACAATACCAGTGGCTACCGGTGCAAGAAGGGTGCCAGACCATTTACACATCCACGCAGCGTTACACTTTATTTCATAATCCCCATCCTTTATTAAAGTGACGTTAGAAAACAAATATCATGCAACTAATTAACAAGCAAAATTCAACTAACCACTTATCCTTCTTCATATGTAAGTTCACATCACATGTCAACATTTATAATCATAATAATTGGTTCTTATCTAGCGCACATTTATACAATGTATCCTAGTAGTAACTAGATCAAGGCACTTTACAACATTATTATCCCTGTTAATCGGGCATACTTTTAGACCATTCCTTAAACTTTCTCAACTCCCTGGGGACCATACAACCCCAGGCTGCTAATTAAATCACCCCTCTCAGGTACCCATTTATAACACCTGGATTATGAGAAGTAATTATGGTCAAGTGCTTTGCTCAAGGACACAAGTGTCATAACCGGGAATCGAACCCACACTCCTAATGATTCAGGCTCCAGAAGTTGAGTCCGAGGCAGTAGATCGCTTGGCCACGACACACCACAAACTAAGGAAGTTCACAATGTAAGTACTTGATACTCCACAGGGCTCACAGCCCTTGTCTTGGCACCGATGCCCCTCAAAAAAAAGAAAAAAACGTTCCTCTAGATTTTCTCTCCAAAAAAAGTGCCCATTTCTCAAAGAAAGGGTTTTTACACCTCTGCAAGGTCCGTCCACACCCATAATATCAAATTCAGGGAATTTGATTTCATCTTGCAAGTTACGAAACACAATCTCTTTAAATAAAAGTAGAAATGTAATACTTAAGTTGGTACATTTCCAAGGGGAGCTTTCCCTAAACAAACTGATGTGCCAACACTTTCTGCAATAGTGATCCATCCATCCCCACCCCCTTGACACTTCACCTCCGCTCAAATTCAACCTTCCAATTTGTATACACTCTTGTAACCAAATCAATTTCCAATCACCAAGGCTCCCTTTACAAAACTCCTCCATTTCCCCCCTGGGTTATGGTGTTGATAATTTTTATATCTTGGTCAACTGCCAAGCGCATTCCGCTGGCTCTGACGTTGGGTAAAAGCCCCCCCCCCCCCTCGTCAGGTGTTTCAGCAGGTAGGGAGGGCCCCCGTGGGAGGTGCATGATGCAATCATGGGGCATTGTTAAAGGGAATTATTCAGCAGAGCTTCATCACATTCCTTCCCTCCCCAGTCTGTGCTTAGGCCATTAGTTTAGGGTCATGTTTACACCATGCAGCAGACAGTCTGAGGCTGCAGGGGTTTACCAGATCCTGCTGGTGTAAATTGGAGGGACAGTGTGCCTACAGCAAATGGGGATAGCATAATCCAAACACACAGTAAGGGAGGCTACTTTTATTGTAAACACCCAATAACAATAATTATAATACAGGGCATTCATTTTGGCACTCTACCAAGAACACAGCGCCTCACAATCAACAACAGAAATAAACAAACAGAAAGGAAGAACATAATTTAAATACAAACCGATCAAAAGCTGGGAAAAACATGGATTTCAACACAAATCCAACTCCCTGATTGACAGTTTGGCACAAACTGAACACTCTGGGCACTTGGATGCTTTTGAGTTTCCAATTGTAAAGTTCGGTCTTTGAAAAAGAGATTAAGTGGCCATTTGGCACCAGTTGAATGAACCTTCACGACGTCACAATGGAAATCCATTCAACTCTGATACAAACTCCACATCAGCAGGAGCGTCTCTTACCCTCAGTAGAGCTATTACGCATGTAGCAGGCCCTCGCTGTGCTCTAGAAACTGCATTTATTGACATTTGGGCCAAGGACGTTTCAAGTTGGTCAAGGGTAAGGCAGCATCCTGTAGTGTATTGATGCTCTGCGCAGGGGAGAAGTGTCAATGATCCAGATACACACACACAAGTTCAAACCAGCAGGACTGCGACATAAGCGTGATTTACAGGCATACACATTCACCATGTGTGGTATTATTCATTGGGAAGAAAGATTGGAGTGCTTGGGGTTGTGCCCTACTAATTGATCTTTTTTTTCTTCTTCTCCAAACCATGAATTCTTTAACATCCTTAAAAAAAACCTACCACTACCATGCGAAGTTCCCATTCCAAGATTAACTATTACCATTCTTTGAAAAAACACACCCATTGGCAAATTTGTTTTTCTTGAATGTAGATTTGGCGTTGCCGTTTTAATGATAACTAATAATAGCGTTTGTTAGCCAACATACACGAAAGTGTTCGGGAACAAATAAATGAAATGCTTGTAAACATCAAACAGTCAACACAACAAGTTTGATCACTGTCATTAACTTCCTCTTCTACCATGTATCATGTCTATGGCCCACAGGCCTGACACCCAGCTCTTGTCAGCGAAGGGAAGTTTTCTACTTGAACACCTCAAAGGGCACCAAGGCAATGATCTTAGACCTTGAGACAAATGCCTCCGTTGCTTCTGTGAAGTATAGCATAGGGCCTGGGCATCAGCAGGACAGGGCACAATTTCATCAAATGAGAGAAGATAGATCTTAAAAGATAAATGAGCCAATCTTAACTCTTTCTGTGCCCCCTTTTTTGAGTGTGTTTTGAACCAAAAATGACCAGCTTTTTGCGTTTTTTCAAAATTACTTTTTTAAAAGCCTTTCTCACCAAACAAAATGTATCTTGCTGATTTGTGTTGCCTTGGTACATCCCAAATAGTATTTCTTGAGTGATAATGCCCTCTCGTAATATATGGGTCAAACATGATGACACTTTAGTTTTTGAGTACATAAAAAAGATTGTAGGCCTACATGTACGACATTGGCACTGAAAGAGTTAATAATGATGTGACGTCACATTAGCATGGAACGTGCTTGGTGAAATCGATCGTTCTGGAATTTACTCTCTCGCAAGGGCAAGGTTGCCTGAGTGAAAGGCAGGCCCCCTCCATAGAGGGCAGCACAACAAAGATCACAGCTTTTCAGCCCTACGTAACTGTAAGTGAAATCGCAGGTGATGCGTGCATGCAAAATGCCAACACCCCTCAATAAAAACAGGCCAAGGAATTAACAATCACCATAGCCGCTTATCATCATGGAATCCTAATGACACACCACTGTGGAGCAATGCCCGCCAGCCCCTGAATATAGCAGATATATCCCATGCTCCAGTTCACATAGCCCAGGCTATGAAAACACAGCACAACCATAGGGGACTCTTCAAAGCTGCCTGTACGGCATTCACCAGTAATTGCAACATACGTCAGAGTGCAAATGGAATGATAAGTAGAGTGCGTACATTCACCTAAACCTCTTGTGGAGGTTTTTATTTAAGTACAGCTTTGTGGCCTGTGGGGTGTCTAGTGAAGATTAGGATTGAGAGAGCCCCCCCCCCTCCTCCCCCACCCCACCCCCACATGTATCAACAACAGTCAACACTGAGAAGGTATGATGGCACGAGGAAGTAATTAAAACAAAGCAGGCAATTAGTTAACGAGAAGAGATGACCTCAATCCTAATTCCAGCTGTTAATTCCTTCCATACGCCACACGTTTCTTTTTCAGTTTTAAATTAAAGTCCCAACTCCTGAAAACTGACGCAATGGTTTTTTTATTTTCCCAATGCTGACTTGATCAACCTCAGATTAGATTGGACATCAGGAACTGGTTTTTGGGAGGTTATCTGTCAAACGAAAACAAACTCTCAAAAGGTTATCTACACATCCAGCGATCAGTACAGTTGCACACGTCATTGCTACAAGCTTTAAAACACAGACTATTATCTTGAACCAATATAGCTTTCCTCGCCAGAACTTGAAATGAAGAATTGAAAACCAATTTGAGTTTCTTTCCCGAATTACAGCAACTTCTGATTGGTAATAGCACACGGCAGCGCCGCTGACATCTTGTCACGCTCCCCGGGTGCAATCTTAGTGAATTTTTGCAAATAACAAACTAGGATTCACTCTATTTACCAGCCTCAGTTTGCTTTGTGTACAAAGGGAATTGTTTTGACAAGAAGAAAATCAACTTAGTCTCATACCTCCTCACTTTACAACAAAATCCAACACCTTTATTGAAATCTACGCCCAAACTGCTGATCTCTGATTACGGTGAATATGTAAATCAACCAAATTAAAGGTAGAACTCAGTCCAACAGAATCAAACAAAACGTGCGGTTGGATCTTGATGGGTTGGGGATGGTTAGGGTCACTCCCTGGACGGCACTTATTAATAATTGTATTCACAGTCTCATTGGAAAAATGCGATCTGTAGGTGTGATGTACACGAACAAACTTTGATATTTGCGGGAAAAGCTTTCAGGATGTCCGTGTACGCCTCTGAGACGATCGAGATACACTAAGATCGATAATGCCCAAGGAGATGTCTCACTTAAAGTAAAAGGGATTATGCCCAGCTTGAAAAAAATATAAATATTGATTGAAGTTTAATCTTCAATAATGTGCACGTACAGTACATCGGGCATCAATGTTTAAAGTACCAACAATCTTGTAAGTGATGTTTGAAACTTTGCATGGTCTGAAAAGTAAGAAGTAACTATAACTAGTAAACTTGTGGGTGAAACCAACTGGGAGCACCTTTTAGGAGGAGTATTGGCGGAGAAGTGTTGGCTCTAAAAAGAGCTGGTGTGGTCTCGACGCTTCGAACAGTATACTCTGTCTTCACGTATCTTGTATTTTTGTTGTCCATTTTGCTAAGCCAGTGTTCTCCTTTAACGGTGCTCTGTTGGCTAAATGCCACTGGAGAACATTTCAAACTATTTGGGTAATTCTCCAGGTGGTCCCAATGACTGGAGCAGGCTGTCTTTCCTTAGACACATATAGACACATATGTAGTACTGCTCCTAATTTTGTTGACCTTAAAACAAAAGTGGCAACACCTCTCCAGGAATGATGCCATTCCTAAATAGTTCTTTTTGATTGGGCAATGGTCAAACACATTCAGCAGGGTGCAGAAAGGGAACAGGCAACTCTACGATCACCAATTTAAAGAGATAATCCCCACACCTCATAAGTCTGCCGCTGGCTTGGTTTTAATCAATAGCAGCAGCGGTTTAATCATGGAAGTAAAACATTAATAATCTACCGACTTCAAACTTATCATCAACTCCTCATCTTGATCCCAAAGCAAACAAAACCACAAGTCTGAACATGACCAGACCACAAGCAATGAATCCATCCCCCTCAAACAGTAAGAACGAATGATTCAAACTGCCCAACATAAAAATCAATTCTAAATTCAATCTATCCGACAGAAAAAAACTAATTATTCAAGCTACCACTGGGTTGTGCAACATGCAGCAAAATTTGATGAAGGGGGGAAGAAAAAAAAAGGACAGAAAAGGAAACCATTGCCTACGTTTTATCAGTCACGTCTACATGTGTATCATGTACACAGTGTGTATGTGTACATTACACACTGAACAATGACTGCACAAAGGTCAGTATGGGACCCTGGGTGGCTCCCTCAGTGGAAACGTCATGGAAAATTACCACAGAGCAGTGGTGTGTACAACTGCAGTGCGAATAATATGCACAGGGAGTCTTCCCCGCTTGACAGAAAACGCTTGACAGAGAACAGCAGAGAGAGAGAGAGAGAGAAAGAGGCTGGCAGGTAATGATTGACACCTGGCAGGCTGGATGTACAATCTGGGCACCAGCTTCTTTATTTAAAAATGTTGAGTTATTATAAAGTCAGTTGCAATTATTTCTTTAAAAAGTCCCCACACCATCTTTTTCCGTTGCAGTTATTTCTGACTATTATTGAGATTAAGGAATGGTACAAGTTTGGCATTCCCTTCAAGAAAATGCCCATCTTAGGTGCTTGTCAAGTAAGTGTTTAAAAACATTCTCGCAAAACTCTTCAGGCCAATTTTATAGCGCCGCTACACGAAAATATAAACTTGCTAAGCACGGGAGAAAAACCTTGGTTAGCTGCTCAGCAGTCTTGCAATTGTTTGTTACCGCACCCAAGCTTATTATTAGTTTTTTTGCTTACATGTGCGTGTAGGCACAGGTACATATACATGTAAGCACAGGTACATACATAGTCCAGATGACACTTAAAAATGCTTCTAGGGGTCAATGCATTCATCCAAAACTCATTGTCATCAAATCCTACTTTGCGTACGTGCAGCACGTTCTGCAACGAGCCTACACATTTCTGCTTGATCATTTTATCATTAAAATTATCTACAAGGCAAAACTTGTTTCACTCAAACAGTGCTCTGATAATTAAATCCATACAGGTCAGTGGTCCTACAAAAAAGTGTTGAAATCCCCAGATTAGGCAAGCACCCACTGATATTTCAAAACAACCCCCCTAGCCCGGTGTATGGCCTTGTAAACTGCACTGTCATAGGAAGCTTCCCCACCCACCAACACACCCACAGAATTAGCATAATATTGGCTTTGTGTCTCCCCCCAATGGGTACACCAGGGGACACACATCCCAGGCCCAGTTTCCACCCTTTTTCTCCCCTTCCTTTTTTATTTTGACACATTTGCACAATTAGAATACAATGACCTTCTGGTTACTTATCAGCCTATGGTGAGGGCCATTCAAATGATAACCGCCGCCAATATCTACACCTCTGCCTGTACTGACAGAGTGCAAAGTCTCTCAGCATACACCTGTACCTTGAATAGGAGGTTATTCTCTACAGATGTGACATTGGCAATCTTTTGGGAACTAAACTGTTACCCCCAACTAGGACAGGCAAGTGTTCAAAAAAAAAATTGTAAAAAAGAGAACAATTTAATCTGGTCTTTGCATGCTGTTACATGATACAGATTATTTACTGTCTAAAGTGCAGTTTGTTTTTACCTAGTACCTATGAGTTGCCTTTTTAAAGTTTGACTTAGCAGCATGCTGTGTTCTTGTAACATGCTGTGTGTCTTGGCCCTTTACTTGGTGCCCGCTTAAAAGTTTCCCATAGACTTTTAAATTTTCCAATGGAAGTGCCCTTTGCAAAAATGAAAATGGCCTCTTGCCCCCTCAAAGATGAAATTCTAGGCCAGTAAAAGATCAATCATAACCACAGCATCTTAGTCTTAAAGGTATTACACAGGATTGGCAAAGAAAAAAGAAAGCTTTACTCATCATTTGTGGCGTGTCGTGGCCGAGTGGATAAGATCACTGGACTCAAGCTCTGGTGTTTCTGATCAGCAGAGTGTGGGTTCGAGCCCCAGTCGTGACACTTGTGTCCTTAAGCAAGACACTTAACCATGATTGCTTCGTCCTTCGGATGGGACGTAAAGCCGTTGGTCCCGTGTGTTGTGTAACGCACGAAAAGAACCCAGTGCACTTATCGAAAAGAGAAGGGGTCCGCCCCGGTGTTCCTGGTTTGATCGGCTGCATATTGCGCCACAGCACCTTGTAAACCATTACAAGGTGCTATGTAAAGGAGTAGGTCTCATACTTCAAACGAAGCCCCAAATACCTTGCAGGAAAATACTGAATGTTAAGCGCTTAGAGGCTGGCCTGCAGTAGGCGCTATACAAATACAATATATTATTATTATTATTATTATTATGAATTTCATTTTACATACACTGTACATACAACCATTTTTCTCTGTGAAATATCCCTCTAAAACAAAGTCACATTCAAGAAGAATGTATCTGACAACCTAAAAAAACAACAAGAGCTGATTTCAACCAAAATTAATACAGCCCAAATTTTCACAGGTTTGTTATTTTCATGTATGGTTGATCACGCAAAACATGAACACTGTCTCCGGCTATTTTGTCAGCTCTACCAATCCTGTAAACACCTTTAAGGTTGGAATGCAATTGATGAAAAGCGTGTTTCCACGCACACAAACCATCCTTTACACTACAAATCTTCCATGACATGGATCTATCATACAAAAGCTTCTCAACTTGAGTAGAAAACACCACAATAAAGCGAACCACACAGTGATTTAAAAACCAATTTCTTCATACATGTATGTTACCAGCGCCGACAACAATGTCAGAGGATGACCCTTGATGTCAATGATTAGCCTATTTACATGGAGCCGGGTGGCGTGATGTGTGCGTGTGTCATGTATAATGTGCACGTACACTCAACTCTGGATTCTGCCCAACCACCAAGAATAGACACACAATGAACGCTTGAACAAAGGCTGGGAAAAGCCTCTGGGCAAACCGCATGTTGAATCATCTATTTTAAAGCTTACATGTAAGTGCAGATAAAAACCATTTAAGTTTCACTTTCCGGCTGACAGTGCCACACGCTGCTGGACTGTTTCTCATTTATAAAGAAGGGAATTCAAGGAAAGTCTTTTGGAAAGTCTCCGTGAGACTATGATACTGGGGCAACAGCTGATTTATAAATGAGACACCATTTTTCTTTTTTTTAAGTGTCGATATGTTTTCTTAATGTTAAACAGTGAAGCGGCATTCAGAAGTTTTACAAATTTACGAATTCGTCAATCAGTTAATTATTCTCTGATGCTCGTCTTTTTAGCTTTGTGAGCTCAGTGAAAAACTTTAGTTAATTAATCAATGCTTTAAGCAAGGCTTCATTATCTCTCAGACCTTGTTTAAATTAATTAAGTAAATTTCATTAGTTCTCTTCGCCGACAGTGTAGGCCTAATTTGTCTCATTTGTTTTCGTTAACTCTTCCCGGGGTGAGGCCAGAACTTTTAAAAATTGAGGTGTGTTGATGTTCTTTCACTAATAAAAGCTGTACAAATATTGACAAGTTTCAGGGATTAGGGTGTGATTAAGTAATCTCCAAACAATGTTTGATTCCTGAATGAGCAATTAATCCCTTAAGTCAACTAGGACTGGTACAGCCAACGAAACCTGTACACAGCCTTCACCAAACCATTTACAGGCATGGTACATCCCAAGGTAAAACAACAATAAAACTAACTTTTAAAAAGTTGTGGTTAACATCGAAGCACCTCATGAAGTACAACGTAAAAGAGGAAAAACGTCAACAAGAAAAAACATAAACAATTATGAGAGAGTTATGAAAATCAATCATTAAAACATGACAGCAAGGTTTTCCCTTCACTCGGGAGTAGTGAGCTTTTCGTTTCACTAGTCTCTAAGATTTTTCACAAGTCTATATTTCATATTAAATTGGATGCTTTTCAACACTGAGCTAGCCAGCAGGACCACATGAGAGAATTTTGACTGGTCCTCTGATGGTTTAAATCGGCCATTGGTCAGCGGGCCACTGTAAGTGAGACACTGAGCGATGCTTTCACAACATTCAGAAATTGTACTTATTTTTTGTTCTAAAGTTTGGAACACTCGAGTCCCAAATATCGCCCTCTTTTGAGTTGTAGGTCGTCGAAGATCTCCACAATCATTTCGAGAATGCAATGACTCACTTTTGACAAAACCTTTGTTGGAACAAACTTGTAGCACCAACATTCCATCCAGCCCAATTAAATTTTACGGGGCGTAAACAGGAAAAAAAAAAAATAAATACTGGACAGAAATAGGGGAACAACAGAGTGTCTGGACTTGTTTGGTTGACTCCGATACTGTCTCTGTAAGTGGCACCATGCTAAGGGTGGTTGAATTGGCAAAGAATCACCAAATACATCAATTTAAAAATGAAATAATGAAAGACCAACAGGACTGTTTGGGTGGGGTGACTCACCTCTGTCCGTCTGATAAACCCACTCGGCCCGTTGACACATTGCCTCGGCACCTTCACTCCTTTTTCCTGGAGACAAATAAAACACAAGTAGATTTTTTAGAAAATGAAAACAAAATGTTGAGGTGACTTTTTGGCAATAACAGGGTTCGCCCTTAGTTTTTTTTAGTGACTCGCCAGCTATAGCTTGTCCCTTCACTACCCCACCAGCTTCAATTTCAAATGCGACAGAGATACTGAAAACATTCAACTGGCCAGCTGGACCAATTGGAGTGGAGTTTGACTGGTCCTCATGTGTTCTGGCTTGCCACCACTGGAAGGTAGAATGCTATGCTGGACAAGGGGCCAAAATGTCAGAGCCTGGCTCACTACCTCAAGGCACTTAAAGGGGGGGGGGGGGTGAACGGCAGCAAAAAGGGACCCCAGAAATAAACACCTTGTGTCACAACAATGGGATGACTGGATGGGACAATGGATGGGCCCCCTGGCAGTAATTGTCCTCTGATCTCACACCAGACAATGGCTGACCTCAAAGTGACAGTAATCCAACTACATGATAAGTCCCATTTGTACACAATCTTACACTACATACAAGTACACACATATGTGGAACTTTTTCAGCAACATAGATTGAACATGTAAATTAGCTGATATTTTCTACACCCTGTGTACAGCATAAATCTTAAGACGACACAGAAGAGTGCATTAATTCAAACCCATCTTCTCAAGAAACAAACTCAAGGTGCTCGTCATGTTTGAAGACCCTAACTCAACCAGCCAAACGGAGTAACTTAAATGTCTTCACGTGTTGATGTCGTAGAGGTAAAACGATGATGAAACAACAGTAACGCACTCCTACGTGGGATGCACAGATTGTCCCAAAGAGCAACCTTCTTTTGACCTCTACCCGAGGGCGCCCTACTCAAATAGCGTCATGTGCATAAGGTTATCGTGAAACTGTAATCCAATTCCTGTATGGACTTAACAAGTTCTCCACAGAGAACAAAATGCACTTTATGGAAACTTTAATAAATGGGATACCACGGCGGCAATAGGCAGTCTGGGCAAATGGAGGCAAAAGGCGCGACAGTCAACTCCCTTAACGTTTTTTAATGACCAGCCAGCGGATTTGGTAATGCTTTTTCTTTTACCCAAGTAGTCTGCCAGTTTTTTCACCAGTCCATATTTTCTACGAAATAGGAATGCTTTTCAACACTAGAGAAGTCAGCCAGACTAACTCAAGAAAACTTTGGCTAGTTTTTTAACTAGCGTTTTGGCCAGCGGACCACTGTTGAGGGAGCACGCTGCCCAGACTTGTATGTTTTGTTACAAAACTCTGAAACCTCTCTGATGCTTGTTGATCATATTACCTTTACAATCATAAGGAATACTATGGGATGAAAACCTAGCACCCCTTCCTGGACAGCTGATCGCTTCTTTCCAGACAACAATAATTCAAGGGATGAACTAACAGAAATTGAACTTTCTTTGATTTGTTTTTCCCGACACAGTATTCACCAAAACGTCTCCAATTCACATACCATGTTCAATGAACTGCCGAGTGACAGCACTGACGTAATGACTTTTGTATTATCATAAAAGCAATGACATTTTACCATTTCAAAGAGGGAAATCACCTAACAGTACACAACAAACGCAATCAGGGGATTGTCTATTGGTGCGGAACCACCTGATCACAAACATAAAGCCTTATTGGGCTGAATGGTTTGCGGTGTGGTCAGGAATGAAACTCTTTCATTGATTGTGTAATAAACAGGAAACAAGGATATCCTGGTGGTTTCTGCTCAACTGCCATCCTGTTCACTCCAAAACTTTTCAACTTTTTAACCAAATGCTCTATTTTCTCAGAATCCAGACACAAAATCTGCTTAGCGACTCAGATTTGAGGACTAGAAAGTTGACAACTATTAAGTTACCCGAAATTCCGGAAAGAATAAAAAAGAACATGATATGACAAAAACAAATACACTGCTCCGGTATAACGTGGCAGTTGACAAAGCAGAGGAAAACATGCAAATCTAATGACACGACTGGCTTCCTTGAATGGGTGAATTGTCAGTTACAAAAGTCAGGCGTAAAACTCCATTTCACTGTATAAGAAAAACATGTTTGATCTCCAACGAACCACACTCTCTCTTGGGGAAAAAAAAATAGAAACCCTACATACATGCACACATGGTCACAACATTAATTAACCCACATTTAACAAACCTTTATACCATACATATGTCTAGTTCTACGAAACCATCGAGCAAATTCAACTATTCACTGCATAACTCCTTGGCAATGGACCTCTGTGCCAGACATTTTATTTTCTATAGAAATATTCTAATCAAGGGCATCAAGGCAGGGGTACCAAGGCAATGACCAGGGGCAGAAGGCTATTGCCAGAATGAAGGAAGGAGCAAAATGCGAAAAAACAAAACCTGTTTGTGCGCAACAATCAATACTTTGCTACCACATAAATCTTCTAGTGTTTATTTCTCAAAAAGGATGTTCTTTTGACAGCTCTGAAAACATCAGGAGCAGAACTTTCACTGCGAAGGCCAATGAGTTTGGAAAGATTTTTCTTTTAATAAAGTGAGCAATGTTTACATGTACCTCTTCCTACAATATTGTATGTACAAACTACTGGGACCAGTTTGGTAAGTTTCCTTGTTGAGTGGTAATTTTGGTGCGTGCTGTTTTTGTTTTCGTTTTGTTTTCCAAACTAGTTTTTTATACAATACATGTACTTCAAAATCGATAAAATAATCAATGTATTCCAATCAAAAATGTTTGGGTTTTAAAACCAAACATTTGTCTTTTTTAATGATCAGTAACATCCACGATGACATGGAATAAAAACAAAGTGTACATGTAGCCCTGGGAATTTATAAACCTTTGTTTATGAACAAAGATCTACATGTAGTTGCCAGAAAAGTCAGTTTGAAAAGTTAGTTTTGACTTAAGCCCGAGGGATGACGTAAATATACTGTAATTTCTTTTAGTTCCCAAAGTTTCTCACTTCAACTGCGGAAGTTTAAACTAGCTGAGAATTTCTTCCTTCTAATCTAAACGATGGAATGCAACTTGTTTTGAAATTTGTTGAAGAATTTGATGGTTTCTGTTTTGTTTTGATGCCATACAATTAAAAACAAAACATTGTTTCTAATTTCAAAAACCAGTTCTTGGGAGTTTAGACAACCCATATCTCACTCATTTGGTAGCATTATATCTTTCCAACTGTTGATGATGCTGCCCCTCTCTTTCATTTCATTATCATAGTCTTACCTGTAAACACTTCAAACACAACGTCGGTCTCGTCTTTAATTGTATATCTTCCAAAAACAATTTCTGCACCTCATTGTACGGGCTCTCGGCCCTTACTCTCTTCCCCATTATTCCAACTTTGGCTGGGCGTTTGTTCTTCTTCAGGGAGGATGTAGGATCCTTCAGTCCAAGTAAAACACTGTCTCCTTTTTGGTAAACCTCAACCATCACACACTCAACTCACTCCGGTTTTGCTGATGCTTATTGCTAGCTGCATGCAGTGTAGTAGTAGCAATACAGATCGCCTATTGCATCACTCACATCACACTGTCTCACATGTGGACCACTGGGGGAGGTTGTGTTCACATTCACCACTGCCTATTCACTAAAGTCAGCTGATTCTGTCCTTCTCTCTCTAGCTGATGACAGCTGACCTCTCTCATGAATAATGTATGAGTAAACCATCAGCCGATGTTATTGCTTGCATAGATACAGTGAGACCATGGTGATGCAATAGGGGAGTGCTTAGCCTACTTAGCATTGATTGGTCGGGAAATGCTGCATAATTCATGAGGAAGTGCTGGTATTATCTTGATGCTATCAAAATCATCCTTGCTTTACAAAATACAGGGAAGTCTGCCCTTAAAACTAAACAATTCTTACACTTTAATCCCAATGCAAATGTTACACCTATTAATTCTTACATTCACACTATTTGGGGGTGCAAGAGGACTCTATCATAAAACAAGGTTGCAATCACTTTGAGAAATGAAATCCAGACTGCATTTTGAGTCAGGTATTTGCCATCAAAGATATTCACAATCTGTTTAGCATAGCTATTACAACATAATTTGCATTGAAATGCATTGTTCCTTTCTCCATGGTAATGTCAAACTAAAATCACTAATTAGGCAGACGAATTTGTAATTTCTGGTTTCACTTTTGAGTCAAGTTATTGCTGTCCCAATGTCTGCAAACTGTAACATCAAACACCACTTTATCATTCCAGATTGTTTTAAATACATAATGAAGCCAACACAAATTTATGTGTGGTTGTAGTAATTCAAATGAAATAGAAGCAAAACTTACATGAAAGGCCACGTAGAAAAAACAAAATACATAGTTTAATCATCCCAGTTTTTTTGTTAAAGAGGTAGATGAGGGCCTTTACATATTTTAATAATTTTGTCAAGGAGAAAAGAGCCAAACTAAATTTTTGCTGGCTTTGTAGAACTTAGAAGTCTAAAATATGGGTATAAATTAAAGCAATTGCAAAAAAATGGTGCGAAAACGAAACAAATACATGACAAATTTAGTCTTTTGGGGGACAACAACAAAATAAACAGCGATTATAAAAAAGAAAGAATGGGGCTTCAAAAGAAAGATTGATGATGGGTATGATCAACTGGTGGATTTGTTTTACTTAGCCAAAAGGAAAAGGTGTTCTTGCCCCAACCAGAAAAAAAAATCCAGGCCTGCAAAATCCATTTACTAACTTGTTTCATTCTTCTATTTTATTTCATTATATTTTACTTTATTTATTTATTATTCGGATGGCCCATATCAAGTTTGCCAGGATTAATAACTTGATATGGCCCATTCCTTCTTTTTGTTTTACCCAGGATCTGAAATGTAGAGCGCTACATTACTGTCAGGCTAAAGGCCAAACCTTAATCAACTGTTTAATTGCCTAGACAAGGCACAAACTGACACCACAAAGGTCCAATCAGAGGCCAGACCAGCCCTGGGAATGACTGTTTATTCAAAAGTGAACAAGATGGTAATATTCATGAAACTGAGATAGTGAGAATCATGTTCAGCTCCAGATGTGCATATTTATGTCCACTCATGGTTGGGTTAACTTTGAATGCCCTTGCTCCTCTCTTTCATTTCAATTTCATTTTCATTTTTCATTCCATTTATTACTTTTGGTTGTGAAGCCAAGGACTCTCAGAAAAGTGAACTTAATCACTAATGCTAGCCAAGAACCCTATGGAGAGAAGACAAGGAAGGAAGTTTCAGTTTTAGATGTGGGAGGAAAACCCCAGAGAATTATTCCAGGGAAACCTACCAACCAGGTACATAAGGACTGAAAACCTAATCCACATAGGGCAACCGGCGGGATTCGAACCGGGGTCCCAGAGGTGAAAGGTGAGGAAAGGTATAGCCAACCCCACCCCCTAACATAAACATTGTTCAAGGTACATGCAGCCTATGCACACACCTTGAGAAGGGTGAACTTTAAAGATCCACAATAACAAGAACTGTGATCAATAGGCCCGTTCCATGCAACGACCAGAGAACCTGATTGGTCAGTCAGCAAAATGAATATTCATCTGGGTTGATAATGGCACAACAATGGTTGTTTACCCAGTTGGTTGGTGGTTGGTCCTTTCTCTATGGTTGGTTACACATAAACCACGAGAATGGACCCACACCACGGTCATGCATGGTCACCTGGATGAAGAGGCACCAGTGACAAGCCTGACAGCCTGTCTAGAATGACCACCATGGGTACACCATGGGTATACCCCTGCCCAGGGGTATACCGTGGGTACTCCATGGGTCCATGCACAATGATTCCACAGTACCACAAAAACCAGAACACACTGTATTTCCCTATGGGACCCAGCAGTGTGTGTGGACCCTTGATGATAGCATTAGCAGGGTCCTGGAGTTGAACAAACTTATTACATTGTGCTGCTCTGGGCTCCAGGTAAACAACTTTCTGGAGTGAACTGACAAAACAGAGCAACACAATTTACTTGGTGGAATCACCTGTAAATTGTCCATGTACGTACACATGTACACAGTACACTTTTGAATACAATTGCACTTCTTGACCTGACAAGCTCCTTCAACAAGTGAGATCAATAGCTCCATATGATAATGAATGAAAAACAAAGAAGAGATTGCAGAAAGAACACCCTGATTTCCAATGGTTGAGAAAGACCGTGGGTCAAAATAAAATAGCCACTGATGCACAAGAGCCATCTTAAAAAGCATACTGTACCTCATTGCATCTTTGGAAACTGAGTACAGTTAAAAACAAATCAAACTGCCAAGAGATGGGCACCATGCTATATGGTTAACATTTAACTACGCCAGGTTTTATAGCTGTGTACCGCATTGCTTTAAAATCAACGCGCCATGACAGTTTGCCAGCAAATTCAATTGAATCCAGAATACTTTGCGCGCCGATCACGTGGGCTATTAAGAACTTTTCTACAAGTAAACAAAACAAAATTCTACATTCCACACATTATAAAGCAAGAAGATCAGCTTGTGATGCACTAGTTATCAGGTGAGTTGGCCAAGACTGTGGAAAGAGTGGTAGTTTAAAACCAATTTTTTATTTTAACAAACAATATTAAAACCTTTCATGCAGCACATGTGTGCATAAAAATCTTATTAAAACCCATACAGGGCTGTATGGTACATGTGTAAACTGTAAATGAGCACCCAACAAATTCAAAAGTTACATGAAGGCGTATCTCTCTGCATACTTTACATTATATAGGCCTACATACTATGTTGTGTCTGCAATATATTGATTTTTTTATGATTGCATATTGAAAAACGATATCATGTGTCCTTGAAATCAATTCCAAACCTCATTGAGTAATCTTGCCTCCAATACATTTTCAAAACTGCAATGCAACTCTTGCATATGATATACCCAATGAAATACATATTTCATAACTTCAAAGAGAAACACACAAACAAAGCAAAAACCTCCCCATCCCATCCTTAGTATGTCAGCAGCATTGGGATGACTTATGTTGATGAGAAGGTTATGCCCAAGAAGTCCCTCAAGAGCACCAGGCTCTCAGAGCCCAAGATCAAAATTTATGACTTCAGTTCAGGATCTGTACAGGTCTGTGCATACTGTCCAGAGCACTATGCATAAAAAGCCAGCATTCCTGCCTGTCGCACTGCCAGGGTCAGGGTGCGGTAGCAGTGGAAAAGTACTGAGGTAAGAGAGTGGAAAAATACTGCAGTACCAGAGGAGGAGACCTGGCTGTGGTTATTTTGTATGCAACCAGACCTGTTTTATGTCAATCATGGGGTGATTCAATGGTGGGAAAGCTGATAAAATATTTCTCTCTTATAACAGAAAAAATGCCATGCAATTAGGCCTCTAAAAATAAATTTAAAAATAAACATTCATTGTTCTCTTCTTCTACATGTACATGTTCATATGTATTTTAACAACCAAAGGTTTTACTGCCTCCTCTATTGTCCCCGTTATTTGTTTTCATTTATTTTTTTCAAATTTACTCCGAGGTATGCGGGTAAAAATCTACAGTTACTAAAACATACTTTGTCCCTGAGTGACTTATTAAATATTAGATCAATTAATGAGAAAAAGTCTCCATTGTTGTTGGACTTGAAACTTTTCCCAGGCGCCTATTTCCCTGTTTTGCCCAGGATTCTACAAAGTAGATGAACTTTCACCAATTTAATGAAACAGATGTCATATCCTAATGCACACAATGAAGTCACATTTGAATTCAAGTTTATTGGATTCTGTACATTGTGTACATAAGATAACGTGTACTCCACCAACCGATAAAATAAAAAAGCAACCTGGCCAATAGAGGGCAGCTGTCAAGGTCATCAGGCAGAATTGTTTTTGTAATACATGTAGGTAGGTGCACAGTCTACGTGCACATTATGTGAAGATAACACCCTGAGGAGTGCCAAGAATGATGGTAACTTTACTTGGTGACCTGTAAAAATACCAAATTTTTAAATGTCAACAATTTTGACAAAAAATTTGTCTTTTGGAGATGGAATCCATCGTGACCTGTACATTTGAGTAAGTTTTCTCATAAGATTTGCCATGGAAAACCCCCCAGTTATGATCAGTGCATAAATGCTGTAGGCTAAATCTAAAAAAAAAAAACACATGTTGGATCATGGAGGTAAAATGATTGGATACAGTTTGAGAATGGAGGTCACTGTTGCACGATTGTTGTATATAAACAAGCCTTCAAGATGCTGTTCAATCACTTCCTCTCATTTGGCTGGGATAGACCTTATATGTACTGACGTCATCACGCAGCCATCTTAGAGGTTAAAAGATGACTCAACAATGGGAAAACGCACACCTTGAACGCGCGGCGCAGAGCGTCGGCCAATGAGAATCCTTCTTTTGACCTCTAGCCGAGGGCGCCCTACTCAAATGACGTCATGTGCATCAGGTCTAATGGGTCAACCCACCACAAGATTACAGTCTCAGCATAGCATCGCTGAAGGTCTGCATCGTAAAATTTACATCAGAGGTTGCCCTTAACTTTTTCAGTGACTGGTGGCCGGTAGGACGATATTTTAGCTTGTCGTTTCACTGGTTTCACTGGTCGGCCAGCCTTTTCACTAGTCCATATTTCATATTAAATAGAGAAGATTTTTAACGCTGCACTATCCTGCCAGACCACTTGAAGAGAATTTTGACTGGTCCTCGGGTGTTTTATCTATCATTTGACCAGCGCAGACCACGGTTACGGGAGACACTGTACATTTCTCCTATTACTGTCAGTCCATGTCATGCCTCCAGTGACAAACCCTGTTCCTTTTCTATATATATTATGATGCCGTCCATTCACCAACTACATGAGTACATAAAATACACTAATGTCAATACCACTGTCCTAATTCCACACTTTCTAAACTTATTGCATTGCTAATAATGTTTTGCAACTTCCTCATGTCAGGGTTCAAAATTAGCGGTCGCCCGGTCGCCAAATGCGAGTGAAAACAGCGGCGGGCGAGTCAAAACCCTTCCTTTACTAGCCCGCCGGGCGAGTCAAAAATTTGTTCCTTTTCACAATAAATGAGGGGTACAGTGGTAAAATCCCAGAGAGAGATTATTTATAAGTTCGTAAAATGGTTTGGGAAGTATTTACATTTGCTAGATTTAATGTGGCCGCGATCGCGATCGTTCATAAGTAAAACACGCACGCACGCACATAACCACATGGTAATGGTAGCGAGTATCCACAGGCCCCACAACGTTCGCTTGCCCGCCTGTAGTCCACGCATGCTCATAACCACATGGTAATGGTAGCGAGTATCCACAGGCCCCACAACATTCGCTCGCCCGCCTGTAGTCCACGCACGCACACAGCACATGGTGTATTGTACAGTACAACAGCAGGTCCAAAGTCCATCCTAACCAACATTCCGCACGCTGTGATTGGCCCGTTAAAAACTACATATTCATAAGAAAGCTTGGCTAGCCTCCAACTCTGTACACATTCACGAGACGAGTAAAGAAATGCTGCACATTGTGGCGCGCACGCCCGTGGATTCTGTACTGTACACAGCGTTGGGTTAAGGCTATTCCAGCATCGACATCGCCGATAGAGGGCGTTGCAGGGCAAAGTTCATTGCTTTTTTTTCTCCATCGTGCGTCGTCGATCGATCGTTAACACGAAGGTTTCATTGCAAAACAAGTTCTATAAAACCGATTCTCAAATCAAAAATCCATGAAAATGGTAGTTGATGAAAAAAGGATTATTAAGGGAAGAAATTAGGGGATAAGAAGGTCCAAAAACGGAAATTTCCGTGTGTGTGTGTGTGGTTTTTAAAAAAAAAAAATTTAAAATTTGTTTTTTTATGCTACGAAAATTGTGTGCATAACATACGGGCGAGTGAAAAAACTTGCGTGCGACCCAACATTTTGGTTGACTCGTCCGGCGGGCGAGTAGAAAAAAAAGTTAAGGGAAACCACTGCATGTATCGAAATCATGCAAAATCAAGAATCAAGAAGAGCCTGACCCAGAAAAATCAACTTTAGTAATTTGTTTTTAAAACTAGCTTCTCCACAATGGGAAACTTAGATAACCTCGCAGGAAGTGTTATTGCCAAATGCCAATACCTAGGAAGTGATATTTGAATCATGTCACAGATAGTAGGTCAACAGACAGGGCTTGGGAGGGGAAGTGAAGTAAAGACTGTCACCACAAAACAGTGTGGTCATCTTGTATTGTTTTTTTATGCCAATCAAATCAGCAACCAATCTGAAGAAAGGAAAGCAAAATCAGGCATAGTGTTGCCTCAGTATTGGCCACAACCTATGCATGTCACAGTTGAAAAATTGCTTGCCTTTTCAACTACCAGATTTCAGGTTTGTTAAATAGGCGGGTTCTGTTTATGAAATGAGAAATACATGTAAGCACTGCGTGAAATGGTGGCCATGGCAACAGCTACGGCTACGGCTTGATCGCCGTGTCTATACGCATTGAAGTATAGAACGTCCTAGGCAACACCCTTAGTCGTAGCCACAGCTGTAGCCGCCAAATGACCTAATTCAATCGACAGTGTCACACAAAAATCTTGCTCACCCTATTCATTTTTTGAATCACGTGCACTACGTGGTACATGTACACATGTAGAAGCGCACCATGCCTGTAGTTCTAAATGCATTTAGACTCCGAAAAAATGCAGACCATGGGCAGATCGTACACGTTGACATAAATGCCGGGGTAAATACATGTACAGGGAATCTGACGCAACGACAAGGCTGAAACAGTAAATTTCCCTTAAAATTACATGGCGCAACTGTAGCTGGGAAACTCCCCAAATTGAGACAGATTCCTGCTTCCTTACTCCCATAGACCCTTTGCATATGACATCACAAGCTCAAACAGCGCCCTCACTGAGCTCAATGGGCAACCTATCATTAGCTGAGAGTTGTGCAAGGCGCGAACGCACTTGTACATTTCCATTGTTTGGCCTCAGGGATGGGGGCCAATGCAGGGGGTCTATATAATTAGTTTTTCACACAAAATTGTTCCATTTGTTTGTCTGCTTTAGTGTACGGCATCTGACTTACTTCAAATGATAACAATGATACTATGTGTAGTACTAATGGAAAATTGTAGCAATTATAATACATGTACCACCGTAGACTGTGCAAGTCTAGCGCGAATGCGAACATTAAGACCTGTTGAAGAGCAAGTGTTAAAGCAATGCGCGTGGAACCAAAGTGGGTTTTAAAAAAACATGTTTGAGAATTTGCGAGACTTGCATAAAGTCCATTCTTCCAATTACTTTTCGAAATTTGCAATTGTGTCCCATTGCATAAAATAACCCTCAAATACAAAAAATAAACCTGTAAATGTACTACATGTACATGTACATGTATGTTCAATGCAGTGTGTGTGTATGAGGCCTACATGTATTTGATGCTTTCTCTGCAGTTCTGTGCAACCATATTTCAAAGTTGCCACACTTTCACAATGGTGAGAAAATTTATGACACTATTTGGTCAATTCACAAACAAGTAGTCTCTTCCAAAAATAGACTTCTCATCACAGTTTGGTTGCACCATGGAGTTTATAGCTCTATGGTTGCACTACACGTAGTTGGTGCTATTGTATGGATTTTAATGGGTTTTTTAATTGTTAAGTGCCCAGGAGCATGTTTCATGGATGGACTATATACATTTTCATTATTATTATTGTTATTATTATTACATTGGTTCAGAATCCTGCACAACATGTGGAGATTTGTTTTGTTCTTTTCTAAACACGTTGCAAACCTGTTGCAGACTAGTCCGTGAAGTGAACCTCAGCACTGTAATGAAACCTTAAATCTGCCTACCGCACAAGTACTGTTTCAAACATAATACAATGCAAGAAAACACTTTTTTTGCTAAGCATGCTAAGAGATCAAACTTTTAATTTCCTTCAGTTGGTCCTTCACAACCAACACCTTGATTGTGATAGTAAGATGAATGGAGACCTAGAGACAAAAAGAAAGTTTGGAACGATCCACCGGGAGTTGCTACCCCTGGACCCCTCAAAAAGTTCAGACACCTTCTTTTTCAATCCATTCAAGTTTGGATACCCTGTTTTCAAATCCTGCCTAAAAGCCAGAGGGAGGTTAGGGAGGGAGGTTAGGGAGGGGGGGGGGGGAGTAGGAAGGCGTTCCTTGATAATTTTGGTCCCTTGCAGACTAAACAATTGCAGCTGAGGTTTATGATTATGGTAGGTGATAAAAGAGGACTGTAGAGCCTAAGCCACTTTCATAGAGCTGGGTTCAGCACAGAAAATTGCTCAGCACAAAACAAATTTTGCTAACCAGAATAAGGTTACTGGCTAAGATACCATTTTCTACCTGTTTCACACCATGTTCATGTACTTGTACATGTAGGCTTATGCTAAGCATAAGAATGCATTAGACACAGGACATATTCATAAATTGAACATCAACATCATTTGACCTCTGGTGATCTGATAACATTATGACTTTGTTGTCACGTGGTCGTGAAGAGACCCAGATGAAATAATATTAGGACTAATATTTTACGAGTCTAAATATTTAGGTGCACTAGGGCAGTTAGCGGGACCCACGATACATACACTATACCTTCATGCAGCCAAACCATGATGCCAGAAACAAAAGGGCCAACACCTTCTTTTTTTTTCACAACAAGTGCTATGAGATGTTTCACATGCAACGCCCCTTTCAAAAATGACATCCCTTCTCCGAAAAAGCTTCTGTACAAACAAGTTTTGTTTTGGCCAGTTTTGTCTTTTCGTTAAAAAGAAATCAACTCCCTTGATCGAGACTGCACGGAATGAAAAAACAATAAAAAGCCAAAAGACAGAAAAGAAGAACCGAAAACACAAAAAAACAAGTGCTTGCATCTCTTGGAGGGATATTGACTTTCAACTGTGAGATTAAATGTCAGCCACTGATATTAAAAAAGTGAAACATCCCTCCTCAGGGGGCTAGACTTTTTAAAGTTACGGCTCTCCGAAATGACGCACCTGAAACAAGCATATTGAACCTTGGGGCCATAAAACGAGGAGACAGAGATGTTTGCAAGCAGTTTTCATTACGGCAAGTAATTTCCCTGACTCCGTGGTAAACCAAGCAAACATCACAGAGACAGATACTCATGTTGAAAGCAGCAGTGTTTAGAGGGTGGGTTTAGTTTTGTGTTGTTTTGTTAAGCTACCTTTCTATTGGCCGTTTGGATAAGTCAATTTAAATGTTTTTCTGTGCATAAAAGTGTCTGGTCGCTGAAAATTTTTACTGGACCAGGGGCTGATCTTAGATTAGAGCAAAGATTGATTTTAAGCTGTGTAACTGTAATCTTAATTGCTAAGCAAAGTGTGATGTCAGAAGAGAAATCATGCATGGTGATAATTGGAAACTCATAAAGATGAATCTAAGTACATGTATGTTGTGAAATCGTTGTTTTGAGCCCAGAATGAAGCAGTCTTGTGAACATTGGGCAAGCTGCAACATTTGGCGTAAGGCTTTCTGGCTTCCAAACTGTCCTTAATTTTCCACTTCACCAACATGTTCAGAGAAAGGCAGTGCGCCTCAACACGATTCGCAGCAAAAAAAAACCCACTTCTATTCAAATGCGGACAGAACAAAGGAAAGTGCAGCCATATGACCCAATCAATGGAACCTCCATTAGAGCAATTGCATGGCAACAAAAAGCATTATATGCAAATGACTAATTCTAACTTATTGAAAGGTAAATGCAATAACAAGTTTTCCTGTGTGATGATAACAGACAAGGCAGTTTATATCACCCAGGTCAGTGGGGGATTGGTCAGGTGGCTACTGGAGTGGCTCATTGTGTTGTACAGTGAAAGGCTGACTGACCTCTCTGTAATTGACTTTTAGATATTCTCACAGGTACACATGTACTACACATGTGTTAATGAAGTCACCTTGATCTGGTATCACATCTGGTACAGTACACAAGTACATGGCATCATGGGGGCGCCACGGAGGAAATATAGGTGTAACCATGGAGCAATCATATACAATGGAAAACTTAAACAACTGACTAATGACCATGCTATTCCATACATTTTTTTTTCCATGGCGGTATAAGGCCCCCATTCAATGTAATGCACAGGGCTCACCAGTGAATACAATCTGTGCACAAAGAAAATTGCCTAAACCACCACACCAGGGAATATTGTTTTCGCTACTCAAGAAATCCCGGGCAGAACTCTGTAACCTCCATGGTACTACCTCGGTACTGCAAGAGTTATAGACCTGTAAAATTATGCATTTTTATTGGCAGTACATAGAGATGAAAACATCATTAGGCATCCTGTACTGACTAGGTACAAGTAAGGCCTGTCAAGTGTCTGATGTTGTTATCGTAATCAATCAACGATGGTGATGTCAAATTCCATCCATTCATGTGACAAATTCGTACCAGAGAGGACATTCTTGTAATACGTTGCATAATATTTGCTTGTCAATCATGTTAAGAATGTCTGAGGGGGCAAAGTTTTTGTTTTTAAGTATCGGCCAAAATTTGCGTATCGGCACGCATTTCCCACGTATCGGCCCGATACGCTAGCTTGTGCATGGGGAGAACCCTGATGCAGCAGAGGATTCTGTTGCACTGTTTATGCCAGCCTTGGCACCAGGCAGTTTAGTTTACCCTGCACCAACTGAAGTGAGTATTGGACATGGGTTGACTGGTAAATGCAGGGAAATACAGGAACCTAAGACCAGTGAATTTTGTTTACAGTACAAAATGCACTGCAGTGTTCAGGAGTCTCTTGCTCTGATTGATTAATTGATCAACCTTAGTGTGTAGTTGACCCCTAGCTCTCCAGGTTGTCCTAAACAGGTTCAGCTTCCTGACCCACCCTGACCTAACAAGATCTCGGATGATCTTAGGATCCAATTTAACATTAGAAACAAATTATCCCACTGCTAATAGCAGGGTTTGCCTTTAACTTGTTTAGTGACCAGCAGTCCAGCAGGGCTAGTTAGTGTAGCTTGTCATTTTACCGGTCCATCAGCTTTTTCACTAGTCAATCTTTGAAATGAAACACTGAACTAACCAGCAGGACCACTTTGAAAAAATTCTGACTGGTCCTCGGGTGTTTTAACTAGCATTTGGCCAGCTGACCACTGTTAAGGGAAAGCGATGAATGGTTTTCAGTATACTCTGATTCAGAATCCATACCATACCAATCTCCTCTGGGTAAAAACCCATTTAAGATGGTATAGAAGAAGTGACATCACATGTTTACAAAAGAGCCACAGAGCCTGAACTTCCTAGCAGGCAAGATTTGTACACAGACACCCCCATTGGAAGAAAACGTCAACTCTTTCAATTCATGGAGATTGCACTGTCTGATTTTTATCAACTTGTGATATCAAGAAAGGGGGCACAGCTAAAAACTTGTTCAGTTGTTATTTTTTGTAACTCTTGAGTTTATGTGGATGTTTTAATGTAAAATTTCCCATATTTTGCCTGTCAGAAAAGACCAGGAATGTATGTGTACAAGGTCACTCTTTTTTACAATTATTTAGATAAAAATCATTGAATTTTAAAAGGCAAGTGACCCGCACTTCTTGGAGGCACTTCTTGGAGGCACTTCTTGGAGGCACTTCTTGGAGGCACTTCTTGGAGGCATGGTCAAGACCATTGTATTAAATGCCCATATGTAAAGCTGTGGACTGGACTTACCATTACACTGTAAGTGCTAGTGCCTCAAACTTGTACAGACAGCCAAACAAATGCACTACTACATGTACATGTAGGCCTACATGTAGTACAAATCATGCCCGACCAACACTAACTGCACAGCAATATCTTAAACACTGCATTTAAAACATTTTTAATTGTCACATTTTTTTTTTTTAGAGTGGTGGGGCATGGTGTGGTTTTTATGTACATGTAATTTACACTCTTCACGTCAGGAAACGGGATTTCATGGCACTTTCCAACGTGACAAATAAACTATTGTTTTGAGTTGAATTGAATAAGCCCCTTGCACTGGCTGCCACAGCTGAGGGTAAGAATGGAAACATGCAAGCTTGTATGCGTTTCGCACAGCTCTCAGCTAACGGAAACATGCAAGCTTGTACGCGTCACGCACAGCTCTCAGCCAATGACAGGTCTTCATTGGCCTCAGAGAGAGTGCTTTTTGAGGCCCATTGTGAAAGTTTGAATGCTTTGTACTTAGTCATCTGTAGACGTACTTTATTCTCCCAGTCAGAGCACAAATTTCATACATCATGAACATCATAAATAGGTTTATGCCAGTTTTTTTTAATAGATTTTGAAAACTAGAGGGTATCAATAAAGTTTAATGTACCGAACTGAACTCTTCCAATTGGACAATTGATGGTTAAGTACACCTTTGGTTTATAGAACCGTTCGATTATTTTCATCCTGTATAAATGTCAACATTTTTTTAAAGCCTAACCTATGAAAATTTCATATGAAAAGTTGGTAGCATTTTTGAGACAGCCGAATATCTGGAGTAGTTATGTCCACGCAGGAAGTATAATACGTAATCTGACAGAAACATTTCATGCTTAAATTGTTTCTCAGAATCCCTTCCTCTTAAACCACATTCCTTAGAGAGAGGTGGAATCGTTTCTCAAAACCTGATACACTATCAACAGCTGCAGTGCTTCTTACCAAGTAAGTTTTTATGGCCAGTAATTTTCGGAGTAATTACCAAAGGTATACCCTGCCTTAACTGTTTCATACATGAAAAGTTTCCTTTATACCTTAAGTACACATACTTTTTTTTCTCAGTAAACAGAGGACAAATTTCACCCATTTTGGAGATGAACATCACGTACAACAGTTTCTTAATTGTTTTTTTTTTTAACAAGAGGATATCAGTAAAATTTAAAGTACCATCCATACTCTTCGAAAGTAACAATATGTTTCAAACACGAAGCTCGGGGACAACAAAGGGCAAATTGTAAAGAAGACAAATTGTGATGTTGTGAGACATGTACTGTAGAATGTATGCTGTACAATGCGCATTGTCAAGTCCTGAATGCAATAATAGTTTATGGTTCCTAAATAAGCACCAAAAAAACTGTGTGAATTTGCTGCTATCATCACTTTTAACCACCCGGCAGTCTACATCTAAACGTGTTTTTGGTTTTTTTAGTTCAATTTAGTTCAAGTATTATCGTGATTTGACAGACCGAGGATGTCCTGACTTCGACTTTTCATACAAAACCGATGGGGATGCCGATAATTTTTTTTTTTTTTTAAACGTCCAAACAATGGGAATTTACAAACAATACAGGGCTGGAAAAATCACGTAGTGTTAGTGTTAAGATCCTTATTTATGACTTCTGGTATGTAACAGTAGAGAGATTTACTGACAGCAATTTTTGTGTGTGTCATGATTGTGTACACTACAGCACATTGTTTTTTTACATAACATGTAATGTGAGTACACTTGGCAAATCGAATTTGTTTTTAATTGTCCATTTATCACCCTTATCAACTGTCAAAAGCCAGCTCAAATAACCGCAGTATGTTTACAATATTCCACTCAAATGTCAATTTGCCCTTGAGAAACCTTTGCGGTCAGAGAGTATTACATGTACATGTATATATGCATTGTGGTACATTCAAAATCTATTAATAGAGTCATACATGGCATGATAATGTTTTTAGATAACAATGGATCATGACAAAAAAAGGTATATAGTCTGTGCAAATCTCGCGCATTTGGAAACAGGAAAAACAACTTGACTACATGTATGTATATTTATCAAAGAAATCAAATCTTGTACAATTATATTTATACAATTTTACAAAATTCTTGAAAGTAAAAATATCCATAGCAATTTGTTACAAATACAATTTTTATTTTTATATATTACAAACAATTGTTAAAATGAACATTAAAACAAAACCTTTGGACGAGGATGCTTATTTTTTAGCCACCCCAATTGCCAGTTATGCCAAAATTTGTACAAAATAGTTCTCGTTATTTTAATGTCATTTTGTTATTTTGCTTCTACGTACAATTACCAGGTATGGATTTTATCCCGACAATCGAAAAATACCTACACCAATATATAATACAGAGCCTTTAACAAGTTATGTGATTAATTAGTTACACACATGTATGTGAGTAACCAGTTTATGTAACCAGTTAATGTGAGTTTAACCAGATAAATGTGAGTAAGCAGTAAATTGACCCTTATGTCCTATTTTTCATGGAATCGCCCAACTGCACCTTTCAACAGTGTGAGAATGTACAGTAAGCAGATTTCTCAGAGAGTTAATGACCCAAATCAATATTGAGGGCAGTATACGTAGATGTCTCGTAAGGCTGGTACCGATAGTGTTTGGTTGATGTATAACATGGGAAGTGGCAGCAGAGGGATCACACTGAGGGGTTGCGACTTTTTTATTTCAAAAAGTATTCAAGTAAGAAACAGATTGATTCTAATCAGCGATCCAACACTTTTAAAACCAGTCCATTCGAAAAAGAAAGGAAAAAAGGGAAGCTTGTTCTACAAACCCAAATTCTCACCGAACTCCAGCCAGGACTGGGACTGTTGGATCCAAATTACATTAGAATTATTATTAACAGATGAACATACTATACAGCATGACAATGTGAAGTTGAGGTGAACAACAAGTCAGTCAACTATGGAACCCAGCGTGGTAGGGCTCTGCGGTCTCGTTCTAAGCACGGGTTCATTGCCTGGTCAACTCTCCGTCGTTGTAAGACTACTACAAAAACCACAACTTTACAGTCTTTGTAGGAAATAAAAAGTAAAGAAAATGCACACAGAATACAATAAGTAAGCATGCATGGGAGATTTGGGGCTATGGATCCATTGGGGGGCTTATGGCTATTGGGCCGATACGAAGTAATTTATTTTTTTTTATTACTAATTTCACAAAAATCGTCAAGAGAAATATGTTCACATTTAGAATGCTCCAGATTGCACATAGGGCTTTTAAAACCAAAAATAAACACCAAGTAAAAGAAATTCAGAGAACCTCGATTCAATTCGGCATCCTTTGGCCATACTTCAAAAATTTGGGTCCAGAATGCCCCACAGTTTTGAAAAACCCTAGGAGAACCCTGCTCTCCCTTCTGAAGTCCTCGTGAAATTCCCTCTTGAAATACAATGATTTTTTTTTTCTTCCAAAAGACAACAATACTCAGAAGTTATTATACTGGTAATGAAACCAAGGATGCCTCATAAGCGAACTTAATCACTATACATGTAGCTCGCAAACTTGAAGAAACCTGTAGCAAGGGTGCTCTGGTGCTTGCTATACATTATGTGAGCCAGAAACACCAGGCTTAACCCCTACACTTCCACGATAAGTGTTCCGGGTTCTTTTACGTGCAACCTACTAATCCTAAAACACGGAATCCACCGCTTAATGTCCCATCCAAAGGATGGTAAAGTATCTTGCTCAAGGACACAAGTGCCATGACTGGGACTCGAACCCAAACTCTGCTCACAAGAAACACCAGAGCTTGAGTCCGGTGCTCTTAACGCAACAAAGGCAAGAGCCATTGCTGACAAAAAGGTCTAAAACTAAGTGCAACATTTTTTAGGAGGTATTACAATCAAGATTTAAATGACATTTCCAACATCTAGTGAACCCCAGAGTTGAATAAATTAAAAACAGCTTGTTGGAACACTCCCATCAGTACCAGACAGGCTAGTAGTGGCAAAGAAGTAAATCGAAGAGCAAAAACCTTTTGTATCTGAAGAAAACAACAGTTTTTTCCCACAAAACCAGGCATAAAAGATACTGAATTCAGATGAGAGTCTGAATTTTCTCAGGCCTAACTTACACACCGTAGGCCCCTACTATTACTGTGCAGCTTCCAGAGTCCATCAATATTTTTACTATTGAGGGGCCGTTCAGAATTTAATCAATGTTTGAAAAAGAAAAATCTGGAAATCAAATTAAGTTTTCAATTTAAATAATAGAAACAATTTTTATACGGTAGAAAAAATACTGAAGCAGACTCTTCCACATCATCTGTCAACATCGATAGCCGACCTCCGCGCCCAATGGGGAGATGGCGTGAATTTTCTGAGGAGATGGTGTGAAATTAAAACAATCTGGGTTGGTCGACACCTGAAATGGTTTTCATGACTTTGGCACGTCCAGGTTTGCCATTAATGATGATCACAAATGTTTCAAAAATACTGAGAGCCAAAATCATCCAGAAAATTGGCTTTCCGACTCCTGTGGTCATATGAGATGAGGAATAGGCTGGTTATATCTTCAAGATCATCAAATCTCTCATTCCACTTACCTTATAGAAAGCAAGAAGTCTACTGCACTTCTCCCGCACATCGCTGAACGGACACTGATGAGCCAAGCGCAAGATTATCGTCAACGGCTGCAACAGGCTCTCAGTTAAACCGTCTCGGCAGTTGCCGGAGAGGCATCCCTCGATGAACACCTCGCTGTCTTCAAGGCTGTTTTGCTGAGACTCTGGGAGCTGCTCGAGGATGCTTTCATGGATGGATGCGAGGCAAGATGCGAGTTGTTCAAGGGTGTTGAGACGGGAGGTGCTTTCTCGGGTGGAGAGCCTCTGCAGCAGCCAGCGCGCCTGTGCTGCCGAGCCCTCCTGGACAGCCATTTGGTCTGCGAGTCTTTGGATTTGGTTAAGTAGCGTTTCCTTCAAGGAGACCGGTTCCTGTAATGCATCAAGAAGCGAAATCGAAGAGTTTAATTCGGAGGTCGCAGGTTCAAATCCCACTCCAGTAAATTAATTACATGTAATTAAAATCTACCCAGTCAATACTTTGCGGTTTATTAATCAATATTTGAAATGAAAGTTGCATCCCCTTGAGGGTGATCCCTCTGCTGCCGTTTCCCAGGTTGTATCGTAAACTTGGGTGTAATCAATATGGCAATAAGGCAGTTACAGACAGGTTGAATGGCTTCTGACTGGTACCCCTGAACAAAGATAATTAGGGAAACCGCCAACAATAGGGCTAGATGGTTCAGTTTGTATAGAGCGCTGGCTTGTTAATCCGAAGGTCGCAGGTTCAAATTCTGCTAGCTACTAAATTGTTCTTTGTTCAACTCAAAATTTATAAGAATTTAATATGAACTATACATGCTATCAATCATGGGGACAAAAAATAATACTTTCAATATACATGTAGTCTCAATAAACAAAGATATTGACTAATAGGGTGACCGCCAACATAGGGCTGGATAGCTCAGTTGGTAGAGCGCCGGTACGTTAATCCGGAGGTCGTTGGTTCAAGTCCCGCTCCAGTCAATTTTTCTTTGTTCACACCCAAATTATAAAAAAATTTACCCAGTCAGTTTGCTTTGTGGTTTATCTTAATGAATAAATAAGTATCACATACTGGAGTCAGAGCCATCCCAGTGCCGATATTCCAGAGAAATAATCTCATCTGACATACAGTACTGTACAGTACCTGCGGGTGTTTTTTAAAAGTGAGCATTATTGTTAAAATTATTATTTCAAGACCTCCAGCTATCCCAAATAAGCCTCTGAGTGTGCATAAAATCCCAGTCATGGAGCGTAATCCTTTTTACAATATTTGTTATGTGGTTCATACATGTACATGTACTTCAAAGGTTTTCTGGTTGGATAAAGATCCCAGGTACATGTATGTGTATAATGGTGTGGTGCCCCTTCAAAAAAATTCTCACAGACTTTCAGAGTGCGTTACGGTTATATTATAACTCCAACACTGCCAATGGCTTTCCAAAAACAAAACAGTGAACAACATTTAATTGCTTCTCTTTGCTGAAAGGTGTTCTAACATTGTGAGGGTATCGGTTGTAAATTTTGTTCAGAAACATTTTGGGTGTGGCTCTACACTGTACATTTTTACATTGTACTTCAGGTTGAATATTTTACTTGGTACAGTTCCCAGAACACCTACGCAAATTCAATCAAAATAGAAAACGAGGACACAAACATTGAATTGTTATATGAAAACAGGTCATGCTTGAATGCAACTGAATCAGATAATTTCCAAAGATGGGCGGGGGGGGGGGGGGGATTGAATTGACGCAATATCGCTACGATCGAGATCCTTGGTGAGAAAAACAAATAGGAACGATCGATTTTCGGAAGCAGACTTGATGTGCGAATATTAAACAGCAGGATACATTGTACATCAGGCCTGAGGACAGTGATTTCAGTGTCAGGTCAGCAAACTTATGACGATCAAGTGCGGCAGTCTTGCGTTTTTCAATTGGATAATAATACCACATCAGGTGTATGAGATCTTTTTTTAAAAACCAATTACATGATTGTAAATGTTGACTTTGACAAATATCTTTCAAATGCGTTGAGAATCCAAATATTTAACCATAAAACAAATTTTCAAACCAGTTTATGTGTTAAACTGCGCAGACATTTTGTTCATTTAGATTCTGGTCCAGGGTCATTGCGTATCAAATCACCCTAGGCTACCCTCTTCAAATTTGCTCAAATTTAATATATATGGGGTAATTTTGGCTCAACAAGCTGAAATTTCAAACTTCAGCTCCAACCGGTAAATGTTTTTTTGCGCTACGGTGTGCCCTTGCTTGATTTCGGTCAAATTGAGCCCGACCGCCAATATTCAAACGACCATAAATCGATAACCACTGGGTCAAATTGGTTGGTACATGTATTTGCATTTTTGGAAAGGAAAGATATAACCCCTGTTTGGATAAATCCTGGGAAAACCTTGACAAACAAGTAAATATATACTGTGACATGTACATTGTATGCAGTTGGGTTAATGTATTACACCTGTTGGGAATGGGAAGGGGGGGGTGAAGACTGAGAGAATGTCACTCTTGTAGCAACCTATCCAAAGAGAACAGCATTTGGCTGTGACATTTTGGGCACATGGGGCCCTATGTTTTTAGTTTTTCCTTTGTCTGGGATCAAACATTAATTAACAACAAAAGTGCAATTTTGATTTATAGCAATGTTTGATGGTGGGACAGGAAGCTTTGAGCAAATTTCAATCCTTCAAATTAATCACAAGAAAAGTGTTCAACCATTAAGCAATGATGGATGCCATGAGACTGTCCCCCATTGGTTAACACTTTACAGTAATACAAGATGTACTTATACAATGTATGCAAGTAGTGTACTGAAAAGTCAGGGATGAGGTTTGACGAGTTTGACAATTCCTGAAAAACTACTTGCAGAGTCAGGGTTCCCCTTTATTCTAGACCCAGAACCTTTCAGATGATACAATTCAGGAGGTTAAACAGACTCTGTGCATCACCAAGAGACTGCATACGTCTTTCAAGAAATTTTGAAGGCTCAATGGAACTTTGAGAAAATTCTCCTGAATCAGGAGGAATCCTGAAAAATCACATGCCTGTTCAAGTAGTGTGGAATGGATGCTTGTAAATGTCATTACATAGATGATGTGCTCCAGTGATCTGTATACATTTACATTAGTTCTCCTGGCACTTTATTTGAGCTTGTCATCACCTACAAAACTTCACAAGCTAACAAGTTAAATGTACTTGTGAAGGCTGGCTTGGGGCTGGCAGTTTATTTACAATCTATCATGTCTATAGTACAGTTCATACACATTGTACTATGTGACCTGAGAAGGGTTATACATGTATGTAGCTCAAATTACTTTTGTATATTTCCATATTTCTCACCAAAGGATGATGGGAATGGGAGCCTGGATTGGATGGATGGGGGGGGGGGGGGGGGGGAGGCCTCCACAAAGGATGAGCTCATAAATACACAATGTACAGTACACCCACAGTGAGACCATACCAGTGAGTGTACTTTACACAGTTTGTGGACACTGATGTGCCGACAAAGTAGATGTTTTTGCTTTGCTTTAATCTGGGCTGCATAAACTGCTCATGAAAACGGTTAAGGAGACATTGTGTAAATGCCATCAGGGGCACCAGGGCTCCTCGATAATTTCTACACAGTTTCAGTAAATTGTTTGTATTTGATTGAACATTGTTGAACAAGCACTCAGAGAAGATTGATTTCATTTGTATGATACTCAATGGAATTGTATTTACCCTGGCAGACTCAAAGTCAACATTTGAACATCAGTCCTTTCTGTTGAAGATATTTCACAGCGAGGTAATAATTATTCAATTGAAAAACAAAAGACCTGCTACTCTTGTCCGGTCATGAGTTTACTGGCCTGGGGCTAAAATCACTGGCCTCGGGCCTGCGGTCCAGTGTCAAATCCGAGCCCTGTGCACTACAGGTCTCGAAATAACCCACGGCACAGACAGCAATTGCCGTGGTGCCCTGTGGCTTTTGCTGTGGTGCCCTTTGCAAAGTTCCAATACAGATTTAAATTTTCCTCATATGAGAGTGCCCCTTACCAGAGGATAATTGCCATGCCCCTCCAAAAGCGAAGTCCAAGGCCTGCACTAGGTGTATGACGGGAATAAAAACTCTCTCCATTGTACCCTTTAATCCTGTTTAACTTTGGGGTTAAATGTTGTGTGTTTTTATTTAAAAGGCCAAAGAAATTTCCCATACAGGGACAATAAAGTTTGTATGTATTGTAAAAATATTGTTTTTAAATAGAATTTACAATATTTTTGTCTGAAAATATTAGAAATAACTAAATTCAGCATTTTCCTTTAACAGTGGTCCGCTTGCCAATGCTAGTTAAACATCTGCAAGGACTGGTCAAAATTCTCTCCAAGTACATGTAGTCCAGCTGGCTGGCTCAGTGTAGAAAAGCATCCCCAACGGCCCTATACAATATAAACCATGGACCAGTGAAAAAGATGATGGATGAGTGAAACGAAAACAGGTCCTGCCAGCTAGTCGTTGAAAAAGTTAAGAGCAAAACCTGACACCATTTTGATTTGCCAAAGCAAACTTTTAAAAAATAACACTTTGCAAAAAAAAATATCTCCTTCCTCCCCTGCCAACTAAGAGTTATTTTCCCCAAAAACTTTAAACCACATCAACTGATGACGTTTTCAGTTTAGTTGTGATGGTGTATTTTAAAACCACAGCAATTGAAATAATGTGTTTGACCAGTAACCAATATTAATCCAGCAACTTTGTTTTCTTTTCTTTACAGAGGGCCTACATGTAAGGTGTAGCCTATTACTTGCACCTGATGCATTACCCTAGTTTGAAGCATTGCCAAGTAGTTCCTGAACAATAAAACCAGTATTTAGATTTGTTTTGTCCGCTGTAAAAACGTGGCAAAAAGCCAAGAAGTGCATTCAAAAAGGCTTGTAAGGGAGAGGAATTGTTGGCCAACTTATCCCCAGTTCTCTTCACACTTTATACGAGTGATCTCAGATGTAAAATATGCAGATGATACTTCGTTAACAGGTTTCATTACTTATTGAATTATTTACAGGTTTTATATTGATGTTTTATTTATTTTCATTATATATAAATTGTACGCTGTTTTATATATGTATTTTATTTATTTATTATTTTTATTTTATTTTTTTTAATTTTTTTTTTTGGTTTTCTTAAATTAATGGTTTTCTTAAATATTTATATATTTATGAATTTATTTTATTGAATGTTTTCAGTACTTTCATATTTATTTTTTTATTATTTCTTATTTGATGATGCCTATTAGTGGCGGTTAACCGCTGTTGGTTATCAATAAATAAATAAATAAAATAAATAAAAACTAGACATATTGCATTTGTGCACAAATGCCAAGCTGTTTCGCCTTAACTTTTTGAAATTAATCAACTGAATATGAAAGTTTTTTGTATTCAAAGCAGTTATGACGTATCAATCCTGTTTAAAAAAGAATTTGGATTATTATACCACGTTTTGTTAGCAATTTATGAAAAAATCATAAAAAATCATGTGATGACGTCATCATGACGTCATTTTAAAATTTACAAGAACTTGCCAATATCTAACGACCTACCAAGTTTCAACATGATCGCACTTATACTTCGGGAGATATATGACTTCAAAAAATGCACCTTTAATGCCGCATCACGTGACCCCTGATGACGTCATTGATCTGAAACTTCACACATATGATGGCTGCCTGACGGTCAACATGTGTGTAAATTTTGAAGTGATTACACAAAACTTCCCCACACACATCTTCAAAAAGTCCATTTTGATCAGTTTTCAACCTGCCGCTAGAGGGCGCTCTTGTGTGTTGTGACGTCATCGGTATTTTTTTTAATTGCCCACCCTTGCCAGACAATAACATTGTTGAAAGCAACTTCATAAGTATTTCCACTTTTGAATAACAAGGCACTTCCTGTTTCGACCGGAAGTAGAGGTCATGTAAGGTCACGCACACTGAATAAAATGAAGACCTAATTTATCCCCACCCAATCCCGCAAACAGAAACCTACGGTCTTTTGTGGTTGATTTGATATAGATTTTCAAACATTTAAAATAGAAACCTTTAAGATGACGTCACATGACTGGTGATGACGTCATTATGACATCATTGTTTTAGGATCATTATTGCACCAATGCCTTTCATCACTGAAAGTTTCATTGCAATTGCTCTTTGGGAACTATGCAAAAGGCCGCTTAGAACGAACGTGTGTTATCTCAATGGCTTTTTTTACTGAAACAGACAAATAACTTTAACGAAAACAAGAGCTGTTCCGCTGCGCTACGCTGCGAAACAGCTAATAAAAAAAGAGGGTAAGTTTATTCTGCAGTGCGGAGAAAATGTTCTGGTCTTGAATGCACAAAAAACTAAGGGAATTGACTTTGATTTTCGGAAAAACAGAAAAAGATCAATTCTTGGAACATTAATGGTATTGATATTGAAATTATCACCGAGTATAGGGACTTATATTAATAGCAATTTAAACTGGAATGTTAATTGTGTTCTCAGGCGAATCAGCGGACTTGTTTTCAGAGGAAACTCAAGCTATTATTAAACATTGACAGTGATATAATCAGGATGTTTTACCAAAGTGTCATTCAATCTGTTATTGTATTCTCTTGTATTGCATGGGTTGATGGTCTGTCTGTGGGTAATCTGAATAAAATCAACAGAGCACCAAAACTGCTAATTGAAGCTCTAATGACTAAACTTAAAACAATACAACTTGATATATCCCATCCACTTCATTCACTTAATAAGTCAGGTAGATTACGACAACTCAAATCCAACACTAACTGTCATGGCGTCTCTTTCGTACCAAGTGCAATTTCTTGTTTTAACGACAGTTTTATTAGATGACCTGTTTTTATTGTTATTTTAGCTGCTCGTCTTTGCCCCTTCCTTATTCGTGTTCCCCTTGGCCTTTCCCACACCCATGTTTGTTTCCCCTCCCTTCCCCCTCCTCATTCTCAATCTTTCCTTGTTTCTTCCCAATGTCATTTCCCTTTTTGCCTCCACTCGTTCCCTTTTAGTGTTTCCCTCCCCGTCACCCCTCACTCTTTCTCCTCCCCCCCTCCCACTATAGTGTTTTAGTCATGCACTGGCCATTTGCATCTTGAATTTCTTGTTTTTTAATTACTTCCCTTGTTGTTAGTGTTTTTATTTTATTGTCTTGTTTAAATATATCGTGATTATTTTTCACTATATCGTTACTTTTCGGGTAATATTTTTAAATGTGCTGCTGCAAACCGAGGTAACGATTTTCATGCTGGCATGATAAATAAATAATTGAATTGAATTGATAACCAACCAATGAAAAACGTGGCATCTTTTTAAAAAACCACCATTGTAAATATATTTTTTTAATTTTAAGAAGTGGTTGTTTACAAGTTTTTCATCCCAAAGTAAACAACATTATAAAGGTGTATCATACAGTGCAAGTGGATTTGTTGTCATAGACACTAGATCAAGGTGAAATCCTAAAGTTACAGTTGTCCTCCAATCCTCCATGAAGCTAACTTTAGGAAAATTGTTGAAGTTCATCTAAGTTGTTTTTTGGAAGAGTTAATTTATTTCCATTCCCTGTCTAGTTAACCAAGATCTTCGATATTTTCATAAAATCCATTTTGGTTTTTTAAATACAAGAGCAATTTCAGTTTTTGATTTATCCAGCATTTTGTGCATGCACGTACAGTATCCATGCTGAACAAATTTCAATAAGAACGTTCACGGTATTGCAAACACATGAAACATGCACTATTTTGTTCAATAGGCAGGTGTGTTTATTTCGAACACTCAGTGCCATTTGCGACTTGCCGCTCGAACCTTAAGTTTGAGCATCGAATGGCTGACAGCAACAAATGTGTTCAAAATTAGAAATCTACCACTTAAACAAGATTGCGCATACGAAATGAAAGTGCTTTTGCAGCAACTAAGCAACAGGGAACTTTGGGGGATCTTAAAATGCTATTGTCTTTACTTTTGACATACTTGGTCAGCCTAAAATGGTACAACCTTTCAGATACAAAATAATAACATTAAGCCCAAATAAAAAAAACACCAGTTGATCGTCGTCGCCCTCATCCTTGTTTTTATGATGCATCCGCCGCCCCCCTCCCCCCGAAAAAAAAGATAAAAAGGCCCTCATGACCTCATCCTCCTCCATCAACTGCTAATGTAAGTTGTATTTTTACTCGTCCTTACAATAACATTAAGTGGCTTAACACTTAGCCCCTGCCCCCTGACGCCAGTCTCAATTTTGTCGCGATGTATGTAACCATCAACGGAGCTGTCCAACCTGGGCTAGCCTACTTTTTATAATTTATACACTGACCGAGTGTCGTTACTGTTTATTTTTAGGCCTGCATTTTATTTAAGAAATTTACTGCAAAATTTACAAAAAAATATATTTTTGTAAACAAACCTCCAATACTTGGTCATAATAAAATTATCAGCAGTACTAGCAGTAGCACTTTATTCCAAAGGTTTGCTTCACGCACTTCTCTAAAGACTTTAGTTGTTAATAAAGACTAACACTTAAAACGAGACGAATACCAAATTCCAATAACACAATAGGTTAAGGGTTTTTTCGCGAAATGGGGAACCGAGGTCGAGGAAGTAAAACAAAAAAACAAGTTCTAAATACGTTAATAACGACTTGTACGTAAAACAAAAAAAGTGCAGTCAATATTAAACAAGGATTTTAGTCCATGGAGAAATTAATAGTATGTAAAGTAATAGTAAGTGACTGAAATGTTATCAAAAAATTGTCGTGAGTCGTTACGGTCGCCCCCGCCGTCCCCGGCTAGCACTAGCAGGCGAACCTGATGTATGTCCGGCCCATAATGTCATCAAAGAGTAGCGCGCCGGTTTAAATTTAGCGGTAACACCAGAGCATTGGAGTTTTGCACAATTTATCACCCCAAAATCGTGGTACAAGTTCCCTCACTGGCAAGGCCTAATAGTAGACAATCATCTCAACTTACCTTGTTTGTCCTTAATGGAAGAATTGTCGGGAAAGTCCGGTTTTATTGTTCAAAAACACATTGAAATTGTGCCGGTAAGACTTCGCTTATTGAGCTCAGGTGGATGACAACGGAAAATTCCATTCGCTCGCCACTGATTTTTTTCGTAGTGTAGTTCACGTTGCGCGCATGTTGAGCAGCCGACAATTACACAAGTGAAGTTGAAATAGCCAGTCATTAGCATAATTTATGCAACCTTTTGATAACACACCTCCAAAACTGACCAATCGACGTGAAGTATTGATTTGACCTCACCACCTCTGAACCCTGGGGGTAGTGTCACCGTGTGATTTCATCATAGCTAGCTAGCTGCTGCATGTTCGAACACACACATAGACAAGACGTTCATTCATGAAGTGTACGCTTACGTGAGAGAGATGATGCAACATTCACAGTCCTTCACAGGATGCTGTACAGTCGCGAATTATTGACATGTACATTGTCATTAGATCTATAGATCAATATGAATTTAAATTTACCCCAAATGTGTTTTTGTACTATTGTTAAGAGTTTATTTATTTACTTCTCTTGATTGAGTTATACTACTGTACGTTTATTTAACAACAACATAAATCAGTAAACAACAATAAGAAAAGGCTGGTATTACACAAGGAAGTCATAGGATTTCAGAATTAAAACTAAACAAATACATAAATACAGATAATAAACACAGCATGATATAATCACGTGAGTTGAAGGATCAGAACAATGGGACTTGATGAAAATTATTCATTAAATTGTTTTTAAATTTATTTGTTTAATTATATTTTTGTGTATTCATTTATGCTTATTTATTTTATTTTTATTCGTTCATACTTTAGTTGTACAAATACATTTATGTTATATTTATTATTTATTTGTTTGTTCATTAATTTTTTTATTTACCATGATTACAACCTTTCAAATCGGCTCATTTGAAGTTTAACGAACAGACAAATCCAAAACGCGCACTCTTCCCAATCATGTCTTCTGTTTACAGAGAATCATAAACTTATAGTTTATTTACTTTTCAATATTTATATTTTATTTGTATATAACATAAACTTATTTATTTAATTTTTTTAATGTTATTTATTATTATTATTATTATTATTATTAATTTTTGATATATATATTTTTTATTAATTATATGTTTATTAATTAAATCATCGGGTTTGTTTTCATTTGTTTGATCCTAAGTTTAAATATTTACAATAAAACAAACCTGTGAACATTTCATTTCAAAAGGTGGTATTATTTTTAAGATGTCGCTCAGAGCGGTTAATGTCCGACGGCGGGAAGAACAATCCGTTACTGGAATACACAATCTGAGAAAAACGTAACTGACAGTAGGGGGGCTAACGTTTCTGATATTGAACATTTTGGGGATAAAGACTAATATCTTTTTACATAACCACATTACTTCGAAGTGAAATGATTCTCAAAATACTTCATACTATCAAAAGCTGTACTTCTAAGTAAAGTAAGTTTACCAACGTATACCTTCCATTTTAATAACGATTTGGATATAAATCAGCATTACGTTAACAAACAAAAAAACGCCAAATCCCCAAAAACAAAACAAACAAACAATCTGAGAAACAACCTTTAAAATCATATGCCTCTATATACTTTCCCCACTTCAGGGTCTTCCGATATAGGGAAACAAAACAATCCTCAATTAGTCCTAATGAAGCGACATAACCCCAGCTTCCGCTAGATTGTCATTAGGTTTATAGTTCGGCCGGAGAAAGAAGTCTGATTCCTTTCCTCCTACGCATCATCCTCGGTGTTTATTACTACTTTTCTCATTGAAGGTTTAAAGAGCGTCAACTCATTAGACGTTTTTTAGTGACCTACGGAGGAGCGACATGATGACTGTCGGGGGAGCCACTGTTATAGACGGTAAGCCCACCTTAGGAGCGTTGCTCAGGTCATTCAGACCCGATGAAGGAATTCCGCCCCCTCCATTTTGTTTTGAACATTAATTATAGTTATCTTGATATTCGAAACGTTACCTAACATAAACAGTGGCATAATGGGGGGAAACACCAGCCGCGCATGTGAAACTTGCTATGCTCCCGAAATGTTATTAATACGGATCATCGGTCTATCAAAAACAACATCGCGCCAGATTGAACTTGTACAAATGGGCTGATTGGTATATATATATATATATATATATTTTTTTTTTTTTTTTTTGGGGGGGGGGGTAATCGTACTAAAAATATAAATGGCTAATCACTAACTTTCTCTCTCTCTCTCACTCTTGTCGACTTAATTCAGAATCATGTTGAGATTTGCCCATTCATCTATCCCTCATTAAGTTGGGGAGATCAGTTGGAAGCACCCCGATGTCCCTGGCAACCATACATCTGTACAGCTGAGCTTTTGACTTTCATGTTTTGATGACCAGGTGGCAAGCTGAGAGACAGGTTCTTTGAGGTTTCTGTATAAGTGCCCTGCTAGTCTCGAACGACGCTAACTAACTAAATCAACAACTAACTAAATCAACAACTAACTAAATCAACAACTAACAAATAACGTATTAGCTAGTTAATTCAATACCTAAATAAATGAATAAATGAATAAAGTTTACGAACGAATAAACTAATATAAAATCAATTGACGTCTTAAGGAACCCCCCCCCCCCGCTCCATTTTCTTTTGAACAAGGAGCCATTTTGATATTCGAAACATTTTCTAACATTCAGAGGCGAAACTCGTTTTAGCAAAAACAAATATCGCGCCGTATTAAAGGGAAAATTGATGGCAATAAAACTTATTTGTTTAGACGTAAAGCAGCTTTCAATAGTTTGAAACATTTTGAGAACCAATAAAATAATGTATATAATATATAAATAAAGAAAAAGACAAACAAACCGTGAAAACTTTTAACAATAGACGCAGCATGTGTACTTCCTGCGCGGGCGGATTTGTCGGTCATTCTTTTATTTACTTATCCAGTATTTTTGTGCGTTGCAGTTTATTTTGTCTACAGTTCAGTTTTGTAACTGGGCGTGGTTCCATACTGGCCCAATTTCATAACTCTTTTCAAGACCAACAATTAGCCGAGAAGATTTTTTCATAACAAAAATATGATGAATAGAAAATGCCATACCATTCATATTGCTGTGACTGGTGCCCCCGTTTTCATTTTGCTTGGTAAATGAAAAAGTCGCTCAACTCGGCAACATTTTCCCGCATATACAGTTTAAGGTACCGGGTAATTGGTCTCTCATGATCGGCAATAGCCGGAAAAACTCCCCGATGCGCCCGCAGTGATGACCACCAACTGGGGGAATAAAATGCTGTGATAACAACTAGGCCTACCATAAAATTTTAATCTTTGTTGCAATCAATGTTTAATAATTAAGAGCTTTTTTAGCATGGTCTTAAAAAATGTCAAAACCATTATAATAAAATTATGATTCAAACAATTTTTAAATGAAATTATTATACTTTAATAGTTGGGTTTTGGGGGTTAAAAAGTTTCGGGTGATGTTTGACACTCCACTTTTTAAAAAATTATATACGATGGTAGATAAAATTGGTGGCGCTGTTCCATTCAGTGACGCTCCAACACCGTTGACTTGAGATTTACATAAAACTGTAAAAGTAGTTTTATAAATGTTTTATGGCTAGGGTGAATGTCTGAGTATTATGTTTGTATTTGTTCGTCAGATTGACACGGATAGTTGACAGACTTAAAGAGGACCAGAAAAACCGGTTGACAAAATCTTGTGTCACATAAACAAAAGTTGTAAAACAAATACAGCTTTCCCCAAAAAGATTAATTCTGATGAGTTGAAGTGAAAGTACTTCTCAACTTGAGGCGCATCACAATGTTCGTCAGGTTTCTTTCCCCCCTTTCCACTCTTAAAAACTTGTCTTACTCTTACATATTTCGTGTTTTAAATGTTATATTTGAATTTTGAACTTTTGATGTAACTGTACCTGTTATTATTTTTAGTTTATTTTCTTACTTTTATTTTTACATAATTGATTGTTGTATTTTTTCTACTCTACTTGTTTTACAACCAGATATGGGCAGCAGGTCTATGGACCGCAGGAACTACTCTTTTTTTCCTCCAAGCCCATCTGGAAGAATTTGTGTAATGTCTCGTATTGTTGTGATGGCCGATTGGTCTAGTTCACCAAGCCCAAGCTCTGGTGTTGTCAGCAGCAGAGTGTGGGTTCGAATCCCAGTAATGACACTTGTGTCCTTGAGCAAGGCACTTAACCATAATTGCTTTGTAAAAAGTTGGGAAGGTAGTGCACTCTGCTCTGCCAACCAGGCTCCTAGTGGATGATACCCTTGCCTACATCTTTACGGACCGTGAAGGGGGTAACCCTGTTTCAGCCCCAGGAGTAGGTGGCAATGTGCCCCTGGTGACAGTTAATCCGGGTCGACAGCCCAAATCAGTTAAGTGTAGCCCTCACCTTGAAGTGGCCGTCCGGCCTTGTGAGTCGGGCGATATCTCATAAAAAATAATAACAAGTATTTAGTTGGAAGTTATTTGAAAAGTCTGCCATTTTGTTTTGTAATGCAACTTCAATGCTTCCAAGTGCTTTGAAAAACTGAATCCATCCAAACTACTTGAAGATTGAGGAACAAGTTGGCCACTGTCAACTGGGAGTCAATAAACATTATGAACACGTAACTATTTTGACTTGGGATATCACATTAATTTATTACTCATGGTCGCTGAATAACATTCAGTATGCATGTGCATAGTGCGTCACCAACAAAGGCACAACATGCAGTTTATATCTAAGTCACTGGAAATAAATGTATCCGAAACCGAGACTGGAAGGAAAAATACAACATGGCCTCTTCATTTCCATTGATGTTTATACAAGGGAAACTGGCACTGGTGACTTTCTCACAGCACTGATTCCGAGAATAGACATGTTTTGATTGCTGTCAGAATCCCTGTCTGCTGTAATGATACAGAAACGTAATTTATAAGAAGGCACCATACTATTTTCACCTCCAGCCTCTTATCGATTTGAGTGGACAATGCACACTAGTATCTTATATGTGATCAAGACCCAACCTAGACACTTCCAGGCAAGAAGGAAAGATCAAATCGGAGTGTGTCAATGTAGGACAAGTTGGATAATTCAAGATCCAACGGATGGTAGGGAGAAAGAAAACAAAAAAATCTATTTGCACAATATTTCTGAATTGCATGTATTAATCCAAATTACAGGCGCAATCAATTTAGGCACAATCTATCTCATTTTATTACTTTAATAAATGATGAAAAAACTAGAGGTTTGGAACAAGAAATTTTATACAAATCAGTGAATAATTAATATAAATATAATCTATTTTAGCAGCTGCAACAGCAAGTGCTAAATCTACTGAGAGATTTTTACTGTGTATTGCAAAAAGTGTACGAAAATATACATACAATTACTATAAATATAATCACCGAATCAGGCACATTTTTACGCTAATATGCATCCAAGAGTTCACTTTAAATTAGTATAAATCTAAGCTGTCATTTTATTACTATTTTAATAAGTAAAATACTTTATTGTGAAAGTTAAAGTCTGATTTCAAAATACACATTTTCATTCATTATTTTACATAAGTGCACCAGAAATGTAACACACAACTTTTAAATAATGTTTTTTTTTTGTGCACAGCATGGCTTGCAAAAAGTGAAATATCCTAACTATATTATTTGTCTTCGTTTGTTTATCATTTAGAGAAAGATCGCAAACAAAAAACATTTGAAAATGCTGAGCTTCTCATAAGTTGTTTCCCGAGGAAATTGGGATGACCTTGTCACACTTGAATTACTAACCCCAGCAAATTCCCGGGAAAGAGCTGCACCTGCTTGGGAGTAAGGTCAAGCAAGATAACCCCAGGGTTAGCAATTACTGAGCGCTCATTTTTCCCCCCATGAAAATTGCATCAAGTGCGAAACGAACATGGGATGGTGGTGGGGTCAAACTTTCCCAGGAATTTCCTGGGGTTTTATTTCATGGGAATTGGATCTGTAGTGTGAACAGGGCAATGAAAACACTGGAGTACGTTGTGTAGTCTTTGTCTTGTTCCCTTTGTGGTATAGAACTAATGAATACAACTTCATCATACGCCAATATGGGGGTCAGACTATCTTACTGTTTCCACTCCAGTCCATTTTGTTTACATTGATTTGATTGCAATATGGCCAAGACCACTAAATATATAGACCTTGCGATCAAACATCAAGTGCACGCATAAAATTAAAAAGTTAAAAACAACAACAATAAAAATGACAAATTTTTCTTAGCAAATGATCACACTCTTTTGACACTTTCAAAGGCAGAAATGAATCAAATGTAAAAACAACCCATAGGTTTACTCTCATTTGTGGGAAAAACCAGAGGTTCTATTTCCGTCCACCGTAATTAAAATATATTGCCACCAACAATGTCCAACACGCCCACACTGCAAAATCTGGGGTGTTCAAATTGACACCATGGGTGTTCAAATTGACACCATGGGTGTTGTCACATATATATATCCCAAAAAATTCAAAATTAACATCATATGGAGTTAAAATAACACCAATGTAATGGTGTTGGCAGATATTAGTGTTTTTTTTAACACTCAAAGTGTAAATTTTAACACCGCAGTTTTTGCAGTGCAACTTCAACCAGTAACCACAATACGACACATCTATCCTAACATTGGTATCAATTAACACACATTCTGGTAAAATACTACGATAAAAATTAGTCCCATAAACTTTTATCAGGCGACCATCATCTCCATGTGATGCTTCAAGAGTGCACTTTATTAAATTAAATTTATACGACAAATTTACTTTAAAAATCTGAAGTGGATTGATTTGAGAAATCTGATCTGATTTGAATTGATTTGATAAACCTGAACTTAATTGATTCGATCAATCAATCTGATTTAAATTGATTTGAGAAATCTGATTTAAATTGATGTAATAAACCTGAATTGAATTGATTTGATCAGTCAATCTGATTTGAACTGGTTTGATAAATCTGATTTGATTTTCTCTTTTGATAAATCTGAATTGAATCGGATAATCATGATATTATTTTGTTTGATAAATCTGAACTGAATGCATCTGATAAAACATATGTTCTAAATCACTGTCACTGTGCTGTTAGCTACTTCCATCTGTTTATTTAACATACAATAATACACAATTGCCAATTTCTTGTGTATGAACAGTGATCAAACACAAACAAGAAACCAATTTGTAAAAATGTGTTTCTTTTTCCAAGAGTGCAGAAAAAAAACAGATCACTGAACGGACAAATAAACTGAATGCAGCTTTGCAATGTTTTCAAGTAATCAAATCAAGGCCGCTACACAGTCACGCATGTACAGCTAGGGACGATCAATGTTCTCAAACTCATCGTGTCTGGTCCTAATCCACGATCCTGAGAGAGGCACATATAACAGCGTCATTGCATACTATCAGATGACACCCTCTCGAAGGAAGGGGACCAAAAAACACTTCAGCACATGGTGGAACAATTAACCCCACAGATCTGGTTATCAATCTCACAGTTTGCTGGGAAATGTAACACATGGAGCAGTTAAAGGGGACTGGTGCACCTTTGATTTCTGGATGAGTGCGAGCAATCAATCACCCCATCCAGGAAGAAACATTTATCTTTCATTGACGTAGGTGTCTACATTGCAATGTAGACACCTAGTTCAAGATAAGCAGCCAACAGCATCTTCTGACTTTTGGTTGAGTCAACATCATAACCAATATCGTCACATCAATGCCAATAAGTAGTATCGCGATTATGCCAAAATGTTGTATCTTGCACCAAAATACTCCGTGCAAAAATGTGTTATCTCGGCGCGTACTTGTTTTGTGTGTACATCCTGTCTAATTTAACATGAAGTTTTGACAATTTCAAACTCGCACAAAACGTAAAGTGCTATTTTAGTAGATATGACATTGCACTGACACAATGATAAGTCAAATAAGATTTCATAGATTAATTTGGAATACATTTTTGGTTGATGGTTCAGTAACATTATTAAACGTTTATTTCTCCATTCTTGCCAGGGCAAGGCAAGATCAGGTTTCTCCATAACTCCCCTCCCCCCTAAATATGACAACATTTCAGATTGCAACAGTTTGCAGACTACTGTCCCAATAAAGTAAAAAGGAAAAATGGCAGCGCTTGAAAGGCTGTAACTCCCCTGTGCATAATATTGGTAAGATTGGAATATGTGCATAATATTGGTAAGATTGGAATATGTGCATAATATTGGTAAGATTGGAATATGCGCATAATATTGGTAAGATTGGAATATGTGCATAATATTGGTAAGATTGGAATATGCGCATAATATTGGTAAGATTGGAATATGCGCATAATATTGGTAAGATTGGAATATGTGCATAATATTGGTTAGATTGGAATATGCGCATAATATTGGTAAGATTGGAATATGTGCATAATACAGTATTGGTAAGATTTGAATATGTGCATAATATTGGTAAGATTGGAATATGTGCATAATATTCGTAAGATTGGAATACGTGCATAATATTCGTAAGATTGAAATACACATGTACAGAGGTTTCCACACTGTACATGGCATCAACATGGTCATGGTGGAAAACATCATCCCTTGGAACTGTTTTAGACTAAAATGCTTATAGTTTTTGAGAAATGAAAAACAATTAGATTTGATCTCATTTGAGTCCGAAATCAGAAGTTTGAGAAGAGTGAAAACAGTGATGAAGTTGTTATCTATTTTCTTGACAGATTGAGCTTAAATAATAATAATAATAATAATGGCTTCTTATATAGCGCTCATATCCGTCACTCAGTGACGCTCAAGGCGCTTCAACATTAATTTCCTGCAAGGTATGTGGGGCTTCGTTTGAAGTATGAGATCTGCTCCTTTACATAGCACCATGTAATGGTTTACAAGGTGCTGTGGCACAATATGCAGCCAATCAAACCAGGAACACCGGGGCGAACCCCTTCATGGGTTTGTTATTTAATGCATATATGTTAGGCTATATCATTAGTGTGGATACTGGTCTTTGACAAATGCAGATGTTGACCATGTGCTTCATCTTTTAAGTTAAAAGACAATGATATGATTTCCAAATTTTAACAGCCAAACTGTACAAAGTAGCCCTTTAAAACAGAAGAGTTTTCCCAAACCAGAAAGCCAGACGCCTTGAAAACCATAATGTAATAAAGCAGAAAGGAGATGCTCCCTCTGGGTCCTCATCATGGCTGATCAAGAGGAGCAGACGCCTCTATCTGCAGCCGTCTATGTCGGATTCCCTGCCCGCTCGTATGATTACCGCAACGGCCGAGTCTCAAGGGACCAGTCTATTTTGCCGCCTCTAATGGCAGCCATCTTTGAATGATTCCCTACATGCTTATGCAATTAATGAACTGCTGGTTCTCAAGGGAGCAGTCTGTTTCTCTACGTAAAATTGGCAGCCATCTTTTAATGACTTCCTGCCTGCTTATGCAATTAACGAACGGCTGATTCTCAAGGGACCAGTCTATTTCTCTGCATCAGCTGTCAGCCATCTTTGAATGATTCCCTGCATGCTTATACAGTTAATGAACTGCTGTTTCTCAAGGGACCAGTCTGTTTCTCTGCCTGTATTGGCAGCCATCTTTGAATGAGCCCCTGCTGTTCTTATGTGATTAATGAGCTGCTAATTCTCCAGGGACCCATCTATTTTTTCTGCCTCCATCGGCATCAACAAGGGAGCTGTTTAAAAATTTTAAAAAACTACATTCCAGTTTGGCTTGTGTCTACTGAAGGTTATGCTACTTGACCCTCAATAAAGAATGACTCATTATCACACATTTTAATACATTTTCACAGCCCCCCCACCCCCACCCAAGGCCAAATTGCAATCATTGAGGAGCAATTAGTTTTGTCTCATGCGAACATGTAAACTGTGTTCGACTTGTGATTTGTTAATGCTTAGCCAAAAAAAAGGTGCTTAGCAAAGTCGTGTGCTTGGGTTTATTAGTGTCTTCACAAAGTGGGTTCTCAGTTAAACCACCTCCCCATGGAGTACAAACAGTACAGTTCATGCTTGAAAACAAATCCACTGGAACAAATACCTGACGCAATGAATTAATTAGCCAGAGTCTCTTCAGCTTTACCGGCCTAATCTCCCATCAAAACAAACAAACAGCAGGGACAAACAAGCTGTTTTATCATTCAATTATGCTTTGAGGCTTCCGGCAAAGAGATCTCACAGATCGCTGGGTAGGAATGAATCTACGCATTCGTTAACGACACAACATTTTCGTTTCGTCATTGCAAAAACATTGAGTCAATAAAAGATGGCCGCAACTTGAGCTAATAGGAGATTTTAAGACGGCAGGTGGCACTAGACCTACCGGGTAAATTCCCACTCTTCACCTAATTCTGAGCTTGCGAGAACCGTGTGCTTAACCTGATAAAAGTCAGGTTATACCACCGTGGTTATAAAGAGGGACCAGACTAGTTTGCCCATCAAGCCTCAGTTTGGTTTCTGTTCGTTTGAATGGAAGCATAGAAACAAGATGGCTGCACCAAAGATCTATGACGGTCGCTCTTCCTAGCCCCATGAGTTTGAATAACATTTTTTAAAAGTGAAAAAATATCCGAGAAGGAGAGGGTCTAATACTTCATGTTTTCAATACTTTCATGACACAATGCCCAGAATGTCCCCCACCTGGATCCAGTTTCCTAAAGCCTGTAGTAACCATAAAAACTTGCTAAGCACAGAAAAATATTGCTTAGCAGAAACAGGTTACCACACAAAATTACATAAAGTTTGCACTATTGGGACTGGCGCCCCACTCAATTTTTGCTTAGCAAAGAAATTTGTCAAGCGGTACTTTCTGCTTAGCAGCTTTTTTGAAATTGGGTCCTGTTCGGAAGTGTGCACATGCACACAGGCCTTCGAGGTGAGTATTTGTGAAAATGAACCAATGATTTGTCAAATTTCAGAGCATGCGTTTAAAATATCGTCTCCAAAAAGTATCTTTGAGCTTGGACCACCAACCACTCATTCAAGTAAGATTTGTTTGTGTTCATAACATTTGTGACAATGGCCAGTGACATTGCATTTGGACAACGAATACGGGCATGGGTACATGTAAACAGATAGCTGGGAACTAACGACAATCTATAAAAAAAATACCAATGGATTTATGGGAAAATCTTCAAAGTACTAGCTACTTCTAGGAATAACAAAAGTTATGCTACGTTTAGTAAAAACCAAAATTATATCTTTTTTTTTCTTTTTTTAAATAGCACTTTGAATACACTTTGAATACACTGAAACACGCTACAAGGGTTTATAGGAAATATTATTTATCTTTGGCTTCACACGAATCACAACCTGATTTTTCACTCTCCTTTTCAGTAATTTTTCAATACAGGAATTGTTAACCGCACAATAACAAAAGTGCTTAAATGTTCGGATAAAATTAATGAACACACAGAGCTATAAATGTTAAATACATAAATGTTTGACGACTACTATTTCTGGAGCTAATAGGTTCAGGTAGTTTTCCATACATGTAATTTTTTGGATTATTGTGTGTGTAGGTTTTATACAGTCAAACCTGGACAAAGTGGCAGCCTAAGGGCCAAGAGAAAAATGGCCACTATGGCCATAGATGTAGAGAGCCACAGTGACGGTGTGACGTGGAGATCTTAAGATTTCTAGCTGCTGAGAGGTGCAACGGACTCACGACCTTCAACACAGCTTGTAAGCAGGAGTTTGGTAGCTCACAGAGCTCCACTTTCAAGTGCTTCTTTTTCCTAATCGCTGCTTTCCATGAGGGAGGCAGTGCGATCTCACCAGTAGCTATTGATTTCTTCCCACATATTATGCCACAAAAATACAATCCCATAAATCTGCAAACCTGCTGCAATGTATGCTAAAAAAAAAAGTTACAAAAAAATTGTGCATGCAAAATTTTTCTGCTGCACTTGGAACGAAAAACTAAACAAAAAACCTTTTCAAATCAAGTAAACGGCATAAATATGTTTTGAATATGCCCGAAGGACAAGGATTTTCAGGCAGTGCTACATGTACATTGACAGTTAACAGAGCGTTACGGGCTACTGACTGTTCTCTACTGGTTCAGTTGTACTATTTTTTTCTTTTCTTTCTTTGTTTGATTTGTAGTTTTTAACCAAATATGCCCCGGGCAAATGTCTTTGCGACATTTGCATTCGTTGTATCCGAACGGGATACAGATAGTGTACACCAGCCAGTCATAATTTATGTAAGCAGATTTTATAATAGTCTGGTAGTCAGAAACATATATATATATTTTGTTTTTAAGTAGTGGTGTGTTTCCAGTTATGGCTAAACATTATTATTATTATTTTTAAATAGTTCTGGTTGTGAAGCCAAGGACTCTCAGAAAAAGTGCACTTAATCACTGTACTAGCCAAGAACCCCATGGAGAAGAGACAATGTAGAAAGTGGAGGAAAACCCCAGAGAAAATATGTTAGGGAAAACCCACGCGATCAGGCAGGGACTGAAAACCCAATCCACATAGTGCCCCTGATGGGATTGGAACCAGGGCCCCCAGAGGAGGAAGGCAAGCCAGGATACCACTACGCCAACCTGACCGCCCTGTGGCAAACATGGTAGCATTGAATGGACCATGGATATTGAGTTCTCTATTGGTAGAAACGTGCACTATATAAGACTATATATTGTAGACGCCATGCCTTGATGTTGTCCTGTAGTGATTTATTAAGCAGGGTTTCCCATTGACTTTTTCAGTGACTGGCCAGCAGGACCAGTTAGCTAGTCATGTCACCAGTCTGTCAGCGTTTTCACCAGTCATTATTTCAGATGAAATAGAGCTCAACACTGAACTAGCCAGTCGGACCAGTTGGAGTGCATGTTGACTGGTCCTGTAGGTGTTTTTAACTGGCATTTGGCCAGCGGACTGCTGGGAGACCACTGTTAAGGGCCCTGTTACATGAGGCATTTTTTTCAGAAGAAGACCTATCAGCAAGTATATATGTCTTTTCACTGAAGTAAGCCAAGATGAGTTGAATTTATCCTATGTTTTTGGAATTTCTGCATGTCTCAGTATCTTCATCAGCTATAGATAGTTCCCTATGATTGACACACAGTGTCACGTCGGCCATCTTTACGGGCAAATCAATCATTTTTTAAACGCACACCTGTGCATGACCCGTAAATACCACACGCATCACGCAGGCATTTTATCGAATTCCTTGCGTGATTGGTCAGAGAACCGTTTGGCTGCGTAGAAAAGTTAGAACACTTGAAGCAGCTCAAAGCCCAAACCCAAGTTGCCTGTAAAGATGGCATCTATCGGGAACTATCTACTGTTATTCCTGTTTCAACCAAATCCTGCTAGGAACGTATCACAGCTGTTACATTTAATTATGAGTTGAATATTACTCTATACAAAGTCACACCTCTGTAACTCTAATATCTATGGTTGGTGTTTACCTACGTCTGGGTGATGAGGAGTCCACTCTACATTCCCAGCAGTGCAGTGGCGTGGGTCTTGCGCGCCTGGCCTTTGCGTATAGCCTCCGCCAGGAGCTCTCGCCCATTGTGACGGTTCCACTCCTCCTCGAATTCCCGCTCCAGGACCTCGGCCCCGGGTTTGCGCGTCAAGCCGGTCTGCTCCAAACTCATCTCGCACATGCTCAGATCGTCTTTACCTGCGTCAGAAAATATGGAGCACTTATAAATAACTACTAGTCTTCAAGATTGCATATTAAGAAGTCCACACACTTAGCATGTGGGGGGGGGGGAGGGCTCACAACGAATTTCACGCATGCCACTCGGCATAGGAAAACTGAGGATTAAAGATAATGATTATTTAATATCCAACAGCTGTTTGGGGATTAACTTGGCCAGCGCAGGGGATTACTTTGCCTTTAAAGTTTAATCTCCCGGGATGGATATATGCATTCTTCTAAAATCAGAGAGCCTGTACACAACCGTAGAATCTACCTTAACAATTTCTTAATAATTTATGAATGTGGATAAGAGGGCCCCTACTGTGCAGTTACAGGTGTACTTAAAATCCTTAGGCTTTCCTCCACACAAATTAAAGAAATGTACAACAATAACAGTTTGGAAATGTTTCATATTTGTGGCACATTGTTTATTTACCCATAGACCGTAGCAGTTCTTACTAGACAATGTACCCCGGGCTAGTGTTAAGGGTGAGCCCTGCATGTAAAATGGAACATGGACACCACGTTATTCATGTGGGTGTATTTTTGCATTACAACCAAATACGCTTCAAATTTGATGTGATGTAAGAAGTTTCACAAAGTTGTTGTTTAAAAAAAATGTTTACTACCGTGGTTGCTTTGTCCAAATCTTGTTTATATAGGTTATCCTAAACTTTCTCAGTAACTGGCCGCTGTGGTCTCACTAATCTGCCAGCTGTTTTTACTAGTCTATATCTCATATTGAATTGGAAAGATTTTCAACACTGAACTAGCTAGCCGGACCACTTGGGGAGAATTCTGACTGGTACTCGGGTCTTTCAGCTAGAGTTTGGCCAGCGGACCACTCTTAAGGGAGAACACTGGGTTTACACAGCAGGGCTTGTTAACCAAATGCCTCAGTTGGTACAAATTTACGCACCTTGTGTGTTGTACTCATTGGGGACTTTTGGGATGCTAGGTGGCAGCAGACTTACCAGGTAAATCCATTGAGTTGGAAACGTGCAAATGCTTAGAGCAATGCAAACAATGGAAAGTTACCTGGTATGTCTGCTGACACCAAGCGTTTGAAAAGTCTCCAATTGACCGACATTTCTGCATAATGGACCCGGAGGAATTGGATCATAGTATAGGGTGATCCCTGCAGTGTATAGAAGGGTTTGAGTAACCTCTATTACTGGCTGAACAACTCACCTGCAATGAGGAGGAGTGGCTCCCGATCAGCGTGGATCTCCATCTGTCTAGCGATCCACTGGCCGTCAAAGTGAGCGTACCAGACGCTACGCTGACGTACGTTGGAGTTGGTAGCCGAGGGGCGGCTGAAGGCCACCTTGAAGTAGCGTTGCATGTTGTTGGTGGCTGCTTTGGCCGGAGCAGGAGGGGCAGGAATCAAGGGTACTTGCATATCTAGACAGACAAACAGATAGATAGAAACCAAAATGTACAGTGATTATCACACATCGGTGTTAGGGTAAAACAAAACACACCTTCTTTATTCTTGAAAAATCACATCTATTTAGAAAAATACGGCTATTTGGAAAACTCTGATCACAGTAAGTAGTTTAATAGACTTTGATCGTGCTGCCACCATCTTGGTCATGTTCCCTGTATCCAATAACAGTAATAAATGTTAATATTCAGTGCACCAAAATATGGAACCAGACCATTTTTTTCTTTCGGCCTCGGTTTGGTTGCAATGATTTGGATTGAAAAAAAAATTCCAGAAGTACTTGGATGCTACTGAACGGCCTGACTTTATGCAGTTTTTAATTTCAAAATAAGTGTTGCAGACCGTGCAGTGTAGTTAATTTCTTTTGTTTTTTTGTTCATTACTTCATAGGCAAAATTTTTTGCTCAATTGAGGGCGCTGTTTTGCATCTTTCGCCAGGAAAAGATCTGAAATTCGTCACTAGCCACAGTCATACTTTCACCAATATTTTGCTTATTTGAGTGCACATGCTAGTTGCATTGGTAACATAATAAAAGGCATTGACATCAGTTATATCGTCATTGGTGGAGTATTTTGACTTAAATACGTCACAATAAGAAAATAAAGAAACGTCTTAAACGTTTTAAATGTGGGGGCGAGGGCAAACCCCATCATAAGGAAAACCCAGCTAATCAAATAAAGACTGAAAACCCAATCTACATGCAAGGCTCAGATTCCAGGCGGGATTCACACCTCAATCAAGATACAGGGCAAGATACCACTATTGCGGCCAACCTGATCCACCCTGGTTGACTGCTGATTGATTCTGGATGGTTCTCCTGGCTAGGTATAACTTGGTTCTTTCTACTTACTAGCTTGCATGAGAGCCTGTGGAGCCCGTTCTTCCTTGGCAGCGTTCTGTTTCTTGTGCTTGGTCTTCCAGGCGTGGTATACCTTCAGACGACGGTGAAACTCCTCCTTACAGGCGGCCAGTAGATCAACATCTAAACAATAAGAGTATTACTATCGTCAAGTCAGTGCAACACGGTCTTATCAGAGATGTTAAATTTGCAACAGGATAAATAATATTATTTGGTTTTGACCCATACACCGATGTGTGTAAGGTACTGTACACTTGGAAAAGAAAATCCAAAAAAATATTACTGCTTTGAATTTTGTTCACAGGACTCGGGAAAGTACTGAGTATACAGTACTTTACCCACATCAGTGCATGGGTAAAACCAAATATACAGTCTTATCTTGTACACTGGTCAATCAACAGCTTGCTCCGTGCCACAAGGTCGTTACACAGTGCGGTCAAAGGGTTGTATCTTGCACACTTGTCTAAAGTTTGCTCCATGCAACAAAGTCATAACTCACTCTACTGGTTTTGTGCTCATATCCAGTAGATATTGACAAAGAGACGACCCTGATCCACTCAATGTCAATTGAGTAGTCAATGAGGTCGTAACTCACTCGATTGGTTTTTAGCTTATATCCAGGAGTTTTAAACAAAGCTATGACCCTATTTCCTTATGTCAAATTGAGTATTCAACGAGGTCATAACTCACTCTATTTGTTTCGTTCTCATATCCGGAGTTTTCAACAAAGCCATAGCCTGTTCCACCATAATTTGAGTAAGCAACAAGGTCATAACTAACTCAATTGGTTTTGTGTTTATATCCAGGAGTTTTAAACAAAGCTACGACCCTATTTCCTTATGTCAAATTGAGTATTCAACGAGGTCATAACTCACTCTATTTGTTTCGTTCTCATATCCGGAGTTTTCAACAAAGCCATAGCCTGTTCCACCATAGTTTGAGTAAGCAACAAGGTCATAACTAACTCAATTGGTTTTGTGTTTAATATCCAGGAGTTTTAAACAAAGATACGACTGTCTGTTCCTTTATGTCAAATTGTGTTTGCAACAAGGTCATAACTCACTCCATTGGTTTAAACTTTAAAAGAACCCTATACTTCTAAGACATCCTTCCCTTTAAATTCTTCAGCAAGTTGCTTTAGAGTTTTGATCAGACAAATGGCGGTCTGTGACTGCACACTTTTTCTTCACCGGTTCCCCGCACACTTTAAGCGTGCTTACCTGTGGATGTGTTGATGGTATCTCGTAGCTCAGCATACTTCCATTTGGATAGATCGTAGGTCGGCTGGGGTGCTGCTGCGGCTACTGCGGCTGTCACAACGGCAGCGACGTCCATCCTGGGGAAAGCAAGTGTCAACAACCAATCCATTTTGAAAGATGGCGTTATCATCATACGGCAAAGCTTACAATTGCATTTCTCTAAATTTGAAACTAACCATGATTGACTAGACAGGATGTGGTAGCAGAGTGTTGCATACATGTATGCCAGAACACATCATCTGAACTACATCAATCGCAGTAGCCATTTGTGGATGCTCAGAGTGACATGCATTGATGCAAACCTTTTGAAGTTACTGTAGTTATGTTGAATTCAGAACTTTACCCCTGGGATCAGTTAGTAGAAATACAGAAGACTCTCAAAGTTCCCGGAGCATATACAGCTTCATAAACTTGTTGAGTATTTATTACATCATCAGAACACCATCTAGTGGAGTGTGGTGGCTGAGTGGTGTGGTGCACTGGACTCGCGTTCCATTCTTGTCAGAATGTTGGTTCAGGTCCAAGAGTATCAGACAAAATGGCACCTTACCTTACACCATTTTAACGTGAGCTTAGAGAATTGTGATTTTTGTTTTCATACTTTCATAGGGACTCTATCTATCGAAAAATTAGTGCACCACAAAACTAAATTTGACATTGAAGCCCCCTCTCCAGCGCGACAATCAAGTCGCAGCTCAGCAGCCACTAGTTCGGACATGGCCTTAGGTCTCAGCTGGACTGCTTAGAAGGGAATTTCTGAGGAAGATTGGCATTTTATGAGCCCTCTTACCTGACTGGTTCCTCCATAGGGACTACCTGAGACTCGGCCTCCTGGGCCAGACGTAGAGCCAACTCATGATCACGACGTTCCTGCTCGAGCTGTGCTTGCCTGCAATCACAGAAAAAAATCAAACCGAGATATCATCAATCCAGCCTTCGTCAGTTAAAATTACTAAAAATAGCTCGCTGGCCTGGGTTCCCTCTTATTTTAGACCCAGAACCTCCCAGATGTTACAATTCAGGAGATTTACAGACTCTGTGCATCACCAGAAACACTACACTACAGGTTTGGACACAATGTGGACTATTTCTGTCTCTATTTGGTGAGTTCTTTACGTCTTTCAAGAAAATTTTAAGGCTCTCAGAGGTTTTCAGAAAATCCAGAAATCAGGAAAAAATCCTGTGAAATATTTCCCTCTGAAATCATACTCGAGAAAACCGTATCAGTTGCATCCCCTTAAGGTGATCCCTCTGCTGCCAGGTTGGGTGTGATCCCCGACAGTTACAGGTTGTATAGCTTCTGAATGGCACACAAAGATATTGACAAAATAGAGAGACCGCCAACTTAAGGACTAGATAGCTCAGTTGGTGGAGCGCCAGAACAGTAATCCGGAGGTCACAGGTTCAAGTCTCGCCCTAGTCAACTTTTCTTTGTTCCAACCCAAATGTGAAGACTAAGCCTACAATGAAAATGAAACCTACCTGCGGAGCTCTGCTTGCAGTCTTGCCGTCTCCTCCGCCTGCTTCTTCTTATCCAGCTCAAACTGTTGCCGCTCTTTCTCCAGTCTCTTCCTCTCTGCCTCAAGTTGCTTCTGGAGAGTAGCCTCTTCCTCGAGACGCTTCCTCTCCATCTCCTCTTTCCTAAATGGGAACAATCGTTTGTAACTACTATTGAATGAACTGAGAAACTGAGCAGAGAGACTAATATTTTTGAGATTTCACTTCACAAGAGCTGAAGTTGTTCTGACAAGACCTAGCAGTACCACTTTAATGTTCCTTGGCTTCAAGAGTCCTCAAGCTTATGATACAATGAACAAGACATATGAAAGAAAAATTATTCTTGTTTGAAATGGAAATATCAACAAACTCTAAAACACTTTACCTCCAAAGAACCATTAGAAATTGTGTAAATTTGGCTGCACATTGTGCAGCATCACTCTGCAAACCCCGTACAAGGTGCTACAAAATGGGTCTCATAATTAACACCTAGCTCTGCATCTCGCAAAACAATCAGTGGTTCGAGATGGTCCTTGGCTGGGATAAAGCAAAATATAAAAACAGCATATTATTATTACTTCTAGATGACAAAAAAAGAAAAAAAGAAGAAGCTTGCTGACCTTTTCCGTTCTTCCTCCTCCAGTTTGCGTTTGTGTTCTCTCTCAGCCTCCTCTTCCTTCCTGCGTCTCTCCTCCTCTTCTCTCTTCTTCCTCTCCCTCTCCATCTCCTCCTGGATGCGTAGTAGCCGCTCCTTCTCTGCCGTCTCCGCGGCTTTCTTCTGCATCAGCAGCTGGATCTGCCGGCGGAGCTTCTCGGCCAGGATCAAGTGGGCGTCCTCGATGTCACGCCTCTTCATCGTGGTAGTCTGAGATAGATAGATAGATAGATAGACACATGAACATCACATCACAACGGCTAAATTGCAACAATTTGACATTTAAAAGTAAAACATTATCAGAACGGCAGTCCACAGGAGCTAGTTGTTACACAAACAGACAAACAAACACCAAACAAACAATTCTGCAAACACACCCATTAACTTACTAATGACTCAACAAGGATGAAAAGCTGTTAAAAATTTCAATTCATTATGGTGGTCTGAAGATGGAATAAAATCATTGGTAGAAAAACAATGGACTAATTGTCAAATTCTACTCTCAAAGCTCCTCCCGTTAAGACACTGTCAAGAAATGTCTGGAAAAGTTCTATCCAAATTGTAACACAATGGAAGTCTATTGCGAGTACACCAATGTTTTTGTAAACATTGGGGTCCCATGAACAATCAGACATGTGAGGGAAACAAAGTCTGTAGTGGGCTTGTTCAATTTGCTGTGAACATCAACTGAGCCCACTTTTGAATGATCCTGGTGGAGTAGTTTCTGGAGTCAATCTCCAGGAGAGCTCCACACTGTAATGGCCCCTTGCACAACTCAGAACGCACCTCCGCACAATGCACGCCTACCATTTCCACCATTTTGGAAGTCAATTGTCCTTTGTGTACATTTTGACTCCTAAAATGGCGGAGAGGATAGGCGTGTGCAAGTGCGCTGCGCATTGTGCAAGGGGTCAATATGATAGGCTAGAGTGGTGCCAACTGTCCAACATGCCACTCGGAATGCGCAGAGATGAAAGTCCAGACTTATTTGTGATGACCACAGTTTGTTGCGGAGGGTATCTCACCTTAATCTTGCGCATGAGATTAGTCAGGCCCTTGGCGACTTCTTCAGCTTGCTTACGAGATTCCACATCCTCCACTCCCTTGGCTGTAATCAGATAAGATCAACACATTTTAAACACCTCCATACACTGGTGACATACATGTGGCGTCAAAATCTAGTGACTAAATGTTCTGGTCCAATTTAACCCCTGACATGGCCCAATTTCATAAAGCCTGTAAGCAGATATTTTTCTGCTAACGGAGTAGCCATAAGTAGAATTTCTATTTCACAACCACTGCTAACCATAAGCAAAGCAGAAGGCGTGTTAACTTGCTGGCAGTTTCTGTAAGCACAGAAGAATCATGCTTAGCAGAAACAGGGTACCAGCCAAAATGACATAAAGTTTACACTGTTGCGACTGGTTCACCACTAATTCTATGCTCAGCAAAGAAATTTGCTAAGCGGTATTGTCTGCTTAACAGCTAGATGGCATTGGGTCAAGGACAGTGAGTGATGAGGGGGATGAACAAATTAAACAAGCAGGACATAGATTGAAGTAGTAATCCTCTGGGGTTCGGTGGGGAAGGGAACCCCTGGAAAGTATCTCTCTACAACAAATGAATTGTGGACAAACTCTGAATGACCCCCCTAGAGGTACAGTAACACTACATACCAATTGCCATCATCTGTTTGAGTTCATCCTGGAGTAGCCTGACCCGTGCCAGACCCTTGTATCTCGGTCGGTGTTTCCTAACGGCCAGGAACATCCGCACGGTGCTCTGGATCATGACCAGGGCGTGACGCCTGTACAGGATCTTGTTCTTCACTGGTAACCAAAGAAAAAAGATCAACAATGGTTAAGTAACTTGCTTAAGGACACATATGCCAAGACAAGAACTGAAACCCACACTCTGCTGATTAGAAACACCAGAGCTTTGAGTCCAGTACGCTTGACAGCTCGGCTACGACTCATCAGAACTAACAATGAAGGAAGGGCTGGCAATTTTAGAATGAAAACTTGTCAAAATTTGTTTCCAGCTTACATTTGATGACCATGAGGGTTCCCCATTGAGCCTTCTTCCAGCGGGTGCAGATGAGCCAGCGGCGTACCTTCTTGATGAGCTCACGCAGGGTGTCCGGATCACCCTTCATCATCTTATCAAACTCGGCAAACTTCCCTGGCCGGAAGAACACCTTGGTGATGCCAAACTTGTAGTCCTGGTCGTTCAGGCCCAGGGCATGGAAGAGAGCCTGGTTTAACATGGGAAATTAAAATGATGATTAGTATAGGCATTGGTCACTTGCTACAATGATAAAGCACACACAGATTATGGGCTTTATTGGTGCTAAGAATACTCACTCAACTCTGACCTTTCTATTTGGAAATTGTGCTTCCAGTTATTACTACACCGTACTACACCGTACCTTGCAGAAGAGTCTTGGATCTAGACGCACCAGCTCGGAGGGCATATACTTCTTGTACATATCGTAGAGATCTGAGAACTGAGTCCTGGATGGGAAGCCACCTTGCATCAGGCCGAGTACAGTCACCATGCCTGAACATGAAGGAGGTAATGTGAGTGATCAGTATGCAGTGACGATGCGACCTCCTCAGGTAATTTACAACATTGCAATTGATTTATTAATTCTGGTTGTGAAGCCAAGGACTCTCAGAAAAGTGAACTTAATCACTAATGCTAGCCAAGAACCCCATGGAGAGACAAGGAAGGAAGTTTCAGTTTGAAACGTGGGAGGAAAACCCCAGAGAATTATTCCAGGGCAAACCGCGCAATCAGGTAAGGACTGAAAACCCAATCCACCATCAATTTGAATTTGTACCAACTCGCTCTGTTCATCCGCCAGTGGAAACACTGCCACCTAGACACATGTACGTTAATTTAATCCCAGATTGGTTGCCACTCTTCTCTCACCTGAGCACTGGAGTTGACTGAGGATCTGCCCTCCCTCAAAGAGGTCCTGCACCATCTTGCCGTTGGGTTTGATGCAACGGATGAAGGAGCTACCAGTGCTGTTTAGCTTGTCCATCAAGAGGTTTAGCTGAGTCTAAAATACAAGTGAAACAAGACTAATTCAATTTTTTTAAAAAAGTGGTGAAATGATCTCAAGTAAAGAATCTGCCTCCATTGGATTCACAGCTGCCAACATTTGCATCTTGCAATCGGGGAGATTTGGTCTGACAATATTTAGTAATACATTTAACATAATAGGAACAAATTTTCCATATTTAAAAAAAAAATTTGTTCATTGGAAAGATTGGTTTATTTTCAGGGAAATTTCTGCAGAATCAGGGAGAGTTGGCAGCTCTGGGTTTGATGCTGCAAAACAGCTTGTTGTCTTGAAAATGTTTTCTTTGTTATTCTCTGATGAAAAGGCACTCCTTAAAGTTGTTTCAAAATGGTATCTGATATTATTACTTAAGACCCCTTGCTCTGACGTCACACATAGCTACTGTCAGCCACTGGTTTGCCACTTTGGGAGCCAAATAAAATAAAGGTATGGTGTGTGTTTAACCCTTTGGGTGTCGTGTACACTGCGTAGTGCACAGTAAATGGCTCAACCATGTGGGTGATGACGCCAGGAGAAATGGGTCTCTTCAGGGGTCGATTTCACAAAGATAGTCCTAACTTAGGAGTTATTAAAAACTTAAGGCTAGTCCTAAGTTAGGATGAGTAACTCGTCCTGACTCGAGATTAGACTAGTCTTAACTCGTTGTGAAATCCACCCCTGGTCCACTTTCTAACAAGTGACACATTTCATGAACTAGAAAAGCACACGAGGGGAACTGTTTCAAGCAACCTCAGTGAGCCATGATCTGTACAACTTGAAGGGGGTTTCCGAGGGGAAGAGGGGGGGTGGGGGGAGAGGAAGGAGGTGACCTACCTTGAATTTCATGCCGATACTCTCAAAGGCCAGCTTGGAGATGAAGGGAAGGGCAGGTGGACCTGGGAAGAGACTCCTGACATACTCGTCCTTGCCTTCTTGGATCAGATGCTCCAAGGAGGAATGCAGGGCGTCATTGTTCTTCTCTATGAATTCACTCTGAAGAAATGGGCAGGAGAGAAAATTAAGGGGGGGGTGTAAATAGATGGTCAGGAGAGCTTACTTCACTAATTTCGCATCTGGAATTACACAGAAGCCACGAAGGCCATGGCCTCTGGTCTTGGCCTTGGTGCCCCTTCAAAAGTTTCCTATAGACTTATTAAAGATTTTCCAACAGAAGTGCCCTTTGCAAATAGGAAATGGCCTTGCCCTCTCAATGGTAACAATTCCAGCACTCTTATAATCCTTTGTGGTACCAGTGTACATGGGGATAATCAGGTCATTTCAAGTGTGGTGAAAAAAAGAAAAAAGTATAAGTTAAAAATGCAAATCCTAAAAAAAATCGAGGAAGATTCAAACTTTCCTTCCAAAAAACAAAAGCAAAATTAAAACTGACTTACAGTTTGATAGCACACAGCACCAGCAAAATGCCTAATGAGGAAACCCTCATCGTCACGTAGATTACGATGACTCGTCAGCTTGGACTTGCGAGGAATCTGAAACGGAGATTGTAAATGTCATTAACAGCAAAACATTCACAGAGGCTGCTCAGCCCATATCCCCCTGACTGGTCACACTACTGATCTTGCCTTAGCCCATGTAGCATTTTACATGAAATATTCCATATTTACTACTTCGCAAATAAACACAACCCAATAAGTTGTATTTGGGTTGTGCATCTACATTCATTTTCCTAAACCCTTATATACGGCACTTGTGACTTCAAGACCCTAAAAACGTCAAGGTAAATGTCATATCACAGCGTGAAATTACTCCATGTGTCTCACGTTACAGTAACAATAATACAAATTTGGGAGGCTAATCATCCTTACTTGCAGCTGAGAAGCTGAATTGCGAAGGATATGGCTACAACATGTTCGAGCTGCTGGCATGCAAGGGCACCTACAGCAGCCAGCCACATCGACCCACATAGGACTACGGAGAGCATCCAGAGATTGAAACTGTTTGATTCTTCTGGAGGGAGGAAAAGCGAGGGCCCGAAGAAAAAACCCTTGTGGTGTAGGAGAGAACCAACGTACAACTCTACTAACATATGGCCTTAGCCGGTAACCGAACAAGGGCCATATTGGTGAGAGGCAAGCGCTTTATGCACTAGAGACCTACAAAAACGTTGACAAATGATCTATTATTTCTGAATGAGAACTAGAGGGCCATGGTGATACAGAAATCACAGTCTCTACAAAGTCTAGGTAAAAGCATCACAGGTCAAAATGGTAAAAAGTGTTGAGGTAACCTCTATAGATTATCTTGTTTCTGAATCAGTGCACACTTAGCTCTGAAACCTACCTCTAGACGGAAGTGTTGCTTGTGTTTTTGATGCACTGTGTGAGTGAAGTTATTGGGACTAGCTCTGGGTAGTTTACTCTCTTCATCCAGGAGCTCTAAGATACCAGCTGGCTTCCCTTCAATCAGGTCTGCAAGACAAACGGCATCATACTTTATTCATGGAGTGTTGGGTCCAAGCGGTATAGTGCACTATACTCAAGTTCTGTTATTCACAGAGTGTGGTTTTGAATCCCAGCCTGGCTGGTTAAGATGCTGAAGTCCTTTAGCAAGAAACATGACCCTAATTGTTTTGTCCTTGTCATGGGACACAAAGCCATAGGTCCTAGGTGTTAGGATAGGTAGTGCATGTACAAAAACCCAGAATACTTACCTCAGTGCTTTTGGATCATTTCAAGCACCCTTGTCTACAGGCATGACAGGTTTGTATAGTTATTATATATATCTGGTAATGAAACCAAGGATGCCTCATAAGTGAACTTAATCACTGTAGCTTGCAAGCCTGAGGAAACCTGTACACAAGGGTGCTTGCTATGTGAACCAGAAACACCATGGTTATCTTATCTTGTACTCTTCTAGAAGAACCAATGATGTGTTACATCATCAAGATTTCACAACTCATGTGACATGCAGTACTGCGCTTTGATCCAGGGCAAAAATGACAGGAGAATGACTGATAGAAATGCAAACCTTGCAGTTGTACAACATTTACAACCAACGGTAGACTAAGGGTTCTTGTCAAAATAAATCTAGGACAGGTAGTCGGATAACAATTCTCCGAAGCCATCAAAATAACATCAAACCAAAGTGGAATAGAGAAACATACACCATCACTTACCAATGGCATCTTGGTTGTCAACATACTGCACTGTGTTGACCCCAAGACCTTCCTTCTGGTACAGTTCTTGCTCCTACAGAAAATTTCAAACAAACGTTGGTTATTTTTAATCCACGTTCTCAAGTTCTGGTGGCTGAGTCAGCAGGGTGTGGGTTCAAGTTCTGGTCCAGACACTTGTGTCCTCAAGCAGGAACACCATGTACACAATATCTCTCTCTCTTAAATCTCATCCTCAATGCTGTTCATGGGGAAAGGTCCGTTAAATATTTTCTAAAATTTACCACAAAAACTCAGAAACTAGACATCCTTTTGACCAGTGGGTGTATTTACATTGAATTACTTGGGTCGTTAAAAACTTAATTGATTAGCAATTAATCTGCCTGATGCAATCAGCAGCCCTACTGGTTTGTGCAAGATTCAATTAAGTCCACTGTTTGGAAAAGGAATTACATGGAGATAGCAGGTGTTGGATGTCAGACGAAAAGGATGTTTTATTCTAGCCTCTTTCTTTAATGGAGCTTTCCCGTAATGAATATGTTCTGATCGCTCAAATTAGTTTTTTTGTTACCTCTTTTAGGACTCGTTTATTGAAGAACTGCTGCAGTTTCTCGTTGCAGTAATTGATGCAGAACTGCTCATAGCTGTTCAAGGTGAAGAACTCAAAGCCGGCGATGTCGAGGACACCGATGAAGGAGGCGGACGTCTTGAACGGGAAACACTCGTTCACACGCTGCACAATGCGATCAAAGAGGCGGGAGTAGATGGCCTTGGCGAGGGCGTCCCGCGCATTGCAAGCCTGGTCAACGTTTAGCGGTACCCTGAAGGTTGTAAATAAGAGTTGATGTACATGTATGTGATAAAAGATGTGTAATTGGCATGGGGAAAAAAGCAAAATATAAGAATTTTTTGAAATCTAATTTCATTTTTTTGGGTGCTGTTAAGGATTTACACTCCGCTGTGAGGAGGTTGAGAAACTTAATGAAAAGTTTATCTTCCATGATGAAGAAACATTTAATTTAACTAGAATAATCACTTGTTATAAAATAAACCCACTCAGACTGGCATTAGTATGCTACAGAGAACAAGGAACCAATTTCAGAGAACTGCTATTCAGAGTGACTACGCACAAAAGTTTGATGACCAGAATAAAGTTACCAGCTACAATACCATGTCACATGTACAGAATGTGACCGGTATCCTGCAAATTTTTGCTTAGCAGGAAAATGTTGCTGCAGCTCTATGAAATAGGTCCCTCAGGCATTACATGTACTTACTTGATGAGGGAGCCACGATGTCCTCCCTTGGAGGTCTGCATAATCCGACTGGTCAGTGACTCCTTCAACTCGTTGATAGGTACAGAGAACAGATCAGCTGTCTTGGATAAGCTAGCTTCAGCCTCCTCTGGTACGTAACACCCACCTGGTCGTATGAGTACAAATGAGATATTGCCGAGTCTTTTTTAATTGTTTCAATAAATTCATTATAACGGAAGCAAAAACATATAATAAATATGTAAACTCAAATACGATACCAAAGATAAAGATGGAATAATTAAACGTAAATAAATGAAGATAAAACTAACTTTATAAAGACTGACAAAAAAATAATGACATAAAAAAAATGCTTGTTCCCAGCGGGTACCAACCTCATCCATGGCCGTATAGAGGGCGGCATTCAAACGGACACCACAGAAATTCCAAAAAGTCACCGACAGGCGATCTTCGGAGATTCAAATTTTTCGAAATACTTTTATTCAAAGGAGGGCACTTCAGACGAACTTATTTTGTAGGATGCTTACTACCATCATCATCTTTATAACAACTAAGATTTCGGATAGAAATTACAGTAATTCTTTTTGAGGTCATGACCAACGTTTGACCCTAGCTTTAATCTATTGATTTTTTAAAGCTAAAAATGGGTATGGCCTAACGCCATGGCACTGCTTCCTGCAGATTTACATGCTTACGATCCACAGAATCACACATTTAGCAGTGCAGAATTCTGGGGTTGTGTTGTTGAGGGCTGACAGACAGTGTACAAGTAAACAAAAAGAATAACTGAGAAATGAATTTGAACAGTTGAGTATTGAAAACGTTGAGAGATAAGATGAAATTGAGTCTTTCCGAAAATTAGGCAGCAAGATAGAAATTCCAGGCCAGTAAGATTGTTTGTTCTTTCTTTTTACCTTGAGTTCCGTCCGAGGCTTGGAAGTTGACATTCCCAAGATGCATCACTCCGGCAACGACGCGGAATATATGCATCTTCTCTTTGTCATCCAAGCCGATCTTCTTCATAGCGCCCTCAACGCGTGAATAACCGCTGTAGTCATCCAGGTGTATATCGTACAGACTTCCGTGCTTCTTGTACTGTAAGGCAAGACGGTGGGAAGACGTCAAAGAATTTGCATCTCTTGAGTGGGATATTGTTTTACATGGGACGGTGCACATTGCGTGTCACAGATACTTTATTATGTAAGAACCACTACATGTCCATGTAGGTCAAATTTGTAATAACAATTCCACAGAATTTTCAGGGATGAGATTTGCCAAATATACAAATTCCTGCAAATGGCTTTTGGGCCTGGGTTACCCCCTTATTCTAAGCCCAGAACCTCCCAGATGATACAATTCAGGAGGTTTACAGACTCTGTGCATCACCAGAAATACAAAACTGTGGACCATTTCTTTCTCCCTTTGGTGACTGCTTTACTTCTTTCAAGAAAAGTTAAAGGCTCAGGTGACTTTGAGAAAATCCTGACATCTGAACAAATCCTGAAAAACGACATGCCTGAATTACATACAAAAACACATGTGAAAGACAAAAGACCTTCTTGTTACACCAATCACAAGTGCACACGTGTTGCACCAGTGTTGAGTATGCCTATGATGTAGACATGTGACAAGGCTACACAGAAACGTACACTCGCTTCTCAAGTAGGATTTGAAACTTTGCATGGTGGAAGTATAACTAAGTAAGGCTTGTAGTAACACCATGTGGAAATCTCTTTTGAGTAGTGTAGGTTCACTACTCAAAAGAGATTTCCACATGGTGTTACCGCAAGCCTTACTTAGCACTCGCTTCTCATTAATACGAGGTGCGTCAGACTAGCCCGATTGGCTGGTATCATCCAAACATCTTCCCTACACACAGTGTGGTAATATCAGAGCACAATACATAGAGTGCTTTACATACGGACACACATGTACCCAGAGAAGTTCGATTTCATTTTCACCACCTTATGGAGACCGAGAAACAAAACAGAAAAGGGGAAAACAAAGGGTCTCCATAGGGAAAGTCTTAAGACTCGTTGCTCCACAAGGAATTTGTGTACAAAGTCTATGTGAGGTTCTTAATTACAGGGACAAAGGAAAGAACAAAAGATGTCTTCACAGGGATGCACAAAATAGAATGTGTGCTGCGTTGAACAGTGCATAACTGTGGGTGTATATATATATATGTACAAACAAACACAACATTTTGCTGATAAATATTTCGACTGAATAAAAAGTTTGGTTGGGGAGGAGTTACCATGGCATTGCAGTAGAGTGTGAAAAAGATCTCTAAGGAATATCCCTAGTGGATTCAAGGTCAGTTTGGGGTCACAACTGTGCTCCATTGGTGGACCAACTAAATGGTGTTCTTCAAACAAAGTGAACGCCATGAACAAAAAGTGTTGTTTGACACAGACTTACTCATTACAAGTTTACACACAGCATAGTCACATAGTCAGCGTTCTCCCTTTACAGTAATCCACTGGCCAGATGCCAGTTAAAACACCAGAGGACCAGTCAAAATTCACTCCAAGTGACCTGGCTGGCTAGTTCAGTGTTGAACAGCATCCCTATTTCATTTGAAACATGTACTGAGTGAAAAAGCCGACGGACTAGTGACATAACAAGCTAACTGGTCCTGCTGGCCAGTCACTGAAAAAGTTAAGGGCAAGTTAAGACCAACAGCCAAACCATTTCAAAAATATCTTGCATGTTATGAAACCTAGAAATTGATGAGTACCGACCCCTTACATGCACATCACATGCAACGACTGTGACACGCTTACCAATTCGGGAGTCAATGGATTAGTTTGTAAATGCCGCATCAGCTGACAGTTGCACTACACTGTACAACACACTGGGACATTGACTCCTACAGTAGCGCAACCAAGATTATCGTGATGATGGTGTCACTTGTGAATTGGGTCAATAAGTAATTTGGCTGATTAATGAAACGTCGAGACCACACCGGCTCTTTTCAGAGGCCAATATTCCTCCCAAAAGAGATTCACACATGGTTGTACCCACAAGTTTACTAGTTATAGTTACTTCCTACTATTAACAACATGCAAAGCTTCAAAAACCAGTTGAGGCCTGTGGTTTTTTTCCCACAAAATGCAGGAGACAAGTTCCACAAAAAACACTCACAGCCATGCAATCGGTGAGACAAACTAAGAGCCTCTTACCCAATAATAGCATCAGAGTACACAAACCAACCGTAGAGGGAAAGATAAACGAAGTAGTCAGATTTATAAACGGAAACACTGATTCACTTTACAGACCTTGTGCAACAAATATTAGCATAATAGCCCAAATTCATCCAGCTGTTATAATAACAATTTGGGAGGCTAATCGTCCTTACTTGCAGCTGAGAAGCTGAATTGAGAAGGATACAGCTACGTTTTCAAGCTGCTGGCATGCAAGGGTGCCTATGGCAGCCAGCCACATCGAGCCAGCCATACATGTATGACCACGGAGCGCAGCCTGAGATCGAAAATGTTTGATTTTGACGGAGAGAGTAAAAAATTGGGAGCCTGGAGAAAAACCCGAGAATTACAATAATGCTAGACAAATCTTGTACAATATTTTAAGTTGATCGTTAACTGATATTTGGAAATAGCAATCAATGCATCCTGTTAGAAATGTTTGAGTTTTTTTCTTAACCTGTGAATATTATTCTGTGTTTCCATCATTTTGCCACTGAAATTTGTTCTTAAAATCCATTCTCATAAGCCTGGAATTTCTCACTAACTTCAAAATTATCTTGACGATTTACAAACCATTGCATTTTGGAATAATTGAAGAAAAACATATAAGATTTAATGGTAAAATATGCAAATGTTGATGATTCTTCACGCACAAAACGGCAGTTAACGGCAACCTTACATACCAGTTTGCTTTTCCTGTCATCTGGTATGTTCTTCTGAGTGTCTTTGTTGGTGAAGTACATTGTGTTGCCGTTCTTCAGGTACTGCAGGAACAAACCGAAATTGCACATTAGCAACGGGAACAATTTTATGCCGACTGGAGACTAATTTGACAATACAACCAAACAATTATGAAGTAATACTGAAACTACTGATTGTTTCAGTCAAGTAAAGATGCACCTCAGCGAAAGAATGGAGCATGTTATCAGATTCATAACATATGTTCTGGCAATCAGAACAGATTTAAAACAAATAATTTGCCTGTAATTTAACACTCTCCACAGTAAATTTGTGGAAAATAAAATACATTGTGTCCAATATTTGTATTGAAAATAGTTCTGGTTAGAGAAATAATGTGTGCAGATTTCCATACACGATCACACGATCGGACGATATTTACATGTTCATCGGACCCGAACACCTACATGTACATGTAGGAGATTCTGTCCAGCTGGACTTGATAATTGTTATTATTAAAAATTATTGTTATTTGTACAATTATTGGTAATGAAACCAAGGATGCTTCATAAGTGAATGTAATGACTGTAGTGCACAAGCCTGAGGAAACCTGTAAACAAGGGTGCTTGCTATGTGAACCAGAAACACCAGGGTTAAACTCTACTCTTCCAAAATAAGTGTTCTGAATTTGTTTACATGCACTACCAATCCTAGTACACAGAACCTACAGCTTTACGTCTCAACCGAAGGACAAAGCAATGGTTAAGTGTCTTGCTCAAGGATAAGTGTCAAGACTGGGACTTGAACCCAGACTCTGCTGATTAAAAACGCCAGAGCTTCAGCTCATAACATGCACCTAACCAATAATTCAGCTGAACACCGATGAACTGTCACAGCCACCCAACATACCTGAAAGTGATCTGGGGTCTTGATGCCGAGCTCTTTGCAAACGTTGTCTGGCGCCCCCGCACAGAGATAGTAGAAGATGTGATAGTTACGCTCTTCAATATTCTGCCAGATGACGCGAGGTTTCTCTAGGAGATAATGGGAGACGTAGCCACCGACCACAGAAAACTACGATAGGGGAAAGAACAGATCCAAAGGCAAAATCATTCCATTGTACATCTTATCTAACATTTTAAACCAATGCAACTAATCTGAAATGGAGGGTAGTCTGGACTATATCGTCACCGTTTTCACGAAGGGACGAGCATGTCAAAAATCACAGTGGTCTGCTGGTCAAATGCTATTTAAAACACCCAAGGACCAGTCAAAATTCACTCGAAGTGGTCCGGCTGGCTAGTTCAGTTTTGAAAAGCATCCTTTTTAATATAAAGTGTGGACAAGTGCAAAAGCCGGGGGACCAGTGAAATGAAAAGCTAACAGGTCCTCCTGGCTAGTCACTGAAAAAGTTATGGGCAAACCCTGCAAGCCACAAAGTTTTTGCACAGACGCAACGTTTCGTACCTTGTCACTGAAGTGCATCTCCACAAACTTTCCAAAGCGGCTACTGTTGTTATTCCTCATGGTCTTGGCATTACCGAATGCCTCAAGGAGAGGGTTAGCCTCCACGATGCGCTGCTCTATCGTCCCTGCTCCCTGCCCATGACTCTCAGTCAGGTACCTAGGGTCAAGAGTTACAGACAAGCTTGAGGGAGGTGTACAAGAACCATATTATTGTTGTATTTGACGGCCTATAGGCTAAGTTCTTAGGTGGGAGTCTGTCAGGATCCGCTGGTCCAAGCAGACAGCACAGATAGAACCTGTCTTAATTTGCAGCTGACTGGATTCGGACTGCCACATGGCCACAGGTGCTTGGTGCAGCCCAGCCACCGGTCACGCCCGACTGGTTTATTGCATAACTCTATTCACAGTAGTGACCAGTACTTGACTACATTATTATATTGGGGTAAAATATTTGGGGGAGTTGTGCCTTTTATGATACAAGCATGGAATTTTGCACACAGTCAGAGTAAGTCATGAGTAAGATCTGCTTGTCTAATCTTGTTTGTTTTTTTGTGGTTTGCCAAATGTTGGAGAATATCATGCAAGGATAATATGAAGGTGACAAACAGGGTTGGCAAAGTCTGGTCTGCCTCAGGATTCTGAAAGCCTCCATAGTGATGGGTCTTTCCATCAGTCAGTCAGCAGATCTATCTCTCTCTACCTGCTGCTGCCCCCCATCTAGCAGTGAACACTTGCCTTAAGATATATTTGGTGGACTCTGTCTTTCCTGCTCCGGATTCTCCACTCACGATGATGGACTGGCTCTGTTTGGTTACTCTCATATCACGGAATGCCTTGTCAGCTGAAAGTAACAACAAAACACCTTAACGTTATTGAAAAATATCATCTAAAACCGATGCGCAGCGAGACAATAAAGCAAGTCCTATGTACCTTTGATGTTCTTCAGTACTGTATATTGACCCCGTACAAGCGCAGAATTGCACTCCTACCATTTCCACCATTTTGGGGGTCAATTCCTTTGTGTGCTTTTTGACTCCCACAATGGGGGACAGGATAGGCACGTGTCAGTGGGCTGCACGTCATGCAAGGGGTCAATGTCTAGTTTTTTCTTCTTCTTACTATTTACTTAGCCAGTCTTGGCTGAGGATGTATAAGTGCTGGTAATCTATCTAAAGAGCCGCCGAGTCTTATGAACTGGCAACTCAGAATATCGGAAGGCCTGTACATTCTATTGCGTAGCAAGCACAGTGCATGCAATTACCGTGCAACGTTTCATTTCCCCCGTACAAAGAGGGACTTATGGTACTGGAATTTATGCTCAAAATCTCGCTCAGCAGATAAACTTGCCAAGCAATTTTCCGCATTCTATGGCTTCAGAAAATGAAGCCCAGTACATCACATTTGCAAGTTCCAGTTAACTTACCGATGGCAAACACATGGGGCGGCAGCACCCCGAGTGACTTCCCATTGTAGCGTTTGATGACATCCTTTCCGTACAAATTGCTCATCTCTTTGTATGGGTTTACAGCAATCAGAATATTAGCCACATAGCTCTGTTAACAAAAACCAACAAAACATAAGTACTTTAGTTGACTGTCAATATTGCTGAACAATATTTAATTCGCAAACAATAACAAATCATAGAGCCTGTGTGCGCAGATGTACATTTACAACACACTGTGTACACTGTGTATGACTTGTTTATAAATTTCTGCACAAATGCTAATGATTAAAATATTAAAAATTATATGTTCAGCTTGCCAGCCAATATTGCACATGCTTTGTTTGGGCCAGCCAGTCTGTTAACCAAGGAGCTGGGAAGTCACAAGAGAAAGCATTCATTACAGCTAACTTTAATTAACAATGTAGACCTCCTGCAGATGTGCCATGCTGCTGAACTTTATCGCCGAAGCAATGTCACCTCCAACGTCCCAACACCAACAACGCTATATGTACACAAGCAGCGTCTACAACTGCTTGGACATGCAATAAGACATGAAATTCCACTATCATTACTCTTGGACAAGAACCGACCAGTCTAAAGAACCATACCATTTTTTAATCCAGTCAGATTTGGACACCCTATTTTCAAATCCTGCCTAAAAGCCTGGGTGGCGCACTTATGCAAACCTACCAACAGCAACTTTCTGATGACGGTTGGATGGTTGGTATCGGTTTGAATCAGCTTCACCGAGCTGCTCAAAATGTAGAACAATGGAAACTGAGCAACGTTTATGCGCTGCATGTGCCCAGTCTTCACCATGATGATGATGATGTTGACGCTGCTTGTTTCTAATCCGCCATACAAGTACATGTAGTTGGCATTGGATAGCTGCAGTTACTTAGCTATTGTAAACGGAGTGTCGATATACCACTTGCATTGGCTGCCATCTTTGATGTCAAACAATGGAAACAATACGGGCTGCGCACAACTCTCAGCCAATGATAAATCTTCATTAACCTCAGTAGGGGGACTGTTTTGGGCTTGTGACATCATATGCAAGGGCTCTTGAAAATGGTGTAATTTGCAAGGACCCTATATGTCATGTATGTTCATGTATAAAAAAAGGTTGGCAAAGTATTTTTAAAAGTTTGGCAAAGTCATCTTGTTAACTTCTGCACATTAAAGTATCGCTGTATCAATGCAAATTTGTACACTACCGGGTCATGTTCATTTTCTATACAAGATGCTTTTCCATAATTGCTCCTCCTCACCCATGGGTATAAATGGGTACCTGAGAGGGTAGAGGTTGATACTGTGTTTGAAAAAGCCCAGGGCTGTATACTCCCCAGGGTGCTAAGAAAGATGACAGGAATGTTATTAGCTGAATGAACAGGGCACTAATGTAAAGTGAATTAATACGTTATTGTAAATTAGCAATATCAGAACTACTTATTGTTATCATTATTTACTACAAATTGTAGTTACTGAGATAGCCATATAAAAAACTAAACAAAAGAAAATGGAAGTTAGATTTCTGAAAATAAAACAGTCAAAATGAAAAACGGGTATTACAAAGTTTTAAAATCTCATCCTCGATGGATTACATTGGAAATATAATATGCTTAAAACAAAGAGAATTGGGGGAAAACAAAACTGTCTTGGATGACCTGGTTAGGCACTGAACAGCCCATATGCACGTCCTAACGCGCATGATCAGCGCGCAAAGGATTCTGGGTGAAATCCGAGTCCACGCGACACCGACAACCATCACGGTGTGCTGATTTTGAAGCAATGCGTTACACAACTGTAAAACCTGGTATAGTTACCTGTAAACTACAGCATGGCATCCATCTTGGAAGCTTGATTTGTTTTTAAACTGCATTCGGTTTCCCAAGATGCATTGCGGTTTATTTTTAAGATGGCGCTTGTGCATATGGGCTATCACATGCTTCTTAAGAGTCATTTCACGTAAATACTTGACATGTGTCCACGGTCAAAAAATCTTTTTTTTTAATACTTTGTAGGTGGAAGGGCCTTGGGGTGCAAGTAAACAAAATCGAACTTTCAAATCCATATATAGCCCGTTGCCATGGTAACAGCTCATTTTGTGTTTTGGGCATTTTAGGCCGATTTGGAGGTCTGAAAAACTGTTTTTTAGCTCATGTTTATAAACTTCACCCTACCAAAATGCAAAATTATTTCATAAAACCTTTTATATCACTACAAAGTATCATTCTTGGCCTTACTTGAGAAAAAAAATTATTGCTATAAATTTTACCCTTATGCTATTTTTGCATCAAGCGTTAAAGCATGTTTTTAGAACTTGCAAAATCGACATTTTTACCCTATTTTTGCCCTTAAAAATTTCAATTTGCCAGGGGTCTCAGAAAAATTTCCTTTCGGTTGTAATTAGGGCCAACATTGGTCTTTCCATATCTGGTGAGAAAAATTTTGGCAATTGTATCCTGTTGTGACAATACTGCCTCAAAAATTGAATTTTTTTCAAAAAATGGGAAAAATGCATTTTGAAATTTTCTTCTAAGTTTGAACCAGTATCATCAAAAAAGAACACTTTAATCAATCAGGCACCTTTTCCTGAGCGTTCTGTAGGCTTGTTGAATACCCCACATTGATGAAAAACTTTTGATGACTTAAATCTCTGACTTTACCCCCCCCCCCCAAGCGTATTATGTTACATTCCCTTACGAGTCATTCCGTGCCAACTCATCTGACGGGTTGGCAGGCCCCGTATCAGATTTTGCTATTTTTGTTTGTAAACATTCCCCTATGGGTGTCATGAACACTCACCAAATTTTTGAAAACTACTCCTTAACATTTCTGAAATATGGCCCCATAAAAGTTTAGGCCCCGCCCCTTCAAATTTACTTTTTGTGTTTTGGGTATTTTTAGAGGCCTATATCTACAAATTGAGAAAAGATACGTAACTGCAAATTAATATACATGGTACCTGGTACCCCATCAACTAGAATCTACTGTCAAAAGTAGCTTGGAACATTTTTATATCAAGGCATAGGTCTGTAAAAACTGAAATTTTAGGCCGCGGAATGATTTTCGTAATTTTTGAGACCACTAAAGTGCCTAAGTGAAATGCCTGATTGATTTTACAGCCAGACCCACATTCAGACCCCTGCTAAATACGCATCAAAGGTGTGATTGGTCTATCCTTATATCAGGTTACACATATACACCTAGTTTATAACCAAATGTAATACAAAAGCAATCAGGCATTTCACTTAGGCACTAGGGGGTCTCAAAAATGATGAAAAATCATTCCGCGGGCTAAAATGTCAGATTTATAGACCAATGCCTTGATATAAAAATGTCATGCTGCTTTTGACTGTAGATTCTAGTTGATGGGGGTACCAAGTACCCTGTATGTTAATTTGTAGTTACATATCTTATCTCAGTTTGTAGGGCCTCTAAAAATGCCCAAAACACAAAAAGTAAATTTGAAGGGGCGGGGCTTTAACTTTTATGGGGTCATATCTCAGAAATGTTAAGGAGTAGGTTTCTAAAATTTTGTGATTGTTCATGACACCTAGTTTATAACCAAATGTAATACAAAAGCAATCTGACATTTCACTTAAAGCACCAGGGGTCTCAAAAATGACGAAAAATCATTCCGCGGGCTAAAATGTCAGTTTTGATAGACCTATGCCTTGATATAAGAATGTCCTATGCTACTTTTGACAGTATATTCTAGTTGATGGGGTACCAGGTACCCTGTATATTAATTTGCAGTTACGTATCTTTTCTCAATTTGTAGATATAGGCCTCTAAAAATACCCAAAACACAAAAAGTAAATTTGAAGGGGCGGGGCCTAAACTTTTATGGGGCCATATTTCAGAAATGTTAAGGAGTAGTTTTCAAAAATTTGGTGAGTGTTCATGACACCCATAGGGGAATGTTTACAAACAAAAATAGCAAAATCTGATACGGGGCCTGCCAACCCGTCAGATGAGTTGGCACGGAATGACTCGTAAGGGAATGTAACATAATACGCTTCGGGGGGGGGGGGGGGGGGGGAGGGGGTAAAGTCTGAGATTTAAGTCATCAAAAGTTTTTCATCAATGTGGGGTAGTCAACAAGCCTACAGAACGCTCAGGAAAAGGTGTCTGATTGATTAAAGTGTTCTGTTTTAATGATACTGGTTCAAACTGAGAGAAAAACTTCAAAATGCATTTTTCCCATTTTTGGAAAAAATTCAATTTTTGAGGCAGTATTGTCACAACAGGATACAATTGCCCAAATTTTTCTCACCAGATATGGAAAGACCAATATTGGCCCTAATCATAACCGAAAGGAAATTTTTCTGAGACCCCTGGCAAATTGAAAATAGGGTAAAAATGTCGATTTTGTAAGTTCTAAAAACATGCTTTAACGCTTGATGCAAAAATAGCATAAGAGTAAAATTTATAGCAATAATTTTTTTTCTCAAGTAAGGCCAAGAATGATACTTTGTAGCGATATAAAAGGTTTTATGAAATAATTTTGCATTTTGGTATGGTGGAGTTATAAACATGAGCTAAAAAACAGTTTTTCAGACCTCCAAATCGGCCTAAAATGCCCAAAACACAAAACGAGCTGTTACCATTGCAACGGGCTATATATAGATTTGAAAGTTCGATTTTGTTTACTTGCACCCCAAGGCCCTTCGACCTACAAAGTATTTAAAAAAAAAGATTTTTTGACCATGGACACATATGTCAAGTATTTACGTGAAATGACTCTTAAACGTTTTAAATTAGACAGGATCTTTAAAGCAATTAAAGACAACAGTGTAAGGCCTGATGCGTCATTTGCATTTAGGGTACAGTGGGAACAAAACACCTCTGCGTACATAGACTGTGCAAGTCTCGCGTGTATTCAAACTTCCCCGACCAAATTGGTCTCAAGAGTTTACATATGTGTGCGATTCGGTTTCTTTAAATACTTTAGTTTAGCATCATTTATGGTTATTAAAAAAAATTATATCCTATAACTAGGAAAGTAAAATTTTGCCATGAAATATATGAAAGAAAAATAAATTTAACAAATCAACAAAGAAAACTCAAGAATAACACTTGACGTCTATTTCCGGTAACTTGTAAAAATAAAAAATATTTTGCCCAATCGATGTTCGATGTTTGTGTTCGCACTACAGTAAGTCTTGCAGGATTTGGCAAACTTTGGTGTTTCAAGAATTTTTTACACATATAGGATGTAAAAAGATGATTTGATTTCAAAGAAAAATACAGTCTTTGTTCGAGTTGTTTTCTCGTTTTCAATACCTACGAGACTTGCACAGTCTATTACGAGAGAACTGTCGGGCAGAGATGTCTTTGTAGCCTCTCTGATATATCAGACCTGTACATACACAAACTGCCTCAGCGCGGTTAGTTCAAAAAATTCAAAATGAAACTCCTCGTGCAAAAGAATATGTTGTTAGTTTAAAGGGCCATGTCACACCAGGCGAATTTTACAGGCGACTAGTTCCAGGCATTCTTCAAGATGAAAGGGCAGTTTCACAGTTCAATTTTCTTATGGGATGGAAAGACACTGGTGAGGAAACCGTCTCCTTTCCTACCAAAGCGTTCCGTCTGCAGAAAGTGCTGACTGGTTGCCTCTAAGTTCACTGTAGAAACTGCCTGGCGCCATTCACTCATGCAACATTGATTGCATTTCAAGTTGTACACCACTAACACAAGAAAATCTTGCACAAGTGGACTCACGCCAGTTGCGTCAAGTTTCATGAAATCGGCGGCTGGCAGGGTTGACCCTGAACTTTTTCACTGACTTGCCAGCAGGACCAGTCAGCTAGTCATTTCTCTGGTCTATCGGCTTTTTCAACGGTCCATCAGCTTTTCACGGGTCAATATTCCAACTGAAATATAGGGATGCTTTTAAAATACTGAACTAGCCAGCCGGACCATTTGGGGTGAACTTTGACTGGTCCTTATGTGTTTTATCTGGGAATTTGGCCAGCGGACCACTGTGAAGGGAGAACGCAGTGCTGGTGTGACAAGGCCCGAACACAAAACAAAACAAACCCAAGCTCCAAAATAACACAATTTGTTTTTCAGGCAACTTTGGTACAAGATTGACATATAACACATACATTGAGAACTCAGCACTACATTGTACAACTGTAGTTTCTGACACTTTGCGGCACCTTCCTGTAATGAGGAAAAATTACAAAATGGACCATTTTCTTTTTACAGTGCAACCACCTGTTTTTCCATCATTCAAATAATCAGGCATGATATTTGGCCCTTTAGCAGTACATTTGATTGAGATCAAGAGCTGACCTATTCCATGATTTTTCTGAGGGCAAATATTTGTAAAACAGATTAAAGTAGGAAGAATATCATGCCTGCAAATTAAATACACTTAATGTCAAAATTAACCCACCCTTCCCCCCCCAAAAAAAAAACCAATCATAATTTTTAAAATTTCAATTGGTACTGCAACCGAAATAGACTGGCTCATTGTTTGATTTTAATTAGAATGACTACCACTGTATACAAGGGACATGACAATGATGCCAGCAGCATAATACAGGAGAGTAGCTCATTTCCCCCTAAACTGGCTTTTCTGCAATTAACTCAAATGCACACATCTACACGACTTTAGCCCGCATTGTTTACATTTGTACATAATATTTTGATCATGTAATAAAGACAAGCGACTTTCATTTCTCTTCATTTCATTTATTAATCCTGGTTGTGAAGCCAAGGACTAGTAGCCAAGAACCCCATGGAGAGGAGACATGCAAGGACGTTTCAGTTTTTAGATGTGGGAGGAAAACCCAAGAGAATAAGCTCAGGGAAAACCCACGCAATCACGTGCAAACCCACGTACATGTAGAAAATGAAAACCCAATCAACATAGCAAATTTAAGATGAATTAAAACGGGGAAAAAACTGCCATAGACACAAACATTTGTAGTATTTTTCAGTTTCTATGGCACAAAAAAGAGAAAATCGCTCATCCACTGCGAAATTGCATGCCTGATAACGACAAAAACAAAACTATTTGGCTTTCTCTTGGCACAAAGAAATCTCTTTCAATTATGCCAAGAATGCTCTCCCAAAGTGGAGTTGTACATGTAGTATTCCTACATAAATAATTCAAGTATAATTTATTATGAGAAGTTTTGCAAACATTGCCAATAATTGCAAAGGTGCCTTATCTTAAAAGCGTTTGCAGACATCTTCAGGTACATGTATTGCATCCATGGCCTGAACGTGTAAACAGTGATTGACTGTTCAAACAGCCCCCATGCACTCTCAGCTTAAATTACAAGAAAGCAAAGCTGAGACCCAGGCTGGAATTAATAGTAGAAACTATTTGAAGAACATCAAGTAATAAACCACAATGGAAATTGGCTGGGTGATTTTTTACACAACTTTGGGTTAAACAAAGAAGAAAAATGACTAGAGCAGGACTTGAACCTGCAACCTCCAAATTAATGTGCTGGCGGTCTCCCTATTTTGTCAATATCTTTTTGTTGGGGGAGGGGGGAGAAGCCATTCAACCTGTAACTGCCATATAGCCACGGGTCACACCCAAGTGTACCACCCATGTACAACCTCGGAAGTAAGCAGTAGAGGGTCACCTTAAGGAGCTGTGATTTTTTATTGGGGCTATATAGATAGATCAAAGAGCAGAATTTCTTCATATCTGAATTAGTAGTTCTTTCCCCAGGCAGACAAGCTCAACATATCTCCTCCCCAATCTTTTAAAACCCTTCTCTCAATTTGAACAGTCTGCTTAATCTCTCACATTGTAACAGCTGTTTGAAGGGAACAAGTAAGGACAGCTTGGTTTGAATTGTTCAGAAAATGTTGACATTTTCCTTCCAGATCCTGACCCCTTTGCACAACGTGGAATGCACCTCTGCTTCACATCTAACATTTCCACCATATTTGGGGACAATTCCTTTGTGTGCTTTTTGACTCCCAAAATGGGGGACAGGATAGGCGCGTGCAAGTGCGCTGCCCGCTGTGCAAGGGGTCAATCAGTACGTCTTGACCCTGTGAGGAAGATTTTTTTTTATTAGCGACTGTGAAGCATCGACTTACATAAATCTTGCCTTTCTTGTAGCACAACCTCAGGTTATTCAGCAATGTAGCTTCATTCAGATACATCAAGGCACCTGCAGAATACACAAAAACAAGGGCCTTGAAACATGAATAATTATGTACATGTAGTGGTACAATTTACAGAACTTACACCACCTTCTGAATCACCACAACATACCAAATCAGGCCTTGAGCTTCGCTCTTGCAAGGGACCAGCAACTTCCCTCTGGTATGGAGCATTTCTATGAGGTAAATGTCAATTTGTATTGGAACCTAGCGAACCTGGGCAACAAAAGCACAGGGCACCACGGGCATGTGAGCGTTCGGTGGTTGTTGCATGTACAGTATGACAGTAGCATGCAAAACAGCAGGATAACCAAGACTAGCAGCCCATTCATTGGGAAACATTGGTACGTGTGTTTGGGCGCACTCTGATGTGTGTGCAGTGTGTAAAAAAACAAAAAAACATAAAGAGATGTTTTTAGAAGAAAAAAATACCCAGGAGCGATGTTTTACTCATTTTCATGATTGAAAAATGTATGATCCCTTTGCGTTATGGTAATTGTAACAAGACAACGACCCCTGTATGTGGCCTTTGTCGTGTGAGCAGTCATGTTGCATCTTATATACGGAGATGCGCTTCATACGTTGACACTTGAATCTTGTTTCGGGGGTTTCAAGGTAACCTGTGACTTATAGGCCCAGCACCTTGTGCAAAGGAAAATATGGTACATGTACATGGTGTTAATGCAATCCTTACTAGATTGTATCTCCACCAGGCAAAGCTTCAAATCCTACATGTACATGATGTACTACACATGTATGTTTACACATTGTGTTTTTACTACGTGTACGTTTATATGTATACATGTTATCAAGATTGCAAGATTGTACAATTCATTTTAAGGCTTGTCTACCGGGAATGTATACTGTACAAACAGCATGCAATATGGCAACAAGTGTATCATTTGTTAAATTCAACATGCCTTTTGGAAATGTCAATAAACTCGCTTTAGAAATTGTTTAAATTCCTTCATGTGCTAAAAAAAAATGATAATAGTAAAATAGAACTAGAAGTCTCACTTCATTGCACAACCATTTCCCATCATAAATTAACTGACATGACTGACTTACATAGTAAATTATAAATTTAAAACATACATAGACTACACTTGATCATGTACAATATTAAAATCTTCCCTGGAGAAACTCAAGGTCAAAACTGTTGGAGGAAATGCAATCCCTCACTTATCTTACAAGAAGAAAAGAAATCAATAAAATCTGGCAGTGGAGATGTCATCAGTCATCACTGCACAGTAAACAAGCAGAAAAATGTTAATCTAACGCATCACATTGGCATCATGCAATATTGTACACGTACAAATTACATAGTGGGCCTAAACACAGATGTCGCTTTTTGCATGTAATTCTAGTGGTTTTCTTAAATAGTAGCTTTTAAATGTTTTCTATTGTTGTTTCCTCATTAACTATTTAATTTCCAGTATTATTGCTTTGTATTTATTCTAGTACGTGTATACACATTGTTTGGTCACCTTTGTGTAGTTGTTGTTTATTGTTAGTTCTTGCTTTTCTGTCTTATGGATGTTCCGCAAAAAGCCCTGCTTTTATCTAAGTCGTTGCATTCTCTTTGCAAAATGTGGAAATAAATTTTACTTTCAATTTAATTGAATTGGTTGGAATTGAATTTTAAACCAAGATGTAGTAGTGGCAACCATGGAGTAAAAAAAAGTCGCAACCAAAATAAAAGGGGACTAGTGTTAAAAAGAAGAAGACACCAAATTCCCAGATAGTCTGAAAAGGGGCTGGGCGGTTTGGAAATGCTTCAAGTCACATCATCACAGGCTGTGTCAGTTGTTTAATGTTATGAGTTTGACAATGTGAGATCAATACATCATATGTGTGAAAGGGCTCAGTTATCACAGTGTGTCTCTTTTCATACATGAATTGTACATTGTACACATATCACTGGTCAGCTTTGCCAACGGCATGTTTTTTTTGCATAATTTTTAAACCGAGAAGCTCTGGACCAACGACAATTTTTTTTAATGGTAACGAAAAAAAGAAAAAAAGAAGTGAAATTCCAGCTTGGTTCAATTTTCCAACAAACAATTCGTGGTGCCTAGACTGTACGTGTAGTACATAAATTGCAATGGCTATTATTATTAAATAATTTCGAACAAAGAAATATTGACTGGTGCGAGACTCGAACCTGCACCCTCCAGATTAACCCGTCGACACTCTACCGACTAAGCTATAGCCCTAATGTTGGCACTCTCCCTAGTTTGTCAGTATCTTTGTTCAGGGATGCCAGTCAGAAGCCATTTAACCTTTAACTGCTGTGTAGCCAGGAATCGCACCCAAGTTTACGATACACCCTGGAAAGCAGCAGCCAAGGGATCACTAAAATGTGGATGCAACTTTTTTTTGTTTCAAATATCAAGTAATAAACCACAAGGGAAACTGACTGGGTAAAGTTTATTATTATTATTATAATATTAATGTAACATTTACACAAATACAACTAGCCATTTTTAGACTACACTGTGTGCACAGTTGTTTTTAAATGCATCAATTATCCACCCTTTATGTTGATGCCATCCCAAAGTGAAAAATTATAATTTACTGTACATGTAGCCATAGGCAATGTCCTACACATGTAGTAGCAGGACATTCTCATTGATGATGCATTCAATTTATACCCCCCAACCCCACCTGTGTTTTTGTTCAATTCTTCCGTTCTCAGTCAGAGGCAATAAGCAAAAAACAGGCTGCAATCTGTTCCATTTAGCAAAAGGATCTCGTCGCTATGGTAACCAGTGTTTTTGATGTAAATTGCTTTCCACCTTGTGCAGTGGTTTTTTTTTTCTCTTCAAATTGCCGAGTCAGATCATGAAGATTGAGTCCCTGATGGCGACTGTATTTTGGGAATAGAGCTTAATCAGGATTCGGGAAAACACAGGAATATTTTATGCTTGATTGTTAGAGCTGTCTGTACAATTAATTCTTGTTATACAAAAAGAGTACTGTTACATGTATAAGGAGGTTCTGCTTAAACAGAGTACAATCTGAAGTCCTGAGTCTCATTTCGACTTTATTTTTTCTTCTTTGTTTTGACGTCCTCTTAAATAACAACGGTAACAAATACATGTACAGTATACAGGTAAATTGGCCAGTCCCAGCAATCTTGTTGTAACAAGAGTTGATTGTAGTGCCATTTGTGTTTTGAAAATAAATTTTAAAGAAAAATGTTTTACAAGATTTTTCTTGAACTCACTAAAGGTAAATAGTTTCATCAATCCTTGCAAGAACAGTCGTGCCTGGTTTCTGTTATAGTGATTTTTTTATTTAAGAACACTTAAAAAAAAAAAATTATGACTGGAAAGCAGGAACTGTACAATGTACATTCCACTCTGCTGTTTTCAACTGACATGTAGTTTTTTAAAATAAAAACTATTATTGGGGGTTTCGGCCATCAGCCGAAACCACCTTTGTTTTCGTCGAGATTTTTATTTTTTTTTCACTATTATTATTCTTCTTTCCGAAAAAGTCTCATAGCATTTACACATGAAATTTGTTATCGTTCGATCTCAGGAACTACAGTCTTAAAAGACACAAACAATACATCAAATGAAAGCCTGTGCTCTAACTTAGATCAAGCAGTAGTTCGATCAAGGATTTTTTAATCCTTTGATGACGATATTAACGATTTAAAAACACGTATCGTCAACAAAGCATGATCGTCGTGTGTGTGTACATTGCACGTAATTTACACTGTACATCGCATACGGCCATCACTCCACACAGCCATTGCTTCTCACTCTAGGCATCGTAACACGCTGCACACGGCCAGACCCACACAGCCCATTGTCCACGCGCATGACATCGTTCGACCTTTGTACCGTTCATTTTGGTTCGCTGCTTCGCTTCTACAGTTAACGGTGCACCTGTATAGCGCCCTCTTGTTTGTGGAGAGTCCTCGAACCTTATACGAAAGTGTTTTGGGATATTAGTAGCGGTTTGTTCTCGCACAATTTCATTGCATTCTCCCACCACAATTTATTTCAAGGTCTGTGCGGTATAGCTTATTAATTACTTTATCATTGGTATGGTAGTTTATTATTTACAATTATTTAACACTTTATATCGTCTGAACCATAAAGTAAAAGAGTTATAATTTTTGTACCGTCTTGTTGCTTATAACAAAGTTCGTACGAAAAACGTGTTTTCATCATCGTGATGTCATCAGGTGTCAAATTAATTGTTACATTAATTCAACATTGACAACAAAGCCGAAACCCCAGTGTTTGTTCGTTACAAACTCGTTTCTAGTTATTATTATTTTTATTTTATGTTTTTTCCAGTTTGGCTACATCTTGAAAAATAAAATAAAAATTACACAGTAAACTTTCAATGTTGTTGCTTGATTGCTTCTTACATGACAACTAATGTACATTGTTATTAGTTGATTGTACCCTAAATACTTGTCTAATGTCTAGCGTAATGTACACATAGTTGATATGTAACGGTGCAGTCCATAAGGACCACTGACAAAATACATTTTGTAAAAACAAAATAGTTTAGTAAAACCACTGTCCATGCATGTACACATAAACATATCACATAGTTGTATCCAACCTCAAATTTGTGTAGTGGGAAAAACAAAACAAAAACATGTAAGATGTAAAAAAGTCCAGAAAAGTGTTTCAAGTACATTGGTACAATGTACATCATATATTTCTATATACTGCGTCAAGCATGCACTCACACGGAACCGGCACGCTGATGACATGGACATCTTATGCTTGCACTGTGCGCACATAATGCCGAGTACCCGCGATGTATTTTTTTCCGGGTTCACATAAAACTGACTGCCTGGTACAGTGTACACCAGCCATGTAGTACTGTACCAGTGATGAACTAAAATCTGCAGCACACTTTTACGTGGAATACTTCACTAAATTTTGAAAATGAAAAGCATAATGTGGGTAAACAAAACTAAACATTATTTTTTCAATGCAATGGAACTACGTTGCTGAGTGACATACAGCGCATCAAGCAATGGCAACGTTACCAGTACTTTACTTGGTCCCCTGCCTTACCAATGTAAGGTGGGGACAAGGGAACCACGAGTACCAGATTGTTTCCTTGGCTCCCCTCCATTGTGCATACAAATGCAGGCATGTAATAAGGAAACCAGTGTCAGTTAAGACGGCGTAACACAACATGCACAACAACAAGACACGCCAATTTGAGCGGATTTTTATAAGCTTAGTTAGATTTTGTTAATGCTTGGAACACTTTGTAGGAAATGTGACACAGTACATGTAATGCCCCATGTACAGTCTATGGTGGCTACACAAAAACAACAGCAGCAACAGTACAAGCGGCAATTGTCCAAAGTGCAAAAATTATTATCCAGATATTTCAATAAATACATGTAATGTCTTAATTACACGGGTCATAGGAATTATTTTGATTCCAAAATCTACTCGGCAGTTGTAGAATGGCAGCAAGAGTGACGTCCCTGACAGCAGGGTATGTATCTGCACACTATACATGTAAAAAGTCAAATTTAAGACTTTTAAAGACTCTTTTAAACTCTTAAAACAAATTTAAGACCCAAAGTAAGTGAATAAAGCAGGGAAAACAGCTACATCCACTCACACTTTATGTAATCTTTTACACACAGCGTAATTTGGTTCTTCGCCAGCCGATAGGAAAATTCATTACCTGTACAAATAATTGACAAACTAAACCAATCTTGCAGCTCTGCAAGAAAAAGTTTCACAACTGAAAATATGTATTTTGCATAACACGCTATGACATCTACTCCAGGAGACTGAAACATAAAGTACTTACAGTTGTCCTCCACTGTCTTCTCCTCATCTTCCTCCGCTGGAAAGACTCGGTCATAAGGAGCAATCACGGGCTGCCAATCAAAGTCAATCAATTAATTAATCAATCAATCAATCAAATCAATCAACCAATCATCCAATCATATTCCCAGGCATGCAACTTAGAAAATGAAAAAAACAAAACAAAAAAACCCAAAAGCGAGGACAGGCTTGGAATTACACGAGGCCATGCCATCTGTTGTCCCTGGTCTTCGCCCTGGTACCCCTTCAAAAGATTCTCATAGACTTGAAAAGTTTGTAATAGAAGTGCTCTAAGTTGCAAAATGAAAGTGGCCTTGCCCTCTCAAAGATGAAATTCCAGGCTTTCCACATCTAAAACTCAACATTTCTCCTTGTTTCCTATTCACCGTCCTGTTGACGGCACTTGCGCTGTTGGGTGTGTACAATTAAATAATGAAATAAAACTGCATTTAAGATAAAGAATATTACTTTTGATGGTGTGATAAGCATTGTAAACTCAGTACGTTCCCTCCGAGTCCTGTGGATACAAATCCACTGGCATACTACGCAGCTGAAGTAGGGGTTCAAACCCACTACCCCTGCCATTGTAGAGCAAATGCCAGGAGACCAGTTCAAGTCCTGTATAACGACAGTGGGCTCGGTGGTCTAGAGGTAAGACATCTGCTCTTGAATGGGGGGGTGCTGGGTTCGAAACTGGCCTTTTACACAATTGACCATATTTTTGACCGCATGAGGGCGCTGTCATCAGGGAATGTCTTGCATCACAATAGCAGTTTTAGCTTATTATAATTGCCTGTTTGTAGTTTTCTTGCACCAACGAAGAAATACATAAAAAATAGCGATACAAAAGTGAAAAAAACCTGTTTTTTTACTTGTTTTTCATCATGTGAAATTTATCCACATACGCCCTCACGTGGTCAAAAATACGGTGAATTTGAACGTGAGATACATGTAAGAGTCTTAGAGACCCATATTTTCCCCACTTTCATAGGGACTCTATCTATTAGAAAATGAGTGCATCCCAAAACCTAATTAGACCTTACAGCCAATCTACAAGACTTACAAAGAGCTACTTAGATTGATCTTGAGTGCGAATTGATCTTAACTACAAAGCAAAGTGTGATGTCACTATGGCGAAATGAGACAACTCAACTTAGGATGAATCTTTGAGCTTTGTAAAATCCAGTCTTGGAGTGGTAGTTGTAGATGTCATGTACATTATGTACATGTACAGTACCGGCCACAAGTAATTCCAAAACCCTGCGAGTTGCGTGCGAGTACCCGCGGGTAAACTGCGTGGCGGGTACGGGCTCCCCGAAGCCCCGCGGGGATTCTGCGGGGACGGAACGGGGGCCCCGCAAGCCGGGGAACGTGTCGTGGACCTGCGTTGCGGGGACCTGTAAAGGTCCTGCAACGAACTCGTACACACACATGTAAATGTACGTAGAACAATTTCCACATGTAATATCATTCTAATAAACTTACATGTACTTCACCCCTCCATGCTTCACCCATGGAGGAATAAATTCTTCCATGCTTTATTCAACTTTAAGCTGAACTCTCAAAACCTCAAACATCAATCAATGAAAGAAATCGTGTAAAAAAATCCCTGCGCTGCGCGGCCGCCATGACTGCTCCTGCATTTCGCTGCGCTACCGACAGAAGCCTCATGGATGACTGGTACCTTGCAGGGGCAGCTGTTTTCCTGCCAGCATGCTTAGGGTGACCAGCGATGCTCCAACTACATTGAAAAATTGAATCTCTGTCCATACCATGCATTTGGTGATAAAGTACGACCGTGATTCTTTTCAAGGCCTCAAAAAAATTGTTCTCAAACGGACACACACACGGAAATTTGCGATCTTATCCCCTAATTTCTGCCCTCAATAATCCTTTTTCAATCAACAACCATTTTCATGGATTTGTGATTTGAGAATCGGTTTTATAGAACTTCTTTTGCAATGAAATCTTCGTGTTAACGATCGATCGACGACGCACGATTGAGGCAAAAGTTGTCGATGCTTGAATAGCCTTAACCCAACGCTGTGTATAGTACAGAATCCGCAGGCGTGCGCCACATTGTGCAGCATTTGTTTACTCGACTCGTGAACGTGTACAGAGTTGGAGGCTAGCCAAGCTTTCTTATGAATATGAATTTATTGACGGGCCAATCACAGCGTGCGGATTGTTGTTTAGGATGGACTTTGGACCTGCTGTTGTACTGTACAATACACCATGTGTTGTGTGCGTGTGTGGGGACTACAGGCAGGCGAGCGAGTGTTGGGCCTGTATTTACTCACTACCATGTGGTTATGTGTGCGTGCACGTGCACGTGCGTGCGTGTTTTACTTATGAACGATCTAGAAATGTCAAAACTTGCCAAACCATTTTACGAACTTATAAATAATCTCTCTTTGGGATTTTACCACTGTACCCCTCATTTATTATGAAAAGGAACAATTATTTGACTCGCCCGGTTGGCTGGTAAAGGAAGGATTTTGACTCGCCCGCTGCTGTTTTCACTCGCATTTGGCGACAGGGCGACCGTTAATTTTGAGACCCCGAAGCAATTGCAGTCTTGCGGGGCTTCTGCGGGGCCTCGCAAGTATTTTGCGTGGCCCACGGTGATTTTTGCGGGGATCCCCGCACACTCGCGGGTATTTTGCGGGGGTCCCCGGCACGCACTCGTTAAGCCCCGCGAGTTACCCGCGGGGCTTTGGAATTACTTGTGGCCGGTACTGTACCTGATACATCAGCTGCTAGGTTCAACTACATGTATGTCATGTATGTACGCTCCCATAACAAAGGATTATCATTTTACCTTTCCAGGTCTGTTTACGGGTGCTACTGTGATGGACTCTGCACCAATATCCTCAATGCGCCCAAGCTGGAATCCCTCAGCTACATCTGGCACCCACACCTTCTTGTTCTCATCAAACATGACTGATTATGTTAGCCTTGCCAAACAAGGCGCTGGACTAATCTGAAAGGAGAAAAACAAATAAAAATCTGTTAAACCAATGTACAACAAAAAAGTAATGATTAACGAATGAATAAGACTAGAAGGTTTGAATGGTGGAAAGACAATAAAGTACAAATGTTTTCGGCAACACCATGTAGGTTGAGCTCTCTTTTAATCGAATGTGATTCTGAAAGGTACTGGTGGACTCAAGTTTCTGTCCATCGTCAGGAGACAAGAGTATAGGGGCCAACCTCATTCCCAGTGGTGTACGCTGTCGATGCGCCATTTTGTTCTCTTTCCCAGAATGTCTTGTTCGATTGTAACCCCTGGAAGTGTGACTTTAAAATATCCAAATATATTGGATATTTTAATTAGTCCTGTGGTTGATCCATTCTGGAGCGCGCTGTCGAAGGACCCATCAAGTCATGGAGCAACTGGCCCCTCTCATTCTTTTTCGATCTTGTGATACGTCTAACTGTATGCAGTTTAGGGTGACCATGTAAAAACATGATTCATTTGAAATGTATTGCGTCAAAATACGTGCTCGAATGTTTTTAACAAGCGTGCACGCAAATCAGTACATTTTGGTTAGCCAATCAGCATTGAATTTCAGTGTTTCCCTAGCAGGGGTTTAGCGATGAGAGGTATCGATACGGCGCGCTGCCCATGGTAGCGAGGCTGTATAGGGGCCTACTGTCCAAAACGTTGAGTCAACCACACAGCGTTCTCCCTTAACAGTGGTCTGCTGGCCAAATGCCAGTTAAAAAACCTGAGGACCGGTTAAAATTCTCTCCAAGTGGTCCGGCTGGCTAGTTCAGTGTTTAAAAACATCCCTATTTAATACGAGTTATGGACTTGTGAAAAAGCTGAGGGGGATTTGTGAAATGACAAGCTCACTGGTCCTGCTGGCTAATGACTGAAAAGGGTTAAGGGCAAACCCTGCCAAACCCTTTCGGAACAACATTTACTCAAAAGATAAATTAACCTATATGGTGTTACTGCAAAAATTCTTACTTTATTTAACGTCATTGAACCTTTTTGATAACAAGGTGTGAAACATTACACAATTATGAATGCCATACTTAACTTTTAAAATTATGAGAAGTTACTCAATAATAAACTAATCCAATCAGACCTGCCCACTTAAACAACTTAGGATGGGCAACGTGTCTCTTACAGGCAGTGGGAATACAAGAGGATAAATGTACAGAGCACCCCCTCCACCACCCCCCCCCCCAAAAAAAGAGGGTAAAGGCCAGGACCCCTCAAAGTAAATAACAAACAAAATGGGGCCACCACCATTAACATGATAAAAATACAAAATGTACAAAACATTAACAAGAAGGTTCCTTTCTCACCTTTCAAGTTAATTGTTCGTTTAAAACTATTTTTACTCAATAAAAAGTAAATATACAGAAAAAATAGAATCTGGTGGCCACTTTTTGGAAAAATAACCAATTCCAAATGTTAGAATATTGATGGATTAAAATACGAAATAGGCCCTACTACGTACGGCAAAGTTTGCCAAAAAGAGTGCAAAATTTGCTGGGAGATTTGGTAGCTTTTGTGAATACAACTAGACTGATGCCTGAAGTTTTGGAATGCTATACAACAAGGTAAGGTTTGCACAAACAGAAAGTAAACAAGCAGTTTTAAATTGTAGGCATTAAATAACATGAATAAGCAATCTTTTGTAAAACATTAACAATTTAAGAACACGAATAAATCATTAATGAACTCGCTATGCCACAACTGTACATAAACGTAGGCCAACAAAATCAGAAATGTAGACTATTTCGTAACAACTTGTACAACATGGTACAACAACAACCACCCATGATGACACACCACCAGCCGTGTGTATACAATTTGCAAGATTTAAGAAATGGTGTCTGAACGAAGAAGTAGTGGCAGTGAGTGGCGACAGTGACAAAAACCGAGCCAAATTACAACAACAAAAAATTGACGTTCGTAATCAAACCACACACATCCATAATACCATACCTATATTCTGCCTCCAGAACGTGTTGATATCTGTCAACCAAAACTTTATAAAATATCGAATGTTTTACGTGAAGTTGTACAGCTCAGGTGTACACTCCCATACTTGCAGTTGCACACGATAGACGTACACCGGTAAAATCCAATCACAACCCAACACTTGAAAGTCACCATCCACTTACAAGAAATAATCCCTAAATTGCAATTGAGATTGAATTGGAAATTTTTTTAATGTCAGAAACACTACACGAATACCAGAAAATTCCTTCTTCCTTATATTTTTCCAAGAAAGATGATTTTTTAAAGTTGTTTATGCATTTAGCGGAACAATAGAATAGTTCGTGTTCAGTGATCCGCCAGTTTTTTTGCTGGATGGTGTTGTTGCTCTTGTATCCTTTTCAAATGTGTTTCCTTTACACTTGCAGGAATGTCTGGTACCATACTGAATGTGACCTTGAAGCAATGTATGACGTCAAATAAGGAAACACCTGTCGTGAGGTCACAACTCCATGCTCAAAACTAACTGGCTATCATTTGGGTCACAACGTAGTTTTTTAATGGTTAAACTTGCACTTTCAAGGAGGAAAAACTGTGGCAGGGATGTTACAATGTTTAATCTTTGCTCTTTGTAACTTTGGCGCATTGAAACAGTTTCCTCCTACCTAGTACCTGCCAGCATCTGACGCTGAGACTTGAGAGGAAAGAATTATAATTGCGCTCATGAAATTGTCAAAAAGTAATCGGAAACAGTTGTACATGTTTCTTAACAGTTAAACTGTACGCTAAATGATTTTAACTATAATTCTTGAGCTTATTTAAGTTCGCTGGGTACAAATTATTCACACTCAGCCTTTCCCCACGGGAAGGGCGTGTGTTTGAGTTTGGGGGGGGGGCGTCAATCTTTGCATTATTTTTCTGTCAAACAAATGGTGGCGCTATTTCAATAACCAGGAAATAAATTTAATTTAAAATGTCTGGTAACCCGACGTCTCCACAATTGGTTGCAAACATTACATTGAGTGTAGTCAGACTATTTATCATGCGCGCGCGGCTGCCATGGATTGATGGATTGGGTTTGTTGATGTAAACAAGTTGCACGATGATGGAGCAGGGCCTGGAGCAGGCAGTCTTCAAACTCATTGATCAAAATCAGAATTTCGAAGCACTTTTGAGAGAGGTGAGAAGAATGTGTGGCTTGTATCACTTGTAAAGTTGTAGTGATGACCGACTGTGTAAAGCCTGTTATTTACTTGGAGACTATTGTCTATGTATGTGATGATACTAATTTTTTAATAAAATGTCTTGTCTTGCCGCTGCGGGCTAACTGAGCCTGAGGCTGAGTGATAACTCAACATGCTTAAAATAGTCAACTCAAGTCAGTGTCAATGTTGGGAGCAATCTTTTAATGTTTCCTTTTTTTAAATTCACGCGATGTGCCATTTTGTGGCGGCGCAAAGTTTGTTTTCTTGCATGATTTTTTAATTTTGCGTAGGATAGCTCGGGCGCAAACTTTGTCGTTCAACCATAATTCTCACCACTTGTCGTGAAATATATGAATAACTTTAACGAGTGTAGTGTATGAAGGGAATATACGTCCAGAAGTTATAAATTAAGCCGGTTAACAGTATAGCGCCCTCTTTGACGTTGCACAAGTAGCTGACATTGTATTTGAGACAAAAAGAATGTGGACATTAAAACAAAATTTAAAAACCCATTCTGACTTGACCCATTTTTAATTTCTATGCTTACTATTAATTCATCAGGCCAACGAAGGAGTTGATTTTGATGATGGTTTCGGCAGCATCCCAGTCAGCCAACTCGGACACTCAACACATCCTTCATCTCCAGCGACAGCCCAGACAAGTTTTCAGCATTTATCAAGTAATTTTATCTCATTGTTTTTTTATTAAGAAGCAGAGAGCTTTTAAAATAAGAAGCTACCAAACAAATTTGTAAATTAATTATTTGTTTGTGTAAATGTAATGGGATGAGTAAAGCAATTGCTGAGCGCTGTAATGTGTAGAGTGCTCACAAATGCTGCTCAACCTGCAGATTGCTCTGCTCATTTTGAGGATTTTAACCATGTTTTGGCCATCCACAGATTGAGTGCTCAATATGCAGATTTTCTCTCAAAAATGGCATGTATGTCTGCAGAAACTGCCATTCTCGTTAGAACAGCTAGCCTGACCGGATCGGTAACAACTAGCTGTCCAGTGCCTGAAGAAGTGCTCACTCTCTTCTGTGAATGGTTTTAATACAAAAATAAATTATCTGGGAACCAAACTCTGTTCAATGCCACATTGATGTAACTTGTATTAGGACCTCACTTTTCAAGTTATAAACCACAAGGGAAACTTTTGCAATCTTTGTTCGAGTGCCAGTCAGAAGACATAAAACCATTATTTTTTGTCAAGTTAATAACACTAGTATCTTCTCCATCCCCACTTTGAGCAGATACCCACTTTGAGCAACACTATCATGTGCTCAATATGCAGTTAAAGTACTCCATCTGCAAATTGGGCAGCTCAATCTGCAGCATTGGGCAGCTCATTCTGCAGATTGAGCAAACCTTTGAATTGTGCTCAACACATACAAGGGATGAAGGATGAGGGTGGTTCCCTTCACTTGATTCAGTGGGTTGTAATAATGAAACAAAAGTTGTGTTTTTTTTATATTTTAAAAGGTTCAAGACAGTATCAAACAGATGCTCAAATAAATACAATCTCCTAAATTATGTATTGCATTCATCATAGAAAACTAAATAACCTGATTTTTCATTTTAAAAATAATTAAATATTTTGTCACCGAATCTATCAGATGTTCTCAATTTGATTTGTCATGTTTGTTGTAATTTTCCATCATTCAATTCAAACTATGGGGAAAAAAATCCCCTTACAAGATATTGAAAAACTTGAAGCAACTTTTATGATACAGCTGTGACCGATTTACTTCAATGCTTTGTCCTTCCAGTCGAAGCTTGCCTATCATGTATCCAAGCCCAGTCCCACATCACTGGAGTACCGATTCCAACGGTTGCTGCCAACGAGTGTGTGAAAGAGTTCAGCCATTTATTACAAGATCACCAAAGAAATGACAATGAGCAACAGGTATAAGTTATAAATGCAAAAAAATTAATCTCTTAGCTGGTAGAACTATGTGTTTTATATACACACCTTCACACTAGGTGTACATTGTCTAGTAAAAAGTGCTGTGGGTTAGTAAACTCCACTTCTCAACTTGTCCTGTGTGCTCCTAAAAACTGTGCAACCTACTTGTTTAATAATGATCAGGTTTCTACTTTTTCAAGTGTGAGTATTAAATTTTATAAACGTTTTATTATATTCTTGAGTGAGTGCATTGACCAATAAACTGGTTGTGATTACTACAATGATACACCAGAAAGATAACATTTGACAAAATATATTTAAATTTTCCCCAGTGCTTTCGGAATGGTATCAAGTGCTCCAACCACCACAGGGACTATTATTATTATTATTATTATTATTATTATTATTATTATTATTATTATTATTATTATTATTATTATTCAAAAGGCTTATTACAATGACTTGATTGGTCACAAGTGAACACTCAAATAGGTTTCCCAAAACTAAAGGCAATGTTACTACATCACGTGTTTCAGAGAAAGCTTTTGTTAAGCAACCTCCAGATGGGCAAAGCCTAGACTTTCCATTGTGCCATACCACATTTCATTCAGAATTGTGTATGGGTGTTCACAGTCTTCTACTTTTAAAACTATGCAAAAACTTGCCTTGATCCAACTGTCTCTCACCAGAGGAAATCCAATTTAAGCGGCCTCTCGTGACTGAGCAAGTCATTGTACTAGACATTATTTATTAATTTTTAATATCATTTCAACATAACTACCCAAATTTGACTCCTAGTTTTTGTCAGCCATGATTCTCATCCCTTTGCCTGTAAAATTTCACAAAAGTGCTTTTTAAATATCACATCCGATGTGCGTCTCATAGCGCTCCTTTTTTCACAAAAAGGTATACGGAGTTATGCAGAGTCATGTTTGAATTTTGAGACCCGTTTATCTAGCACGAACATGTAAAGGGTTTTCAAGGTGATGTGGTGAAATCTGCTGTCAACCATGCCAGAATTACCAGGGCAAAACCCTTCTCTCAACAACAGGTGTACTGGACTCTTCTATGTGCATTACACAATACAGGGAACCAACAGCTTTACATTCAATCCGAAGGACAATGCAAATATTGTGTTCAAGTGTCTTGCTCAAGGACACAAGTGCCACAACCTGGGACTTTTCTTTATACTGATTTTGTGGTTATTTTTCTCTTTTGTCCAGAAGAGGTTTGAGTATCTGGTCACGCTCTTGAACAAATTGGTCTCGGAGCAGTCTCTCTCTAGGGCGTACTTCATAGATCAACTCACCTCCAAGGTAATTCTGCCTCTGAGGCCAGGGGCCGATTTCACAAAGAGCTAAGATTGATCTTAACTGCCAATTGATCTTAATTGCTAAACCGAAGTGTGATGTCACAATACAAATCACTATGGTAATACTGACAACTCATCTTAAGATGAATCTTATCTCTTTATGAAATCAACCCCGGGGCCCAATTTCATAGAGCTGCTTGATGGGAGGGTATACCTTTGATAATTATTCCAACAATTATTCACCATATAAACTTACCTGGTAAAGAGCACTGGAGAGCTGTTGATATTATAAAACATTTCTAGAAACAACCCCCTTTGAGGTAATGTAGTCTTAGAGAAAGAGGTTTTTTTTCACCCCAAAATTTGATTCTGAGAAAGGCTTCAGGCATGAAGCTTTTCTCAGGCATCTGAAAGCACACAATTCTAGGTGACAAGCATGTTTTGCCTTCCTTTTATTTTTCTTGCAACTTTGATGACTAATTGAGCCCAGATTTTCACAGGTTTGTTATTTTATGCTTATGTTGGGATACACCAAGTGAGGATACTGGTCTTTGAAAATTACCACAAGCATAACCTGCCTTTGACATGTTTGAGCAAAAAAACAGAAACTTGTTAAGCATTACAAAATTATGTTAACCAGAATAATGTTACCAGTCAAAATACCATGTCACATGTAGCATTTGTGACTGATATCCTGCTCATTAGCTAAATGTCTAACACCTACCCTGAATTGTGTGTGTTGAAACTAAAACCCTAGGTGCCAGATTTGCCGTTGGAGTTGCTGTGGCAGCTGCATGCCTGTTCTACAGTCCCATTGGATCAGTACATTGAGTGCATCTTGGATCGTCCGGCGGTGTTGAAGAAGTTCGCCGAGAACTTTTTAGAAATCTGTTCAAGACCAGATGAGGGAAGCAACGAAAGAAAACAAATTAAAACGGGTATGACTAAATTTCACCTTGTTCTTAACAGAATGAAGATCATGTTTTAATCTGTTAATATATATTTTATATAATTGTTATGTGTTCTCTGTAAATACATGTTATTGTGCCATTTTAAAAATATAAATAAGTGTACTTACTAATAATGACAGTATTTTATTTTTCAAAAATGTGGGTTCTTGGGGCTTCATGATGAGCCCTATGTACATGTGTGACATAGAAATAAAATTGTTATTAAATAGCCTGAAAGTCTATTATTAAATAAAGCCTACACTATTTGTAACTTATTAGTACGTAACTAATTGTACTGGATGTTCCTACTTTTTTTCCCCTGGACCAAATGTCATGCCTGGTTGGTGCATGCTGGTCTAGGTAATGACAAACTGGGTCATTATGCTGGTCTAGACAATTATCTTGACCAGCACGCACCTCATCTTACAGCAAATGAGTCGAAAATGTGTTTGCAAAGTAGTCTATGTTGTTACATGATGAGGTGGGATGCACAGGAAATTATGTCATCATCAAGAAAAATACACTTTTCAGTTTTTCTTAAGTTTCACATTCAAAGTCATAATTAAAATAGAAAATAGTAATTAAAATGAATTTTGCCTCTATGAGTTTTGTACTAAAGGCAGGGGATGCTTTTGGTAATAATTTGTCAACTTGGTGTGCCCCCAACATAAAAATGAAAATTTTGGCTCAATTGGTCATCGAAGCTGTAAGAAAATAATGACAGAAAAAACACCCTCGACGCTTGGAATTGTCTGCTTTCAGATGCCAGAGAAGGCTCCATGTCTGAAGACTTTCTAAAATTCAAATGGGTTTTTTTAAATGAAAAATTACCTCTTTCTCTAAATTTAATTACTTCAAAGGGGGCCGTATCTAACAATATTTTAATATCAACAGCTCTCCAGTGCTCTTTACTAAGTAAGTTTTTATTCTCACTAACTTTTGGTGTAATTACCAAAGGTATATCTTCCCTTTAACACAAAATCATAATTAAAAAAGAAAATAGTAACTAACTGAGTTTTGCCATAATGAGTTTTGTTTTTACCTTCAGATGTCCTTGAAGTCTTGGTGAGGTGTGGATATTCCAAACCTGACAGCACACAGAAACTAAATCCGGGACTGGCCAAGGTAGTACACAGTCAACCCTCCTACTATCTGACCATTCAATATCATCCCAGGGTTTTAAATTACTAATAAACTATGCCAGCCTGCAATATTCACTTCCCTAGTTTTTGTTTGTTTCATAGAATTATTTTATTGATCCTTCTTTTTGTAGTTCTTTTATGCAACTTGATTCTAGCTTTTGCTATGGGCCGATTTTCATCTTTTTGATGTTTTCATCAGGTCCCTGAATCCAAAAGAAAGAAAGAAAAAATATGTATATGATATCATGCGATGAATTCACCTGCACAGTACACTGTCTGACTATTTGATGTCATCCACTGTGGTGGAATAATTTTGTCATAAAGTCAAAAAGTGGGTATGTTTGGTCTGAAAATTTCCCTTGCAGTTATTTTGTTGGTCATGGGTCATTCCACGTTGTAATGAATGTATTTCTAATACGGATGTTTTTCCATTTCCTATTCAGGCATCAAAGAAGATTCTGGACGATACAGTGTTAGGTATGCTGTGAAATTTCTGTTTTCCTGTTTTGGGGGGTTTGTATTTCTTTTTTCCCCTTAGCTATAAACGAACTGATCCATTAGGCTTTGCTCCATGGTAAATATTGACCAATCACAACATAACCATGAAGCTCCACCCTCTCTGCATTGACAAATCGCAGCAGCAATAGACTGAGCCATTAAGCTCCGCCCTTTTCTGTCGGTTGCCCAGTCGAAGGAAGTAAGACTCAACATTTTCCAAGCAGAAGGTCGCAAGCAATGACATGACTCCTTTAATGCTGTTTTACTGGTAGATTTTTGTTGGACGAATTACTCCTGAGTCCAAGACATTTTTTTCCCAGTCCCATGCAGAGTATAAGACCGTGTCTGAATTGGCGGCTGTGGCTACGGCTGGATCATGGCGTCATCATGCGTTGAAGTATAGGATGTTGTTAGCAACACCCTTAGCAACAGCCGTAGCCGCCAATTCAGATGGCCTAAGTTTGCTGCATTGTACAGTGACTACTGAACGACTGGGCACACTTTTCTTTTGTCCCTCTGCCGAGCTCACAACGTTATTTTCTCTTACAGCTTTGTTGAAATTGCAAAAGCAGAGCAGTACTAAGACGGATGCTGAGCAATCGCCCACGGCTCATCACGTAGCGGAGCTGTGTCGGACAGTAAGATGCCATCCTGGCCTGGACAAAAACACCATCTCAAGATTCACCTTGAGGCAGCTCGAGAATGTACTCTGCAGTGACCCCAACGAGTTTGATGGTAAGATTTGCTGCCTGGAGCAGATTTTTTTCTGACTGTTGGTTGTTGACCCAATCTACCTGATGTGTGGTTAGACGCGCACTATATCTTTAATTGTAATTTGACTCAAAGAAATGGAAGACCGAGGCAGATTGTGGCTTTGTGTGACATCAGTACAAGGGGTTTGAAGAAGCCGTACTTATTTTAGCGCCAATAACGGGATAATAGGAAACAAGAAGAAATGTTCAGTTGTAGATATTGGAGGAAACCCCAATGGGGATAACACACGCAGTCAGGTAGGGACTGAAAACCCAACCCACATACAAGGCTCTGGTTTGAGGCGGGATTCGAACCAGGGACCGCAGTACAATAAACAATATTGACGGGAAAAAGAAAGCCTTGTTGAAAAAAGATCAGCCCATTTCTTCTGTAGGTCATCAAGTGACCTTTTTAAATCTTGACAAAACATTCCTCATAAAAAAAACCTTTTATTTAAACTTTCAACCTAAAAGTGTATCAACCACCACTTACCTTTCATTGTAACTCAAGATTGCTGCTACATTCACTCGCACTAAGACTTAGGGGCATCGATCATTCATTTATCTTTTTAACTAAACAAATTTTATTATGAGAGATCGCCTAACATCACAAGGCCATGGACGGCCGCTAAAAGGTTAGGACTACACTTACTGCCACCAGGGGCACGTTGCCCAACCTCCTGGGGCTGAAACAGGGTTACCCCTTTCACAGTCCGTAAGGATGTAGGCATGGGTATCATCCAATAAGCCATTTTGAAGTATGGTGGACACATTACTACGGCACTATTTGGTTTGGGTAAATCTGTCGGTATACACCCAAACCAAGCAGTGCACTCCTACAGTGTCCACCATACCTCAAAAAGGCTAATGGGCGCCTGGCTGGTCGAGCAGAATGCACTACCTTCCCAACGCTTTACGAAGCAATTATGGTTAAGTGCCTTGCTCGAGGGCACAAGTGTCCGGTGACACGCACCCTAGCTTGGGTCCGGTGAACTAGACCGCTCAACCACGACACACATTCGTCACCTTCTCTTTGGAACTCCCTTCCACTTCACGTCAACACTGCTAGAACTCAAACTGTATTTAAATCACTCCTTAAAAGTTTCCCGCCCGTTTAATTGCCTGTCCTGCTTGTTTAGTTGCCTTTATTGTTGGAAAGCGCATTGAGACTTTTGTGTGATGCACCTGATAAGAACTGTGTTATTATTACAATTATTTAGTGGCAGCAGCCATTGCTAAGCAACATGGCAAGTGGAGGTACAGCAAGGCACCACGAAGCATGACAAGCATGTTCACCCAGTTACTGCTGGCCAACACAGACAAACAGGTATACACTGTGATCCAAAAAGCACTACAAGATGATACTGCTAAGGTAATATTTGATGTTTTTTTATGAAGCAAAAGTTCATGATAATAACACTGGGCTCTTACATTTGGGCATTATCAGACCCCTAGGGGCATATCAAAGTGCCTAGTATTTGTTTTTAAACAGGATATAGCAGAGCTATGTTTTGAATTATGAGACCATTTATGTAAAACCTTCATATGGTTTGCAAGGTGCTGCAGCGCATTCAGCAGCCACTGTCAGAAACACCGGGGCAAACCACTTCTGTTCGCAATAAGTGTTACTGGGTCGTTTTACGTGCGTTTTACAACACACTATGGCTTTACGTCTAATCCGAAGGACAAAGCAATAATGAATAAGTGTCTTGCTTAAGAACACAAGTGTCAAGGCTGGGACTCGAACCCACACTCTGCTGATCAGAAACACCAGAGCTTGAGTACAGTGAGCTTGACGGAGTGGCCGTGACACGCTAGAAATGTTCAACATGTAGTCTTTACTGCAGAAAAGAGAAATTCTTGTGCAATGGGAGACTTTTTGGGACGCTAGGTGGCAGCAGACTTACCAGGTAAATCCATTGTTCTCGGAAATGTGCGCATGCTCAGAACTACGTTAATAACAGAAAATTTACCTGCATAGTTGTGGCCACCTAGTGTTCCAAAAGGTTGCCACTCTGCATGCCTTTTTATTTCAAAATTGTGTCCAATAAACGTGTCATGTTGGCATAAACGTGTCATGTTGCATACATGTTGAAAAATTTACTTGCACATGTAATTTGGCAGTTGGCAGTTGGCACTTGGGAGACGATGTCTGATTTTTAATCAAACAAGTCTAAAATCTAAAGACGCCTCTTGCAATGGTGTAAAGTCCAGATAGAGATCTACAAATTTCTGATAAAAATGCCCATTAACCATAGGGTAAAATTGCCATGCCCCATCAAGAGTCAAGTTTAAAAGGGGGAGGGGCTCTCTTGCTTGTAAACAAACAGTGGGGTTTATATAGTATAAAGAGTACCCAACTTTGGGGGGGGGGGTGCAACAGCGTAGCTGGGGGGCCTGGGGGTGTTAGTTTTGGGCTGCATCATGGATTCTGATTTTTCTACACAGCCAAGTGGTTCACCAACAAATTGTGCAAGGAATTTGATAGAACTCCTGAATGCTGCAATCAGTACTTGCTCCTGACGAATAGTTTTGTGTTAAAAAAAAGTAATTGCTCGTGAAAATGTGTGACGTTTGCCGCATGACGCCAAAAATGGGAACTATCTTTAAAGAAATTCATGTGTAGAACATTTTCTCTCCTGTAGTATTGGCCTTTTTTTGGTTGAGCTGTAGTGCTACTTAATATTCATTTATAAAGGAACTGGGCAAAGATAGATTAAGACTTGAACTGTTTGTGAACTTATTTCTTGGCATTGTTTTTCTGGAACTAGTTCTTTCATGCTGGGCTCTGAAGATAAATATAAGTTCTGACTTTCTCAAATTCAGGCCAACTGGCAGTACACTCTAGTTCTTGTGTCTGTTTTCTGCGTATGTTTCAAGGAAGGCTCTTCATTCATCAAAGGTAAGAATTCTTGGCGAAAAATTGTTGGTTAAAATCCACGCCTAGTCACTGGTTAGTAACTGTGGTTGTTGAGTAATATTGTCTCCATCAAGACTGTGTGTCCAGAGATGGCTGAAAAACCCAATAGGTGCCACAGACTGTGCCACAGTTAGAAACATTGTGGGGTGGGTGGCCGATGGTCAGTGGTCTAGTCGTAGTCTGGGGGTGTCACACCTGTTTGGCCAGGGACAAAGAACGACCAAAGGCACTGGAATCAATAAAGGAATTCACCTTTTATTGGGGACACTTGTGTAATCCTTTATTCCAGACCTTCTGTCCTTTGTTTAGACCAATTGGCTGCCATGATTATTCTCATTGTTTTCAGTGCTGAAGTAAATGCGAGATTCTAGCTTGCTATATACAATTATTGGTACATTAACAGCGAGGAAATGCCAGCTGGTTTACCACTCCCACCCACCCCAGCTGGTATTCTGTAAATTGTGGAAATTGAATCTTCATGCATTTTTTGCGTAGTTCAGGTATGTAAGTTAACTCTTAGTAATATACTCGCTTTTCTTTGAATCTTCACAGTTCTAGTTTCAGATTTACTGGAAGAGTCGTTTGAGAGCTGTCAGGTCTCTTATCTCTACACTGCCTTCCTATTGGCTAGACAAGCCTCTGGGGAGGAGTCACATAATTTTCCATCTTACGCTCAGTGGTTTAAGGTCAGTTGTATTTTTAAAAATGTTGTTTAATGTTAGACATAAAATTTCATCTCAGTTTGTTGAATGAAGTGTTTGAGCACTATGGTTCAATTGAGCTAGAGTTTTTACAGCCATGTGAAGATCAGCTATTGATCCCCTGCCACCAACATCGTGCGCAGTAACACCTGTCATTTTAAGTGACTTTAATTGCGCGTACAAAATATAGTAAGCCAAATATCTTTCTCGTGACACACTCTGACTGTGTGCTAAATGCCATGCTTGTATTATCAATGCCCCAAATATTTCCCCTATCATTGAGAAAGTTTGTCTTTTTGCTCTTTATAAGAAAATTGTAATCTTTGTACTTTAACAATCACCCGGCAAATACTCAAGGTCTTGTCAGAATTATCAGTTTCTGTCATAAATGCTTATGAGCGATGAAACGAGTAATTTAAAAAAAAAGGTTATACACTGAAACGCCAGCATTTGAGTCCAAGGTAGCGAGGACATTTTGCATGTGCAGCATGTGCGCAAGCAAGCATATTTATTGTCTCACAAAGCAAAGAAAGATTTTCATTCATTTATTTATTTTTTTTTTTTTTTCACCAACCAAAAAGTCTGAGGGCTAAAAAGTATTTCATCTTTATTTTAATATCACCACCGCCAGATTGCCCCTTCACCCTCTCCTCTCCTTTGGCCACCCTTCCCTCCTGCTTCACCCCTCTCCTCCCCTTCACCCTCTCTCCTTCTTCGCCCTCTCCCCACCTCCTTAACTTGTTCATTATGTGGATTTTGAGCCCTGGCTATAGCGTTTGCTTTTGGTGATTTATGTGGTTTGAGCGTAGTGATATTTCAGGATTAACTGAGAAAAATGTAAATCCAGAATAAAACTCAAAGAAAAAATCAGATGCACGCACATTGGAATTATATTGCTTTAAGCACATTGTTATATTTCAATACATGAAAACGAGTTTCCCAGGTTGTTGCCATGGTCTGCTGACAATCACGGCATTGTGGAAGTGCGCCTGGCCAAATCTGGTGAATAATTGTATTATTATTATTTTTTTTAAATAAACCAATCAATCAATCAACCAGTAGGCAGGCCTGCACAATTCAAATAAACCAAAACAAAACATACTGTGTCGTGACTTGATTGCACATTTCTAGCTGCATGCGGTAGAGCCTGTACCGGTAATAGAGATGGTTGGTATTGTGTATAAGAACAGGCGGTATTAAAATTGGCCAACCTTTTCTAACTGAAACCTTATAGGTACCATGGAGGGGATGTATACTTCCTTTTTCATCGGATTTGGTATTTTCCACCCAGATGTCGCCATTTCGCACTATGCTCTAAGATTTCTTAGTTATTTTGAATAAATAACACACATGTCCTTACTGAAAACACATAATGAGCCGGGAGGGATGGGGAGTAGATGAGCGTGAATTTTGTCATTATGTGGTTTTGTTGTTTTAAATACCTTTTTGGCAAACCTTTTCATCCCAAAACCTAAAAAGGAGGCAGGAATAACATATTCCACCTTATTCACCCTAAAAAAGTCTACATTTTCAACAAATCGTGTATTTGAACGACCTACAAAAAATCAGTCCTGACCCTATGGTATCAATACATGCCTTTTGTGTGGTGATGGTAGTTTTTTTCTCTTCATATTGCCAAACACAAAAAAAATCGTCTTTTCTTTATTTTAAGTGGCTTTGCCTCATTTCATTTTTTAAAAGAACAAGAAAGATTTCTTGTACATAACACTTGTAACAAAACCAACAATTTATTGATTCATATGATAAAAATATCATTTTTCTGGGATTCATTTTAACCACTAAATCGGACATAAAAGGTGGGTTATTATGTGGTTTCCCAAAATTTAATAGATTGTAAAACTGTTTAGAAAGGTTGGGTGATTTTAGTTTTTCAATCGAATATATAATGTGACTGATTACTTTTATTTCAGTGAAAACTGAAACCTGAAAACATATCCTTGATTTTTTTAGTAACAAAATGGCATCTAAGATGGGTCATTATGTGGTTTTTAAGAATTTTTTGGGAGTCTTAGAACAAACCATTTATGCAAGGGGACAATTTAAACATATTTTTTTCTAAAAGCGCGTCACATTTTGAGCCCAAATCTCCTATTAACCTATAAAGAAAGTTACAAATTTACAAGAACTAAAAAGTTCTTTATTTTCCCCAAATTCTCGCTCAAATACTTCTTTCACCAACAGAGGGCGCTCGATTTGGGTCATTATGTGGTTTGGGAAGGAACGTGAATGCTATCCTCGGGCAACAGTTATCTGTCAAAATTAATTGTTGTGAAAATGTCATACTTATACAATGTTAATCCAATTCAATCAATTGTTTCTAAATTACTTTTATCTTCGAATATTTTTACAAGTTTCCTGCGTTGACAGTAATCGTGTTCACTGTCATTTAAAAAAAAAATGTCATTGATGTTGGCTGCATGTAGGGTCAGCCAATTTTATGCAATGGTAGTGGGGACACAAAAAACTAAGTAAAACTTTTGTACAACATGGCCACATCGGTAAGTAATTGTCAACAGTCAAGCAATGGAGGCAGCCAACGTCACTTCGGCAGTACATGATACTTTATCACGTCTTACTATGGATTACTAATGTAAGACACAGCAAATTTCAGTCTGATTGTCAAAATCGAAAAATAGCGTATGAAGACCCTTAAAACCACTGTTGCTTATTTCGATTGCCAAAATTAAGATAAGTCTGATATTAAACACATAGAACAATTGCCATTATAAAACGACAATCCAATGTATCAATGTAGTTTCACTAAAACGGAATCAACCATGCCGCAAATCGGACGTGTCGATTGAAAACCAAAGAATGGGGAGCATTAAGTATCTTATAACAATGAGACAATCAACAGGATTGTTTTAATTGTTAACAGGGGAACATAAGCTCCATCCATATCAATACAAAATACACTAACGATTGATAACTACATTGTATATCTGAGCTCACTTACTATAAACTTAGTAACCAGTTGTCCTACCAATCTCCAAAGATTTTTTTAATGACATAGTGTTTCAAGTCGGGAAAAAATAAATTTGAATAATGATCAGACATAATATTCTGGAATACGTTTTTGGAATAAAAACTAGAAAAAAGAAGGGACAAACGATATGCAAATAATGTAGCTACAGTTGATGATAGTTGCGTGAACAATGTAATGTACATACATACATGTATGCCTTCATGTACAAGTACATGTGTGTATATCACTCAACAAAGTAAGTATAATTAATTGGTAAAATCACTTTAAACAAACAAAATCACCAAAAGAAAATACCATTGTGTCAGATCAATCAAGTATCTTTCACAAAAACGTAGTGTAGGTTCTGAAAAGAACCTGTGGTTAACGACTCAACGTTTCGATCAGTATGCTCTGATCATCTTCAGGAGAATGCTGAAGAGATTTTCACATGGTGTTACCGCAAACCTTACTTAGTTATACTTTCACCTTGCAAAGTTTCAAATCCTACAAATACTTGTTCCGTTCACATACCAGCCAGGAATTTGTAACGAAGGATTATATTGTGTTGCCACAAGACCTTTCGTCTGGTTCTGGGTTGCCGTTTGTTCGACCGGGTGTGGGTCGATGATCGGCCATTACACAACGGCTTTCCAATGGTCTGATTGTGCTTCAGAAACATGACCATATAAAAAAATACAAATCATTAAAATCGGCAAATGTCAGTGAGAAAACTTTGGCATGTAATGGTAATTTTAACTCTAATCATGAAATAGTTCAGTCCTCTTTGAAAGTCTTTTGTGTTTTACTTCTGCACTACTAGAACCAGTTTGTCAAAGGGTCAAGTCCCCACCTCACTTCAACCAAAACTGTTACTTTCTTTGTGAAGTTTTTGTGCAGTCTGGTACCACATGAGCCTGTGTATTACTTGAAGGTTAGTATGTTGGTTTTTTTTAAGTTTAATGTTTGATATAAACTGTTTTATACATTTACTCAATGGATGTTTGAATTTCAACTCAGACTGGATGGGGCTTACAATCTTTACCTTACGACCAGTGCCCTTCCCTACCATTTATCTTTTAAAGTTTTGACAGATTTTTTCATCCTGTTACTTGTTTGGTTGTTCTTCAAGGTACACATGTTTGATAAATAGCACTCCACGCTAATGGCGTCACTTGTGCTCAAAATACCCGGATAACAGACAAACTTTCCACCATTCGCTCGATCATGGTATTGGGGCACCAGACTGCAGCAGAACAGTACATGCGAGTTAACGCGCACGCACATCAGTGAAATTTGTAACGTTGTCTGAGATCTGGTTACTTGTGTTGAGCTTCTATTTTTAGCATTAGTGTGCGGAGTTCTATTGTTTGTTTGTCTGTTTATCTGTTTGTGCATACATCTTGCTCATGTGGCCTGCTGGTTCTTTGCATTTCTAGCGCAGACCTTTTACCACTAGACCAGCGAGCTAGCCTGGTGGTTGGAGGCTGAGTTCGAATCTATATTTTAGCAGCGGGTACCGCAACGATTTAATAGATGTTTATTTTGCATCGGGGATAAAGTATATTATTTGTTTGTTTTTTACCCTTACACTGATAAGTATAAGTAGTTTGATCAGGTTTTAACCTAAAAGGTCGTCTTATTTTTGTGACTCTCTCCCTTTTTTCTTTTGTGTAAATAATTGTCTAATTGCAATGTAATGTTTTGAAGGTGTTTATGTAAATTTGTCAATGCTGTACAGTGGATTAACAAATTTTAATATGTTTTCATGCGATGAATTATTAAATTGATTTGAGTTGAATTGAATAAGATGGTTTCTGTTGACAGACACATTACCAACATCCTCCATCTGCTCCTTCCAAATGTCAAGAACTTATCGCGGACTACAGAGATCTTGTCAGGGCACGCCTTGCAGACTTTGGGGTACGTTATGTTTCAGCGATTCAGAGAGCGTTTCCGTTACTTTCAGACTAATTTAAAAAGTCCTCTGAAATGTTTTTCTGCAGAACAATGGACAACTCATCCTGCGACTAGTTTTTGTTTTTTTTCTTCAAATTTTAGTATGGTGTCTCAGTGACATAATCATAATTATAATAGCAACAACAAAATTACTACCAAAAGAAGGAAGAAAAACAAAAGATTACAAATCTAAAGCTAGATTTAAGCTTATAATAAAAATAACAATAAGAATAAAAAATAGAATAATAATAATATTATTAGTAACTTATTCTTATATAATGCACTTTTCCTAGTAGGTACCTAGTAGGTAGATGCAGCGTTTTCATCCCTCTTCATCAGGCATACTTAGTAGACCGAGATTAGTTTGTATAGTTTCCGAGTTTTGGCGGCCAAACTCAGACAATTTTTGTTTGAGCTTTCCCATAATGTTTAGCCTGTTATCTGACTAACAGCTAATAATGATAGACATTTGTTTTCCTTGTAGGACAATTTGCAGACTGGCAGTTGTGGAGGACCAAGCATGGGGCATACTTCTCAGGTATTTTATTCGGCTGAGGCTATCTCCAAATTAGCGGCTCCCGCTGCGGCTGAAATACCATGCTAACATGGGTTGAGGCATAGGCTGCTCTTAGCAACACGCTGAGCAACAGCCGCAGCCGCCAATGTCAGTCATGGCCTAACTCTAAAGTTAAGAGTCGTTTATTAGCAAAGAGAGTTCTGAAGAATTTAGCTGGGAACCAGTCATGTGCAATGAAAATATCTTAGTATTTTGGTTATAAAGGCATTTCTTTTCTTAAATATTTCATAGCCACCTTCAGTTTAAATTGAAGTTCTCATCAAATGCATCAGTTGCATGGCCCACAGCGACTTGGATGTACAGTGTACTTGATATCCTAGATTGGACCATTCCACATATCTAAGTCGGCAGGTGGGGTCAGTTTCCAGGTTTTTTTCTTTATGGGCTGGCAAAAAAAACTTTACCATACCCAGCGTACAAAATCCGCCACATGGCTTAGTATGAGGGTCAACACAGCCCACACTCATCCAACCCTTTAATGAAGTGGAACCATCCCAGCCATCTGTTTATCGTATCAGGCGTTGCCGTTGATGTCTGGCATGCACCCTCAGCAGCTCTGTGGTTTCCAGCAACCCCAACTCCCCCCACACCGCCAATTAAAGGTCACTGTAACCTTAGGACATGTACAACATTGCTGTGATTTTTCAGTAGGTGGCACACAGTCAAGGGTTAACAAAAGTATTCGGGATACAGAGTTACAAGAGAACCATTCACAAGTAATGTATTTTGGCCGCTAATCACTTCTGCTAAGCACTTTTTTGTGCCTGTAAGCTGTATGAAGTTTGTCCCTGATGGCTTTGGGATGAGTGACTTAGTTGCGACACTTTTTGAAAAAGCGGCTCATACAGCATGATACACTTATCGGACGATTGTCTGCGTGAACGCATTTTGACATTCTTCTGACCTTGCTGACCTCTGCATGGTTTTACTCAATGATGTCATACATTCTGAGTGCTTTTTCCATTGAGCTTTTGCAAAATTGAATGAGCATTATAGATTGAGTCGGCCTCTTGTCATTAGGGAAGGTTGGTGGTCCAGCAGCTAAGATGCTGTCAAAGCTGGGGGGTTCGATTCCCCCTTAACATGTCCAAAGAATACTTTTAGTTCTGCAAAGTCAAGCATTTCATTATACATCAATCTGGTTTGGTCGTACAGGTCGACTGCTGCAGAAATACATCATATCTTTAAAACCTTTCCGAAACGACTTGGATTTGAAAACGTAAATGATGGGATTAATTACAGAGTTCATGTAATAAAACCCTTCAGTGATTCCAATCACTCTGTAAGCAACTTGAGATTTATATATAAATTTTTTCCCATCAGCCACATAGAGGATAATCATGAATACGTGTGGTGTCCACAGAACAAACAACGCACCCATGACAACCATGAGCATGTTGACCACTTTCTGTCTTGCCTGTTGAAGCTCATTTGCTGCAGCTTGTACATTTTGCTGTCGGAGTTGTCGTGCGTTAATCTTAAGTGTGGCTTGAATCTTGTAGTAAGCCCAACTCATAAAAGTTATGGGCAACAAGTAGCTGAATACTGTTGCAATACTGTACCCTGTGGATACCAGAATTTGTGATGATGTGGTTTCTGTGCATGCTTGTTGTGCATCTTTGCTTGCAACATATGTGAAAAGTAAAGGAGTCAAGAGTAGACACCCAATCATCCATGTGATGAAAATGATCACCGTGACTTTTTTGGCAGACACAAGTCTTGGATAATGTAGAGGATGCACTATCCCAATGTATCTTTCATAGGTTACCACACACAGACCAAAACTTGATGTATAAACGGTAATTAGCTGTAAAAAATAAGTTTTAATTAGCCGACAATAAATAACTCTTCCAATGAAACTTTCAGGAACATTGCCCAGTCTAGCACACAAAAGGAATAGACCAAAGCATGTCAGAGTATCAATTACAGCAAGATATGCCAGCAGGTAGTTTGTCATATTATGGAGGTTTTTGGTACGGAGGATGACCAGCCAAGCGAGAGTGTTAAGAACCATTCCAACGATGCCTTCTGCCATTCCAATCTGGCCAATCTGGCCAATCCATTCTTCAGTGATATAAACACTTCCACTTTCTGCTGTTGTATTAGCCATTTTCCATGTGAAAGTGATCTCTTCAAAGTTAAATGTGAACACTCCCAGTTTGTTCAATTCTGCTGATTTGAACCAACATTTTGAAGTTGAAGATGTAAACTAGTCGGGTTGGCCGATGTACTTATCTTGAGTCTGTTTGGTAGTCATTCTCCTTGCAAAAATTATGTCTCCAGAGGTGAAATATGAGCAGTTTGCCTTGTGGTTTATGGGTAGGTAGTGAAGAATCTTGACTACACGTTGTTGTGGCTTAAACCTTGCAGTTGTTCTAATCAGATAAATTCTTTGCTGCAGTGCTTGATACAAAAACTCATTAAAACTTAGTTATTTAAGTCATAGTTGCAATAATTGAAATTGAACGCTACGGAAAGAGCAGACAATTAGGTACACTTAATTGCCTTTTAAAAAATGTACATTGGTGCTAGATTACATACATGTAAATTTGTGGTACAAGGGACTAGAAGTCAATTTCAGCTTGGTAAATAATTAATCCTGTCAGTCTGAATTTTGTCTGATACACTGTCTTGTTTGGTCACCAAATTACTGATCAAGACCAGCCATGAAGTGGTTTGTTCTTCCAATCTTGGTGTCTTTCCTCTTTCCTTTCCCTCTCGTATTCTTTGGTCCAACCTCATATTTCCTTGTGTACCTTTGCGCAACTTTCAACTAAGTTCTCCTTACATGGCAATGCAAGCTCCAATGCTTGATTTTGACACTGTCTGTCATGCTCAGTAATCCCCTTCCTCACTCTGGCTTCGGAAGATAGAGTCTGCTGACATTTTGCCCATGGATGTAGCATGCAATGCATGGCCATTAGTTTTCTTGTTCTCCTGTCAGTGACATCTAAATCTTTCTTAGTCCACTCGACAATACCTGCACTGTACCTCATCCAAGACACAGCCCATGTGTTAATTGCCTTACCATCGTTATGTAGGTTGTCAGTAACATTCCTTTTTGACCTTTCTCAGCTCCCTGGGGAGTATACAGCCCTGAGCTGCTGTGGCCCTCTGAAGGATTTTCCAAACACAATATCAACATCTACCCTCGCAGGTACCCATTTATACCCCTGGGTGAAGTTAAGCAATTATAGTAAAGCATCTTGCTCAAGGACACAAGTGTCATGAACGGGATTCGATTGCACACCCACCTGAACTTAAATTGGATGCTCTAAATCGCCCAGCTATGACACCCTGGTCTCCTCTCGACCAATCAGAATGGATAAACTGTCCCGGGTATTTATGAATCTCCGTTCTATCATTTTCAGCTTGTACTTTCTTTTTCATCTCCTAACTTCCACATTTGTTAACCACTGTAGCTAATTCAAGGGTAAACAAGTGCATTTCTTAAGTGTGGCTTGGATCTTGTAGTAAGCCAAACTCATAAACGTTATGGGCAACAAGTAGGTGAATATCATCTCAAAACTTTGTCCTATGATCATCAGTGCAGGCGAGCTGTCTGTGCATGTGTGTTGTGCATCTTTGCTGGCAACTGCTGTGAAAAAGAAAGGAGTTGAGAGTAGACACCCAATCATCCATGTGAGGAAAATGATCACCGTGACTTTTTTGGCAGGTTATGTACAGGATGCACTATCCCAATGTATTGTTCATAGGTTACCACACACAGACCAAAACTTGATGTATGAGTGGTAATTAGCTGTAAAAAATAAGTTTTAATTAGCAGACAGTAAGTAACTCTTCTTGAACCATGTTTATTGTTGTAAAGAAAAGGAATTGACCAAAGCATGTCAGAGTATCGACCACAGCAGGTAGTTTGTCATATTGTGGAGGTTTTTGGTACGGAGGATGACCAGCCAAGCGAGAGTGTTAAGAACCATTCCAACGGTGCCTTCTGTCATTCCAATCTGGCCAATCTGGCCAATCCATTCTTCAGTGATATATATGAACACTACCACTTTCTGCTGTTGTATTAGCCATTTTCCATTCAGAAGTGATCTCTCCAAAAAGTGAATTGTGGAAAGCAATACTTCAAATGAGAATGTAAACTTGTTAAGTTATCAGATGAGAAACAGTGTTGTCTGTTGCAAACTGCTTACCAACCAAAAGGACCTATGGTATAAATGAAAAAACAAGTTAGTGGCCTGATGTTTTGATCCTAGCAGAGTCTTTCTCCAGTTATCAAATGTCATCTTTAATTGCTACTCTTTACTGCAGTCACATTAGTCATTTGCTTCCGAACATTAAGTCTCCAAAGGTGAAATATGAGCAGTTTGCTTGTTGTTTATGAGAAGACAGTGAAGAATCTCGACTACAGCAGTTGTTCTAATCACTGGAATCCTTTTGCTGTAGTGCTTGACACAAAAACTCATCAAAACTGGGTCATTTAAGCTATAAATGCAATAATTGATATTGACAGCTACAGAAAGAGTGCGTAGTTATGCAGGTCCATTAGTCATACGTTTCCAAAAATGATCTCTCCAGAAGTGAAATATGAGCAGTTTGTCGTGTAGATTTTTAGTAGGCATTGAACAACCTTGACGACACGTTGTCGTTGGCTTGAAACCTTGCAGTTGTTCTAACTATACGAAGCCTTTGTGGCAGTGCTTGACACAAAAATTCATCAAAATCTGATTATTTAAGCTGTTGATGCAATAATTGATATTGATAGCATCAGAAAGAGTGGGCAATTATGTTCACTGAGTTGCCCTTGTTGATATATTCCTTGAAGCCAGATAACACAGATATAAGTTTGCTTATAAGGGACCAGAAATTACTTTTAACTGGTAAATATTGAATCCTGTCAGTCTGAATTTTGTCTGACCTCAAACTAAATAGTGTTGTATGCCAAATGGCTAATTAGTATTTCCTTTTATCTTGGCATTTATTAACAGGTTTATTAGGCAAGCTTCTGTATAAACAATGGCATAAAGATGCCTGTTACTCAATACAAGTACGAAATTTTTGTTTTTATACAACACCCAAGTACAGCCTTGTCATTTGATTGGAGGATAGTAATGGCGTGACATGGGGGGGGGGGGGGTTGGCCTACTGGATTCAAAATCTGGTGTTTCTTATCAGCCGAGTGTGGGTTTGAGTCCTGGGTTTGAAAGTTGTGACCTTGAGCAAGACACTTAAACATTATTGCTTGATCTTTAGAATGGAATGTAAAGCCGTAGGTCCTGTGTGTTGTTTTAAGAAATATTAATGCACATTAACTGTGTCACCAATGAACCAAAACGTTTCCGGACAAAAATGTACAGGCCCATTTTTCTCAGAATAGTGTCATCTGATGTTTTGGATGTTTTCAAATTTTGCCCTGGAAGGGTATCGAATGCAATGGCAATTTACACCATACGAATGTGAGGTTAGAGGCTTGTAATTTTTTCCCCACTCACATGAGGACGGTATCTAGGCCTATTGAAAAATGAGTACGTCACTGCCCATGGTAGCGAGGCTGGATTCCCCCTTAACATGTCCAAGCAATACTTTTAGTTCTGCATAGTCAAGCATTTCATTATACATCATTCTGCAAAGTCAAGCATTTCATTGTACATCAATCTGGTTTGGTCGTACAGGTCGACTGCTGCAGAAATACATCAGATCTTTAAGACCTTTCCGAAACGACTTGGATTTGAAAACGTAAATGATGGGATTAATTACAGAGTTCATGTAATAAAACCCTTCAGTGATCCCAATCACTCTGAGAGCAACTTGAGATTTATATATAAATTTTTTCCCATCGGCCACATAGAGGATAATCATGAATATGTGTGGTGTCCATAGAAAAAACAACGCACCCATGACAACCATGAGCATGTTGACCACTTTCTGTCTTGCCTGTTGAAGCTCATTTGCTGCAGCTTGTACATTTTGTTGTCGTAGTTGTCGTGCGTTAATCTTAAGTGTGGCTTGGATCTGGTAGTAAGCCCAACTCATAAAAGTTATGGGCAACAAGTAGGTGAATATCATCGCAAAACTTTGTCCTACAATCATCAGTGCAGGCAGGGTTTCTGTGCATGCTGGTTGTGCATCTTTGCTTGCAACATATGTGAAAAGGAAAGGAGTCGAGAGTAGACACCCAATCATCCATGTGATGACAATGATCACTGTGACTTTTTTGGCAGACACAAGTCTTGGATAATGTAGAGGATGCACTATCCCAATGTATCGTTCATAGGTTACCACACACAGACCAAAACTTGATGTATAAATCGTCATGTACTGTACAAAAAAACTGTAGATTACCCGACAGTAAATATCTCTTGCAATGAAACTTTCAGGAACATTGCCCAGCAGGGCACAAAAAAGGAATAGAGCAAAGCATGCCAGAGTATCGACCACAGCAAGATATGCCAGCAGGTAGTTTGTCATATTGTGGAGGTTTTTGGTACGGAGGATGACCAGCCAAGCGAGAGTGTTAAGAACTATTCCAACGATGCCTTCTGCCATTCCAATCTGGACAATCCATTCTTCAGTGATATGAACACTTCCACTTTCTGCTGTTGTATTGGCCATTTTCCATGTGAAAGTGATCTCTTCAAAGTTAAATGTGAACACTCCCAGTTTGTTTAATTCTGCTGATTTGAACCAACATTTTGAAGTTGAAGATGTAAACTAGTCGGGTTGGCCGATGTACTTATCTTGATTCTGTATGGTAGTCATTCTCCTTGCAAAATTTATGTCTCCAAAGGTGAAATATGAGCAGTTTGCCTTGTGGTTTATGAGTAGGTAGTGAAGAATCTTGACTACACGCTGTGGCTTTAAACCTTGCAGTTTTAACTACACGAAGCCTTTGCTGCAGTACTTGACACAAAAATTTCATTAAAACTTGGTTATTTAAGCTACAGTTGCAATACTTGTAATTGACAGCTACGGAAAGAGTGGACAGTTATGTACACTTAATTGCCTTTTTTGATATTAACATTGGAGCAATATTTACAGATGAAAGTTTACTGTATTAGTGGCTGGAAATTACATTAATCTAAGTAGATAATTAATTCTGTCAGTCTGAATTTTGTCTGGTTCACTCTTTTGATTGGTCACAAATTTACTGCTCAAGACCTCGGTTAAGGAGTGTTGCTGTATCAAATGGTTTGTAAGGCAAGCTTCTGCATAGAGAAATTATACATAAAGATGTCTAACACTCAAGCACAAAATTATTTATATATATACATACATATATAACACCCTAGTAAATCATTTTTCATTTGATCAGTGAATCGTTGTTCAAGCTGTTGGCATTATTTAAACCATCACACGGCCTACGTCATCAAGCATGCATTTTGGTCCCATTCTTTTTCTTGTTTTAAAACTAATGCACACTAGACCACACAACGTTCCTGCACATCCGTTAAACACTTGGGTGTGATCCCTGGCTACACGGCAACTAACGGTGCCCATTGTTGCAAAGAAAAGGAATAGACCAAAGCATGTCAGAGTATCGACCGCAGCAAGATATACCAGCAGGTAGTTTGTCATATTGTGGAGGTTTTTGGTACGGAGGATGACCAGCCAAGCAAGAGTGTTAAGAACTATTCCACTGATGCCTTTTGCCAATCCAATCTGGCCAATCTGGCCAATCCATTCTTCAGTGATATAAACACTACCACTTTCTGCTGTTGTATTAGCCATTTTCTCCGAAAAGTGAACTGTGGAAAGCAATACTTCAAGTGAGAATGTAAACTCGTTAAGTTATCAGATGAAAAACAGTGTTGTTTGTTGCAAACTGCTTACCAACCAAAAGGACCTATGGTATAAATGAAGAAAAAAAAAGTTAGTGGCCTGATGTTTTGATCCTAGCAGAGTCTTTCTCCAGTTATCAAATGTTATCTTTAATTGCTACTCTTTACTGCAGGTCCATTAGTCATACGTTTCTGAAAATGATCTCTCCAGAAGTGAAATATGAGCAGTTTTTTGTGTAGATTTTTAGTGGGCAGTGAACAACCTTGATGACACGTTGTCCTTGGCTTGAAACCTTGCAGTTGTTCTAACTATGCAAAGCCTTTGTGGCAGTGCTTGACACAAAAATTCATCAAAATCTGATTATTTAAGCTGTTGATGCAATAATTGATATTGATAGCATCAGAAAGAGTGGGCAATTATGTTCACTGAGTTGCCCTTGTTGATATATTCCTTGAAGCCAGATAACACAGATATAAGTTTGCTTATAAGGGACCAGAAATTACTTTTAACTGGTAAATATTGAATCCTGTCAGTCTGAATTTTGTCTGATTCACTGCCTTGTTTGTTCACAAAATATTGCTCAAGACCTCAAATTAAATAGTGTTTTATGCCAAATGGCTTATTAGTATTTCATTTTATCTTGGCATTTATTAACAGGTTTATTAGGCAAGCTTCTGTATAAACAATTGCATAAAGATGCCTGTTACTCAATACAAGTACAAGATTGTTTGTTTGTATACAACACCTAAGTACAGCCTTGTCATTTGATTGGAGGATAGTCATTTCGTCAGAAAAAAATGTCAAGTTCAAGGCCATTTTGATTGAATATCATTGGAAGTCATGAATAAACCAAAACGTGTCCGGACAAAAATGTACAGGCCCATTTTTCTCAGAATAGTGTCTACTGATGTTTTGGATGTTTTCAAATTTTGCCCTGGAAGGGTATCGAATGCAATGGCAATTTACCCCAGATTAACGCGAGGTTAGAGGCTTGTAATTTTTTCCCCACTCACATAAGGACGGTATCTAGGCCTATTGGAAAATGAGTACATCACAAAATTGAGTTTCCCTTGTTCTTTAATCTGAGGGTTTCATTGAATATAGAAAATATGTTGATGGATTTTATGTAGAGTTACGGGAAAAAAAACAAAAACGATGAGTCATGCACTTTAAAAACAGTAAAGACTGGTTTATACTTCGTGCAATTGCAAATATGCAAAACAAATTCCCAAAGCGATTTTTTTGTGGTGTGAAAATTCGCTGGGGGGGGGGGGGTGGTAGGGGTTGTGTGAAATTCCATTTGTCATGAAAAGTATGTTCATTCTTCTTACTCTCATTACATTACAAATCAATCAAACCAGTTGACCAAAATAGTTTGCTCCGCACTGTCCTGTCTGGTTCCCCCTTCCCGTTGCTATTTTGGAGCCCTTTAAAAGCAAGAATTCCATACCTAGTTTACCAGTTTACTGACTGTGAAGTGTGACCTCAAGTGGTAGCTGATACTGCGATTTGATTGGTTACAGCTTTGCAAGGGCCTTTTGTTTTCATTTTAAGCATAAATCAACAAACTTGTTTCCCTTGAGTATTAATTTTGGTTTTACCCTTACACCGATGTGTGTTAGCACTGTATACTCAGTACTTTCCCGAGTTTTGTGAAAAAAAATCACAGGCATATTTCTCGGGTGGGATTCGAACCCACGACCTTTGCAATTCTAGAGCAGTGTCTTACCAACTAAACCACCGAGATTGCCCGGTAGCTAGAGGCAGTTCGAATCCTATATTTTAGCAGCAGGTTCCGCAACGATTTAATGATAGTATTGTTTCCCTTGTGAAACATTAAAAGTGTCATGTATTCTACATGTTTGTTTTAGACGGAGAACCAGGCAGCAGCAGAAGATGTTGAAAGAGCGGTAACGGCATTTGAGAAGACGGGCCACATACCTAAGCAGGTCTTTAAGTTAAGGTAAAACTGGTCTCAAAACAGCAGAAATGCCAGGAATTGTGAGCTTTTTTTTGGGGGGGGGGCAGTATAACCTTATAGGAAGTGACCATTACTAGTTACTTGCAACTATACAAACATGTGGCAAATCTCTTATGGAAGGAGGGAGTGTTGGCTCTGAAAAGAGCCGTTGTAGTCTCGACATTTCAGACTTTATAGTCTTATCCTTAAGATGAGCAGCATATACAATGCCCTGTTCGAAATTTCGAGAGACCATACCAACTAGCTCTTTTCAGAGGCAACACAAGCTTGCAACCCTTCCACCAAGTGTCAAATCTCTTATGGGAGGAGTGTTGGCTCTGAAAAGAGCCGTTGTGGTCTTGACATTTTAGACGGTATGCTCTGTGATGAAGAAAAGCAGTTATACAATGCACTGTCCGAAATGTCAAGACTGTACCAATCGCTGTTTTCAGAGGCAGCACTTCTCCCAAAAGAGATAGTAAAAATATTAGCTGGATTTATATATCGCCAAATTACCAAAGGATCCAAGGTGCTTATGTGAGAAAGACATAAAGTAATGGGGATAACCAGCTGCAAGTTGGAGAACAGGTGAGTCGATTTTGGGATCCTTTTTGAAGGACAAAACAGTCTTAGTGTTTTGAATGGGGATAGGAAGTCAGTTCCATGGGCAGGAGGCAGCAGTAGAAAAAGCTTTGTCACAGGGTTGTTTGCGTGACTTGCTCACCACGAACGAGATAGCATCATAGCTTTGAAAGGAGTACGGGCAGTCGGGAAATTTCAAAGCGTGAAGAGAGATAATCTGAAGGACTGATTTAATGACGCACACATGGTTGTTCCTGCAAGTTTACTAAAAATTTAGTTTCCTATTATCCCCACCATGCAAAGCTTCAAACCTCAATCACATATACAAATATTGGATGCTTGTGAATGCATCACAAGTCGAAATCTGGCCTGTTTCACTTCACGGAAATGGAAAAGCCAGATTTCATTGAATGAGTGTTCTGTGATGATCCACAAATGCAATGCATTTAATACTTGTTTTATATAACTCACACAGATCCTTGTCATTTGGTAATGTTTAACAGAAGCTATTAATTCCGCTTGTTCGTCCAAACTAGGCAAAATTTTACTTGCTCTTACTGAGTCTGCAACAAAAGTGAAAAATTTCTACAAATTACTTAGCGCCCAAATAGAAAAGGACCAAAAGGACCACTCCTATTGGTCCGTTGCCCAAAACAAAAACTTGCATGACCAATCGCGTATTACCCCGCGAAATAACTTGACACAATGCCCACTTGATGGCTTGCAGGGGACCTAATTAGCATAAAGCTACCCTGGCAAGCCGGGCGCAGAGCAAAGCCGTGTATAATGCATTTGACCGTGTATGCGGTAAAATGAATTTGACTAAGTACGTGTGCGTACATGTACAAGTTTTATGTTTACTTGTGTGTACTGACTATACTACTAGTGCTAGATGATGCGGTGATGAGCAAAAGTGACGTCATTAGTGCAGAGTGCTATTGGGCACTAAAAGGGAATATCGTTGGCTTTCAGTTTTGCTGGTAAATCATTGGTTGACAGTTTTGTTGTACTTCATATCGCCGTGTTGCATATATGTCGCTCTTTGTACAGGTGAAACGCAGCATATCACGGTAGGTGCCTGCCTGTTCACACTACACACTGAAAAGTATGACTGGATATAAATGTCAGCTGTCCGGCTGTCGGCAAAAAGTTGAGGAAAATTCGAAGTTGTTGCGGGCATTAAAAAATGTCCGCCATAAGTCTCTCCAGTTTGCGGAGGAACACGTCATCTGATATGAAGTTGTTAAAAAAAAAAAAGTGCAGAATTGCCTTTATCTCTTGAGAAAGTTTGGTTTTTAGCAGTTAAAAAATTATCTAAAAGTCGTGTTAGTTTTAGGAAAGTAAAAAAGCTGTTTTTTTCCCAAGACATACTTAATTGCCTTAATTTCTGTTCGATTTTTATTTCAGGACTTTTAGACGCGCATATTACATAGGACAGTTTCTACCAACGCTCTTATCTCCAAGAATGGTAAGTATTATTCAGTTCATCCTGGGTTGGACAGGGGAAGGCATTACGGGAAAGCTCCATTAAAGATTTTCCGATTAAACTATTCATCCTTTTCACCAGTGGGTGTGTTTACATTGAATTACCTGGGGCATTAAACTTAATGGATGAGCAGTTAATCTGCCTGGGGCAGTCAGCAGCCCTACTGGTTGGTTCAAAACACCCTCGTAGTGGATGCTAGAGTATACGAGATGGTACCTTTTGTTTTCTCTTAGTTTTATCCGCAAATCTAAGGGCAAAGATCTACTTGCCTGGTATGTAAAACAAGTAAAACAAGTTCAACCTCCCATCAATGGTATGTATCGCATTTGTGCAATGGATTGAATAGTTTTCTTTGTTGAAAGACACTCGGCTTCGCCTCTTTGAATGGAACATTCTATATTTCAACTCCTGTAAATATTCTCACCATTGCACTCGTAAACATTCACTATTTGTATAATACCTCTTTGCAGTAGGAACAACATTTTTTTTAAATGTCCCTCCGACCTGTCTACCTATTTTGACAGTATCTTTGTTTGGGGTTGCCAGTCAGAAGCCATTCAACCTCAAACTGACGCACAACCAGGACTCGCACACCCAAGTTTTTAATTCAACCTGGGAAGCGGCAAAACAATTAATTAAAAACAAATAACTGGATGAATTATTAACAGCACAATGATGTTTCAACCCAGAGCCGTTCTCAAATAAATGACAGTAGTAGACTCCGGTTGAACAGTGTTGAAGCCCAATCTCCCATCAATAGTATGTCAATATAGCTTTAATCTGCTTCACTGTCGTGGCCGAGAGGATAAGAGCACCAGACTCAAGCTTGAGTCCCGGTCGTGATACTTATGTCCTTAAAGAAGACGCTTAATCATTATTGCTGCATCCTTCGGATGGTACGTAAAGCTGTAGGTCCCGTGTGTTGTGTAATACACGTAAAAGAACCCAGTGCACTTATCGTAAAGAGATGGGGTTCGCCCTGGTGTTCTTGGTTTGATTGGCTGCATATTGCGCCCCAGCACCTTGTAAACCATTACATGGTACTATGTGAAGGAATAGGTCTCATACTTCAAAAACGTAGCTCCACATACCTTGCAGTTAAAAAGTAATGAATGTTGGAGCTCCATGAGCATCACTGAGTGACGGATTTGAGCGCTATACAAGAAGCCACTAGTATTATTATTATTCTTATAATTATTATTATTATTAAGTCGGTAGCTCTCATGTGCTTAGCTATCACCATTCCAGATTATGAGTGATTTTTGTGGCACATGTGGTTTTGGAAGAGTCTTGTTTTTTTCTTAATTCACGCATAGAGTTCAGTTCTGAGTCCAGATTGGCGCCTGATATGGAGTTAATGAAACCCTGAATTCATTTATTTTTTCCAGCTACCGGATATACCAGACAGCAAGATGAGACTCATAGATGAATTGAAAAGGTACACTGGTCATCGCTTTCTGTCTGAGCAAATCATACTTTTGGGAAATGACAAGATTGGTGCCCAATCTGGGCCCAACTACATAGAGCTGATGAACGATTTTGTGCTAACTGTGCGAGTTTTCATTCCATAGCGCTGCTAACCGTAGGCGAAAAGGCATGCTAACCTTCCAGACCTTACTGTATGAAAAATGAATGACGTAACAATGTAAATCCATGTTTAACGCACAAGCTGGCTGCCTAATTTTCTTGCTAACCTGTGAGATACGGTTACGCTTAAGCAATTTGTTCTGCTATAGTAAGCACGAAAATGTGCTCACTGTTAAGCAGCGCTATGAAATTGGGCCCTTTGTCTTGCCGTGGAATATTAGTAAAAGCATGTGGTGGCCGAGTGTTTTTATTAGTGCAAGTTCTGACGCCCTACTTGTCGTCAGGGTGTGGGTTTGAATCCTGGTCATGACAGTATGACACTTGTGTCCTTGAGCAAGAAACTTAACCATAATGTGCTTCTCTTCACATATGCGGCCCCTTTCGCACTTGTTTATTCCCCCGGGGGCATCCACAAGGAATCAATGGACGACACTTGGATCGCTTTACTCCTGATCTACCCCGGCAAATGGGCATACCCCGGGGAATAGCCCCCACCCCTGCTCTGGAGTAGGGGTAAGCGGTAAAACCCCGGGGTATTCTTAAAACATGCAACCAGAACCCCGTGGAATAAGGACCTAGGGAATATTTGTGCCGAGACAGTTTGAAAGTGCGCCGGGGTAAATGTGGGGTGAACAAAAAAACTGCAGGGCCTCCCAAGGGCTGTATTCCACGGGGATAAGAGATACAGTGTGAAAAGGGCTCTAGGTGTTTGATGGGAACCTGTGAGGGCTGAGACGGGTATTATATTGAATTAACCTCCTCTGTGCTAATAATTTAAGCAGCTCGAGGTGATATGCTTCCGGGGGAGCTGAGAAAGTTTGAGGAATGTTAACTGGCATGACTACTAGGATACAGTGTGCTATTATTATTATTGGTTTATTAAAAACAAACAAACATTGCAGCCCATGGGCTGAATTGGGTTTATTATATCACAGATTAAAAACTGCAAGAAAAAACAAGAAACTAGAAAAAGCTAAAAGATTACATTAGAGATTAAGAAAATTGTATATGTATATGTAAAATCTATAAAATAAACAATAGCAGGATAAAAAACATTAAAATACGAGAGAAAATGGGACTAAACAGAAAATTCATTGATTGAGCAAATTAACTAGGGAGGGAGTGCAGCTGTTTTTGTATCAGTTTGTCCTGCATTTAACTGAACAGAGTTTGGAAGAGTTTCTCAAGTTGTTGTTTGGAGGGAGCCAGTGTCTATAGTTGTCAGAGTTGAGAAGTGATTTACCATAACTAACAAAGAGCTGCTCGAGTCTCACTGGAATTGTGGGCAGGCCAAACTGGATATAGACTTCTCTGAAAGACCTAGCTCTACAGTAGTCAAAGGTCAATGCTTTATAAGAACCTGTCATTATTATAATTGTTAGTACAGTCAACTTCTAGAAAAACAGTAACCTAATTCCATAACAGCTTTAGAAAATGTCAAATGTTTAAGTCAAAAGTTATCTCTGCTGCCCTTATTTTGTTGTTGTTGTTAGCACTGGTAAAATCTCTTCGCCTATTTACCAGAAGTACGAAGCTGCCTGCAAGCAGAAACTCAAAATGCTTCTTGAAGGTGAGTAATCACCAGGGATATGACAGCGGCTTCCTTGACCGACCTTGATGGAACACATCCCCCAACCCCCAACCCCCAACCTCCCCACATGTCCCCTATTCTTGATTGATTCCTTTTCAGGAGATTTTCAGACTTTTGGATATCCAGTCGGAAAGAATTGGATTGAGTTGGTATTGAGTTGGTGTGAGTTGTTTTATATTGGAATACTGAACTTCCAATTGGAATAAAATCTTAGACCAACTCAGTCCAATTGGAAATCCAATTGGAGTCAGTTGGCTTGATTTAATTGAATTGTAATTAGTTGGAATTTGTTTCTACCAATTGGAAATTTCACCTTCCAATATTTTTCCAATAGGACATATTATATCCCAACGGGTTCCAATTGGAAAATTGAATTGGAAATTTTGGTAAGGGATGACTCTCGGAGACTTCATGTGAAAGCGAAGACGAAGCCAATAGTGATGACGAAAAACAACCAGCATGTGCTATTTTCCAATTTGCATGAAGTATGGACCAGAATTTACTATATCTGAGTTTGTGTTGTGAACTTGTTCAATATCTAGGTGTTTCAATTGAGGATATGGATGATATGACCTCTGACCCCATGGATCGTCTGACAAAATGCTTGGATGCATTACCTGAACAACTTACATCACAAGACGCTATGGAAGGCAATTATTATGCAGGTAGATGCCTCCAAGGTTAAATCTGCTTAACAGGTCCATAAGAAGTGGTGTCCCAATTTTATGAAGTTGTTAAGCACACAAAAATAGCTTAGCACAGAAAAACTGTGTGTAGCAGACACAGGTTACCAGCCAAACTAACACGTAATGTATATTGTTTGTGACTGGTTCCCTGCTATATTCTGCTTAGCAGAACTATTTTTTACTTCACACACCAGGCTCAAGTTCTAGACACTTGTGTCTGTAAGCAAGACACATGATTATTATTGCTTTGTCCTTCAGATGGGGTATAAAGCTGTAGGTGGCAGGTGTTGTGTAATGCACGTAAAAGAACCCTGTACACTTTTCATTAAGAGAAGGGGTTTGCCCCGATATTTTCTGGTATGGTTGGCTGCAGATTGTACCGCAGCACCTTGTACACCATTACATGGTGCTATGTAAACAAATGGGTCTTATATTTCAAACATAGCTCCACATACCTTGTAGAAAAAATATAAAAGAGCACTTTGAGAAGGCTGTATGCGCAATAAAGCGCTTTATAAGAACTGTGTATTTCTTACTGATCCATTTACAATACACAAAAAGTTGACATTTTCTTTTTTTTTGCTATTGCAGAAGTAGCAGAAAAACTTTCCCTGATACCGGGAAAAGTTAGCACTGTGTTGGAAGACCTAGCACCCAGAGACAGACAGAATCTCAGCATGGAGTTCATTCTAATAGACATGAATAAATTGAACTCCATACTGCCAGTTTTAATGAAGGTAAAGCCAAATCCGAATTGGGCGGCTTTGACTACTACTACGACTGCTCTTTTAGCGAGTTGCCAAGGGCGTACCATACTTCAACGCATGATGAGGCAGAAATCTAGCCAAAGCAGTAGCTGTAGCCGCCAATATTGGATACAGCCTAAGCTATCACAACTTAAAGTGAAATTCTACATAGGTTGCAATTTTCAGGGTTTTTCTGTGGTTTGTATTTTGCAAGAACCACAATGCAGATGTTTCACAAAAGTGCTAGTACTGACCTTTCCCTGGGGTCAAATCACTCACAATGTATGGTCGGTCAGGTGACACTCTTGGCTTTCACCAGCACCCTCCCTTAACCCTGGCCAGTAATGCCATGTTCTTTAAGCTGAAATTTACTGCTTTTTTGTTTTCATAAATTGTAAATTAATTTTCTAGAAACACTGACTACAGTCATAAGACATACACAAGCTTAAAGCTGACTTCCAAAACTTTAATTGGGTCACAACTTGAACTATGGAATGGTTGTTGTGACTTAATCTGTCAGAGACCAGCTTGAACGAGAACTGCAATAAGTGGTCTTCGCTGAAATCCATTGACAAATGTTTTGAATACCCTCCTCCGGTGCTTTTCAGAAAGATTCGCCAAAAACCCCTGTGAAGTCATCCCTGATACTTACTTTGTGGGAGTTCAATCTTGTATAGCCAATTTGTTGCACTAACAAAGCAACATCCCACGAATGACATCAAAGTGTAGCTAGTTTTTCAAAACCTTGAGGTTGGGACTTTATTTTGTTGATTGAGTACAAATGTCACAATTACAATTCAATGATAAACAAACACATTCTGAACAAGTTCAAATAGCATTACCATTTAAAACAAAATTCACTCAAGTAGCAGCTGAAGGGTTTATTGTTATGAACAAATCCTCAGTAAATCAAGTTTGTTAAGTTGTTGAGAAAACCAAATTCTATATTTGTTCAGTTTTTATGTAAATGACTAGAGTCACCTTGAAATCTGCACCAAAGTTCATGACAGGGCTTGAATTTAACACTGGGCCACAGGCCCGAGGCCAGTGATTTTAGCCTCAGGCCAGTAAACTCATAACCGGACAAGCCCAGTGGTCTTGTGACTTTTCTATTGGGTAATAAGAGGCTAACTCATTGTGTAATATTTTTGTGAAAAAAATGTTGACTATGAGTCTGATAAACAACTTTCAATTCTCTTCAGTATCGAAGTACTACACATAAGACAAATGAGATAGATTTTTCGCTTAGTGCTTGTTCAACTCATTTTGATTCTGGTCTTGTAAAATAAATTCTGGTCCAGTAAAAATTCTGAGCTACAAGCCCTGTGGTCTAGTGGATATTTCCTTCAAATTCGAGCCCTGCATGAGCAGCCTTTTTCTCCTTGTAAGAATGCTGCAGGTGATGACGGTCGTTTCCTTTCCTTCTAGGTCACAGACCTGCTACTCAGCTGTTACTGCAAGACGTACACAATGATGGACCCATCTCAACAGCACTGCGCCCCTCTGGCTGAACAATTCAGCTCCTTGTTGGCAGCCCAGGGGAGCCTCCATCACCCCTTGTATCACCGGTTGTACACCCTCATTTGTCACCAGGTGGGTTCTTGATTTAACACCACCAGCAGTTGCTGACGGTTTGACATCCTGATATTCTGACGCTCTCGATGAAGTTCAAAGTACACCGTGACAATTTCAGGAACATTCAGGAAGCAATTTCATGCTACTACTACTGTTATGAAATATTTTCATTGGCTTCCTTTTCGAGAGTGAATTTCTTACAAAATTTGTCTGTTGACTTATCGTGCCCTCATTGGCTTAGCACCTGGATACATTTCTTGCCCCATTCACTCTCACTTTGTTACTCGTCCTGTTCTACAGTGTTGTAGGTCTCGAGACCAGTTCTGCCGGTCTCGTGTCTCGGTCTCGGTCTGCCCCATACAGTTTAACAACTTTGCTTGACTCTTTTATTGTGTAATTTTTGTATTAAGGTCTCAGTCTCGGTCTCCGTCTTGGACTTTTATGGTCTCGGTCTTGGTCTCGACCTTCTGGTCTCGGTCTCGGTCTTGGTCTCTGTCAAGAACCTTCAGGTCTCGGTCTCTGTCTTGGTCTCGACTACAACACTGCTGGTCTCCGATCATCTGGAGCCCCTAAACTTTTGAGCCTCGTTCCAAAAGAAACTGGGGGAGCTACAGTTGCTCCTCGTTTGTAGAATTTGTTACCTCTGCACATACAAACATCTCATTCCTTAAGTATTTTTAAATCTCAACTCAAAACGCATTGGATGACTCTAGCCTTGTCTCGCTCATTGTAATTGCATTTTCATTGTCATTTGCGAAGTATGTATTTTTGTAAGTTTTTGTGTAGGTTTTTTATTGTATTCTTGTTGGCGCCTTGGGCACTCTAAGGGTTGATATGTGCTAAACCATTTTAAGTTGTTTTTATTATTATTATTGATTTGCGGTTGAACAAAGAAAAATTGACTAGAGCGGGATTTGAACCACCAACCTCAGGATTAACGCTCTACCAATTGAGCTATCTAGCCCTATCTAAGCCATTCAACCGTTAGCTGCCATGAAGCCAGGGAAATTGACATAATAGGGAGACTGCCAACATACATGTAGGGCTAGATAGCGTAGTTGGTCTAGCGCCGGCATGTGAAACTGGTGGTCTTTGGTTCCAGGGTGTAGAATTATTCGTCAAAATTTGAAAAAAAAGGGCATTTCGGCCAGTCTCTAAGAAAAGGGGAGATGTTTGTAATTCTCAAACTGTTCAATTGATTTTCCTTCTTAGGTAGAAACTTTATCTGAGGGCCACATCAGAAGTTTTGCCAGTCTCCTGGTACATATGAGTGCCCTGGGTAAGAGGTTACCCCATGTCAAGCTCCAGACTCATCATGGCAAGCTTAAGGAGGGACCAGACCATTTTCCCCTGCTCAACCTCATTAGCAGAGAATTGCAGCACCACAGTGGTCGCGCGATGGAGTTAACATTGACGTAACCACTTTGAATTTTTGACATTGCAAAAGATTTTTATTTGAGCCTGAGCTAAACAGCACGGAAAGCTTCACTTTCAATCTGAAAGTAGCCCAGGGAGCCTCACTTTCAATCTTAATGTATAGTGCACAATCTGTTAATTCCATCAATTTGGGTTTCTTTTTAAAGGGTGGGGGTCATTGTTTGGTTTTTGTCACGAATGCTGATTTATTGGCAAAATTACCAAGAAAGATACAGTAGAAGTCACCTGTGAAAGTTTCAGCCGGATACTCACAGTACTTTTCTAAGCTCGCTGGAAAATATCCTCAGGTGGGAGTCGAACCCACGACCATCCATATTCTAAAACATATTTCGTTTGCCACTAGACCACCAAGCTTGCCTGGTGACAGGGAGGGAGGCTGGTTTGATTTCTATAATAAGCAGACTTGTCTGATAATGATTGTGAAATTTTACTTTTTTGATCATTAATTGAAGAATTTCGCTGAAAAACCAGTATGAGTATGGGTATGAGTGCAGTTTGCTAAAGTCACCTATAGTAAGAAAGAGGAGGTGTGAGTGCAGTCAACTTAAGGGTGTTGCCATGGGCTTCCCTACACATGTTAACGTGGTGCAGCTGCTATTTTGACATGGCTATACTCCCTCTAATATACATCACAATTTGACTGATCTTGTTTTTCTAGGTTCTGTACAGCGGTATTAGAGAGCCTATCTGGTGACCTCAAAGCAAGAAGTGATGACATTGTCCCTTTTTCTTTGAAGCAGAAGGTAATTTCTCCTAAAATACGCCAGTTTGAAAAGATTTGTTGGTATAGATAATAAAAAAGGTGGATTGTGTTAAATAATAAGAGTGAGGGCCAGATAAACTTTCCTTATCGGATCTACATTGGTGCACAAGTTATACAACATCGCTTTCAATCAAAAATAACCGAGAACATTTCAAACTAAAATAGTAACAAAATGGATAAAAATCTTAAATCTTTTCAAAAATATTATTCTAATATTATTTTAATGGTAACGGTGCTTTTGTAAGGAAATCTGTATTTACCATGTGTACAGAACAAGTTTTTTTTTCTTTTTCTCATTGTAACAAAATAAAAAAAGTCCTTAGTTTACACATGTACCTTTTTTTGTAATCACTCGGCATGGTAACCAACATGTTACATCACTCTGACTGAACACGCATCCCAGTTACTGTATAGACTTTTTTATTGCAACGTCACAGCCCAAGTTTTTGTCAACCAAGGTTGGAAAACTACGGGAAGCCATAAATGGAAAGCAAAGCCAGATAGCCACAGTTTGTAACAATGTTACACAAATATTCAACTTTAGTATTGTATGTGTTGGAAAACAAAGCAACCAATCATGGCATGTATTCTGTTTGAATGGAAAGTTTGCAGAAAAGTTGAACTTGGCCACATAACATCTGTTAACATGATTAATTGCTAACATTTTGGCCGTTGAAGCCAACCAGCGCAGTTTGTTTATCAACAAAAGAAAGCTCTTTTAGCTACGCCAATGAAAAGCAAAACAAAATTCAATTCATTTTCCTCTAGAAAAATAGTTCTTTACATTTTCCTTATCTGTTTCTTGGGGTAGTTTTGTTACTTGTATCCGCGGCTTCACCCTGAAAGTTGGGAAGAGTTCACCTCGGCGTTAGGGCCTCCAAGAGGCAGCACTTCGACAAACATGGATGAAAATGCCGGCACGTCTTCCTCACAGCCAAACAACAGGAGTTCATTCGGCTTCCAAGACTGTGTACCAAGATTACAGCAGGTATGTACTGGGTCCAATATCATAGAGCTGCTTAAACCAAATTTGTTGTCAAGTTAGGTTTGCGGAGACAACATGTAATAAGTCTCTTTTGAGTAGTGGTGGATCTGAGAAGAACTGGTTGTTCTCAGAACCACTACAGCTCATAAAGAGATTTATTACAAATTATACATGATAATAAAATGCATAAAAACTGTTGATAAGTACTTCTTCAGAGGAGGGGTCTTTAAAAGTAGTACTCTCTGTCACAACCTCATTCCCACGGGTGATCGATTTTCCCTCGCCATTTTTCCCCAGCATTCCTTGCTCACTCGGGAAAACCCTGGAATTGGCTAATTGGCATGTACAACTTTAGGTCACAATTCAATCAGGCCTGTGGTTGATCCACTCTATGCGTGCACTCAAGGATGGTAACCCCCAAGAAAGGCGTTGAATCATAGAGCAACTGGTCCCCCTCCCCCACTCTTTGACCTTGTGACACATTTAACTGTATCCAGTTTAGTTTGAAGTGGGATCTTGTCAAAATACTTGCATTTTGATATACGCAAACTCAGCACCCTAAAAGTGCTGAAATGTTTTTAAGGAAGGTGCAGTCACTTTTGGGAGCCAATCAGCAGTGTTTGTTAGTGCTTTCCTTCCAGGGGTTAGTGACAAGGGGGACCGATACGGGGTGCTGCCCATTGTAGCAAGGAGGCTGTCTCTGTAAAAACTTTAAAATGTTGCAAATTTTTGACAACCCCAACGGCTGTAAATGTATCACTGATCTGTCAAGTCTTAATCGATAAAATCTCTGATTTCTTGCAGCTTGACTTAGATAAGTGGCTAAAGGTAGAGCTGAGGATTCATTCCTTTCAAGATTATCTCACTGAATCTCAACGGTAAGCTAGTCTCCAAAGTAGAATTAAGTAGATGTGCTCCCACAAGTTTCAAATCCTACTTATGTACATGGTGTTACTGCAAACCTTACTAGATTGTATCTCCACCATGCAAAGTTTCAAATCCTACTCATGTACATGGTGTTACTGCAAACCTCACTAGGTTGTATCTCCACCATGCAAAGTTTCAAATCCTACTCATGTACATGGTGTTACAACAAAACTTACTAGATTGTATCTCCACCATGCAAAGTTTCAAATCCTACTCATGTACATGGTGTTACTGCAAACCTCACTAGGTTGTATCTCCACCATGCAAAGTTTCAAATCCTACTCATGTACATGGTGTTACAACAAAACTTACTAGATTGTATCTCCACCATGCAAAGTTTCAAATCCTACTCATGTACATGGTGTTACTGCAAACCTCACTAGGTTGTATCTCCACCATGCAAAGTTTCAAATCCTACTCATGTACATGGTGTTACAACAAAACTTACTAGATTGTATCTCCGCCACGTAGCTTGCACCTGAGAGCAGAATTCCGCGGTAAGCAGAGTCATGAAATTGGGCCATGCACCTAAAACTAAGCTTAGGTGAAGCTAAACTGTTAGCTGCCGTGTAGCCAGGGATCACACCCAAGTTTACAATACAACCTGGGAAGCGGCAGCCAGGGGATCACCTCAAGGGGATGCAGCTTTTTTGTTTCAACTAAGAAGTAATAAAGCACAAGGGAAAAACCTGCCAAACCGGCTAAACCGGCCAAACCGGCTAAACCGGCAAAACCGGCAAAACCGGCAAAACCATCAATACCTCTAGAGGTCATCTGTTAGCTTTGTTCATCTCATGTTAGTTCTTGTTAACCAAAACATCAATCTACATAGGAAGAATTACCATCACTGGGTGCTGTACAACTGCCACCTCCCTCAACTCGTACAGTCCTCCGAAGGGACGAATCCAGCCAATGTTTATATAACTGCCAGCACAAAGATCCTGAATGCTGTACTAGACTACAACAGTGAGCCTTCCCGTAGGAGTGTACAACAGTGCCCTCATGGGGTCAAACAAGGCCAGCCTGGGGTAGAGTCAGGACGAATGACTTGTGGACTGAGCAGGGATCTTATACAGATCTTGCAGGTATTTTGCGAAGTTATCGATGTTTCTGCATTATAATAATAATAGTAATAATATGTAGTTCTTATACAGTGCTTTATTACACCGGAGGGCATCTCAAAGTGCTCATTATTTTTTCTACAAGGTATGCGGAGCTATTTTGGGAATATAAGAGTAGACCATTTATTTACATAGCACCATGTATCGGTTTACAAGGTGCTGTGGGGCAATCTGCTGCCAACCCTAACAGAAAACTACTGGGCGAACCCTTTTTCTTATCGACAAGTCTATTGGGTTCTTTTACATGCATTACAAAACACATTTGCCCTACAGCTTTATGTCTCTCCAATAGTTCTCTCCTCTGCCCTGAGTGTTTTTCTCCAAGCCCTCCGGTTTCCTCCCTCCGGAAAAATCAAACACTTTCAGTCTGTGGCTGTGCTCCATGGTGCTATGTGGGTTGATGTGGCTGGCTGCTGTAGGTGCCCTTGCATGCCAGCAGCTCGAACATGTTTTAGCCTCGTCCTTCGCAATTCAGCTTCTCAGCTGCAAGTAAGGATGATTAGCCTCCCAAATGTTTGTCAAAACTAGGGCCCAATTTTATGGCTCCGCTTACCGCCGAATTCTGCGCTTACGGTCTGTCTGTTTGTGAATATTGATAGTAGCACGATAATGAAGGGTGGTCTTCAGTGACCAAGACTAATTCCACATCTGTATTTGGACAGGGTTTGCCCTTTTTTTTAGTGACCGTCCAGCAGGGCCAGTTAGCTTGCCATTTTACCGGTCCGTCAGCCTTTTCACTAGTCAATCTTTGAAATGAAATGGAGTTGCTTTTCAACACTGAGCTAGCCAGCAGGACCACTTGGAGAGAATTCTGACAGTTCCTCGGGTGTTTTAACTGGCATTTGGCCAGCTGACCACTGTTAAGGGAAAACGCTGAGTTGTTATTTTAGCATGACCATAATATGTCTGACTTCCATTCAATTAATTTGTAACAAATGGAATCCATTTCTATATGCTGTTTTCTTGCTCATTTAGGAACTTCTTTTAGCCTGGTCCACCACCCTGCAGGAGGGGACACCTCCACCAAGCACGGACGAAGATTGTTCGTGGCTACTCAGAGAGTTGGAAACCAGACTGAAGAAGCTGACTGATCAGACTGGGCTAGCGATGGCACTGGAAGTTTCTAACCAAATGATGTAAGTCTACTGTTTTTTTCAGGCATTTACAAACTGAACAAACATCTGAACATTGTAATCAATTATTGACACCTGATTTTGATCCCAAATCAAATTTGTTTTAGATTATGATACTATTTTATGTTGGTTCTTTTGTTCTGGTCTTACTTATTTGTTGCCAGTTTAAATCACTTGTTTGCCATAAATTTTCCAGGATCAAACTTACAAGAGTCTTTACCGAAAACTCAAATAAATGCACTCTTTCAGGGAATTTGTATAACATCATGCTTATTTTGATTTGGCATATTGAAATAAAAAAACTAAGTTTCGGGGAAATTTTCTAGCACATGTTTTGATTTCAGACGGAAATATTTTTCAGGACTTTTGGTATTGGTATCAGGTCGGCAGAGTTTGGCCATAATGTAAGTGAAAACAGTGACACGAAAGTTGAAGGTACTTAGTATAACATTGACTAGGTTTGCTTGTCTAGTACCTTCGTTTTCTGAGGTTTTTTTTCATCTTCTTCTTTTTCTTGATACATATTACAATGTGATTCCCAGTGTGAAGAGCTGTTATAAATATTGTTTCAGACTGTGCAAGTTTTGAACATTGGGAACCGTTAAAGTGTGCGAGATTGTTTCTTTCACGTGTTGGCGTTCCATGACTCTTTTATGGGAGCCAATGGAAGGCTGGAAATGCTAGTCATGTGGCGTGTTGTGGCCGAGCGGATAAGAGCACCGTACTCAAGCTCTGGTGTTTCCGACTCAGCATAGTGTGGGTTCGAGTCCCGGTCGCGACACTTGTGTCCTTACGCAAGACACTTAACTATTTTTGCTGCCTCCTTCAGATGGGATTTGAAACTGTTGGTCCCATGTGTTGTGTAAAGCGCGTAAAAGAACCCAGTGCACTTATCGTAAAGAGCAGGGGTTTGCTGTTCGGTGTTCCTGTTTGATTGGCTGCATATTTGGCCACAACACCTTGTAAACCACTACATGATGCTATGTAAAGGAAAAAGGTCTCATAGTTCAAAAACGTAGCTCCACATACCATGCAGGAAAAATACTGAATGTTGGAGCGCCATGAGCTTCATTGAGTGACGGATTTGAGCGCTATATAAGAAGACATTATTATTGTCAAAGCATTGTACATGGCACCAAAGTGGTCCCACAAATGTTACAATATGCGCGAAACTTGCATGGTCTATTATAACCAAGCTTTTAGATTTAAAATCTTCCATTACTAATTATGTGTCATCATGCCATTAAAAAAAAGAAAATTAAATAAGGACCAATTTTTTGTCTGGGATGAACTATTTTACAGGGTGATACAAAGTCTGCAGCCGCATCTTCTCTTTGTGGACTGCCCCTGGCAGATTCCATCCAGCACAGCAATTGAACATCTCACCTCCTACATCAATACGCATCTGGTAATTGACGTGACCTTGTGTAGACCAATCCATTTTAATTCAATTCCAAATGTCCTGTACTAGTGTTTGCCGCCGTTACTGGCGCGCTTTTACGCTCACGTTCGCGTTAGGCACAGGCTTTAATTATGAGTCACGCTGGGGTTTTTGTGTAGTGACGTCACCATCATTGGACGAGTCGCCCATGGTGTGTGTTGAGAAATGAATGCTGGGCATATTTACATTGCAGTAATGGCGGAAAAAACACTGGCAGGACATCCCATTGATCTCCATTAATATTGACTGGATAGGCTACATCCAGCACATTGTACATATTCAAGGATCAACCGTGCGGTATGCAGTGTAGTCACTTTAGAGGGTTTACAAGTGAAATCAAACCACCTCAAACAAACGTGCATATTGACACATGGCTGCGCAACATGTCCTATCCAGTCAATATTAATGGAGATCAAGGAGCTCCAAAGGATTTGTCTATATTGATGTGTAAAATGTGTAGATCATTACATAGCTGAATATCACTGAGCGTAAATGAGCAGCAACAAAGTTTTGTTTTGGGTTGGCAAAAAAATTCTTCAAAATCTCACAATCGTCCGCAAAATCTGCAATGGCCAGTTGAAATCAATGATTGCATGACACAATGCAATTATCACCATCTGCACTTACCAACTACACCACATTAGACAACTTTCATATAATAAACATAAACTCTTGACATCACTTTGATCTACAAAAGCCAACAGACTTAGAATGGTGGAAATATTATTCCGAGAATATCTGTTGCATAGATGAGACCGTGCGTCGTGACTGAATTAGTTTCTAGCATGTTGAGTTAAGTTGTTTTTGCTTGAAACCTGGCGTCTACCAGTTTGTTAAAAGGACAAAGGCCCTGGCATGTTATTTTTTTCATTTTTTAATTTGATTTCCTTCTTTCCTTTTTTTCACCCTCAAAAAACTGTTACTAAATAGTCTGAAAAGTTCCTATTCATATTCACATGTTGGTCAATCCTTGTACTCAATAGAACTTTCTTACTTTGTTTTCAAATGGCCAAATGTTATGGCTTCGAAGAATGCAATGCCATTTTCAGGCCAGATTACTTCGTTGTTGTAAGGGTAAGGCAGTTCCTTAGGTCAGGCAGTTCCTTAGGTCAGGGTACCTCGGTGAGGGAAGTTCTCATTTCTATTGGAACATTTCAAAGGGGCACTGAGGCGATGATCAGTTATGGGGCGCGGAGGCAATTGCCTTTGTTGAAAGTATCAGGGCTCCATTTCACAAAGCACTAAGATTCATCTGAAGATGAGTTGTCAGTGTCACCATAGTGATTTCTATATTGTGACATCACACTTTGCTTAGCAATTAAGAATGATTCGCAGTTAAGATCAATCTTGACTCTTTGTGAAATGGACCCCTAGGCCTGTATTTTGTAACCAGTGCATGCATGCAAAGTTTGGCACTACAGGCACAGGATCAGGGCTCCATTTCACAAAGCACTAAGATTCATTTCAAGATGAGTTGTCAGTGTCACCATAGTGATTTCTATATTGTGACATCACACTTTGCTTAGCAATTAAGAATGATTCGCAGTTAAGATCAATCTTGACTCTTTGTGAAATGGACCCCTAGGCCTGTATTTTGTAACCAGTGCATGCATGCAAAGTTTGGCACTACAGGCACAGGATCAGGGCTCCATTTCACAAAGCACTAAGATTCATTTCAAGATGAGTTGTCAGTGTCACCATAGTGATTTCTATATTGTGACATCACACTTTGCTTAGCAATTAAGAATGATTCGCAGTTAAGATCAATCTTGACTCTTTGTGAAATGGACCCCTAGGCCTGTATTTTGTAACCAGTGCATGCATGCAAAGTTTGGCACTACAGGCACAGGATCAGGGCTCCATTTCACAAAGCACTAAGATTCATTTCAAGATGAGTTGTCAGTGTCACCATAGTGATTTCTATATTGTGACATCACACTTTGCTTAGCAATTAAGAATGATTCGCAGTTAAGATCAATCTTGACTCTTTGTGAAATGGACCCCTAGGCCTGTATTTTGTAACCAGTGCATGCATGCAAAGTTTGGCACTACAGGCACAGGATCAGGGCTCCATTTCACAAAGCACTAAGATTCATTTCAAGATGAGTTGTCAGTGTCACCATAGTGATTTCTATATTGTGACATCACACTTTGCTTAGCAATTAAGAATGATTCGCAGTTAAGATCAATCTTGACTCTTTGTGAAATGGACCCCTAGGCCTGTATTTTGTAACCAGTGCATGCATGCAAAGTTTGGCACTACAGGCACAGGATCAGGGCTCCATTTCACAAAGCACTAAGATTCATTTCAAGATGAGTTGTCAGTGTCACCATAGTGATTTCTATATTGTGACATCACACTTTGCTTAGCAATTAAGAATGATTCGCAGTTAAGATCAATCTTGACTCTTTGTGAAATGGACCCCTAGGCCTGTATTTTGTAACCAGTGCATGCATGCAAAGTTTGGCACTACAGGCACAGGATCAGGGCTCCATTTCACAAAGCACTAAGATTCATTTCAAGATGAGTTGTCAGTATTACCATAGCGATTTGTACTGTGACATCACACTTTGCTTAGCAATTAAGACTGATTTGCACTTAAGATCAGTCTTAGCTTTTTGTGAAATCGATCCCAGAGCCCAATTTCATGTTTTTGCTTACCACAGGAATTTTTGGCTTAGGGCTCATAGAATTAAAAAGCATCGTAAGCGCAGAAGTCCATGGAAAAGCAGAGCCATGAAATTGGACCCAGTGTGCAAATAGGGTCTCTAATATTTAAAATATTGAGGGGGAAATAACAATCTAATATTTATTAAATGTAACTTCTCCTTTTTTATAGAAGGAATATGTACAAGATGGTTTCTGCTCCTTCCAATTCGAGGTGGTTTCAGTTATTTTTCAGGTATGAGTTTTGATTAGTTGTTGTAATTCACAGTATATTTGTGTGTGTATGGACCAAATTTACTTGATGCGAAATAAATACCAAACTTTTTTTATTTTCGTTGTGGTAATTTGGCCATTAACTGTCAGAGTTGTTCTCAACTTATAAAGGTTTTTGGGAGTTGATGTTTTTAATGGAAAGGTATTTATGAATGGGAATAAAAGAGTGGACACTCAGTTTCAAATAGCTCAGTCCTTTTTGGAAAGCCACCACCTTGTCAGTTTTAAACAGCCAATTTATTCCCCTATTCATTTTTCAGGCTGTTGATTCAACCGCTATTTCATGTCCAATTATTCCACACAGCATCCTACCAAGTCGTATCAAATTTTCCCAGGCAATTTATGCACAGGCTTTTCCTCATCCACTTCTTAACTTTTTTATACCACTGCCTGTTTTTACAACTGCTGTTTCATGTATGTATTGTGTGGTGTTTTTTTTTTCAGGGTGCAATGCAGATTTACACACAAACGGCTCAACGGGGTGGGGGATCAGATGATGTGAAGGCTGCAATAGAAGGATTACTTCTCCAGTGCCCGCTATTTACTGTCTCTTTTCTCGTAAGTAAAATTTGTATCTTTGTTCTCTGGATGTTGATCTTTATGGTTGTCGTTTCTGAGTATTGCAGTCAGTTGTATTGATAAAATAGGGTGCAGTAGACCATGTATTAAAAAGGGCACTTCCCACCAAATAAACTTCCATGGCATGCAATGCAAAAGTTTCACAGATATTTACTGTCTGAAGAAAAATACACACAGACTCTAGTTGGTAAGACACTGCTCTAGAATTGCAAAGGTCTTGGGTTCGAATCCCACCCGAGTAATATGCCTGTGATTTTTTCACAGAACTCGGGGAAAGTACTGAGTATACAGTGCTAACACACATCGGTGTAAGGGTCAAAACCAAAATTAATATTCTTTATCCCCGATGCAAAATTAACATCTATTAAACACACAGACTTACCAAATTCCAACTTCTGCTAAATTTGACACAGGTTTGTCCCAAGGCCCGTTGATTTATTCTCCGCCGGTATAAAAACACCCTTATACTTGTGGAAATTTCCCATAGAAACCATATTGGACTTGTGCCCATGACCCTCTGTGGGAGCCAATGGAAGGCTGGAAATGCTAGTCAAAACTGACTACTTTAAAAGAATATTGCCTCAGATAAAAGGAACAAAAAACATGAAAAGGCAAATAAATGCACAACATGTTGGGCATTTATGAATCCTTTTTTTTGTTTACAGAGTCATTGGGATGTACTGGGTAATCAAACAAACCCATTCATGATTCTGAATGAGCTGCACACCATCATCCATAAAGTATGGGGTGGGGACACACAGACAAGCTCCCCCGAAGCGGATGGGGTTCTAGATAAAGGTAGGTCTCCGTGTGACAGTTCAGCGTCGGAAGTTGCGGGCACTGTTGATGCCCGCTAAAAAAAACATGCAAAATAAAATATTGATGATTGTAAAAAACATCCCAGCAAGTTGTGTGTTATGTTACAAATTTTGAAACAGTATGGAAACCAACTTAGATAGTTCTACCGCGAATTGTTTTTTATTTTGACCTGACATACTAAAGGACTTCTGTATTGTTAAAATTTCTCTGGAAAAAGAACAGCTGAAAACATGTGATAAGAGCAGACGACAACTTTGTAGGCCCGTCCTTCTGGTTTATTTTATTGGTTTGTGTAAAAACGGTTTTAAATATGGATTTGGTTTAAAATGGTCTTTCATACATAATGATACGCTATCCCAAACTTCCCTTAGCTTCAGAGTCCACCCACTTGCGGGGATGAATTCAGCTCCTTTGATTAAAGAACAAATTGAGAGACCAGGTTATGACTTCGGGGGCCACATTTTACGTTCGCAAAGGCTAACCTTGTTTAAATACTTTTTACCATGTCTACTTGTTTAAACACAAACCATGTGATCTCCTCTCGACCAATTCAAATGGATAGACTGCCCCAGGTATAGATGCTTATAACCAGTGAACTGTCACAGGTCAGATTGAAAACTAATCAGTTAAAAAAAGTTATTGATTTGTCTTTTTATTGTGTTTTTTTTTTTTCAGCTGCGCCCGAAACTTGGATTTTGATCATCGGTTCCATGAAGCTTCTTCAGCGAAGAGGACGGAACGCAGATCACCTGAGCAGCTTGCAGGAGAACCTCATCTCTAAACTGAAAGACTTTTTGCTGGAGGTACAACTTAACATCTGAAATATTTCAAACCATATTAGAGATTGCTGTTAAAGGCAAAGCATACTTTTGTTTTTTGGAACCGTTCAATTGTTTTAATCCTGTATTAATGTAGATATATATAAAATTAGTAGGGGAGATGGCCTTAGCTTTCGATCCAAACCGGACCATCGTCAGAGGCATAAACAAGAACAAACACAAACATATCCATTTACAGCAAAAAGACAATTAACAATAGGAGGCAAGATGAAAGTAATTTTAGAATAACTGAATCAGTGTAAGAAATAGGCAAGAGGAACCTGCAGAGAGTGCGGGTTATAAAATGCAGATGTATATGTATACAATAAAACTAACATAATAAAGTTTCATTTAAAAAAACGGAGCAAATATATCCATGCCTGGGGCAGTCAGCAGCCCTACTGGTTTGTGCAGGATCTAATTAAGTCCACTGTTTGGAAAAGGAATTACATGGCAATAACAGGTGTTAGTTGTCAGATGAAAAGGATGTTTTATTCTAGCCTCTTTCTTTAATGGAGCTTTCCTGTAATGTATTGCGAATCTCTCATATTGAAACAGCCTTTACAATATCATTTTCCCCGTACTTAGATAATTTTGACATTTTATAGATTGTGTAGTCACTGCTATGTTTTTTTCTACTAGGATGAGATTCGACAGTGTCTGTTTGAGTATCACATTGCGGAGGCAGCGTGGCTGTTATTATCAAATGCTAATGATTCACCAGAGATTGAAGATTGTTTGAAAGTAGCGTCATCACTGCTCATCAAATCCCCCAGCTGTCTCAAGGCATGCCCAGGTACGTTGGACCTTTTCAATTTTTCTTCTGTGACTGTATGTGACAAGTGTTTCCCTTGGTTATGAGAGGAACAAGGTGGTAAGGTGATGATTGAAGCAAATTTTATGGAGTCTGCAAACTGACAAGAATGCAGCACTCACACAAATTAAGCCTGTGACCCTACGTTTAATTTACTATCCGTTTAAACGAAACTTTTCTAAACGGTTAACCGTTTAACCGTTTGTCAGCGGCAAGTCAATGTTCTAAAATACACGAACACCAAAGACAATCCTCCATGGTACAAAGAAGTCCCAATGTTTTGACTATTAACGGCCGCCCTCCCAAAGAATTGGCCGCCCTGCTAAAAATAATTGGCCGTCCTGCCAAAAAAAAAGACAATTCACGGAACAAAAGCAACTTCGATGGCAGCGCCGAACACTGGTATAAGCTTCCTCTACACAAACTGTTTTTCGCCTGCACTTAATACGATCAAACGAGCAGCCGACGAGCCATGCCCGAATTCCAAACCCCAGTATTCAAACATTAAAACACGATGCACATAACCACATGGTTCTGACTGCCAAGTATCCACCGCACGTGCATCGGCCCAGGCCCCACAACGCACGGTCCACAACAGCAGGGTCCAAAGTCCAAGCTATCCAACACTCTGCACGCTGTGATTGGCCATTGATGGCTGTTGTAATTACCATATTCATAAGAGAGCTTGTATAGTCTCCAACGCAGTACACGTTCACGGGCCAAGTAAAGAATTGCCGCACAGTGTGCCGCACGCCTGCAGATTGGTACTTTATACAGCCATGGATAAGGCTATTCAAACAACAACAACTTTACCCGATAGAGGGCGATGCGTGGCAAAGTTCATAGAATTTTCTCAATTTGTGTTGTCGACCGGTCGTTGAATCTCGATGATTTTATTGCAAACGAAGTTCTAAACAACCGATCCTTAAATCACGAATCCATGAAAATGGTTGCTGATGGAAAAAGTATTATTTAGGGCAGAAATTAGGGGATAAGATCGTCCAAAAATGCATTTTTTAAAAACGTTTTTTAATAACGCATTGCCAGCTTTCTAAAAATAATAAAACCCCACACTGTGCGGCATCCTGTGTGTATGTTTTCGGCGCGGCGCAAAAAGCAAAATGTATAACAAAATTGTATGTTTGAATTAGTTGTAGTAGTTTTACAATAAGGTTGTTTGGACCGAAATGGATGTCAATTATTCTCCTTTGATAGTGTCGGGGTCCGGAGATAAAAAGTATCAGGCCATTCAACAGTAGTTGTCGGGCAATTTCAATTAAACTAAACTGTTTCAAGCAGAAAAATACATTGAAAAGGCAGCGAAAACGAAAGGCTTATTTTTCATTTTTTCGTTTCGTTTAAACGGTTAGTAATTTACTAAACGGATAGTGATTTTGTAAACGTTTAAACGTTTAAACGTTTAACCGTCACAGGCTTAACACAAATGCACGATGATTCCATCTCTGCATCCAAATTTTGATTTTTTGATAAGGCCTTTAAAAAAATTGTTATGTTGGCGTATTAACGGGCCAGAAAAAATAGGATAGGTGGGTAGGTTTTTGTTATTTTTTTTACTTTTTTTTTTTTTATCCAAGCAACGAAAACGATATGTTTTAATGACATTGTTTAAGCCTGTGCAGTTTTTATACAATTGAAGAGAAACGGTCAGAAATGGTATCAAACGAATTTGTAACTAATTTCTATAGATTTTGGTTATTATTTTTCCTACTTAAAAAAAATTCCCAGGGTCGGCTGTATTTTTAGGGTTGGTCATGTTACGCCAACATAACAAATTTTATTATTTTTTGGGGGGCCTAAGTAGAAGTCAAGGGAAAAATGCTCCCGGTTGACACAATATAATTTGTATATATTGGTATTTCCTTCATGGAAAATCTTGACTGTGAGGTGAAGTTATAAGTAAAAAATGAGTGAGGTGGCCTGTGAAAGTAGCAGCTAATTAATGTTTGAATGGGACGGGGAACCAGTGATGTGTGATGCCCCAGCCTCGCTACCATGGGCAGCGCGCGGTATTGAAACCAATTGTCACTAACTTCTGGTAGGGATGTGCTGGAAAACAACGCTGATTGACTCACTATATTGACTGCTTTGCGCACATGCTCGTTAAAATCTTTTGGGCGCTTGCATGGCACTTGTAGGACGCTAGGTGCGCGTGTTTCAAGAATAAAGTGTTTTGATACGATTCTATTTCAAATGAATCATGTTTTTACACGGTCATTGTAAGCTGCATACAGTTATATACAACACAAGATCAAAGACCAATGAGTGGGGAGGGGGGACCAGTTGCTATTTGACAGGCCTAATTAAAATGTGCCATATACTGGAACATTGTAATCACCCAATACCAGGGTTTTTGAGTGAGCAGTGCATGCTGGGAAAAAAATGGCCCAGCGAGATCAATCATTCCTGGGAACGAGGTTGGTGTTTCCCCACACCCAAAATCACTTTTCTAAAAGTAAAAGCAACTGAAACATTAGGCATGATATATCTTGTGCCTTTGAAAAATTCTCTATAGTCCCAAAACGTGAGTCCATTAACAATTTTGTGCATTTATACCATACTTCGTCTCGTTAAAATCATCAAGAACCAGGCCTCATTTCTTCACCACACTTTGATTCCCTCGTTAGTTACTGTGGCCCACTTTAACACACACACACACTTTTTCCCACACCTCATCAGGTGATTCTGTAATGGAGAGAGAGGTCCTACCCAGCTTAGTCAGCAGGCTTTATCCAGTGATCTGTTTCAGGTAATAACTAATCGCAGTGATATTTGAAGCGTCGCATGGTGTGGTTAATAGGAAGTAGCTAGGACTAGTAAACTTGTAAACTTGCGGGTACAACCATGTGTGTAGATCTATATATCCTATCCTATATATCAGTGAGTGCATTTCTCTAAGGCAAGAAGTACGTAAACTACGGCAATTTAGTACAGTAATAGATTCACATGGTGGTGGTTAATTCATTTGATTTCCCTCATTAATAGAATTCTACTGCTGGGGGGAAGTGAGTGTGTGTTGCGGCAAGCATGTGCAGACCCGCAGTTACTGACCATCTTGTTACACATGTACGCATCCTTGATGAGGCTTCACTGCCGTCAGCCAATAGCTGAGCAGCGTTTGGACTCAAGGTCGGGTGAACAACAGGTATGTGCGTAATTGATATTACTTAACCCTATCATTGCTCATGTGTAATTAAACGGCATGCATTTTAAACCATAAAGAACCCTTTAAAGGTTGAATGGCGTCTGACTGGCACCCCTGAACAAAGATATTGACTAATAGGGAGACCGCCAACATAGGGCTGGATAGCTCAGTTGGTAGAGCGCCGTTAATCCGGAGGTCGTTGGTTCAAGTACCGCTCCAGTAAACTTTTCTTTGTTCAAACCCAAATTAAGTATTTTTATAAACAGTTACTGCAGTCAAGGCATGTATAGGTTCAACGCTGGCTTCCCAAACTTTATTTGGTCCCAACTTGAACTTTCACAAAGGTCATTTTAAGGTCAGCTGGTGCGTTGTAACCATTGATCTCTATTATATTGACTGGACCTGCACATCTGTTCCAGATTGTTGACTTTAATTGTAGATGTTTATCCAATTTATTCTATTGACATATGAATGTTGGTTGTTTTCTTTTCTTCGTTTAGATCGTCAACCTTGATTTTCTCAAATCAAGTCGAGCCCTAGTTCAAGGAGTGATAGAAAACAGTTCTGGCCAGAGCCTAGCAAGAGTAGATGTAACACCCCTAGACGATATCGATCCAGAACTTACTAGCACAATTCGACAAAGACGGTATTTCTCATTATGAAGTCAGCTCAAGCTTTCACAATGAACCTTGAACTATTGTTATATCTTGTTGGTAATGAAACCAATTTAGTGATCATCAAATATGACGAGCTGATTTCAAACCAGAGCTTACAAACATAATAATAATGAGAATTATAACATGCAGTTCTTATATAGTGCTTTATTACACCCGAGGGCATCTCAAAGTGCTCATTATTTGTTCTGCAAGGTATGCGGAGCGATTTTTGAAATGTAAGACCCATTTATTTTATTTATACATAGCAGCATAAAACACTTTACAAGGTGCTGTGGCGCAATCTGCAGCCAACCATACCAGAAAACACTAGGGTGAACCCCTTCTCTTAATGGTGAGCGTACTGGGTTCTTTAACGTGCATTATACAACATGCGGGATTTACGGCTTTACGACCTATTCGAAGGATGAAGCAATTCTTGCTGTACGGACACAAGTGTCAAGGCCGGGACTCGAACCCACACTCTGCTGATCAGAAACACTTTGAGCTTGACTGCTCGGCCATGACATGCAATGATTTTACAAAGATGGAATGCCTAATCATGAAATCAGCTCAAGTTCCACCAAATCTTGCACAATTAAGTTCTAATATCTTCATATCTTTCAGGGCCCAATTTCATAGAGCTGCTTAAGTAGAAAATATTGCTTAAATTTGTCTGCTATTAAGCAGAATGAGCAGGATACCAGTCATAAATTGTACTTGTGGTATGCTAGTTTGGCTGGTAACGGTAACGGCGGGTGGAATTAAAGCAGATTTCAGTTTATGTTTAAAAAGACTGAGTTCAAGTTTTAAATATATTGTTTCATAGAGCTGCATAAGCAGAAACAATTTGCTTAAAAGTTATATGCTATTCAGCAGAAATGAGCAGGATACCAGTCATAAATTGTTCTTGTGGTATGCTAGTTTGGCTGGTAACCTTATTCTGGTAAGCAGAATTCTTTTTAGCGGGAAAAAACAAGTAACAGTTTAGTAGGTTACAAAGAGTTTACTGTAACGGCGGTTGGATCAAAGCAGATTTTAGTTTGTGTACTTAAAAAAGAGTGAGTTCAAGTTTTAAATATATTGTTCCCGGCGAGGCTGGATTTGAACTGTTGTCCACAGACTCTGCCACTGAGGTGACAGGCAGGGAAGAAACAACTATAATACAACCTAAATGCCCAACAGTTCATGTAAAATATAGGGTGGTGCAAAAAGAAGGAAACCTACTTTTGACGGGAATTTTAACCTAACTACTTAAATTCTTTTAAAAAGGTTTTTTTTTTTTTTTTATAATGTAGGGAAGCCTAGCTCTCTAACCATACAGGGTGGAAAAATCTGTTAAAAAAATTGCAACCAAGAATAGTGTTATTTTGCTAATTTGAATACTGAGTCACCAAAAACGCTGTTGTCCACGTCTATGTAAGTAAATGTAAAATACGCACATCATATATTTTTTATATGGGAAACATTCCAATGGAACATGGAAAGGTAAAAACTTGTCATAATATACTTTACCTTATGCTTTGTTTGATAAGGAGCTATTTCAAACAGCAAATTTTGAGAGATCATGTCGAGGCAATGCACCCCTTTAAGTGTGGACCAAATATCATACCTCCAGTGCTCCAGATTATCTCTCTTCACTTTTTTAAATCCATGACTGTTGGTACACCCTTCGGAGCTACGATGCTATCTCCCTTGTGGTGAACAAGTCACACAAACTAGCTGGTGAGAGAGCATTTTCCACTGCTGCCTCTCGCCTATGGAACGGTCTTCCTGTCCCCATTAAAAACGCCTGTTCTCCAATCTGTAACTGGTTGTCACCATCACTTTGGTCTTTTTTTTTTCTCCTTAAGCACCTTGCATCCTTTGGTAATTTGACGCTATATAAACCCAGTTATTATTATTATTATGACCTTTTTGTCATTAGTGACGTTAACTCATGATAGCGACTGTTTTTTCATTGATTGAATTTAAAGATGGTGTTTATTAGGAACTTCCTTTTGTCTATATTGTGTCTGTGAAATATCCAGGTCTGGAGTCCATTTTCTTCTCTATGTCCTTCAAATCATTTTAACCAAACTGCGGCAAGGTGGTAAAATAATCTGGTTCTGTTTTGTGTGACGAGACTCACTGTTCATCATTCATTTCCGGTTCAAGAAGCATGCCTAAGATGGAGTCGATTTGAATGTCTATGGGAGACAAACCCTCTCTGGCTTTATATTCCAAGACTATATGCATCTGTTGAAGTAATTGTTGCTACGAAAACTCATGCAATTTTGTTTTACCTTAATTGTTTAAGACTATATCATAATCACATGAGATGTGAATGTATAAATACTTTTCCTTGCTCTTTGATTAAACTGATGCTGCACAAGTTAAACAGAATAAAGTGTGTTGAGTGTGTGATTTATTCTCTGACTCCCATATGTCATATATGGCCATATATGTCATATATGGACACGCCTGCCCATGTCGCCCTCAAGCTGAGCGTCAACGTGCGGGGAGGTTCCCGCCCCAGCCCAGCCTGGAAGAGACCAAGAGGCCGGCCTCATAACACCTGGGTGTTCCAGCTGGAAGCAGATCTCGAGTCTCGGGCAAGGCAGTTGTGGCAACCAAGAGGCCGGCCTCATAACACCTGGGTGTTTCAGCTGGAAGCAGATCTCGAGTCTCGGGCAAGGCAGTTGTGGCAATCTGCATCACATCGCATGGGTTGGGCGGCTCTACATCCCCCATGATGAATACAGAGCATGATGATGATAATGATGTCAAATCCATGACCAAAGATCATAGAGCCCGAAGGCGCAAGATGGGGAACTGGAGCTCTATCTATTGTTGGAATAAGAGCGCATATGAGGCGCCATTTCAGCCAGCAAATGTTTTGTTATAACATTGATATATCAATGGTCATTGTCTGCACTGATCTATTGTTGCATCAGAAGAGTTGCTTGCTGAAATGGCGTCCAGTAAATATTTCACATTTCGGCCCCAGTTCCCCATCGTGGACCTTTGGCGCTCTATAACCATTGCCCATGACTCCACCCCCTTCTCACTCGTCTTCCCACACCACGGAGAACAAGGTAACAAAAAGATATTTAATATTTCTGGATTTACCCATACACAAATATTAGATCAACTAAAAGAGAATAGTGAAATGAAAAAGACATGCAGATAGACAAAACCAAATGTTGGTGAAATGTCACTGTGACTGTGTTTGTTTTTTTTGTTTTTTTGTTATTTGTAGTTTGCAAAACCATGCAAAACAAAGTTCAGAGCTTCATATAATTATCTAAAGAGAACATTATTTTCCCACAATTATCTTGTATATACTTTGTAATATTTGGTGTAGCCAAAATTTGTTGATCTTCCTACAATATATGACTGGTTTACAGAACTGACCATAATGCCACCCCCTCCCTCGTACATTAGACCCACCCACCCCTTTGACGTTCTCGGGCGACATAAATTCCTAAACACTTCATAAGCCTACACCACATCTACATAGGCGACATGGTTTCCTAAAGCAACGAATCAACATGGCGAGCTCCGAGTGGGAAGAAGTGAAGCGGTTGGCAGCAGATTTCCAGAGAGCACAGCTGACAAGTGCCGTTCAGAAGTAAGAAAACTGTAGAATTTGATTGTTTAGAGGTGACTCCCTGTGGGTTGTAAATATGGGAGGTGGCAGACATCGGGCTTTCTCATTTTACTTTTGTTTAAATATGGGTCATACAAGTTACAATCTACTTGTACTTCCCAGTTAGCCCTGGTAGGACGTCAGTGCCACTGCACTGACGTCCTGGGTATAAAGCTTCTCTACAAATTACAATGCGAACCAATTTTTGACTAATGTTTTTTCATATTTTTACCTGATTTAAGAAGCTGAAACTCTGTTGTTATATTCTTCATGGCCATAACTACACTTTTGATGCATCAAAAAATAATAAATATATTTATTCATGGATGATATTATTCCAGAAAATAAATCGCACATCCACGCTAACGTAAGCACGTGTGCGCATGTGCGAAATGCATAGCGGCTCCATCGACTTCCTTGTAGGGCGCGAACGAATGTAGTCTAGGTGCAAGACTTTGTTTTGATTATTCCCAGCGAGATGGCACTATCATTTGCAGGCGGGTTCGTGGATGATAGCGCCCTCTCGCGGGAAAAATCATGACAAAAAGCGAGAGGAATCTTGCACCAGACTAGAACAAGTGTGACGAACTTGCTATGGGCGCGCTTGCGTGTGAGTATTCATAAACGGAGTCTGAACAGAAAGTTACAGAGAAGACGTCAATTTCCATTTTATTTTCACAAATAATGTCATCCAAGGATAAAATCAACAATTCTGAACCCAGCTGGCTGATAGTTCAGGACACCAGGAATATGTGGGTAAAGCTTCAGCTTCACCAATGAGGTAAAAATATGCAAAAATGTTAGTATAAAATTGTTCGCATTGGTACTATAGCTTTATACCCTGGACTCCGTCGCGTTGTATGCAACGGAGGAGTCCAACCTGGGCTACTTCCCAGTCTACAGTATGGCTGTGGTATGACCCATATTTCAACAACAGTTCAGTAAAAATATACAAAGTATAAATATACTAATATAGTCTATACTTACTCCTAGAACTATTCGGTTCGCTCCCCGACCCTCATAGGTCATCATGTACAAAATCCTATTCGAAACTTTTTCCCCTTCACGTTTATGCACCTGGACTTCTCTTTTGAAAACGGAGCTCGCCAAAATTAGGCTCTATGTGTTTATTGTTTTCACAGTGAGCTCGGGGTGGGTCCAGAAAATCCACTCCGCAAAAAAAAGATGCAAAAAATGATAAATTCCCATCGTTTATTCAGAATCGTCGCCTTCCGATAACAAAAATGGCCGCCGTCGCTTGTATCACTGATATGCTGCGTGCAACGCTGGTCCACGACATGCCTTAAGCTGGTGTTCAATAGTATTCTGTGCGCAACACTGGTCCACTATAAATCAATGGGTTATCTTTTATACGTAAACCGTTGGTTATTGTGAACCAGCGTTGCGCGCAGCATACCATTGATACAAGCGACGGCGGCCATTTTTGTTATCGGAAGGCGACGATTCCGAATAACGATGGGAATTTATCATTTTTTGCACCTTATTTTTGCGGAGTGGATTTTCTGGACCCACCCCGAGCTCACTGTGAAAACAATGAAAACATAGAGCCTAAATTTGGCGAGCTCCATTTTCAAAAGAGAAGTCCAGGTGCATAAACGTGAAGGGGAAAAAGTTTCGAATAGGATTTTGTACATGATGACCTATGAGGGTCGGGGAGACGATAGCGGAACGAACCGAATAGTTCTAGGAGTAGTCTATACTAATATAGTATATGTACGTAAAATGTAGTACTCTTTGTAGTTATTAAGAACAATGGTTGAAAGTAGTTGCATCAATTCATGCCAAACAAAACAATAAATTTCACAGATTGTTGTCAACACACACTGCAGTTTACATTTGTCGTCCCTAGCCCCACTTGTGTGGCCAAGGGACAGGAAACCTGAATCCTTGGCCACACGTCGTCACCCATATTTTTGTCAGCCCACCGATTAAAAAATAGAGGCGCATTCCCTAAGAGCGGGTCGGCGGTTTAAACCACCTCAATGTGTTCACCTACCTCTTAGCTTGACCTGGGTGTTTTGGGTGAGTACATAAATAACAATTTCAAAAGATATTTCAATTCAAAATTTCAACTTCATTTCAATTCAAAATTTTCAACTTCATCCGAATTAGATTTTCGCGACATGTACTGAGCGCGGCCATTTGGATTGATTCTAATCGTGCCAATCAATTCATGACGTCACCGGCCGGCCGGGTTGTGGGCGGAGCGATGATGCGCACATTGCAATGGTTGCTTTATGTATCTGCTCCGCCCACAGCCCGGCTGGCCGGTGACGTCATGAATTGATTGGCGCGATTAGAATCAATCCAAAATGGCCGCGCTCAGTACATGTCACGAAAATCTAATTCGGATAGAGTTGAAAATTTTGAATTGAAACATCTTTTGAAATTGTTATTTATGTACTCACCCAAAACACCCAGGTCAAGCTAAAAGGTAGGTGAACACATTGAGGTGGTTTAAACCGCCGACCCGCCCGTAGGGAATGCGCCGCTAATTTGTCCCTAGCCCCACTTGTGTGGCCAAGCTGAATCCTTGGCCACACATCCCGACCCATTTTTTCTTAAGCTTACCTTTAAAAATTCAAGGCGCATTCCCTACGGGCGGGTCGGCGGTTTAAACCAGCTCAATGTGTTCACTCACCTCTTAGCTAGCTTGAACTGGGTGTTTTGGATGTTTAATAAATAAAGTTTCAAAAAGATATTCAAAGAAATAATTTGTCTATTTCCTCCGATTTACTTCGCTCGATGTTTACTGCCTGCGGCCATTTTGGATTGATTCCAATCATGCCAATTTGCTGTAATAAAAATACTGTGTGTGTGTGTGTTTTCTTACATGAAGAACCCCCCTCCATCCCCTGAATCAAATGGTAAGACAAACGGCAAGAACAGGGAATTTCAATTACAAGCAATAAGGATATTTTAAGCTAAAAACCTTCAACATGGAGATCAATCTACATGTTTTTTCCCTGTTTTTACCAGATTACACAGAGCAGAAACACAATATACATGTTGGTTATTATTCCAGCTGAGTATGAAGCCCCTTCATTGCCAGTTGACAGTGGTTGATAAAAGCAAAGAACACGCAAACAATGAGTGGATTCATCCTGCCAACGGTTTCCTTCATCATTCAAAATTATCCGAGAAAATTTGGTTGGATTTTGATTTTTTACAATTTATCTATTGAAGGCAGTAATGGATTCTGGCCTGGAGTTTCACATACATGCGGACACCTTGGCCTCTGTGTCCCTTCAAAATGTGCCCTCTTCTAAATGTTCCCATAGACTCTAGAGTATCTTCAATGGAAGTGCCCTTTGCAATATGAAAATGGCCTTGCCCTCTCAAAGATGAAATTCCAGGCACGTTGACTTTACCTAAACTCCTCTCGCTTGATCTGGAAGGATTGAGGCAGTAGTCAACTTTATAACTTTAAGTTTAAATTTGATTATTTATTTTTTTAAACAGATTATCCGAGCGAAACTGCATCGAGATTGTGAATAAGCTGATTGGGTTGAAGTTGATTGATGTGATTTTTACTCTCGACGGCAAGGAGTACCTCACACCTGCACAGGTTACCAAAGAAATACAAGACGAACTCATCTTCCATGGAGGTCAGACAATTTTAATTTGTTTGAACAAAAAATCAAATTTGAGTATCCAATTGTGAACAATCCAGAACCCAGTGCACTTATCGTAAAGAGAAGGGGTTCGCCCTGGTGTTCCTAGTTTGATTGGCCGCATATTGCGCCACAGCACCTTGTAAACCATTGCATGGTGCTACAATGTATGTAAAGGTAAATAAATACTATTGCCCTGGTCATTGGGACACTTAATTTCGTTTCATTAGAAACTTTCTCATCTTTCTGGGGGTCTATACAGGTTGTGCTGCCAAGTATGTAACACATCAAGCTAAATCAATCACAAGAACCATCTCTGCCCTCGTGGGTACCCATTTACTCCTGGGTGAAGAGAAGCAATTATTGTTGAGAGTATTAAGTAGGGTTAAGAGACTTGAACATTTTAAAACTTGCTTGTAGAGCTGGGGTGTTTGTTTTGGGGGTTTTGGGGGTTACCCCCAGCCACCTTTTGACATCTTTCTCAAATCTTATTTCTGTACACAGGAAGGCTCAATCTGGTGGATTTACAGCAGGTATGGGTTGTTTGTCACATATTGTTATTGTTTGTATCTTATTAATGTGTTTTGTTTTCTTTCAATCGACGTTGAGTTGGATTAAATGATATCATGTGGTGAACACAGTACACAGTCAAGCCTTCCACTCTCTAACTGACCATTTATTATATCACCCACTGTGGTTTGGAATGTTAGATACACTATGCCAGCCTGTAATATGTTATCATATGGTGAATGCATCTACACAGTGCACGCAGTTAGTTGCCACCATACACAACTTGTGCAGTGGTATACAAATATTGACTTTTTTTTTAGTGCTACGATTAAAACTATGACTCCTGAGGTGATCCTCGTTGGGTTTTAGCTTCCCGAGTCAAAGCCGAGAGGAAATAGAACGCTCCGGGGATCATCAAGGGTGTCGTAGTTTTAACCGAGCACGAGTACAAGTAGTTGATCTTTGTTTTATAACACTCCAAACAAATATTGTGCCTAGAAGTCTAGGTACCAAGAAGCTGCTGTTGCTATGGGTATAGTACATTAGTTGCCATGGGTATATAGTACATGGTTTGCTGCATGTATAGTGTGTTGTGTTCGTGCAGCTTTCTACTAAAAATAAGACATATCATGTGATGCACTCTAAGCCAATCAAAAGGCAGAATCCTTGTGAGGGGTTTTATCATTTTAAATAGCTGGTCGAACTCGCCGGCAGATGTGACTCAGAGTAGGAGAGTCAGTGTGTCGCTTTAGCAAAGTGTCCTTGAGTCCGTTAATGCTTTGGGTCACCTCTTTCCATTCTGTGTGCAGATACTCTGCGTTGACTTCAACCACATTGAGGCGAAGGCCAGTGAACTGAGCAAGCATGATAAGTCAATCCAACTGGTACTCGGTCAACTCATCACAAGGTAGCAGAGGGTTAACAATGAGGGGGGGACAAGGCTTTGTGAAATCGAGCCCAGGGCCATTTTGAAAGTGTCTATTTTCTAGTTGGTTATGGTGGAATGTGGCAGACCAAATCCAGACCTTCCCTACATGGAAAGAACATGATCTCCATGAATTTGTCACATCATGCCTGACAAGAAGGAAAAATGTTGTAAATGTATGAGCAGATTACCCATCCCCCCCCCCAATTGTGTTTGACATTGGTGGCATCACTGTACCTAAATTATACACATGTATGATTTGAATCGATCATCAACCTGTCCGTTTCTTCTCTGAATTCCCCCCCTCCCCCACCCTTTCATTTAATTTCATTTATTAATTCTGGTTGTGAAGCCAATGATTCTCAGAGAAGCGAACTTAATCACTATACTAGACAAGAACCCCATGGAGAGAAGACAAAGAAGGGAGTTTCAGTTTTACATGTTGCAGTAAAACCCCAGAGAATTCTCTTGGGAAAAACCCCACGCAATCGGGTAGGGACTGAAAACCCAATCCACATAAGTTCCCCGGTGGAATTTAAACTGGGGACCTAGAGGTGGAAAGGTGAGGACAGATACCACTCTGCCGACCAGGCCACCCATGAAAATTGACCTTCATCTCTCTCCTCCTCCTCTACTGTTCCAGGGACTACATGGACAAGCTATCAGAGGACATCAACGACCAGCTTCAGGAGGCAGGTCAGGTGACCATTGCAGAGCTCACCAAGTTACATGATCTTCCAGCATTCTTTCTCACAGAGGTAACATGAATTAGGTTTGGAACCACTCCCCCACCCCCTACCCCCAGCTTGTCAGGGAGTTTGAACGAACAGGGAACATTGTACAAATATTGGTTGCATTTGAGTGTATTGTCGCAGAGTATAATCACAAGGTGAGGTCTGGACTATTCCATTTCACTTCGCTTTGCCTCATGAAATGGAACAGCCATATTTCATGGGATGATTATATTCTGTGACAATGCACGAACAAAATGCATTCAATATTTGTTTTATATAATTCACACAAAGACCATTGTCATTTGAATTTTTTTTTTTGAATAAACACAAAATAGACACGGAAAATCGTCCACCCCAAACTCTAGAAAAAAATCATAAAAACCCTCTCTAAACAATGTGGATGACTCCATAATTTGTATGGACACCAATCTTTTCCATGGTGACACGACGATCTTGCCTCGTATGGACAAACAGGCAGGGAACGATTATTTTGGAATCAACTCTACAAAGCGTCCAAAGCGTCATATTGTTATCCATATGTAGGACTCCTATATTAAATTGTAGATTGTCGCAGCATTATACATGGTAAAATAAAGGATGACATGTGACACGTATCCCACCAATCAAATGATCTGTGTATATGGTATGTCATAAAGTAATAGTTACTGGTGTTATTTTTCAGGTTTTATCCCTGAATTCAGTTTTTTTCATTGGTCTCCCTGCATAGTTGTTTTTGTTTTTTTTTGAAAATGTGAAGAAGGACAAACCAGAAAGACAACAACAGCACTAACAAAACAACAACAAAACAACAACAAACAAGCCAATTTCTTTCACAACCAGACAAATCAGTGCAGTACTTTTTTCTTCAAATTAAACTTTCAAAGATGTAACTTGATGTTTATGTAGGTTTTCACACTGACACTCTCTCTGTCATTCTATTCTCCCATCCCCCCCCCCCCTTGATAGATGGTGGAGACTCGTCTAGGCACCATTATACAGGGTCAGATGGAATCCTATGACCAAGGCGTTATATTCACCAAGGCGTTTGTGGAGCGGCACACGGCACAGATTCGTGGGGTTTTCAGTGCAGTCACAAAGTATGACATCTTTAGCATTGATTTTGGAACAAATGTTGGGGTATATCTTGGGAAGATCATGCTTTATCCGTTTAATTGTCATGATACAATAAAACATGATATTGATTTCTCATGAAAATATCTGGGGAAGAAGCAAACAATCTGTTCTGTTTTGTCTTTAGAAATGATAAAAAGAATTAACATTGAAAGTACGGAAATTGTCAGTTCAGAACTTGACTTGTGGTTGAGTGTAAGTTAATTGACTTTTGTATTTATTATTGTAACCATGTCTCCTGACAATGAAGAGAGCAAGCTAGTCGAAATGTTGAGACCATTTAAGAACTCACTCCGCGGCCTTGTAGTTAATAACAAGAAGTCCAGGGAGTAGTTAATAAGCAGAACTTTTGAGAACTAAGTAGTCTCCCGAATTTCCGAAATCTACTCCGCGACAGTAGAATAAAAAGCAAGACCTAGTTCCCAAAGTACAAATCTACACAGCTAGTAGATATACACATGGTGTTACCGCAAACAGAATATACATTGATACGTCACCATGCAATGCCTCTAAATTTATTCATGTTTATTTACTATATTTTAGGCCCACACCAGTTATCAACATTCTCAACCAGTTCAAGTTTCCAGAGAGACTGTTTTATGGTGAGTTACACATGCAGGAAGTTCAAGTGTCGCGGCTGAGTGGTCAATTGCACTGGACTCGAGCTCTGGTGTTTCTGATCAGTGTGGAAAAAGACTTAAGGTAGCACCAATCTCAAACTGCCACCTCTGGCAAGTCCAGTTTCGTAAATTGTAAGATTTGGTTTCACTTCATTCTCAATTTGCCTTTTTTTATTGTCGTCAGGGTGTCTTCAAGAATTGGTGGACAGTGGGCGGCTAAATGGCTCCATCGCTGGAGGGCGACAGGACAAGGCGTTATACATTCCAGATCTATATGCAAAGACACAGAATGCCTGGGTGGATTCCTTCCTTGCACAGAACGGGTACCTAGGTAAGTCATGTCTGAGTGGAGTAAAGTGGTGTTGTGGTTTGTCAGTGTCTGAGTGGTGGTTCGAATCCCACCCTGGTTTGTGTGCTTCTATTGGTCTTAAATAGTGGAGTTTTGTGGTTAAACAAAAACAAAACAAAAACATTGACATCATTTGGGTGCTCTCTGCTAGAGGTCAAAAGAAGAAGGTTTATTTGTCCATCCTGTGCATCCATCCGTGTCTGAATGAGGTTCAAATCCCCCCCCCTTTTTATGGTGCTGCTATCAGCCCGGAATAGAGGAGTGTCACGGCTTTGAAATAAACACAAATAAACCATGATGTCATTTGAGCAGGCTTTCCCTCAGCTAGAGAACTTACGAAAAAGACGCATCACATAATTGTTCCATTTATGATTAGGCTGACCCAGTGTTTTCTCTCCTTGCCTTTTACTTCTGTGGACCCCTGTTCCAATCCCACCTCAGACCGGAGCCTTGTATATAGATTGGGTATTCAGTCCCTGCCCTGATTGTGTGGGTTTTTTCCCCCATTGGAGTGTTCCTAAAGCTGAACATTTCTTCTTGTTCCCCAATCACCATCCTATTATTGGCACTTGCTCTGTTGGATGTGCAATCAAACAAACAAACAAACAAATAACCATGCACAAAGGTGAACAACCATTAACTCTCGCCTTTAAAAACTGCTCATTAATTTGTTCTCCCAAAAGAATACGACGCACTGACAAGGCTAGGCATCTCCGATGTCAAACAGTACATCAAGAGACGCTTCAAGTCCAACAATCTCTTGTATCTGTCCTCCTGCGTTGTGGGGAACCACCTCCAGGATAGGGTAGAGGCCAGCATAGAGGAGGCCTTATCAACAGGTTCATGGATTGATGTCACAGTGAGTACAGTGGGAAATGTTTCAGTCATAAATACCTACCCTCCCCCCCCCCAAACAGTTTAGGCAGTCCTATTGGTTGAATTGGTGGTCACATGACCAGATTTGAACAGCTGATAAAAAATCACAGCTGGAGCAGTGTTCATAAGCGTGTTGGCCCGCAAGCTTGCGCAAGTGCTAATATTGCATAACGCAATTCATGTACATACGGTACTCAATGAAATCTGCTACAACTGTTGCGCATTGCACGCAATTTGACCCTGGACAAAGTGGCCCAAGGACAGGAGTTGAACAATTTTACAAAAAGACAAGTCAATATTATAGCTTTTTTCCTTTATTTTTAAATTCTTTCCCCCGAAAAGGTATTTATGAATAAGAGTAAAAGAGTAGTGACTCGGCCTTAAACGGCCGTGGGATGAAGGACCTTCAGCTCGGTCCTTTACTGCACAGCTACAACCCTGCAAGTTTTAAATGGCTATTAAAGACCTCGGCACCACTCTTTTATTCCCTTAATAAAAGTATTTATTTAGTTTGTCTCGCTTTTAACCCTTTCATAGGTCTGTTTACTGTTGAGGCATGATGAGGCATTTTCTTCTCCGTTTGGTGCGAAACTATTTTACAAAAAACTACTTTTTGCCAATCCTGTCATTTCACAATTGATTGCAACTAAATTAAATTGAATTGAATGGAATGAGAAAGGGTCTACTCAAGCATCTCCTTTTAACACAGTGGATTTATTCATCATTCTTCCCATCAGCCTTTGCTGCCGTCGTCCTTCTCTGTAGATGACATCCACCAGGTGTTGCAGAAATGCATAAAGGGAAAGAGCAAACTCGGGGCTAAGGTGATGTGCAGCACCATCGTGTGCAGTGAGAAGTTTCTCTCCGAATCCAGAGCCATCTTTCAGCAGCTCATGACTCAAAAGGCTGAAAAGGTGAGGCGTAGTGATACTCTTGAGTCGTTAACCACTGGTTCTTTTCAGAACCTACACTACTCAAAAGAGATTTTCACATGGTGTTGCCGCAAGCCTTACTTAGTTATACTTCCACCATGCAAAGTTTCAAATCCTACGTAATAATACAATGTAATACTGGAGTCTTATATAAGATAAGATAAAAAATTTTATTATCCCAGACTGGGGAAATTCAAACTGGCCTTGATTCAAGCATTACAGACAAAAACACTCAAAATTACAATATAGACAAAAGGCAGATGGATAAATCCGACGAAAGAAAGAGTGAATGACAATGAGTATAACAATATATAAAAAGGTAGGGTTGAAAAGATTCTTAAGTAATTTATATTGGCGCACGTATCCACTAGTAAGGTGCTTTAAGGCGATTGAACAAAGAGAGACAGTTTTTATATTTATGAGAGGCTTTGAAATTTATGAATTGTGAGACCCATTTATGCAGCACCTTATAAGGGTTTACAAGGTGCTTTGGCACATTCAACAACCACTGCAAACCCCTTCACTTGCGATTATTTTATGGGCATTTTACACAACACACTGGGCCTACTGCTTTACGTCCCATCCTAAGGACGGAGCAATGATGGTTAAGTGTCTTGCTTATGGACATAATAAGTGTCAAGACCAGGACTCGAACCCACACGCTGCTGATCAGAAATACCAGAGCATGAGTCCAGTGAGCTTGATCGCACGGCCATGACATGCCATGGTTATGGTGACAGTTACACAGAAATGAGCAGTCTTGAAAGACTGATACTTCCATTGGTAGACATCAAACCTTTAAGGGTAGTCCATTCTTTATCAACAGACTTGGCTGATTGTCCTGGCGGCAAACCGCTAGATTAGAAAAAACTCAGAAATAAAACTCAATGCTCGAAATGTAACTGCGATATTTACCTCAGAATTTTAATCCAGAAAAATAAAACAAATAAAGAAGAGTATTGGTGGGGATTTTAAATTCGTTTTACGGTTAACCTTTTTAGTAATGCAATGTTGATTTCATGAACAGGATGCTAAGAATGCTCCTCAGTTGCTCCTTCAAGTGGATAAGAAGGCCGTGGCTGCCGTCAGTGGAACGTCAGAGAGTAAGAAAGATCGCAAGGATGACAGGAGGAAGAAAGCAGCAAGTAGGTTGATCATTAGAGGCAGGGTACACCTCTGGTAATTACCCCAAATATTAATGACCATAAAAACTTACTTGGTAAAGAGCTCTGGAGAGCTGTTGATGTTACGAAGTATTGTTAGAAATATTGGAGGTTGCCCAGTAGTAGTTTGATAAATATCTTGACTTGTCTTGACTGTCTTTACAGCAGGTGCCGGGAGTGGTGGGAGCAGTAAAGGAGGTGGGCAAGGGATATCCAGGGAAGTCAAGACCAAGAAGGTCAAGAAGAACAGAGGGCGGGATGTAGAAGAGGATGAGGACATCTCAGGTAGGAGTCATTGCGGTTTATTTACACAGACTGGACTTTGCAAGTCTTGCGCGTATTCAGACATTGGAATCATTGAAGCCAGCAATTTTGTTTCCTTCATGCGTTAATGGAAATGGGACTAAAGTAATCCCGAAAATGTTTGAATATGCGCAAGGCTTGAACAGCCTGTATGTTATTTACTTGGTCGTTTATCTGTGATAGTCACTATGAGCCATTCACAATACAGTGCGCCCTCTACAGCTTACCCTGGCGAGGACATTTTCCCCAAAAGTGGGAATACTTGGTCGTTTATCTCTTGTGTTCAGTCAGGCTCATGCACAACAGGTCAGTTTGGGTCCTTTCAAACAACTGACATGAAGGTGAAAAACATTTACCAGTCTCCCAAATAAAAAATCTTAAATTTGACCTTTTTGCTTTGCAAATCACAACCAAACTTTAACTGCGACGGGACCTGTAAAACAACTAAAAGCTTGTTAATAATAATAATGGAAATTTATAAAGCACCAGCATCAACCACAAGCGGCGCTTATGGCGACCTTTGTTGACCTTTACCCCATGATGATATGCAAAAAGTGGCTTCTAGTGGGTCTTGCAATATCACAAATATTGGCAAGTATCTCACTATGGCTTTGACAGGAAGATGACCCACTGCGCAAAAAGAGTTCATGTTTATAGAGTGTCCATGATGGAGGCAGTGATGCCATTTTAGTTTCGGTGATGATTTTTTACCGATATGTGATTGATTGTAATGTATTTTCTTGTTCCATCTCAGCATCAAGAAGTCATCAGTCGGAGGAGCTTCCATTTATGTCGATAGAGGAGATAGAAGATGTCTTGAGTAAGTCATTGAGAGATTGCCCTGAGGAGCTACACTCGGAGATGGCTGCTGACCTCTACAGGTGAGTTACTGCTGCGTCTAAGAGTCATAAATGTTGAAGGTGTAGCCATGAGTCAGGTTGAGTCCAGCATGAGTCTTAAAGATAAGGCTGTCGTTTGGACTTCATCAACGTAATGCTGACTTATAGGTGAAATTATCAAGAAAGATACAATAAAAGTCACTTGTAAAAGTTACAGTTAAATACGATTTCTACTTGTCGGAAATACGGGAGAAATTCTGTCACGGTATTTTCACAAGAACATTGAATCCATCAACGTTTAGCGAGGTGACAGTAGATACCAACCTCATCTCTTGTCGCAGCATTTGCGAAGTGACACCCAACCCTCAGAAATCTGATAAACTCAGATTCAAATGTTTGTATTGATTTCTAATCAACGGGGGCATTTTAGACTAAATAATTTCACAGGTCCTTCAGTTACCATCTTCATAACAAGTAAGCTTACGGATAGAAATTACACCATTTTTGGGGGGGTCATTACCAGAGTATGACCTTTATACCTTTAAACCATGACGGTCAAGCCTGCAGTTGTAAATATGTGATATGAATTTGACTCTTCCAAACACCAACGTCGTACTATCCATTTAACATGTTTAACTAGACCTCTACAGAGAGCGTACCAAGATGTAGCCAAGTCGATCTTCCTGGCAGCGGCCGGGTCAACAGACAGCTCCAAGAGGCGTAAGAACAGAGGAGAGCTGGAGGAGAAGATTAACGGTCTACTCAACAACATCCGACTGTTTGAAAAAGGGATCAGACAGTTTTTAGGTAGGGGTGAGTTTGAGTATCGCTTGCTTCTTTTTCGTTGCTTTTATGTTAATTTTATGTTAATTTTATGTTTGCTGGCAGTGGCATTGCATACTTTTCCGTCTTTTTTTTTCCCCAAAAAGTAACAGCATTTCAAAAAAGTTTTGTGTATCTTTATTTTGGCAAAAAGCAGTTTGCTGCAATTAAATGCAATTCTGTACTTTTTTCTTTTCTTTTCATAAAGCAAAAAGTATATTTAAAAAAAGAAGGCTGCTTCTTTTGCTTTCTTTTCATAAAGCAAAATGTTTATACAAAATAAGAAGCTAGAGCATTTCTTTGCCAACTCAAAAAATGAAATTGCCTTAAAAATATTTTTTGGGCTGCATTGGTTTGCAAAGCTTTCTCTCTGATGCTTAAAATTGATCAAAATCACCGGCATGCAACTCATTTGTAGTTTCTCAGCTTTGGAAAATTGAAAAAATGGAAAATTGAAACAGTACAAAGTCTTGTTGTGCCTGGCACTTGCCTTTTTTTTTTTTTTTTTTTTTTTTTTTTTTTTTTTATATACAAACTGCAGTTGCATGACTGATTTCATTGGATGCTGCAATTTCATTTAAAAATGGCTGTGAACACTTGTACCAGTTTCAGATCGCACATTGCTGTCTGCAAAAGCATTTAAATACAGAGAAGTTGTTTAAAAGGTGCATGTCCATGCAGGCATTCGATGTTTTCATTTTTTTATTAACTTGTTTACAAAGCTGCACTCCATCCATTCTATTTGTTTTTAAAGTTCCACCATGATGTATTTGTTTACTAAAGGCCATGTCTGTTTATTTTTTGAAATGTTAATTAATGAATTACTTTGATTGATATGGTTGTTTTTAATTAGTGTAGCAACAACAGAGGAAATGTTTTGATGCAGCAAGCATTTGTTGAATTTTTATGTTTCGGCAAAAAGTTTTAACAGTTGAGTTTTCAGTCGGAAAGTGCACAATTTATTTGAAATAATGCATGTTGTTTATTTAGTTAAACGCATGTGTACAGCTCCTTTTAAAGATTCAGATTCGTAAACTTTTCCCACAAAATTGGACTGTGACTTTTATAGCAGCTGTTCATATCAGTGAATTTATTGACAAATTGAAATAAATAGCAACAAGAATAACAACAACAAATTTCTATTGCGCCCTTTCATAAAAATTTTCACAAGCACGTAACATGTTTCATTTTAAAATGCACAGAAAGGAACAAATGAGATCAAAGAAAAACAAACTGGTCACCAGGCAAGTGCCTAAACCACAGTATGGGGATACGTCTGTCCCACCAACAGAGAACTAAAAGTTACTTATTACATAGGCCTATGCCTGCTGGCATTAGTAATGTTTTGATCTTTTCAGGAGACAGACACCTCTAACCCTACCTAAGTAAAGATTCTAAACTAACTGGCAAGGTCACCATAGAAGAAAGACAACCAAAAGACACAAAAGATCAAAACCATTAAAAAGACTAGAATGCAGCATGAAAAAGATTTGTGGGTTTTTATCTAACCTTTAAAAGATTCAAATTTTCGTTTGCTGCATAATTGCAACGAGTTTTCCACAGCTTAGGGGATACCAAAGAAATAGTTAAAACAATTTAGCCCTCCTACTGTTTGACCATACGATATCATCCTCTGTTGGAGGATTAATTGCGAAATAAAATAGTTTGATCACAATAGTGCACATTAATTTTGTTTCCATTCTTGTCTCCTCAGATGAAGAACTAGAGAATCAATTGTGTAAATATTTACTGAGGACTCTCGGCACCGATATCGCAAATCTACTAATCAGCTCCGTCACAACCGAGAACTTAATGTCCGACGTTGACCCAACGACCCTCACAACAGAGGTAAATGTGACTCATGGGGTACATACAGGGCAGCTGGTTCAGCGTAGTGGTATCTTTCCTCGCCTTCCACCTCTAGGACCCCGGTTCGAATCCCGCCGGGAGGGCACTATGAGGATTTAGTTTTCAGTCCAGACCTGAATGCGTGGGTTTTCTATTGAATATTAATTGTCCGGGGTTTTCCTCCCACATCTTAAACCGAAACGTCTTTCCTTGTCTTTTCTCCACGGGGTTCTTGGCTTGTATAGTGATTAAGTATGCTTTTCATGCACTCTCCATCGAAATGATACGGAGGGAGGGCACGTGTTTGCGGTAACTGGGTGAGAGTTCATAGTTCCATGTACAGCAATAGGCAACACAGCCCCTTTAATGTCACGTCTAAACTTGAATCAGTAAGAGAATGGGTAGATCATTTGAGAACCATTTTGGAGGATGTTGCCACTGTGCCCGTCCCTAGGTTGTATCTCTACCATCAAGTTGAAGTTCTATTTTCCCGTTGTATTTTGTTGCAGACACGTGCAAGTATACTTGTGAAGCTAACGGACGATCTAAGAGTGCCTTTGTCTAAACTACACAATGCTTTGAATGGCAAGGTAACGTCCACTCAGTTCTTGTCATACCACGGTAATAGGTTGGGAATTGTTTCTAATAATAATAATAATAATAGTGGCTTCTTATATAGCACTCATATCCGTCACTCAGTGACACTCATGGCGCATTTTGGTCGATAACCAATCACGTGATGTGATTACAAAGACGCACCTAACGTGGCTAAGGTCTTCGTCATGCGTTGCGCATAATGCGTAGTGCGCATTGCTTACAAATGAAAATGGAGGCATATTGCATACTGCGTTATCTGTAAAAGGGATAAGCATTGCTTAGCGTTTTTATATTGATTTATTTGTATACACTACGCATTACGCACAGCTGTGCACAGAACTAACTGTGAATATGTGTGTACTGTGTAGATGTATTCACCATATGATATGATGTTGGAAGGGGGCATAGTTTATCCTTTAAAACCACAGTGGATGCCAGTGAATGGTCGGACAGTAGGAGGGTTGACTGTGAACTGTGTAGATGCATTCACATCGCAGAAAGCCTGGTTTCACGCTCTAACACCCTGATAGGAGGAACCAGGTCGGACACACTGGTGGCACATTTACCGTGAAAATATCTGTAGAAAAGACGAGGGCTGTCTACAATTTCAGCTATTCTTTTGTTGTTGTTTCTGTGAAGGACCTCAGTGATTTCTTCTCCAATTTGGAGAAGTCCTGTGACTCTAACATCTGTGACGTCATGCTGAAGAAACTGGACAAGAAGAAAGAAAGGTAGAGAGTGTTTACAGATATTACTTAAATTTGAGCAAGATCAGAACAATCGCGTGTGACTACAGTCTACATGTGGTCTGCCATTTTGGAAGTCAAATTTCATGTAAATAATATGATTTGGATCTTTCCATAGCCTTTTTTAGATATGGTGGACATTATAGGAGTGCACTGTTTGGTGCGGGTGTATACAGACAGATTTACTCAAACCTAATAGCGTTATAATACTGTGTCCACCATGTCTCACAATGGCTTATGGGTGTCATGGCTGAGTGGTCTAGGGGCGTGGACTCCAACTCTGTAATTTACAGAGTGTGGGTTTGAATCCTGGCCTTGGGAATGGCACTTGTTTCCTTGAGTAAGGCACTTTATCATAACACAGCTGCCAACTCTCCCTGATTCTGCAGAGAGTTCCCTGAAAATAAACCAATCTTTCCATGTTCTGATGAACGAATTTGAAAATCTCCCCGATATGGACAGTTTTGACCTTATTATGGTGAATGCAATTCTAAATATCTCCCTGATTGCTGTATACAATTTCCCGGATTGCAAGTGGCAGCTCTGTCATAATTGCTTCTCTTCACCCAGGAGTACAAATGCTAGATTGGGGAATAACTTGTGATGGACTGGCATCCTGTCTAGGGGGAATAGAAATATCCTCTGTCGTAATCCCAATGAAACTGGATAAAACATTTGCCCAATGAGCCATGTTGGCTGGGGTCAGACTTTACTTACACATGGAGAATCTGACTCCTTGTAACTAAGATTTATCGAGGATGATGACAGCCGGTGAATGGGAGATTTCGGAACGCTGGGTAGCAGCAGACTTACCAGGTAAATTTCCATTATTTACAAAGTTCTGAGCACGCGCACATTACCGAGAACAATGGATTTACCTGGTAAGTCTGCCGCCACCTAGCGTCCCAAAAGTTCCCCGTTGGGTCAATTGGCATGTTTGAATCGACCCACAGACGGGAGTGATGTAAGGCCGTAGCCGAATTGGCACCTACAGCTACGGCTTCGACTGTTGCTTAGGGTGTTGCTAAGGAAGTCCTGTACTTCAACGCATGATGAATCCGAAATCTAGCCGTAGCCAGAGTTGTAGTCTTGTAGAATCCTCAATGACTTTTCCAGACAGGTTTTGGAAATAAGAAATCAGAATAAAATTTACTTTGTGCATTTATTTTGTCAGGCAACTGGTTTTCAATCATCGTCAAGCCCTGCGAGAGCAACTCCAGAATGAGACAGACCCAGCTATGGCTCTGCACCTAGCCGTAGTACTTGCCTTCCAGAACAATACTCAGTGTATGCTGCATGCACCGGGAAAGTAAGTAGCAGCAACAAAGGCAGGCCCAGGGTATTCTAGGTATGGGTGAGCAGTGACCTGGTATCGTACCCCAAAGTTTGCTTAGCACAGAGTATCTTGCTAAGCAGAAATAGGTTTGCTCAAAGGTCATTGTGGCCTGTCGTGGCTGAGCTCTTGAGAGCACCTGACTCAAGACTGACTGGGTTTGAGTCCCGGTCATGGCACTTGTGTCCTTGAGCAAGAAACTTTACCACAATTGCTTTGTTCAGATGGAACGAACCCAGGACACATATCGTGGAAGAGTAGGGTTTAACCCCAGTGTTTCTGGTTCACATGGCAAGTACCCTTGTCTATGGGTTTCCTCGTACTTGTGAGCTACAGTGATTAAGCTCACTTATGAGGCATCCGTGGTTTCTTCATTACCAGAAATATATCATAACAGTAATAATTCATTTGTTCTAACCGTTTCTATAATTTTATGAAAACAAACCTGTGGCAAGTGTAGCTTTCCGGCGTCCTGCCCACATCTTTGAAAACATTAACATTGCAAAAGGTTAATAGCTGCTTTAGACATAAAATTCCAGCTGGCATTATATATGCAAGTCAGACTTGTAAAATGGTTTACTGTCCACAATGTCGTTTCAATGCATGTCTAGTTTCTCAAAGAAATGTACCATTAAGAAATCAAACTGACGGTAATTAAGTTTATTTCTCTTGGTCGGGTAAATTACCTTTTACTGTGTGTATGCTTTCGATATCATTTTATTTAAAAAAACAAATTCTCTCTGATGATTTTCTTTTATTTCAGTCTCAAAAGTAACCTCTCCCGGCACTCGCCCAATCCTTTTGCTTTCACTTACACTTATCCAAAATTGAAAGTCACTTTACCTGAATTTGTCACATGTTTAACATCCTTACAATTCATTTGCCCGTCAACTTGGCCGCTTTACCTCCAGACAAAAGAACAAAACCACTTATTGCTTACTGCCACTGGTAAGCGTCAATTGGTAGTCTAATCTTTAGCAATTGGCGCTATTTGTTACCACATGAGAGCATGTGTAGACCAGGTGTACGTAATACGAAACAAGTAAAACAGTTCCCTCATTGCTGTTATTAATTTTATTTCTTTGCTACAAGAAAACGAGACACTCACAGTCAAAACAAGATAAAAACTGTAAATGTGATGCAAAGAAATTTGCCATTGAAAGCGCCCTCATACGGTCAAAAACATGGCCCAAAATACATTAAATTCACCTCTTTGCACCACGGTCAAACACGCTTACCATTTCGGGAATCAAATCTTTACTTGCTTGTAAAAATGTTGGTAAGTGTGTAGATGCCACCTCGCCTCAAATGCGCACTACACTGTATAACACTCGGGGACATTGACTCCTAAAATGGCACAACTGAGGTTATTGTGATGATATCAGGTGAATTGGGTCATCATGATGCGGCCATCTTGGTTTTCTCCCATTCAATACAATGTAACCAAACCGAGGCTGGAAAGAAAAGTAGTCTGGTTCCTTTTTGTAGGATGAATATTAGCATTAATCACTGTTATTGGATACAAGGATTATCACCGAGATGGCGGCAGCATTATAATGGTCTATACTTACACTGGATGTGTTTTTCCTTTAGACTCATCCCCCAGCTCATCGGATTCCTTGCCGAGCATCTCGCTGTAGACCACCGCAAACTCCTCCTGAGGTACCAGGGCCTCGTCCAGAAGCGCCTCGGCCTCAGCAGGGAGAGAGAAGAGAGTTCTGGGAAACCGTTGCACGGTGGTAACAAAGAGACGGAGGAGGTAGCTGAGGTGGCAGCCCAGCTGGATCTACTCCTGCCGGATATCAAAGACATTGCTCTGTCCAAGAAAACTGCAACGGTTGTAGTGGAGTCCTAACCGTATCGATTGAACTTTGGGGAATAATTATTTGCAACTGTAATGTTTGGGGTTTGTACACCAACAAGAAACCAAGCTGCACCTCGTTGCCTGTTGCATGTTTCATTTACTCCGATGATGATCTAGTCTGCTTAAAAAGACGGGGCTGAAAGGCGATGGTGACAAAAAAAGGGTCTTCAACTGGGATCCAAATTTAAGAAGTTTTTTTTAAATGATGGCATTTCCACCATTTGGTAATTCCTACCTGGGCCTCTCCCTCCAAACCCCCTTCGCACACGCAACTGTTCAACAGCCTCATCAGTTTTATTTAATAATCCAGCTTATTATTTGTAAACAGGTATGCAGAGCTGTGTTTGAGTTATGAGACCCACTTCATAGTGCCTTTAAGGGTTTATAAGTTGATGAGGCGCAATGTGCAACCAACCATTGCAGAAAACACAAACAAGTGGTGTGCCTAGGAAAGAAAAGCACTGACTATACATAGTGTTTATCATTTTGTTTCTTTCTTCTTCTTTTTTCAAGAAGGAGTTAGTTGAACTCCATTTATTACGTATTTACAAACACACATTTGTACAACCAATAATTTACATAAAGTTAATTCAATGAATGTCTTAATAATAACATCTGATGTAATACCTGGCTGGATGGCAGTTACAGGTTGAATGGCTTCTGACTGGCAACCCCCGAACAAAGATATTGACATAATGGGGAGACCGCTAACATTGGGCTAGATAGAAAGCTCAGTTGGTAGAGCGCCGGCACATTGATCCGGAGGTCGCTGGTTCAATTCTCGCTCTAGTCAATTTTTCTTTGTTCAATCCAAAATTAAAAACATCTAATGAAATTAAAATAGCATTCTATAAGACCCCACGAAAACCGGACAACTGCCAGGAAATTCAAATGAAATAAACTTGAAATTACAGTTGTAAACGATATTGGTTTGATTCAAGGCATTGTTCTTAGAAAGTCTCGAAAAACCTCTTTCGTCAGACTTTTTTTTTTTCCATGGTGATGAATTGGTTAGAGAAAATTGAAAATAATGTTATTTGTCTTTGTTGTTTTGGGTTTTTTTTTTGGGGGGGTGGAGTTTACTTTGACAGTTATGTCCTGTTGAAAATCAGAACTATAGAACTTGGTGTTTCACAATGAATAACTCGGCCAACAACTAGGAATAAAAAAATAAGGCATATTGATCTAAATTCTTATGTTTCATTTCCTCTTGTTATAATTGGTACAGCACTTTATTTTCCCAATGAAAGACTGTTTTTTGTTGAAGGAAATCAATCCTGCTTTTGTTAGTTCTTTCTGCTAGGGAGACTCTCATAAATTCTGATAGTTTTATTTTCATTTGGAATGCACTCTAAGGGGTCGTGGTCTGGTGTTTTTCTCCTAATGGTGCAGTCATTGTTCTGCTCTTGTTACTCGGGCCCACATTCATGGAGCTGCTTAAGCATAAAATGTAGCTAAGCACAACAAAATTATGCTTACCAGAATAAGGTTACCAGCCAAACTACCACGTCACTTGACCATGTAACCGGTGTCCTGCTTATTTTTGCTTAGCCGGAAAGAATTCAAGGAATATTTTCTGCTGAAGCAGTTCAATCAATCAATCAGAAGACATTTATATCGTGCCAAAATCAACCAAAATTTTTCAAAGGCGCTAAAGACAGTTCTATGACTTGGCCCAATTTCATAGAAGTTATGATGCTCATCAAATGAATCTGCAGAGAACAAAAATAGCAGGGATCCAGTTAAAAAGAGTATACATGTACGACATACGCTGTTTTGGCTGGTAACCTTATTCTGGTAAACAAGTCGGCTTAACGCTCTATGATTTAACTTGCTGCATGTTCTCATTTTGGGCCTAATGTCATAATGTTTCTGAAGCACAAAAAGTAGCTAAGCACAAAACAATTTTGCTTACCAGACGTTCTCATGTTCCTGAAAGAATTACTCAACCATTCTGAAGTTCCGAGACTGTCTCTTGTGAGATTTGCTTCTACAAAATTATTTCTATTTATTGAAAATTGTTACACCTTGAATTTTTTTCCTTCTTTTCTTGAATACAGTTGAAGCCTTAACTATGTCTATATAATATATATTTGTGACGCCTGCTTACGGTTTTAAAAGAATAAACCAAAATATATTCTTCCTGTGAGATGAATGTGTTATTAAATGTATTAATTTCCCCCTTTTTTGTTCATTTCATAATTTATTTAATTTCGGTTTTATTGAGTATATCACTAAACAAAACAAAAAACGAAAGAGAGAGCATGTTTAGTATGTAAAGATAACAATTGCACTCAAAACGGAACTGCATTGAAAGTTTTAAATTATTCAGAGAAAGGTGGAAATATTGTGTTTCCAACAAAACATCTAGAATTACCCAAAATAGCGCCCTCATGCAGGTTGAGTGTAACGTCTAGCTAACTGATTTATTTATAAAACTTATTTATTTGTTTCTTCCCTTGTTCCAGCCCCTTGATCTCAGGCCGTACAAATACTGAAATTCTCTTGGGGAAAAAAACAAAAAAGCTTGGCAGAAAGGTTACAAATAAAGTCATGCTGTAGTTGTAAGTAACTGTGCACTTTCTTTTTCACCTAGAATAAATCAATTTATCCGACAGGAGCGCGACATCCAAATAAAATCAACCAAACAAGTTAACTATCACGACAGAGGGCTTATGGACGTTTTCCTATGGGGTGTTTTTCGCATTTTGTCTTACCAGTTCCTAAAATAATTTTTTTAAAGCATTAGGCCTATTATGATTTTTTTCCCAGAGTCTCACGTTTTGTATTACTATTACTATTATTTTGTACTATTTTGTCTTGGCGCTTGACCCTCGGTGAGTATATTTTGTTGAAGGATGGAGATCGAAGGATCTGGTCGACGAACTCGGGTGACGGTTAGTTCTTAAGATCTTGCTCTATATCATTATCAGTTTAACTGTTTTATTATCACTTCTTTAAGAAGTTTTTTTTTAAATGCCAGGATCCCATTTTGCAAAAGGCATATCCTTTGCAAAATGGGATAGCCCCATCCCCTCTTTCCACAGACTAACGAGGTGTCCCAATTTGTATCTCCATTTTCCTGGGAAAAAAATATCTTACTGTAGAAGTATGGGCTCCGCTTTCTGTTTGTTCCTTTTCGTACATACAGGTCAATGAACTCAAAATCACACAGGCGCCCCCACCCCATAAGATCCGCAAGTCGACTTTTATACGCTTGATGATGTAATTATTAGTCTAAGGTCCTAGTAACAATATTGATATTTTCTTAAAAGAAGTACACAAAAGAAAGTCCAATGAATCTTGCAAAGACCAAAAATAAAACGGGGATTATGCAAAAATGTAGTTGATAGAAAACTTTCAACAACCACGCGGTATCCTTTCACTTTAAGTCATGTCCGCCACTTCCATCACACACAAAATAGTATCGGGGCAATAAGGGTACTGTGTGGGGGGAGTCCCACTCACACTTGAAAAGAGACTAGCACGAATGATCGTTGTCGCTCTTTTCGTTACACCTTGCACGACTTGACGAAAGGCTAACAAAGGTAGGCGGGTAGGCGTAGTATGGGGCTCTAACCATTGAAATCACTGTACGAGAAATGGCCATACCACTAAAGGGGATTCGAGGTACCATGCAACCCCACAACCCGGAAGATCGGATGGCACTCGCTGCTCGTGGTGTGTGAACGATAGTTATGTTTTGCTGTCAAATTTTGCAGAAGAATCCTTAGCGAAACAGAAACAAATCAATTCACTCTTTGTCGGCTTTTCGAAGACAAGAGAAACGAAACAAACAACGGGGGAGCTATGGACGTCTCACTTTCATCCCGTGCCTGACATGGATACTTTGCATTGAAGACCTAAGCGTGTGGAACTTCGTATTTTTTTGTGGAAATTTTGGAACACGGTAAAATAAAAAGTAACATTTTTGTTTAAAAAGAAAAATGGCAAGCTCGTCGAGGCGTGTGAATGAACCGTGGACTCGTCAGCAACAATACACGCAGGTGATGCCTGTCCCCGAAACACCCCCTTCATCGTCAGACGAAGGTGAGATATTTTGTATTACTACTAGAAGTATAGAGCTTAAAATTATTTACCTAGACAAACGGTATCGGTTGTTTTCCGGCCTGGAATTACACTGAGGCCTCGCAGGACATTTATGATGATTTGCCTCTGTTGTTGCCCCTCTTTTTGGGGCCTTCATTTCATGGCCTTGGTGCCCCTTCATAACTTTTCCAATAAACCTTAAAAAGATTTTCCAAAGAAAGTGCCCTTGGGAAAAATTTCCGAATCCTGCCACCACTTTTTCACTCATTTTTACCCAAAGGAATATCTCATTTGAGTAAATTAGATACTATTTTATTTCATAACGAATGAAAAAGTGGTGGCTGGATACGGAAATTTTTCCGGCCTATTGTTCAACTGCAAAACACAAGACCACCGGACTTGTCTGGTCATAGACCTTATCGCCAATCCGCCTGGTTAATTTTTGCTGAATGGCCGAAAGGCATTGTGGGAAGGGAAACGGGGCATACTGTGCTCCCTTTTCCTTCGCACAACACCTTATTTCGGCCATTCAGCAAAATCAACCAGGCGGGTTGGCGATAAGGTCTATGAGTTTACTAGTACAGTCATTTGACCAGTTCGGGATCACTTTTTGAATTCACTTTGTTTTTGGTTGCAATCTCTTTGACATTTTAAACAAAAAAGTTTATCAGTTTACCTAAACATGTTATAAAACTCACCAAGTATCCACTGACAAAAAAAGATTAGTACTTTTGAAGAGGTTTTGAGAAAAGTATTGTCACCTGTTTGACCAGTTCAGGATCAGTTGATTCTATTCTGAATCAGTAGCTTGCCCTCTATTGCAAACCAATACTCCCATTCATAAAACTGTCTCTCAAGGACACAAACTTCACAAGTGTGTTGGCATGGACACGGACTTCCTTTCTCCAGAGAATTTCATGCAAGTGTATTCAACAGCAGCGCAAAAATCCAGCAGCAAAAACACAAAACAACAGCAAAGGCAAATGAAAAGGTGAAGCACGCCTAAAAGCAACATTGACCCAAATATCTATTCTTACAGTCGCAATTTCCTCCTCCAAGTTTCATTTTCTCACAAAAAAACAATATTCCTACAAGAATTTGTTGAAGAAATGTATCTTAAAAGCAACAAATAAACTTTCGACTGCAGCAGTAAGATTTTATGAAAATGGCCATAATTTATTTGTTGATGAAGTTTGGAACCTTATTTTGGGTTTGTTGATTTATTGCATGTTATTCTTCACATGTATCAACAGAAATTGGTAATGTGAGAAGTAACTTAATTATGGGGTTGTTGCAAAATTGAAGTGATCCCGAACTGGTCAATGATCCCGAACTGGTCAAATGACTGTACTAGCCCGACACTAAATTAAAAACTCTGGCCTCTGGCCTCTGCCTCAGTGTAAAACTTGAGCCCTGTTTTTAAAGTCAAGCTTTTCTCATTGCTGTAAAACAAACACAATTAAATTAAAGATTGCAATTTACAAAATGTCAACACACTCTTAGCCTTACTTAGTTACTGTATTAACATCCATTTGTCTCTGTTTTTCAGATATTGAACCTGCATATCAATGGAAATCATATTGTAAGTATGCAACACCCTTTTTACCATACAGATACTGTTTACGACTGTTTACATTCCTGATGTATAAATTTCCTTTCATGTTTTTCTTGTAATAATTTGTGAATCGGTAAATTGGTATTTAAAATCTTAGGCTTGAGTTGTTGATGAAAATCGGCAGGCGTCATGTTAGTTGTGAACCCAAACAAGGACAAACAACTAATAATGCACTCAGTACAATGGCAGTAGAATATCAGTTTGAATGATAACCAAATGGTTAAATTACAGTTATATAAAGGCCTACATGTAATACGTCACGGAGGCAACAGAAGCAAATGGCTCTTGACTTGGTTCCATAGGAAAAAACCCACAAGCCACAATTTACAATTTCCTCATAGAGGTGCCCTTTACAAGAGGAGAAAACGCCTTGGTGCCCTTGCCCTTTTTATAAATGAAGCATCAGGCATGTAAATAACCTGTTACTTCATGGTGGAAGCCATGAGATGGTCCAGGAGAAGGACCCAGCCTCCCCCCCCCCCCAGCAGAGGACTCGTGCAATTACAAGGATTTTGATTCAAAATTAAACTAATGATTTAAACTTCATTGAAATCGATGACTTTCGCCAGGAAATGCAACTTGTTAGGACAGGTAAACAAATGGAATGATAATAAGGAACAAAAGAAGGAAGTATCAGGTCTGTTCAAAAAAGTGTTCATTTTAGGGAGGTTCAGAGAAACACAGAAATGCGTCCTGTTTTTATGTTTTTTTCTTTTAGATCTTGTAATGTGATTTTGCCTTCCATGATTCCCTTTGCATGTTAGAACATTACCTAAAGTGTCTGTATCCAGTTTGGTAATGACTCTGAAAATTAATGGCAATAGGAAACTTACTTGATCAGAAGTGTTTTACAGCAGTTTGGGAAACATTTCACTTCAAAGTTCTGCGGTTATGGAAGGTATGGCTAAAAGATAGCACTTTTTATCCCCCAAAATTTGAATCTGAGAAACGTTACTGTCTGTAACGTTTCTCGAAATGTGTATTCCTTTTAGGGATTGTTCTTCCTGTGTGGACATATTCGCTCCGAATTTTTGGGGATATCTCTAAAACCCGACCACCTTTTGAAATTAAATATTCACAGGTTAGTTTTATTGTATTATCTACATTTATAAAGCATTAAAACAATAAAACGGTTGCAAAAACCAAAGGTATACTTTGCCTTTAACTTGTACCTAGTCTTTCCTCTCCCAAATCAATGTGTCACATTTTGAAAATGTCAACACAGGTGCAAACACGTACTCCAGGCATTTACACAGTACATTATGGATGCGGCAATTGTTTCTTAGCCCCATGGGCTTTGCTGTAGCACATAATCTCTTTAATAATAGCGCAGTTTCAATTTTGATGTCGCACAATTTCCTCATTAAATACATTGTGCATGAAGTGTTTCAAACGCACCTCTCCCCACTAGGGGCCCCCAGAGTTCAATATTGACATACAACACTGTGTGAACAGGGCATCTTAGCTGTTTTGAGTGTCATCTTTATTTTCTTTTAAGTGTTGTTTTGTTTTGCTCTCTTTGTTTAAACGTTACTTCCTTGTTATGAAGAAAAATATAATCCCCAAAACCCTGTTCACCATGTACTACAACAGGCTAGTGCTAATTGTGGACACTACAATGTACATGTGTATGTTATACATACATGGGTGCTTCATGTATTTAATAATAATAATAATAATACAAGGCATTTATATGGTGCTCTACAAAGAACACAGCGCCTCACAATCAGCTATTAAAATACAAAGAAATAAAGAAAATGCATTAAAAGAATAAAACACACATACATGTATCATACGCTGGGAAATAGGTGAGTTTTGAGTTGGCGCATATGCGAGTATGTATGCTGTATGCTCATGGTGTGTAAATGGAAAGTCAGAGCTCAACTTCAAAGAGCACAAAAAGTAACTAATGACCAGAAACCAGAATTCCCAGCTGATCTACGATGTCATACTGCCTGTGACTGGTGTTCTAACTTTCCTTGCTTATTTTTTTCTATTGTTGATAAAACTGGTTTGCATGGAAGGGTGAATGTTAGCAAAACATTTAATTGTGTGAATAGATGTTATGTGACAAAATTCAACATCTCTGCAAACTTTCAATTAGAAAAAGAAGAACCCCCCCCCACAGAAAAACCCCCAAAACATCCCGGGATTGGTTGCTTTGTTTCCAACAAATACGACACTAATCAACAATGAATCTTTGTGTCTCATTGTTACAAACTGTGGCTATCTAGTTTCGCTTTGCATCTATAGCTTCTCATAGTTTTCCAACCTTGGTTGGCAAAAACTTGGGCTGTGATGTTGCAGTGGAAAGGTCTATAATCTGCTTTGAAAGTGAGCTACATGTACAATGTACACAAATTTGGGCCCAGCAGGGAATTTCCCAGATTAGTGGAAACCCCCTTACTGTTCCATTGCAGTCACTTTTGAGAGTACATGTACCTTTTCTTCCGGAGAATGCACCCCCCCCCTTCCGTACATCAAGAACAAGATTATTATAGTGTACTAAAATACAGGCCTGATTTTTCAGGGGGCAAGCCAATGGAGGCAAGGCAATTTGCTTCCATGCCCCCTGGCCATTTGCCTTTTTGAGATATGGTGGACACTACATGAGTGCGTTGTTTGGTTTGAATGCAGACAAAATTACCCAAACCTAATAGTGTAGTTTCTTAAGTATTGTGTCTGACCATATCTCAAAATGGCTTTTAAATTGCCTCCGTGCCCTTTGAAATGACCAAGTACATGTACAAAGTGAAATTTACCTCACTTATGCCTACACACTACATGTATAACATGTACTAAGAAAAATATTGCCACTCTATGGTGGCCCTGAAGGGACATCAAACATATATATTTACGTAAATATTTGAGATTTGTTCCCCCAATCGCAAATATTTACGTAAATATTCACGTGAATATTTGCGATTTGGGCCCCAATCGCAAACCCAGTCATCCGTGAATATTTGGTTTCTGTCCAGCTAGCCGCATATTGGGCCGAAATTTCTATCTGCGGATTCCGTGGCCGGCCAACCGCGTATTCGGGACAATTAGAATCCATGCAGTTCAAGGCGGTAACAATTCTGTTTCCCCTTTTTCTAGTTTGAGCGATTTAAAACAAACCTCTTTCTATAAAATCACTGAACATACTTAAAGGTAGAATACAATAATTTGGTGAGAATTTAGCCGATCATTCAGACCATAATAGACAACTGTTGAAAAACTTGTGCATTCACCCGAAAGTAAATGTATACCCTTATGTTGCAAAAAAAGAAGAAATTTGTATTCCATAGTCTGATAAACCATATCACTTGCCACACTTGATTTTGAAGGTGGCTCTTCTAATCACTAATTATTACCTAATTAGCCACAAGAACACAAGGCATTTTCTGTCAAATAATCAAACGGTTAAGGTAAAATAGTGACAAAAACTGACCATAGCATTCACGCCAATGTAAGTACCCTTTACCTAGCATACAAGTAAAAATTGTATCCTATAATCTGACAGACCATACCGCTGGTTACACTTAATTTGGGAGTTTACTAATTTGGATCACCAATAGCGGTTTAGGCATGAAAATGACCAAAGCATTCGATAACGTATGATAGAACTTTGCGTGTGTTTTAGCACTTAATTATTTATTACTTAATGATCCGAGTTCACCACTCCGAAATTATGTGTGCCCATCAGTGGTATGGTCTATCAGTATGGAATTTAAAAAAATCATCTTTTAAACAACGTGAAGGGTACATGTACTCATGGATGTACTTAATTTCGGGTGAGCGCATTTTTTTTCAACAGTTGTGTACAATGGTCTGGATGATGAGGTCTTAATTGTGGTGTTTAATTACTCACTAATTGATCAGCCGAATAATCTAATTCTACCTTCAAGTATGCTTAGTGAACAAATTATACCGACAAAGAAAGCTTTTTTTTTTTAATCGTTCAAATAATAAGAAAGAAGGGCAGACAGATATATTACCTCCTTGAACTGCATGGATTATAATTGTCCTGAATACGCGGCTGGAAATTTCGGCCCAGTGCGCGGCTAGCTGGAAAGAAACCAAATATTCACGGATGACTGGGTTTGCGACTTGGGCACAAATCATGAATTTACGTAAATATTTACGTAAATATTTGCAAATTGGGGTACAAATCGCAAATATTTACGTAAATATTTACGTAAATATTCACGATTTTGGCCTCAATCGCAAATTTTTACGAGAATATATATGTGAATATTTGCGAATTGGGGCAAAAGCCGTAAATATTTACATAAATATTCACGTAAATATATATGTTTGATGTCCCTTCAGGGCCACCATACCACTCCCAATACAAAACCAAAGTATCAGACTGCTAATAATAGGCCGATGCAATAATCGCATCAGGGATAAAGAATGTATGTTACTGTTAGCAATTGTTTTACCCTTACACACCAATATGTGAGAAGCACTGCCTCTGTGCAAGAATTGCAATTTGAAACCCGACCCCTGTATTGTAGAGCAGTTGTTCTACCACTAGACAGACAACTGTACATTAAAGGCTCTCATCAAAAGAGTCAATTTTGTCATTTCTAGTCATCTCTGTGGAATTGCGAAGATGCATGAAATGTAATTTACCGCACATTTTTCAGAGTGGTTTGGTCGCTGCACAAACAATCAGCCAAGATAGTGTACGCCCTTAACCATGGTCCGCTGGCCAAATGCCAGTTAAAACACCAGAGGACCGGTTAAAATACTCTCCAACTGGTCCAGCTGGCCAGTTCAGTGTTGAAAAGCATCCCAGACCCATTAGAATATAAACCAGTGAAAATGCTGATGGACTGATGAAATGGCAAGCCAACTGGTCCTGCTGGGCAGTTTACTTAAAAAAAGTAAAGGGCAAACCTTGCAAGAGATTTTTGGGGAGAGAAAACCCAAACTACATGACCACTTTGTATTTAAGAACATTAAGTCTCACTTCTGTAATGTACATACATGTACATGTATGTATCGGTGTACTCTAATGGATGAATGGATCATTGGTACACATGTGTACATTACAAACACCATGGATTTTATTACAATGACATGCATTCTAAAATTAGAAACGACCAAGGAAAGTTCCTTCACTGTCATTCTCAACTAGCACAGTAGCCTCGTGCATGTTGTTCTAACTTTACAAAGTGGGATTATTTTTGAGACCTTATACAGCATCTTTGGCTCGCATTGTCTCATGTGACAGTATCCATGTCAGGCATTGCGCCTTTAAGCTGTTTGTAAAGTAGTAAGATGTGCGTTTTACTTGCCCCCCCCCCCCAAAGATTTATGAAGCCCGAATTTTAAACATGTACATGTTATTGGTACATTGTACTGTCATACATGTAAATGTACCTTTCTGATGAATTAACGTTAGCGATCACAACCAGTTTAATGGTGAAATGAAGATTACATTCGCACACTCAAACAATTGTTAAAACATTTTTTTAAAATTGATTATTCACATCTGAAAAGGAAGTATAGGGGCATTATTTAAAACAAGTACATGTGTAGGTTGCACAGTTTTTAGCAGCCCAGCACAGGGCAAGTGGAGAAGTGGCGTATGCTAGCCCGTAGCAGTTCTTACTAGACAATGTACCCCGGGCTAGTGTTAAGGGTGAGCCCTGCATGTAAAATGGAACATGGACACCACGTTATTCATGTGGGTGTATCCTTGCATTAATAACAAAATCCGCTTCAAAATTGATGCGTTGCGAGCTCGTTTCACGCAGTTGTGAACAAAATGTTTACTCTATTGGTTTGCTTTGTCCAATTCTCGTTTAAATATAAGCCTACACTGCTCAGGGTTTGTTTCAACCAAATGCCTCATGCGGTACCCAATTATGCACCTTGTGCGTTGAGTATCAATTGACCAACATTTTTTTTTGCATAATGGCCCCAGAGGAGTTGGTCCATAGTATAAATATTGGACTGTTTATTTAGATCTGTCTGGCTGGGGAGTACGGATTGTGATGAGACGGTGTTGACCATCTGTTAGGCTCGTCTAGATTTTAATCAAGATGTCATGTTTTATATTCATCAACGGAGGCGCTTAAGACAGTCTTTCGTTCGGGCCATTTATTTGAATCTTTCCGCTCTGGAAGCAACTTAGTTGTAATCTCTTGTTTCTGCGGTTGAAGAGCAGGCTAAGTGACAGACCTTCACCTTGTCTTATCTATCTGTTGTTATCAAATTCATGATACCATGTAATGAAATTGATTAATCATGAAACTAAAAAGGGAGGGTGAAGAATAATTTCTTGTTGTTCTCTGTTGAAGAGGAGGCCTTCGGGGAAAGACCTTCACCCTTGTCTTATCTTAGATCTGTTGTTATTAAATTCATGATACCACGTAATGAAATTGATAGTCATTGAAACTAAATACAGGGAGGAACTGTTCTTTCTTTCTAGATGGTTTCATCAGGTCAATTTGAAAACAGGCCTGGAGTTACACAGAGGCTATGGAGCCCACGGTCTCTCTCACCCTGGGTCCAATTTCATAGAGCTGCTTAAAAGCACAAAAAGTAGCTAAGCACAACAACATTATGCTTATGGGGAATAAGATTACCAGCCAGATTAAGATTTCTCATGTTCCTATCTGTGACTGATTTTCCCGCTCATTTTGGCTTAGCAAAATGTTTGTAAGCAGTATTATCTGAGCACTTTTAAAGCAGCTCTATGAAAATGGGATCTTCAATAGTTTCCAGACTTTTAAAAAAAGACAAAAAATTCCAATTGAAGTGCCCTTTGAAAATGCCAGGCTTGTGAAAGATAGAAAAATACAAACATGTAAGAGGGCCTTACCGTTTAATTTTGTAAATTCAGGGTATTCTGCAGAGTTCCCTTTTATTTGCCCTTATTTTCCTGAATTATTCCATTTTTCCTGTATGATTCCCGGCTAAGGCCATCTGAGTAGAGTTTTCTCCAGGCCCTTTGATTTTCTTGCCTCCGGAAAAATCAAACCTTTTCAATTTTTGGCCTCGATCTGTGGTCTTGATGTGGCTGGCTGCCAAATGCATCCTTGCATGCCCGCGGCTCGAACCCAATATGTACATGTACATGTAGCCGCGTCCTTCGCAATTCAGCTTCGCAGCATGCAAGTAAGGGTGATTAGCCTCCCAAATTATGATTATTATTATAAAAGAGAAACTTAAATAATAAACGACAGTACAACTTGTAAGTACATGTGTATGCACATAATTCTCTATAATATTGTGGCATGTCATGGGCGAGTGGTTAAGCAGTTAAGAGCACTGCATTCAAGCTCTGGTGTTTCTGATCAGCAGCGTGTGGGTTCGAGCCTCGGTGGTGGCACTTGTGTTCTTGAGCAAGATACTTTACCATAATTGCTTTGTTATTTGAATGGGACATAAAGCTGTAGGTCCCATGTAGTATGATTGGTAGGGCATGTACATGTACATGTAAAGGAACCCAGAAGACTTTTGTGGAAGAGTAGGGGTTAACCCCGCTGTTTCTGGTTTGCTTAGCAAGCACCCTTGTTTACAGGTTTCCTCTGGCTTGCGAGCTTCAGTGAAAAGCTCACTTCTGAGGCATCCTTGGTTTCATTACCAGAACTATAAATAATAATTACAAATATCATTTGTGACTGGTACACACCGGCTCCAGTTTCCACCCAGTAACCTTCACATTGTACATTTACAGTACCTAGAGGGCTGAATGAGTCATCGAGTTGAAACGTGGTCAATTTCTGTCCATTGTTGACTACCATTTCCCTGTCTTTAAGAACACTGTTGAACTGATTTTGTAAACAGCAATCAACAGGGTTCACATCATAATGGCACATGATATAAAGTCAGGATTTACATTGAGGCCTGCTAATCCGGATGACATCATTGGATGCCACAATGTTTTCTTTGCAGACCCAGGAAAGGATGTGGTTTCGCTTTATATCATCGACAATGTGAACAATAAAAGTGTGAATCATGACTGGTTCACAAAAGGTCTGACAAACCTTTGTGCGTCAATGTGAGAAAAATATGATTTTCTTTTCTTTGCCAACACCAGCAATGATTTTAATGGAGGAAAAAGAATATTGTTTTGGTTTTTAAGCGTCATTGATGCAGAGCTGCCAACTCTCCCTGATTCTGCGGAAATTTCCCTGAAAATAAACCAATCTTTCCATATTCTGATAAAAAAAATTCTAAATCTCCCCGATTTGGGAAACCTTTTTTCCCTGTTACGTTGAATTAGAAATATCTCCCCTGTTTTTGTTTTACACAATCTCCATGATTGCAAGATGCAAATGTTGGCAGCCCTGCCGATGTGTAATTAGCACTGTACAGTCGGTGCTTTCCCTAGTCCCGCAGAACAAAATTAAACAAATCCAGAGGGCCTACTGGGGTGGGATTTAAACTCACGACTCCTGCCATTTTAGAGCAGTTGTCTTAGGACTAGACTACCGAGTGTCCCCGACTGCCTGGTGACAAGATACCAGTTTGAATTCTGTAAAATAAGTCAGCGATTCAATAGTAGTGTGTTGTGTTTGTGTACATGATGGTAAGGTACATGCATGTACAATGTTTTGTGTACAATAATAGTGCAGCTGAAGAGCAACTGGCAAGTTGTCAAATGTGCAACCGCAGACAGTTAGAGTAATTGATAGGCTGTGTTTAACTACAGCACACAGAGAGAGTTTGAAAGATGTATCATTAAAGGGCGCGCATCATTGCTAAGGTTGACATTTTTTAAGGGGCCATTCAGAACAGTTGGTGTTAATTTTTTTTCTCGAAATTGTGGGTTGGTGGGTCACAAGAAATAACTGAAAATCGAAATTCAGTTTTTATTATAAAAAAAAGTATATAAATTAACAAATGAAAAAGAAGAAGGAAAAGTTTCCCAGCTGGCCAAGATTGTCAAATCAATTCCTGATTAAACTACAAAGTTGTTTGTTTATGCCTGAAAAAAAAACCCATTGAAAACTTCAGTATATAGATTATATTATGAAGCCATTTTAACATTTTTTAACATTGACTATTCTGAATGGCCCCTAAATGCCCACAGATTTACACAGAAGTCTTTAACAGCGTTCTCTCTTAACAGTGGTCTTCTGGCCAAAATGTCTGTTGAAGCACTAGAGGACCAGTTAAACTTCACTCTACATGTAAGTAGTCTGGTTGGTTAACTCAGTGTTGATAAGCATTAAGCATTCCTATTGAATATAAAGTATGGACCAGTGAAAGCTGGTGGACTCATGAAATGACAAGGTAACTGGTCCTGCTGGCCAGTCACTGAAAAAGTTTAGGGCAAACCCTGGGTGCAGTGTAAAGATGGTCATCGTAGACATCTTCCCTTGAAATATGTTCCCCTGAAATGCTAGGCATGTAGATTTTGAGAAGCAAGTTTTGATCTTGCAATTGTCCGAAATTCTATGTTTGAAAAAAGTGCTAACAGGACTTGATGCGGTTTTTCTTGTGACTCAGTTGACTGATTGAGATTAAACTTTCACAGGTTTGTTATTTCATGCTGGGTCACACAAAGTGAGGGTACTGGTCTTTGACAATAACCATGGTTGGTCGCTTGCCTTAAAGAGGATAAATGAATGATAATTTACCAGGCCATCATACATTTCTTAAAGTAGGCCCCAAACATCCTAGGAAAAGGTGGCCCATGTTTCAAAAGGGGTAGGGGGGTGGGGTGAAGGAGGCAGCTTATGTCAGAGCCTACAAACCCTCTCTGAACTGGGATGGAGTGGGGATTAGGGAGCAGCGGTACAAAATCCCAGGAGTCTATGACGCGATGTTGGGATCATGTGTCCGTGTCACAGATTCTACATCCGGGTCATCCTGCTGATGGAGACCGGAGTTTCGGTCGAAAGTTACAGGTACGGAAAATGTCAAAGTGGTGCGATCAAAAGTTGACCACGAAGTTGTACTCAAGTTACCGACACAGATGAACTTTCACCCTAACATGAGCGGGAATTGTCAACAAGGAAGTTGATTAGTTTCAAATCTGAAAGCTCTCCAAACATGGAAATTATTTCAGTGGGAACCCTTAAAGGAACACATTTTAGTCTGAAATGTTTTCATAGTCAATAAGGAAATAGTATGACAACCCCCCTAACCACAACTCGGGGTTTAGTTGTTTCTATTGCCACATTTATGTTGGGTTTTGGTGATGAGATTTAAGTGAGATGATGTCACATCCATATAACGAAGGGCTGCGGGTAGTGTGTATTTGCAAATCTTGTTTTTTTTTTGGGGGGGGGGTGGTGGAGGGGGATGGGGCTTAATGGCATTTGTAAACAAGGCTATGTATGTAGTGCACTCTGCTCTGTGTATGTTTGGTTTGCAGACAAGTTTTTGTGGATACAATAAATGAATTAAGTGCCCATCAAACCTTGGCTTGGGCTCTGTCAGCAATTTAGGAGCAGTGTACGGTGTTTCCAACATCAAATGAAGCCTTGAGACGGAGCTGAAGCTGATGTTTGGAAAGAGCCCAAAGTTGTTTTTCTTCTCTGATTAAGCCTACTACATTGTACATATGTCAGAGACCTACAATTACACTGTAGTAGAAAAGAAAATCGCTTCCTACATTTGTATCGAGTATTGTTGTAAATAGTCACGATCTGGTAATGCATTGTACCCAACTTTACCCCACATGTTATTGTGTTATTGTACGTTATGGGTTTGTCTGATTCAGTTGTTGACTCGTACGAATGATAATACCATTGATTACCTTTTGAATGCTCTGCTGATCATGAGTAGATATGAAATGATTAGGTTTACTGCTTGAACGCATGGGCGATTTTAAAATATGTAAAAGGCTCTGCTCAGAATTTTACTGACTAGTAGTGGTATACAGTGAAAGAAAACAGTGCGGTGTGCGTACAATTGTGTTTGAATATTTGCTACCTCAAAACAGAGTAGTGAAAAGAAAATGTCTCCGTATTAAAGGGAATTCTTAAGACCGGGGTGCTCCACAAGGAATTTTGTGCACACAGTCTAATGCATGTACCCTTGCTACATTGTATAAAGAGCACTGTAATATTAAGAGGTTCTTCTTATAAAGAGCACATTCTGAAGTGTCGAATCTCATTTGTGCTTTGTGTTTCTTTGTTTTGCTGTCCTTGTACAACATCGTTCCTGTCAGTTGAATTGGAAATGACAGACCTTGGGTCACAGTATAGAGTCAAACTTCTTCACTTCCTGGCATGGAGACATGTCTGCCGCTACTTTGATTTGTCATTGTTGTTTTTTAATTGTGTACATTTACTCTTGCTAATACCATGGTATGGGTGGCTTGTGTATAAAGCGCCCACCTCTTACCCCAGTGGCCCTGGTTCGATTCCCTGCAAAGGCCATACATGTATATGAGTTGAGTTGTGCATTGGTTCTCTCCTGCACCAGTTTTCCTCCTTCCAGAAAAATCAAACACTTTGGATCTCAGGCTGTGCTCAGTGGTCATATGGCTGGCTCGATGTGGCTGGCTGTCGTGTGCCCTTGCATGCCAGCAGCTTGAACATGTCGTAGCTGCGTCCTTCGCAATTCAGCTTCTTAGCTGCGAGTAAGGGCCAATGTCACATAGGCAACTTGGAGACAACCAACCGCACTGAATGCCCAAGTAATACCTCAGTAGCACAAGAGACATTCTTCTAGCTGTAACTCACTATCCCCAAGAAAATAATAAGAAAACTGAAATGTGAATGGATTTCCTTGTTGGAGATTGCCTGGAACTGGTTGCCTGTAAATTGCCTGCTCAGAGTGACATGGCTAGCCTTAAGAATGATAAGTCTCCCAAATTATTATTTCTACATGTACATATCCTATTGTACCACAACATGTACACAGCCAGGTACTTAATCTGTTAGCTGTGATGCCTTTGGTTGTTATGAGTCTCCACCTTTGGAATAATGTTCCAACAACACCCACTCTTCAACTCCAGCTGCTACTTTAAGAAATTTGCTCAAAACTGATCTGTATCCATTCTAACTTACATTCATGTAAAGCGAAGATACACCTAGAAGTGTATATTTTTATTGTCAAACATTATGAACTATCCAAACTGTGTACTACAATTTTATTTCACTTTGTAAGCATACTGTAGCATAAACAGTTACTGTAGTCATAAAATTGTTTATTTGTCTTCTTTTTTTTCAGGTACATGTATTGACCCAACTAGTTATTTATTTATCTTGACTGTCATCTGTTCTATTGGGGGTTAGCCTTTAATTGAATAAATTTGTCAGTTTTATGGGCTCGGTGAAAACTGAAGATGTCTTCCTCACCTTCTCTTCACTATAGTTTCCTTAGGAACTTTGGGTTGCTGTTCAAAGTTCTTTTGGGGGGTTCCTTTGTTTTTTTTGCAGTACATTTGCAGGTTTGTGCAGAGTGCACTCTGGGAGATTTAAGTGCAATCTTTGTGTACTGAAGTGAGTAAACATTGAAGTTGTCTTTTGTAATAGCCCCCTCTGTTGGCAGCCCAGCTGTTTGAAGGTTAAAGATTGTGAAGAAGGAATTTTATTTTTCTGGGGTGTACACAATGGAAAACAGTTTGCAAACTTGCGGACCACCAATACTCCCAACTACTGGACATGTGTTTCAAGAAAGGCTGGTGTACCTAACCCATGTTAGCATGGAAACCCACTACATTCAATATTAATGTCAAAGACACAACCCCCCCCCCCCCCCGGAAATTAGTGTGCTACAAGTTATTTATACCGTCAGCAAACAGACAGAATCTAAGGTATAGTGTACATGTAGTGTCCAAGATGGCAGCTAAAGCTACGGCTTTGGCTATATTTCCGTGCCATCATGCATTGAAGTATAGTTTGCCTTAGCAACACCCTTAGCAATAGCCGTAGCCGTAGCCGCCAATTCAGATTATGGCCTTAATCTTTGCTTCTTCTGCCAAATGAGGCTTAAAATAGCCAACATAGAAAAATTATTTGAAGGGGGGGGGGGGGGTTGATTGGTGTTTCACCCCCGTGCAAATCAGGGTACATTTCTGTACAGTGTATCCCAATTGGGATACTGTGTGTACAGTTTGGGTCACAATGACATTTGAGTTTTCATACTAAACTGCTAAACCATGGCCAGTGTGACTTACTTACAGACAGTTATTATACCCCCATGATCACCACACATGGAATCATTTGTACTAGATCTTGGGGTGATCCATAACAGTGTTACATTCCGGTGCGGATGATTTCATTAACAATGAGATAAAGATCGCTGGAAATTTCACAGATCCCCACTTTCTCTCTCTCTCTCTCTCTCTCCCCCTTCGGCAGTGGAAGCCGTCTTAATTAATTTGATTTCTGTGGTGATTGGATTACGCAGGTAAATGATGCTGCTCAGATTGATTGATTGATTGTGTAATACGCGGCCGGTGTATTCATTGCAAAGCTGCCCTTGGGTCGCATTATTCATAATACATGCACATGCACAAAGTATGGACACGTTGAATTATAAGCTGTCACATTTCATGCACACGTGTGTACGTACCAGTGTGCCTAAGTACCGTTCCAATTCTGTCTCTTGTTATAAACAACAATGCTTGCCAGAGTAAGGTTACCGGCCAAAATTCCATGTCACATGTACAATATGTGACTGTATGTATTCAGCTCATTTTTGCTTAGCAGAAAACTTTAAGAATTCTTTTCTTCTGCTTTTAAACAGCTCTATGATATTGGGCCCAGGTTGAAAACCGATTGATAGATTCATGGATTTTCCTTCACTTTTCGTTTTAACTTGCTGGCTGAACGAGTGAACCAAACTTTTGAGTAGTTGGAGAGGTTTTTTTCTATCAACACTTAATGTTGGATAAATATTTCTGGGTAGAAATCTACGATTGATATTTATAAACGCCCGAAAAAACTTGAAGAAGACATATATTCAGCTGAAACTTTCACAGGTGTTTTTATTGTATCTTTCTACATAATTTTGCGTATAAATCAGCATTACGTTGACAATCTATGATGCTACCTGGAAAGTTGAACTATTTGACATTTTTACGTTTAATTAATCATTCAGCTCCTTGTTGTTGAAGAATATCATGTGCTTTCACAATAACTTTGTAAGATTATAAACATTTGCTAAAGAGTAATGTTGATACATGTAGGGCTGTATGATGTACAGACTGTAATTTGGCTGCCTTTTAACATTGTCTATCTGCAGACAGTTGCAATGGCAGATTCAAAGTATCTCAAATTGGTATTGGTTTTAAATCCTTTATTTATTTTGGACCAACTGCAGACAATGTTCAAACATACTGAAGTGTAAATTTAACCATATCCTGTGGTTAATAGGTTTGAGTAGAGTAGTCTCCCTCCCTTCCCAGATGGATTTACATATAAGCCATCTTCAACACCCTGTCTGTCAGAGAGCTCACTAATCCAGGAGTTGTTCAAGTTTGCTCATTTTCTTGTTGTTGCAAAAACACTTGATCGCAGAGTGACCCAATTTCTAAACCTTGGCCCGTCCACATCATTTTGACAGGTTTCAATAGTTTGCACCTCTCCCCCTCTCCTGCCTTCAAGGATACAAGCTGCCACAACGCTTATCTCGGCATGTGCGTGCAAGAATGGCGTAACAAAATTTTACCGGAGAAAGGGCGTAAGCAACTAATGTGCAAAGTTGTATTTCAAGACAACTGAGTGCGAAAGTTAGATTGGTTTTCTGCCATTCATTAGTCATCATAGGAAGGTGAAATTCTGCATAGGAATGAGGAAAACATCTCTTTGGGGGTAATTCTAGCAACAAAACTGTAACAGTAAATGCCACATTTTGTTTTGTCAGGAGTCATTTTTAATGCTTACAGCCTTTTGTTACTGGGATAATGTACTTTGTGTGCCTGAAACTAAGGCGTAGAGCCTTTCGCTCTGTTTCCGGCCACTTAACGATCTGTTCAAAGGGCTTTTCATCCTGTCAAGCTTTTTTTGGTTCCAAATTGCATTGTTAAGACAGATTTTTTGCATCCATTTCATTTACCCCCTATTCCCCCGTCGTCCCCACCCTGCAGGATATTGCAGGCCACAGCACCCTCCTGTTTTGGCGGTCTTAATAATCCACAGCAAAGTAATTTGGTTATCAAGGCGTGCCTGCTAAATGTCCAAACGGCAAACCCAGGTTAGAACGGTGAGCTACATTGTGTTGACAAGTCTGAACACTTTTGCCTCCTCTAGAAACCCTCCCCTCTGACCCAATTCCCAACAACAACCCAACTTCTTTCAAAGTGTATGTAATTCTGTTGGTACTATTCTTTTTCATATTACATGTAGGCTGCACCCCACATTTCCATTAACCTTACTGATCTTTTGAACTGTATGCTCTGTGCTATTAGGTCGTTAATTGCAATTTCATATTCGTAATAATCAAAAGGTCATCAAGTGAAAAATGCGTATAAGTCTGACTAAATCAGTCAAAATGCACAAGGAAATGTTTTTCTTAGAAACCCAAATCGTTCTTTTTATCAACAATTACTTTGAAGACCACTCTTGATCAATAAACTCCATTTACCAGGAGTTCCAAAAGATGTAAAACCAATTTTATGACATCCATGCAAACTGCACTAATGACCTTATACATGTAGTCCTGAGCTGATGAAATTGGTGCATTAATGTATCGTAAGTCCAGATTTATTGTAACGGCGAACATTACACACCTCCCCCCTCTCTCCAGTTAACCCCTCTTACTGGTGACAGAATGTCCGCACGTCCTTAACTCCAAATCTGACTTATAATTGGTCATTGCGGTGACCCGTACACTGTAAGTGTGTGTGACTCTTTGAGACCTCCCTTAGCCCCGCCCCCTGTCATCAGAGCCAGCTAATCCAGGATAAACAAGGATCAACCTCTTTTCTCAGCTCCAACCTGCCGATGACGGCTACCATCCAGGCAGGCGATACCTGCCCTCGCTTGTCTCCTTCTATTATACGGTATGGAGTCTTCTGGATGAGTGGTCCTGTTAACTGGTATCTCAAGAAAGTGAAAGTGATTGGAAGAAACAGGCGTTGAACGGCAGTACATGTATGAGTAAGAGTCAAGAGATAAACTCTGGAGACGGAAACCAAACTGTGAGAAGGTTCAGTTTTCATGAAGCTGCTGGTACATGTATGTGAAAATAAGCTGCTGTCGAAACAGCAGTGTTCTCCCTTAACAGTAGTACGCTGGCCCAATGAGAGTTACAACACCTGAGATCTACTGTCAAAATGCACTGCAAGAGGTCAGGCTAGCTAGTTCAGTGTCGAAACGGCTGGCTACAGTGTTTAAGTGTTGAAAAGCATTTAATATGAAACACGAATTAATGAAAAGGGTGATGGACTAGTGAAATGACAAGCTCATTTGTCCTGCTGACCAGTCACTAATAAAGGTCAAGGGCGAACCCTGAACAGGTCACAGGATGTCGTGGCCAGGTGGTCTTCAGTACTCAAGTTCTGGTGTAGTCAGAGTGTGGGTTCGAATCCCGGTCAGGCACTTAGTGTCCTTTAGTAAAGAGACTCAACCATCATTGCTTCGTCCTTCAAGTGGGACAGTAATCAAGCATTTAGGTCTCGTGTGTTGTGCAATGCACATCAAAGAACCCAGTACCATGTACTGTAGCATTAAGAGAAGGGGTTTGACCCAGTGTTTCTATAATGGTTGGCTGCAGATTGCTTCTTTAAGTGTTACAAAGTAGCTATGGGTGTCAATAATTCAAACAATCCTGATGCAAAGTGAATGAGCGCTTTTATTCTTACACTTAGATTGGGTGTGATAAAGTGATAAGAGCTGCCTATTACTAGTATTGTTCAGTCCCAATTGTAGAATGGTCCCAACTATAGTTGTGACCAGGTCCCAACTTGAGTTTTACATTTGGGACGGCCTGACTATAGCTGGGATTGCCTGATGGTGATAGTGACAGTAATAGCATGGAGGAAGGATATGGGACAGCCACAAGAAGTGGGCCTCTAAAGTAATTTTTGATTCTCGCCAGTTTATCTCTGCTTACAGTACCGGCCACAAGTAATTCCAAAACCCTGCGAGTTGCGTGCGAGTACCCGCGGGTAAACTGCGTGGCGGGTACGGGGCTCCCCGAAGCCCCGCGGGGATTCTGCGGGGACGGAACGGGGGCCCCGCAAGCCGGGGAACGTGTCGTGGACCTGCGTTGCGGGGACCTACCTGTAAAGGTCCTGCAACGAACTCGTACACACACATGTAAATGTAGAACAATTTCCACATGTAATATCATTCTAATAAACTTACATGTACTTCACCCCTCCATGCTTCACCCATGGAGGAATAAATTCTTCCATGCTTTATTCAACTTTAAGCTGAACTCTCAAAACCTCAAACATCAATCAATGAAAGAAATCGTGTAAAAAAATCCCTACGCTGCGCGGCCGCCATGACTGCTTCTGCATTTCGCTGCGCTACCGAAGCCTCATGGATGACTGGTACCTTGCAGGGGCAGCTGTTTTCCTGCCAGCATGCTTAGGGTGACCAGCGATGCTCCAACTACATTGAAACATTTAATCTCTGTCCATACCATGCATTTGGTGATAAAGTACGACCGTGATTCTTTTCAAGGCCTAAGAAAAATTGTTCTCAAACGGACACACACACGGAAATTTGCGATCTTATCCCCTAATTTCTGCCCTCAATAATCCTTTTTCAATCAACAACCATTTTCATGGATTTGTGATTTGAGAATCGGTTTTATAGAACTTCTTTTGCAATGAAATCTTCGTGTTAACGATCGATCGACGACGCACGATTGAGGCAAAAGTGTACATCGGGGCTTGTACGTGATACCCACCATCGGTCTAGTGTTGCGACCATCTCATGCAATGTATAACAGGCATGGCTCCCAGCTTTAGTACGACCGTCCCAAGTTGGGCCAGGTCCCAACTATAGTTGGGACGATTCTAAACTTGGGATGGAACATTGTTATTAGGTTGCCAGCCAAAATGCAGTGTACATTGTTGCAATTGGCACCCTGCCATTTCTATTAGCAAATCCTTGCAGACATGTACATGTACATGTACATGAGGCCCTTTCTGTCTTCCTCTTGTACTGATTCAGTGCCATGAACAACAAAACAAGAACAAGACATGATATACTTGTAAATTGAACGCGCTGGGCAGTTTCCTTCTTTTGTTTTTAAGTTACTTAACAGGAGTGTGGTGTCTCAAGATTTTTCAAGATTTCAGGATTTTTCTCAAAATCTCCTTGAGCCTTCCAATTTTTTTTGAAAGAAGTAAAGCAGTCATCAAAGAGAGAAAGAAATAGTCCACATTGTGACGAAGCCTGTAGTTTTGTATTTCTTGTGATGCACAGAGTCTGTAAACCTCCTGAATTGTAAACATCTGGGAGGTTCCAGGTCTAGAATACAGTCTCGCAAGAAATTTTCAAATTTTTCAAGAAATTTTCTTCCGATCTCATCAACGCTTTAAGTATTTGTTTTGTTTGTTCATAAAAAGCAAAAAGAGGTTGTTTTTGAAGATGTTTCTTCTATTCCAGCCAATATAATTTGTAAACTTAATTGTTACATGACGGAGTAAATGTCTGATATGTATGCTCAAATTAAATTTACATTGTGCCTTGATTAGGTCGATCAATGCATGTTCCTGTCCAGTGACCATCAACTTGAATTGATTCATGTGCAAGCAAGTTGTAGAGTACATGTGTAGTTGACAAATGGGCTAAACAATGTAAGTTAACATTGTCTTGGGGTCATGCACTGAAGTTATGCACCAAAATGTCATGTTGCGAATACAAGTCACAGGCCTGGAATGGTTTCCGTGGCCTCCATGTGATCCAAGGCCTGAAATCAACTCTAGTGCCAAATTTCGACCAATTTTGTGCTTACTGTGCAATCTCCATTATGTTGTACTGTATATAGCCCTGGTTTGGGTAGTAAGTACAGGACAAGGCATGCTAACCTTCACCAAGTGAATGACATAGCAATGCAAATCCGTGTTGAACGCGCAAGCTGGCTGACTAATTTTCATGCTAACCTAGGAAGATCCGCATGTGCTTTTAACAAATTTTCCTTCTAAATTAAGGAGACGAATTACTGTTAAGCAGCTCTATGAAATTGGGCCTAGGTCCCCATGATGCTGCACAAAACAATACCCCCAGACTACCCAATGGTGACAGACTTGACTGTATTTTGACACTTTGTAAATTATTCATGGGTGGTGCTGTAGTGATTACAAAGTCTCAGGCATTCCAATTACTGATATCTATAGACGCTGTCTTGCCTTGTATCAGTGTCCAGACTGGAACCTTTCCTAGAAGGGAAAGCAAGAGCTACGAGCCCGGTGGTGTAAATGCCGGCTGAGTCTGGTGTCAACACGAATGCCATGATCCAATGCTTGACGAGTCAGGGTGTGAATCAATGAGTCAACCTAGAGGGCGCTTCAAAATCAAATTCTGCATGGTTGCTTTTTAAAAAAAAAAATTATTTATTATGTTTAAATAATCTTCCCAACAAGAATTTGGCAAAGCTCCCAAAAGGAGATATAAAGGTCAAGCTGGCAACAGCCAATCTCGCTCATACAAACATTGGTTAAATGTTTATGATTATGAATTGCACAAATCGATAAATTGTGATTTAGTAACTAGACGCCATTATTTATTCTAGTCATTTTGAAATCAGCGGTTAGCCTGGCTGTAATCGAACCTAAAACCTTGTGATTACAAGTCGTCCAGCAGTCTTACCACTTGACCACGGTGACAGGTATTTACGTGTGAGTGTAAATGTCATAAAAGGTTGAGTTTAACTTTTGTTTGACCAAAGCCAGTGGGCAAGGAGGCGATTGCTTCTGTTGCATCCGTGAAGTACCAGGCCTGGGCTACATGTACATATAGGTTCAATTACCCATTTACGCTCTAGTATGAGCCATCACCAAAGAAGTCTCAGAAATTTCAAATCAATTTGGTTTAGATTCATGAATGTGCATCTTGCAGATTCTTCGATGTCCTAGATTCTTGGAAATGCGCTTAAAAATGAAAGATCAGTGAGTTTTCCGTTAACGCCCCCATCAAGTTAGTATTTTCTTGTCTTGGACCTATTTGCATAAGGGGAACTTGTTTGGGAAGGCGAACCCCAGGCGTGTAATCCCCGATGTGCGTCATAAGTGCGTCATTAAACGGCCAGTGGTGGATTCAAGCTATTAACCAGTAAACCCTAGTTTTCCTGAGGGTTTAATACGACAGCTTTGTCATAAATGGCCATGGCCTGTCAAGATAAATCCCTCTCTATGTAACTCTTTAGGATGCGGGACGCGCTCTGTATACTACATGGGATGTGGTGCGGGAGCAAGAGATCACTCTTTAATAGTCGGGATACTGCTCTTCAAAGTTAGTTAGGTGCCGTTGGTATTGATTGGATTCCGGTTACTACTCCATTATCTTCTTTAAGGATGACGTTGACCCCTGGCCTGAGACCCCTTGGTCTACCCCGTGGTGCAACTTGTTTTGGCTGCTTTTCCCAATGATGTTGTACATATTAAACATCGGTTACTAGACTTGTGACGGCTTTAAAGAGATCTCCTTTTTTTTGAAGGCACCCAGAGAACCCATCAAAAATGAACCAGCTGGACTTGTTGGTCTGTCGGACCAAACCACGGATCGGTCAAACTAGGGATCATCTAGTGAATGTGACACTGCCAACCTGATGAAGCATAGCGTGCAGCGGCCTAGATCCCGATGAGGATGTTGGGGATATTATCCACTTTTTGCACCGGGGGTTGGGGGATGGCCTATAGGATCATGCCAGACAGATTCAATACACATGCAGCTCAATGGAAGAGCTAGTGGTATGAACTTCTAAGTTATGGCGTCGGATTGGCGTAGTGGTTTCTTTCCTGGCCTTCCACCTCTGGGGACCCCAGTTCGAATCCCTATCCACTGTGTGGGTTGGGTGTTCAGTCCCTACCTGATTGCGTGGGTTTTCCCTGGAACAATTCTCTGGGGTTTACCTCCCACATCTGTAGCTGAAACCTCCCTCTTTGTCTTCTTTCTGTGGGGGGCCTTGGCTAGTACAATGATTAAGTTGTCTTTTTTGAGAGTCCTTGGCTTCACAATCAGAATTAACAAATGAAATGAATTAAAAAAACAAAAACCAAAACACCCAAGACACTGATCATTAGGGTTTGCCCCAGTGGTTGTTTCTGGATTGCCAGTATAAAGCGCATGTTTAGAGTAATTGTTTATGTGGTGCCCATTTGAACATTAAATGTAATTTGCGCAGTATATTGAAAACATTCTTTTGTTTTACATTTATCCCTCAAGAGTTTCACATAAACAGTGTGAAGGATACACACAGGAGAGTCAACACCAACACTTTTCTGAACCGAGCAACAATACTCCAACTTACTGAAACCAATAATTTTGAGACCCCATTATTAATGTCAGCATTTTCTTCAGTCATTCACACACTGGATGGGTCTGCGATTTCAGCACCCCTTTCAAAACCTTCTGCAGTCGCAGATTTCAAAATACCACAAGGACACCAAGAGTACATCATAATGGCCCACAACCTCAAGTCTTTGAGTGGTGCGTAGTGTCCGAGTGGTCAAGCGCACTGGACTCAAAGCTCTGGTGTTTCTTATCAGCAGAGTGTGGGTTCGAGTCCTGGTCTTGGCACTTGTGTCCTTGAGCAACATGCCGTGTTTCGTCCTTCAGATGGGATATAAAGCCGTAGGTCTCGTGTGTTGTGTAATGCACCTAAAAGAACCCAGTGACACTTATCGTTAAGAGAAGGGGTTCACCCCAGTGTTTTCTATGGTTGGCTGCAGATTGCACCACAGCACCCTGTAAACCGTGGTGCTTTGTAAATAAATGGGTCTTAGAATTTGAACATGTAGCCCTGCATATCTGTAAAACAAAAAATCATTAAGCACTTAGAAACAATGCTTATAATGCTCTATATGTTGATTATGAAATCTTGCCTTAAATTTTTGATCACACTCTTTGCAACCCCAGACTCAACTATCAAAAATCACCCCCACCAGTTTTCACGATAGTGTTAGACTGAGGCTTTTTTTGGTGGAAATATGGAGGTTTTCCTGGGAAAGATTTCCTGACATTTGCAAGAAACACAAATTACCCAACTATAAATTTGCTACCCTTACGCAGTATTTTTCTTCAATTCATTTTTTTCCTGTATCACTTCCTCTTTTCATTTTGCTGAGGCGCCTTGATCCACGCTCAGGAGAAGTGTTCATTTACCAGATTATATGATTGTTAATGCTAGAGCGATCTGGATAATGTGAAATGACATTCTGAACAAAATAGCCATGATTTTTGCAAATGTGTTTTGGGGGTTTTCCCTCAGGGTTTTCCCTGACAAACATCAGATGTGAAAAAAAACAGTGATGTAGTTGCTGACTGGATTTGAAACGGCAGGCCTAAAGAAAAGCCGCTCACAGGAATTTGTTTTGCGCAATGCTAGTTTTTAAGGCAAGGACATTTTTGTGTGTGCTGCTCTTTGAAATTGGGCACTGTTCATGCTCATTCTTTTTGGGTCATACTTGTTCAGATGTACAGTGTGGTTGTTCTTATCTGGGAAGAGCTTTGCCATAAATTCATATCGTCCAATTACACAAACCTGTCAAAGCCTATTTCCAATTATTTGTTTCACTCTCTGTAGGAAGTATCAGACCATGTGGTGAGGTTACTACACCTTAGGATAATAAATAGACCATTACATACATGTACGGCACTCGGTGACCCAGTTTACACAGCGATCACGTGCCTGTGTATTACTTTAGTACTTTAGCCGTGTTCGCATTGGATTGTTATTCAAAACCGAGAGCAAAGGTAGCATTCCATCGGGTAAATCTTACTCATTTCCCGCACATGGATTATTAAGCTAACCGAGACAATGGTGAAACAAACCAACTGACTAAAATATAAAGGCATGGGAGGATGCGTTCGCACTGGACTTTTTGGCGCGGTTAGTTTAACCAGGTTAGTTTACCTGGGCAGAAGGTGGCTGGTTAAACTACCCATTGGACTCGGTTAAGTTACCTGGGTGAAACTTTCCTGGGCTGTCCACACTGGATTTAAGCTACCCGTTTGCTTGGTTAGTTTACCCCCCCCAAAAAAGTCCAATGCAAACAGGGCTTTTGCTAGAACTGGTAGAAAAAAATGTGTGTTTTTTTTTTTTAAATGACTGTATTGAACCAGTACTTGGTCATGATGTACAAGTAGGGTCTCACTTCAGGGCCTGAAAAAAAAGGTGATGCTACATCAAGAGAGTGGCTGTTCAACACCCACCCTGAGTGCCGACCGTTGTGTTAAATTGCTTTCACTCACAGGAAGAAGAACCCATTTAGAGACTTATAGCGGTTGGTCGCTAGCAGCCTGTACCAAAATGCCCATAGTGGCCGCAAACTAAAGAACTGCAATTCTTTGGTAAGGTGAAGGTTAGAAATGTAGTGGGGGCAGACAACATAACATTTTTCTATGAAGTGTGCTGATTTCTGGACCTCTGGGATTGCTAGGGGACATGGTGTCTAGCTGAATCCGGAGATTTGTTTTTACGCTTAAGATGACTTTTCCTGTTGGAAGGAGCTGGACAAATTTGGAACTAATAAGAACAAATTGATATATACCTTAAGGAAATGGAACCTCGTGCACCCATGGGTTCTTGAAAATAAGCTCAGGCCTGCAATCAGTGATGGTGAATATTGTGCAATGTTAGAAAGTGTGGTGGGAGGACAGACTTGTGTAGTTGCAGACAGCTCTGGCTGGTCTTATTCAAGAGCCTGTCGGTATGTCTTCCAACAGTTCTTCATTGGTCATAGGGTAGCCTGGTTTCAAGTAAACCAAAATAAATTTATACAAACAAATAAATAAATAAATAAATAAATAAATAAAGGGCCCAATATAAATTTGAAATTTATATTATTATTATGTGAGCCAAGATGCATCATATAAACCTAGATGCTGGCATCGGCAATGTTTTCGTAAAAAAAACCACCTCAACAACAACAACATAAGGTTACACACATACCGACACACAACCTTACGGATGAGGTGTGTGGGGCCCTGCTGTTGTTGTTATACTATTCATTTTTCTAAAGAATTTCTCGGTGCGATCCGAGTTGAACTCACCTCCATGGTTGAACACAGAAAAACTTTGGGTGGGTCTATTTTTCTATTGTGTAAAAGACCCCACAATGGCCCTTTCTTAAACCACACACACGTGTTTTTAATACCTGCAATTGAGGACCTCCTATCATGCCTATTGTCCCTGTTCTGTTTGTACTCGTTAACTTTTTGGGTTGGTTTTGCGCACACTTTTTAACCGGGGACCCTCACCCAACCGGGGGGACCCTATTGTCCCTTTTGTTATAGGTCCTTGGTATGAATGTGTTTACCTAAATGTACCCACAATATTGAACAAGAAGCTTCATCAAACTATAACTTAAATTCATAAGGATTGGAAGTGGAACAAATCAGGACTTAGAAAAACAACTCATCATTTAGCAATCTTTAAAATCATCATGTAACCACATCCATACCCTCATCTTATCTAAAGTACTTTAATCCATGATTTCTCGATTTCTCCCCCTTCTATATATATTCATTTAAGCACGCTCCAATTAAAGCCTGCAATGTACACACGCAAACCCAGAAACAAAAGATACTTAATTACAAACGCTGCACATAAAAAAATAACAAAACAACGACGGGCGTGGCCGCTTGCAGGAAGTCACTTTGAGGAGGGCTAAAGAGAGGGCTTTCCTGTTTAACGAGAGTCCTAATAAACATATCCTCCCCTCCAAACTGGTCGCTGGATGCTAAATTCCACTCCTCGACAGAATGAGCTAAGTAAACTCCCTATTAAGGAGGAAAGCCGTTTGCTGCGGTTTGGCTTTTTTTTTCTTTCGTCCGTTTGGTTGTGTTTGATTGCAGATGTCAAGTATAGACTTATTATAGGAAACGTGATCATGAAACTAGAACTGAGAATGTGCTATGTAGGAAGTTGGCTACCAGCTGAAAGGGGAAGCAAGCGTCTGTTTTGAAGTTTTGGATGGATTGATGGTAGCTCCCCCCCCCCCTCTATTTTTTTCTCTTTTCGTTGGGTATTAATTTGAGATGCATCATTTTGTTACCGAGCGCTGCACGCGCTAATCTCTGCATCGTTTCGTCAACCGATGATACAACCTACACGCGTAGGAACACACAGTAAATAGAATCATGACATGCAAAATGAAAAACCAACCTGGACAAGTTGGAGCTTATGGTCACGTTGATCCATTGGAAGTGTGTTAATTAAAACATTAACTTCTAGTTAATTCACCTAACCACAATTGAGGGTTCATGCACACGTAATGTGTAACAGTTTATAAAAGCTTTGACAACTTGGAGAGGCTGTTTCACTCGATTATTTTCAAAGTATTGCGATTGCAATTTATAGGCCAAACTATCAAGAAAGATACATTGAAAGTCAGCTGAGGAAGTTTCAGCTGAATACATTGTCTACGTGTTGAGAAAACAACAAAAAAGGGTCACGGTATTTTCATCAAGAATGTCAAATTCATCCGGTTGAGGTGACAGTGGGTACCAACCGCATCTGTGGCCACAGCATTCGCGAACGGACACCAACGCTCAGAAAATCTGAGAAACGATTCACGCGTGAATCGTTTCTCAGATTCAAATGTTTTTATTTATTTATAATCAACAGGGGCGTTTCAGAAAAACAAAAATTTTGCTGTGTGCTTACTTCATGTACTACCATATTACCATTTTTATAGATAGCAAGTAAGGTTTCGGATAGAAATTACACCTTTTTTTTCCCCAGAGTCATTGCCAGAGTATGACCCTTCCCTTAAAGAATTGTTTGCAATTTCAGACATGGGAGGAAAACCCCAGGGGAAAATCCACACCGCTCCAGTCCGCAGTGGGATTCCTAGCGGGGTCCACAGAAGTGATACGCAGGGAAAGAAACCTAAATGCTGATACAAACCAGGGTATTTACCCCCTTCTCCCACCTCTGCCCTTCCCCTTGTCACAACTACTTCCACCCTGGGAGGTCCCAGTCCTGCAGTGAACTGATTTCATTGTCCTGTCCTCTTGAGACGCCCACCTTGCTTCTGTCATCATAATTCACCACAGGTATCCTATGTGACCCCCATGTGCCTTACCAAACTTGAATTGTTAATAGAGACACCCCCCCCCCCCCCCCCCCGCTCTGTTGAAAGTTAAAGGAATGCACTGACACACACTGGAAAATGCATGTTTACTTGTAACTGACCACATATATCCAAAATGTTTTTTAATTCCTCCTATACATGTATACTTGTTTTTCTTTAGAAACTTGGGGGGCCCCCACTGAATTTGTAATCGAATTTACTGTGGGAAGTTTCTAATATTATGTTCTTAAACATGTTAAAGGTGATGCGTCTTCTTGCAGGCCTGAATTTTAATCTTTGTGATGGCGAGGCCAAGTTTTTTCATTTTGCAAAGGGCACTTCCATTGGAAAATCTTAAAGTCTGTGTGTAAACTTTTGAAGGGGCACCAAGGCCAAGTTCAGGACAACAAATGAGAAATGTAATCCCTATTTCTGTTGACCTTTGAATGCACCGAGAGTCACTGCAGTGGGGCGCCCTCACACAGAGGTCAAAAGGAGCTTGCTCATTGGCCCATCTCATGCGCTGTGCTTAAACAGTTGCACGTGTTCTGGTGTATCTTCGTCGTAGTACCTTGGAGATGGCGCCGGGATGATGGTCAGTGCATAAGGTCCATCGTGCATGAAGTAATTGATCGGGGCTCTCCCCAGGTTTTATCAAAACTTGGGGGAATTCTGACCCAAAATTTGCAAGTTTGGCCGAAGTACGCACTAAGGTCCTCGGAATGTTGTGCACCTGATGTTTCTGTTTGGTTTTAAAAGCTCTACTATGCAGTCCGAAGCTTTGTTTTATAAGTTTCTGTGAATTTAGTCTTTAAAAACAAGTAGCTGTTATTTTATTTTTGCAAATCGGCCCGCAATTGGCCGGCATCAACCCTGGCGATACATGTACATGTATGGTCGTTAGCTTGAGCATGTGGAGAACCCTGATGACTAATGTTGTTTAAAGCTTTGCATGGTGTGAAAAATAAGAAGTAACTATAAATACATAAATAGTAAACTTGCCGGTACAACCATGTATAAAATCTCTGAAATTTCTCCTGAAGACGAGCTGAGTATACTGTTCGAAATGCCGAGACCACACTGGCTCTTTTCAGAGCCAACACTCCCTAAAAAGACATTTTATACATGGTTGTACCCGCAAGTTTACTATTTAGTTTTTATAGTTACTTCTTCTAACCCTGATGACGTTACTTAAAGACTACACTACCCCTTTAAATCAAACGGCTGTTTTACAATCAGGGTTGAGGGAATTAGTCCCCCATCAAGAAATTATGAATAAGGGAAACAATATATTATTTGTCTGTCAAGGCCGTTAGACCCTACATCCGCTCAAGGACAATTGAACAATAAGAGTTAACGACTGTAAAACTCTCAAGAACAATCGGGACATTTTTAAGGTTAGTGTAACTAACCAGACACTAGACAGTACCCGTGGCTGCTGGGGAAGTTCGCCAATAAGGAAAGTCATGTTTAACAGGCCATATTTTTCTCTGTCTCATTTTGGGTGGAGGTGGGTGGGGGGCGAGGTATTCACCAAGACACTCATTGCACTGAATGCTGCCTATGTAGAAGAGAAAGTTAGAGGAATGGTCTAATATTGTAAGTTTGCTTGCAATTCGGCTGATGCTGTGATTTGTAAATTTGTTTTTAATAAACCATTGATGAAATGAATGACATTAAATGAAAGTATAATAATGTCGTACAGAGCTGCCAACTCTCCCTGATTCTGCAGAGAGATCCCTGAAAATAAACCAATCTTTCCATGCTCAGATGGACAAATTTGAAAACCTCCCCGATTATTGAAACTTGTTCCCCTATTATGCCGATTGTAGTTCTAAATATCTCCCTGATTGTTGTAGAAAATTTCCCTGATTGCAAGATGCAAAGGTTGGCAGCTCTGGTTGTATAGTGCCTTGATGTAAGAGCAGGATATGCACGCTATATAAGAACCAATCATTATTATTATCGGACTTAAGACATAAATTAGCCGCGAAAGAATTCAAGGTGTTTAATTCTCTCCTGTTAAGTTGTGTGATCTTCAATTTTTCTGCTTTCAACATACATTTCTCAGCCTTAGGGGATGGAGGAGGAGGGAATGCTGACCATACAAATAATTTAATTGTCTGTTTTATAAAGTTCCTTGAGCGTCAGTTTGAGGATCAAGATTATTATTTTTATTACTAAAAAATAATGTTCACCCTCATGCATTAATTGGGAGCGTTGGCGTGTTGGAGGGGGAAGGGGCGAGGGGATGCTGTGCCTTCATCCAAATCATCCAATTGTTCTGTTTCAGCGAACATTGCACGGGAGAATTCCAAGCAGGCACATCATTCCCATTGTGTTTCAAGTCGATTGATTAGGACGTTACATCTGTCATTCCAGTCGCATCAACATGCACTCCCAAAACACCTTCTAATCTATTAATGTAATTCCGTGACCTTCTACGTGCAGATGGTGCCAATTTCTGCCTGCTGTTGCCTTCCTCTCGCCGCAGTTGCCCTGCCCAAATTATGCGTAAAGGGAAAATTTGACCCCAGGCGTGGTGGATTTGTGAGAAAGGCTCAACTGAGCTGTGATTTGGCTTGATGATGCGGAAGGTCTGAACGGTCGCTAATAAGCAATTTTTTAATGGTGTAACTATGTGAAAAATCGTATGTTACAACAAAAAATGTTCACTCAGTGGCACATGAGCATTTTTGTAAATAAAAACAGCTTGAGTAAAATGAATAGTGAAGCCATTTTCATTTACTATATTAGTACCTGTCTGTCCATTGCCTTGCATGTTGAGCAATGTAGTAGACATGTTGAACTGTACATGTATGTAAATTTGCTGTCAGAAATGTCTTCAAGTTTATTGTTGACGTTAAAGTCAGGAGGTGTTATGAGTTATGTAGACTATTATTGTAGCCCGGGGATTGCATTTTATTTATTTGTTCATTTTTTTTCTTTCTTCATCAAACGTTGCTTGCTGCCATGAATGCATTGATATTGGCCCTTTTGTTCCGGAGGTACCATTGTTCAGGTTGTCATAAATTATGCAGAGTATTTGCCGGCGTCGGACTCCATGACTGAACGCCGGCAACCAGGGATAGCCGGTAACCGTCAGCTGGGGAGCAACTGATTCAATCCTCACCAAGGATGAGAGCGTGGATGAGACGAGAGGAGGTAGGAGGAGGAGGAGGTGGAAACCGGAGAAAACGACGATGCGTTCTCGCTAAGAGGATTATCAAGATGTGAATGGGTTCTGCTTCGGTTGTTTCTGGCTGCAGTTTTTGTACCCAATAGGCAAGGACTTTGAAAAGGACAATCTACATAGAATTTAAATACGTTGTGCTCTGACTCCAGCCTGCTGTAAACAACTCAGATTGTTTTGATTGTTGTGGGAAAATGAAGGTCATTTCTATAGCGTGTAATACATGCATACGTGTAGGTCTACTTGTACATTTGTGGTATTGATAAGTACATGTTAATTGTAATGGATGAAATTTTTCTTTCTGTTGACAGAAGATTGTCACTGTAAAAACGTAGTAATACTCACGAGTTTGTGTGGTTTTTGGTTGTACTATCCATTGAGTGTGTTGGACTCGAACCTGTCAGGCTGCTGTAACACAATTCGAAATTGGATTTTTGTGGAGAAAACGTGCTTATGGGATGTCTACATTTGCAGTATTGATACGTAAATTGTACATGAATGTAATTTTCTTTTTGTTGACAGTTGGAAGTATGTCGCTGTAATAGCAGTACTCACAAGTCTGTATTTTTTGGGGTGGTATTATCAATTGAGTGTGGTACTCTTCTGTCAGGTGGCTGTAACACAAATAAAGATTGGGTTATTCGGAGGAAAATTTGCCTGTTGGATGTCTACATTTGCTATATTGTCAGTTATAATTGGACTGATTTTTGGAGTGGTATTATTACATATTGTGCGGATACACCAATGGTTGAAGTTGTATGATTCATTCTGTCTACTGTAAAACAACTCGCGATTTTGGATGATTCCAGAGAAAACAGCCTTATTTGGTGTCTACAATTGTGGTGTTGACAAGTACGTAAGTTTTGTTCTTTCTGATTTTTGGATGGAAGCACAGTACATGAATGTTGCATACGGTGTGGAAGATTGTTTTGTCAGAGGTAGCTATTCGTAGTACTGTTAATTCCAGACAAGTGTACAAGGTTCTGCCCATGTACATCTAGCAGCGTATCGGGTCGATACACGCGAACTGCATGCCGAACGCACATCATTTCAGCCAATACGCAAAAAAAAAAAAAAAATAGAAGATGTTGTTTCAATTTCAATTTAGCGTGCTTGTCCAAACATTTCGGTCCAGAATGCCCCACAGTCTTGAAAAAACCTGAGAACACTGGTGTACATACATTGTAGCTGTAACAATTCACAAGTGGATTATTCCTAAGAAAACATTTGATTTCTATGTTTTTGTTGGCTCAGTGCCATACGAGGGCGTTAATTGAAACGTTCAATTCCGTAATGAAAAATGTATATATAATAATATAAATGTCTTGTCCTAAGAGAGTTAAAGATTCCTGGTTTGGATGTTGGTTTGGAGGTCTACCACATTGCTGCTTTGTTTGGTCAGTCGTCACGGTCATGAGCTTTCTACGGGCGTTTTAAGGCAGGCTTGGTCTTCTGAGTAAAACATGACCAGGGGTAACAATGTTGGAGTGCCGTGAGTGTAACTGTGTGATGGATTGGACTGCTAATACATGTAAGAAACACTGTTACTAGTATTTTTTTTTAACAAAGACGGGTTTCTCGCTTTCTGCAACCAAAGCATTGGTCTTCAAGTGTTTAAAGTAGAGAGATTAGAGATCTATCACTATCAAACTGTATGATGAAGCACAGGCAACCACAAGCATTCCATCTCTAGAAGTTCCGTTTGGATCCTTCCCGTAGTTGATGAATACCTTTCCCAACTCCTAGTATCAAAACCAACTGGGGTTTGATTCGAACCATATTGTGCGTACTTAAAAAAGAAGAAGATCAGCTTCGTCACTATCATCATCAAGGGATCCAAAAGGGTATTTCTGTGTGCAATGACAAGGTTTTTTTCACAGCAATCTCTCATGTTTGTCAGCGAGAAAACAAAACAAATCTGAATTGATTTGCAAGTGAAACTGTCAAACCTGTAGAAAATCTGTAACCCCCACACGTACAATTGGTCAAGTGATAAGTTACCCGTCCATCGATGACACATCTGACCAGAGTTAACAACTGCATGCCGGTTGTGTTATAAGGCAGGGGACCGCATGTCATTAAGTTGTTCGGTGGGACATTTATATTACTTAGAAGAAGTCGTTGCTTAGCGGAGATTAGCGGGGAACCGGTTTTACACAATGTACATGCACATGTAATTTTTAGGTGGTAATCTTGTCAATTAAGCGCGATTAGTTGGTGTTTTATAACTGCTGATGAAAAAAGGGACCAGTTCCGTTCGTTTCCATGGAAGGTTCAGTTTTAGAGGTTAGGTTTTGGAGGAGGTACAACCCTAAGATTTCCAAGATTGTCTCGGTCCAAGTCGGCGTGGTCTGGATGGGTCTTGTATTTCATCTTTGAGAAGGCAAAGGCATATTTTATGTTGCAACTTAGGTCACATCCATTGGGAAGATTGTAAATAAAAGTCTACAGGAATCTTTTGAAGGGGTTCCAAGGTCAAGACCGGGGCAACAGAGGCTGTAGCCTCCATCGCCTTAAGACCTGCTACCCAAGCAAAAGAAAAGACACATGTAAACACCGATAGCCCTCCAATTCTAATTTGCACAGTTCCAGTCGGCAGCTTTTTTCTGACTTCAAACCAGACCGATTCTGTATCACCAACATGTGATGAAAAAAAACACCCCACCAAATTGTCAGTCAAGCTCTTGACAGGGACCCGATAGCCCTCTGACTCCCTCTCAACCGCTTCCGCAAGATAACGCCAAATGTTTCATTGAACTTTATTCCTCGTGAAACCTTCTTATTAGAGTTTGGTTATCGTCGGTAAAAACGTCAAAGATGTGGTGTCTCTTCGGTGTAATCCCGTCACACGAAATGGGAGCACGTCAGCTGTTACGTCCTTGTCACACACTGGACTTGTCCGACTTGTTGGTTCTTGTTTGTGTGTGGTTTTTTTTTCGCAGTGTTTTTTTTTTTTCTTTTTTTTTTTTCCTTCTTAATTGGAGGTGTCTAAGATGATGATGAGATGCGAGTCGCAATCGGGTGACAAATGTGCCTGATCACGATGATTCATAGCGCACTGGGTTTGTGTTGAGCTTGGCTCTTTAAGCTCGTCGGCTTATCAGCCCAGATCTTATTTGTCTTCATCAACAACAAAGGTACATTAACCCCAAATAAACTATCTCAATTGGGACTATTACATTAGATTGGTACCTAATTTGTTCATGAGGCTTTTGTTTTTTTGGATTAAGCAGCGTGTGTCTTGGATGTAACTACCCCCACTTGGGGTAAGATTGTTATCTTTATTCATTGGGCTTTTGTTTTTTATTGAGCAACATGTGTATTGGATAAACTACCCCAAATTGAGGCTAAAGTCATTACCTCTGGTCGTTTGGGTATTACTTTATTGCAGTGTTCCATAGTTCATCGAGCTGATTGATAACTACCTTAATTAGGACTGTGACTGGGTTATAATTGCCAAAGCCTACATTAGGCTACATATATGTCTTGGTTAAAACTCTCCCAGTTGGCCTCTGTGGCAAATACCTTCATTGGTGTACAGTTGTCCACTCACCTGATTTGGTCTACTCTACCTTACTACTGGCTTTGTAATGTTACCTTAAGAAACTACCCCGATCAGTTGTGGAAAAAGGCCTGCATCTTGGATTACAATCTTGTTTACATGGTTTAGGACTTGGCTGAACTTAAAATGTATGTTCTGATTGGAAAACTTAACAGGTCTGTTTCAGGGGAAGCCAAGACCCCAAGATCGCCGACTTACACTCTTCGCTTTGCCACTCCCACAACGAGTGCATGTAATATACCCCGATCAGATTACTACCCAGATCGGCAACCACATCTACATTTGTACATGTACATACCAGTTGACCTTTATCATGCTGCGGCCATCTTTGTTTAGTTACCTTTGTGTTTTGCATTATAACAGTACAGATTCAGGAAGGGGACCAGATTAGTTTCCAGAAAGTCTAATTAGTTCCATTTGACTTTTGATACTCTTACACGCACAGCATGTAGTTGTTAAAAAAGATATGTTTTATTGCTTTTTTTTCCTTTGCAAACACCAAGCTACGTCTTAAATTTTCAAAGATCTGTAGCATTTATTTAGTGTTAGCCGGAACTAAATTTTGCAGCACCAGGAGCCCATGGGACAATTTGAAATTCTCTCAATCTTTCGGAGACACTGCTAATTACCCCGATCAAAGCGCTGCTTGTATTCCTCAAACCAAGTTCTGGACAGATTGCTATCTTCCCAAGCAGGCCTTCCTCACTGTCTGGAAGGGTCTCATCCTCATAGTCACACACTAGGCTACAAGGTCCCTCTCTACCCACCTATCCCCCCCCCCTCCCAACCTCCTCCCAGTGATCGGGACAGGTAACTCATTGTTCCTTGGGTTGTCCTCGATACAAAAAAACAATGTCTGATGATGTTTGTCAAGATTTGATGCAGACATTGAGGGACGTTTGATCCCCGTCCGACCCCCCACCCCTCCCGATGCTGTTGCTCCCAAGCTTGTCAAAGTTATTGTTAACTTTGGTTGTTATGTTTAGTAAGGAACAAAGTAATATTAGTGAGTATCCTTGGGGGTGGTGGGGGAGTCAGTTTTTTTTTTGGGGGGGCGGGGCCAGGGACATTAATGTACATGTACTTTATATTTAAAAAAATTAATTATTTTGACTGCCATGGAAGTAGTCTGGGCCCCTGTACTTTGTGATTAACTGCACTACGGCAATCATTCTAGACTACTGGGAATCCAACAACTCAAGATGGCCGCTGCACGGTTAAGTTCAAATCCGTTCCAGCATCCTTTGCATTATTGTTTTCCTCCCAGGGCAGACCAGGGTTCTACATATTGTGCAATCATCGAAATTCAAATTGTCAACTGTTTGCCGTTTTGCCCCAGAGAGCCGCCCAGGGGGTCGCAGCCGAAAGCCAAACAGCGGACATCTCAGCTTTCGCGCCAATCAAAACCAATGTCTTCGTGCAAATCCCAGCGCATTAAGCGCTGATTGGGATGGATCAAGCCAAAGAACATGTGCCCCCTTGTGAAGCTTTAGGAAGGCTCAATGCACAATTGCGGCATCCTGCCACCCCCGAAAACCAACCACTTCCTGGCACTGTGACTGTATTATTCAAGGGAGGTCCACATATATTTGTATTTAGACTCCTCTCATCGGACTGTAATTCTGGAATAATTTGCATATATGAATTCCTGAGGAAAAAAGGTCTTTTCATGTATAAGTTTATGAATATTCATATTTGCAAATCTCTTGTTAACCACCTTGAAAATTTGCATGAGTGACTTGGTCAGGTTGGTTGGAAATCTACAAGTACACGTAGTCACATCTGTGGTTCTGACAGATGTTCACATGAATCACTCATCAGGAGGATGTGGCAATAATTTGAATATTCATTGGGGCACAGCTGGTTTTCTCATTGGTCTCAACGCTCTTGGCAGGATTTGCATAATAATCACTGGCAAGTTTTTATTACAGTAGGGTGGAGAAGGAACCCATTCATGAACATTCAACACGCTGGTCGTTCACCATTGTATAAGAAGCTGATTTGCATAGAGTCAGCCAGTCAGAAGGAACCACCTGAAAGGGCTGCATACCATTGGATACTATGCATCTCCTCTTCCAGAACTCATGAATATTCACAAGTTCCTCAAATAAAACTTACGCCAATTGCAATTCTCCTCGGCAGTGGAGTCAAACCAATCATGCATATTCAACAAACACTGTGACATCAGAGGCAGTTTCTTTCAATTCACCGCCATCCACCGCCAATCCAGCCCTGGTTAAAAAAGAAATAGATGTGACACGTATGCGAGGGTTTCCTGAAGGGAAAAGGCCCATTGAGTTTGCTATAAATACCAGGGGGAGACCAGTTAAGTAGGGACTACTAAGAGACTGTCAGGCCAGGAAGCGAATCAGCACGGGTGAACGGTTGTCGTTTGTTACAGACCGTGGGACTTACTCCTCGACTCCTGCCACGGGCCTGTGCAAATTTCGCCTCTGGTCGTTCACACGCACGCAGTGCCGAGCCGATAGGGAGGTAAAAATCTCAGGCCATTGTGCTCATTAAAGCGACTTACCCATGCAGTGGATGAATGAACTGGATTCAACTTTTGGAACTTCAAAAGAGTTTGCTTCATTTCCAGAAACTAAGCTACGATGCCCCTTTTGATTTAAGGTTTTGTTTATTTGTTTTTGGGCAAAATTTCTGGAGATTTTTTGTTGATGGACCCCGAATGCTGAAGTGATCAGCACCCAACCGTGAGATTGCAAAGTTTAGTGCCGATTGACTTTCGTGCTATCCTTGAGGTTTGAGTGTTTAAGTACAGTGAAAAGGAGAGAGATTTTAAGATGGCGTACCCAAGTTACGCAACGCTCACCAACGGTTATCGGCACCAGCGCAGCCACCGCCACATGCCGCAGACCAACCCGCGCATCTCGTCCCGCCGCGGTCCCCACCGCAACATGAACAACAACCAGAAGGTCTCGGACATCATGTACGGGGCCGAGCGGCCCCGCATCAAGATCGCCACCAATGGCTTCTTCGTCGACCGCAACAATAACAACAAGCGGCCGCGCGACACCTTCAAGAAGCCGCAGGACCCACCCAGGCCCAAGAAACAGCAGCCCGTCTTCATGGAGACGTCGTTCTTGAATGTCTACCCCGATGAGTACTCTCTTGACCCCCCAAGCCCGGTCGTCCAGGCGCCGCAACCCACCGTCAGGCCCGCCTCGCCCCCTCCTTGCTCCCCACCTGTAGACAAGAACGATCTCATCAACTCCTTTCTGAACTGTGAGAACCGGCAACGGAGTAACACTATGGATTACTTGAACGAAGTCAAACAGTACATCATCCGGACGGCCAAGAAGAACCGCAGGAAACCTATGTGTGAGGATAACTTTTTTATTAAAAATCAAACCCTAACCTCTCTCCCATCAATTGATCCCCCCTGCCACCAACTCAACTCCTCCCCCTTAGGGACTTTCTTGCTAGTCATTTCCAATCACTGTTTTGGTTATTACAATCTGATAGGCAATCGAAACATCCATTTATGCCACAATTGAATTGAAACCGTTTTGGGTGGCGACTGTGAAAAAATGCAACTCTGCTTTCGTCTGAGCTTGATGGATGCAGTCCTGAACAGCCAAACTAACCATACATTTTGCTTGGCATGGGGCCAACGTACAGGGCCCTTTTTCTCAAGACTGTTAGCACAAAAACTTGCTATGCACAGAAACATCTTGCTTAGCAGAAACAGGTTACCAGCCAAAATGCCAAAAAGTTTACATTGCTGCGGCTGGTTCCCTTCTCATTTCTTGCTTTAGCAAAGAAATTTGCTCAGCGGAATTTTCCGCTTATACAGCTTTATGAAGTTGGGCCCAGCTCTTCTTGGTCAAAGTTAAGAGGTTTGGATTTGGGTAAGGATTTGGATGGGTGTTAGGGTCTGTATCCAGTCAATTTTAGGGGGGTATTTAAGGTGGATCAGGTTGGCTCAGTGGTCTCTTTCCCTACCTCTGTGGACCCTGGTTCGAGTCCCACCTCAGGTATGAGCCTTGCATGTGGACTGGGTTTTCAGTCCCTACCTGATTGTGTGGGTTTCCCCGTTTGGTTTTCCTCCCACATCTATGTAAAACTGAACATTTCTTCTAGTTCCCTACTCATCCTGTAAGTGCTGTTGTTTATTTATAAAACCAATTAGGCCCTAATTAACAATTTTCATGTATTTTGGGTTTTCAAAACTGTTCAACTGTTCAAGAATAATGGTCCTCTTGGATGACCATAAATTGCATAGTCAGTTACTTGTACAAATGGACAAGTGATGTACGTAGTTGGAACCAAGCTAGCGGCTGATTTGTTTTTTCTTTCCGGGAGAGTGATGTTTTAAAGAAAGTAAATCAACGAAAAGTATTCATGAAAACATAAAATACTTACTTGAATATGTACAAGTACGTCTTTTGTACTTTCTTCCACCTGCCAGCCCATGCCTAATTAAAATGGCGATGTGAGATTGTCAAACTAGAAACTGAATGTAGCTCCATATATCTAGCAGTAAGAACATTGAGTGTTGAAGCGCCTTGAGCGTCACTGAGTGACAGATTTGAGTGCTATATAAGAAGCCGCTAATTATTTTATTATTTCAGACTAACTGATACACATTGCACGTATGATTGTTGATGAAGTGCTGCCATTATGGCTGGCCCTAACGTTAATAGCATACTAAGTTTCAAAGACATGTGCGTTGGAGGGATGAAAGTTGTGCCGGTGCCGCCATCTTCAATTCCACCCGTCTCCTCTCCCTTCCCCCCCTGCCCGCCAATCCTGCCAGTGTTTCTTGAAGAAAAAAACACCGACCATAAATGTCTGAAGCCCTCTTCTAGGGGGTGCCCCCCCCCTCCCTCACCTTCCCTGCGCTGACTTCTCCTATCAGCCAATACAGGAAGGTTCAGCTCAATGCGAGATGTAAAGTTACCGTCCCAGGGGTATGCTTAGCCTAATAGAATAAGACCATAGGATGGGCAGAGAGGGGCTGAGCACCTGAGGCAATCCCCCAACCCTACCTCTTGAATATTACATTGTATGCGGGCTTCCTGGATGGCAGGCCGTCTGGGTTGTATCAACGCAAGAGACTTCACAGGGGATGTAGACTGTTGTAAATTCCCTCTCGCTATTTCACCTTTTTGTACGATACACTATATTACTATGAATTGAGGCGATCAGTGCATTGTTGCGCTATAGCAGAGAACTTGAGTGTCGTTTTAGAGTGGATTGTTCAACTTTGGATTTGGAACAGTAAAGCCATCCGAGCCGGCAGACATTGGCTACAATTTCCAATCAATCCATGCATGGAATTTGAATAAAACATTTTTGTTTTTTTCAAAGCTTGGTCTGCAATACAGTAGTCACAAAAGCACTGAGTATATTTTTTCTGGATGTCACCATTAATCATGTACAGTGAGATCACAATTTCCAGTTCTACCTGGAAGACCAAATCAATCCAAACGTGGCTTAAAAAAAAACCGAAAAAAAGTTTGTTCTTTCAAAACTTATTCTGCAGTACAGCAGTCACGAATGCACTGAGTTTGTTTTTCTGGATGGCACCATTGATCACTGTCATGACTGTATACAGTGAGATCACAATTTCCAGTTCTACCTGGAAGACCAACTCAATCCGTACACGGCATTTTACTAAAAACATTTACGTCATTCAAAGCTTGGTCTGCAATCCAGTAGTCAGGAATACACTGAGTTAATTTTGTCTTCTTCTGGATGTTACCATTAGATCACCATACAGTGATTGTGATTGAGAGACTGCTGGACATGTCAGAGTGTCCGGTCCGATACAGACCACTTAGGATGTTTGCTACCTTTACAATGTATTGGCTTTCTAGATGATAATTAATCTGTTTTTTCCCCGGGTAATTATTCCAACTCTTAAGCATCCCTCTGGGAGGTTTCATAGATTTGGTTGCATCAGCTTTCTTCCCCCTTTAACAACAAAATAAACAATCTAAAAACCAGCAATAATAAATTCTAATGTCAAACTTCCTCAGATACATGCAGTTTAGATCGTCTCCAGAGAGGCTACTGGAAGTGCTGTAATTTTTCGTCATTTAGGGAAAAACATTTATTTGCTAATTTGCTGAAAAACAAACAAGACACCTTCTCAATCATATGCTGGACGGGATGGGAGGAAGGTTGTGTGTGTGTGGGGGGGGGGGGGGCAGGAATACAATTAATTGTACCCATGTGGGGTTTTGAATCATTTTGAGATTGTGTACTTGCAGCATCGGGATCATAGTGTAAGCCCACAGGGGTGTCTGGGTGTCTTTTGGACACCCTATTTTAAATTTGGACACCCTGTTTTATCTCTCATTTACATGTAAATGTATTGTAAGTGAACAATTTGGACACCCAGTTTAAAAATTTCCAGCAAATTTGGGTGCCTTTTTTACCAAATCCTGGCTAAAACCTTGATTGGGATGGGCCCTTGCGTCTCAGATGTCCTTTGTTCGCTCGATTTATTTTTCCCATTTACAGCCCCCCCCCCCCCTGCTGGTTTTGTTCAACATGTCCAACAGGTAGCCAGAATTACTGCAAAGCGTTGGTCTGGCATTTGATTACCTGTCAACTCTTTCCTTCCTTAACCCACCCTGACCACGGGACTTAACTCTGTTATCTTCGGTCTGACCTCTCACAAGCTGCCCGGGTCAGCTGCGGCTACATTATTTTTTTTTTAACAGCCGAGAGCTAAACTTAAGTGTCCCTCACTTCTTATGGGTAGCGACATCATGGCTTCCTTACCTGGCGTGTTTTTCATTAACGCATTACCCAGACGCATCTAGTGTGTAATTGGCAGATAATCAAACCAGAGCACAGATTGTAGGGACATTTTTCAGGCGTGTGCCAAACAGATTCTCTCCCCCCCCCCCCACTTTCCGTCTTTCTTGAGGATATTTCATTAAAAAATGAAGCTGAAATACATACTTGAAGAAGTGTTTTTTCTTTCACGGACATAGTAGTAACCTGCGAGCTGTCAGTCAGTATTGTCAGCTCTCCCCCTAATGGTCAACGAGGTAATTTTGATAAGCAACTTACCTTACTTGTGACTTAAGGGGCTCCCTTGTCTACCGCGGTCACGGGGGCCGCAGGTGCGCTGGCGGGGCAGGTTCGATAAAAGTTCGGAGGAAATTGAGTTAGACGACTGTTCAAATGTTGTTTTCCAGTATATCAGATTCAATTGGAAGTTGAAACCCTTATTGAAAGATCAACCCCGCGTGGACGCTGAACGAGGGTTTGCTTTTTATGTAATGATTGAGATGTGAAGTTACAGAAGTTAAAATGCATTAGAAAAAAAAAACCCAAATCTATGAATGAAGTTTCAGTTAACGAGTTTTGAAAGCTCTACATTCCCTTTTGTCAAGAAGGAAGGGTTGGAACTTTGAAGTCTCTGAACCTGATAACTTTTTCTGGATGCAGTTATACAAGGGAGGGGGAAACTCTGTAATGCAAATACTGTTTTTGTGACATTCAGAGGAAGTGATACTATAACGTGATTAGGTAATTACTTCCAAAGCTCATGTGGTCTTCATTTATGCTAAGTTTGGGACAGATTATCTGGAGAAACGGTTCCATACATGCATGAAGTGCTGTCAACTTTCTAAATTGGAATTGTGCATGTCCAATAAAAACACTCACAATTCATAAACACACACACGCATGAAATTGGTCATTCTGTATATAACACTACAGGCTAGGTGAACCGAAGGAAACATGGAAAGTTTTGCTCTTCAACTCACCAGTGTCTTGTGCCTCTTATTTTTACAGATGTTTTAGCATCACCCTGATTAATGTGCCCTTCGAGGTAATCTTTTGGATTACCCGGGGTGCAACATTTGGCACCCCAAATACATACATGACACATGCTTTCCATTGCCCCGGCTAATCGACTGAGTTCGGTAGTCAAATGGTAACTGAATTAACTCAAATCAAACAATATTGCCTGAAAAAACAGCTGTGCCTTACACAAACAGGTCAATTTAAATACAAGTGCTGTACTGTATTGTTGAATCAGTTGAAATGCCTGCAAATCTTTTCCTTTTTCCCCCAAGTGACACCAAATCTTTACAATGGGTTGTAACGTAACTCATTTACCAAGTAATAAACGACAAAGAGAAACTGACTGAGTATATTTTAAACAATTTTGGGTTGAATAAAGAAAAATTGATTTTAAAGGATGAATGTGCTGGCGCTCTACCGACTGAGCTGTCTAGGGAGACAGCCAACATAGGGCTAGATAGCTCAGTTGGTAGAGTGCCGATGCATTAATCTGGAGGTCGCAGGTTCAAGTCCCACTCTAAAAAAATGTTCTTTGTTCAACTCCAAGTGTACTCATTTTACATGTTCATAGTGACCACTAAGGTTCAGTGGTAAGGTGAATGGGTAAGGATGACACTTGCTCTCTCCCAACAAAACGTTTCAATTTTTTTCCACAACACTTGTCGTACATGAAAGTACATACATACAACGTGATCAGTTTTTAAAGTACAGCTCTCTCTATCCAACAGAATCCAACAAAATTGGCAGTTGGATTTGGATGGTTTAGGGTTTTAACGATAAAACCACACATCAGAAGTGTTTTATTCACAGTGTCTTTCCTACTTTCTTATCACCAGTATACAACCTACAGCAGGAAGCACCCAAACCAAAGCGGATTGTCTGCATCTTCCCAACAGACAACAAGCCACACCACTACGGCAGAGAGTAAGTACTTGAATCACCCTTGCCCACATCTTCCTATCCCTTCACTCTGTCTGTACTGTGAGCTTTTTCTCTCGTACTGTTGCACTTTGGAACTCCCTACCTGTATCTGTCGCGTGCCGTGGCCGATCTGATAAGAATTTTGGACTCAAGCTCTGGTGTTTCTGATCAGCAGAGTGTGGGTTTGAGAAAACTGTGTTGTGGAAAGCGCCCTCATGCTGTCAAAAATTCGGTCAGTTGAGTTTGCACGTCTTCTCGTGGGCATAGACAGATAGAGTGCTATCCTCGCAAGACGTAATGGTTGTATTAATCATGGACACGGCGTCTGATCTTGTTTATTGCTTGGGATGTGAAATGAAACAATTTTAAGATCAGTGAAAGTTTCAAAGAGGACAAGTTTCATGACTCTGCTTATGGAATTCTGTGCTTACGGCGCCCTGTAAAGTGCGTGATTCTATGGGCCTTTACTGCGGAATTTCACGGTAAGCAGTACCATGAAATTGGGCCTCGGTCTGACTGGCTAAGTTGTCCTGAAGAATGTCATGCTGGACAGATTCCCAGAGGACGGCTGCAATGCTGGCAAACTCATGAGACAGCAAGGCTACTGACCAGTTTGACTTGCCGGTGAAAGTAAAAGGCAAACCCTGAAGACATAACTCAACTAGTTTTTTGTGCTCACCTTTTTGATATATGCATTTGTCCTAGGATGTTATTGAGTTATTTATGACAAGGGTTTTGCAAGCCCTTCGTAACACTTCTACAGGTAAACACAATTTCCCCCCCGAAAACATTTCCCAGGTACGTAATTCAGACTATTTTTCGCATCTGCGTTGAGTTGGAAATTTGAGAAATTCTGAGTAATTTCAGCTCTCTAATTTCAGGATATTGACTGAAATTAGTGACGTAAATACGCAGTCCATCCGCCAGGTGTGGAGCTCCAACCTTGGTCCGTATGTACGGTTACCTGTGTCCACTCCTCGTCCAAACCCATCCCTGCGCCTGATTATCTCATTAGGCACATTGGCTGTCCGACACAGCCTGGTAATCAGTAACACCGTTTTATTCAGGGTAGATTCTAACCAGCATGTGTGTGTGTGTGTGTGTCTGACGTACAACCAGTTTGGGCAGTGTTAACGTTTCATTTTGAGGAACAATGAGGAACAGGTTGGGGCAGGTGAAGATGATAAAAAAAGGTGGAGTGAAATTGAAAAAGGAGGAAAACAATCGGCGGAGGATGTGGGGATGTTGAGAGGTGGAGGGGGGGGGGGTGATGGGAACCGGGTATGACTGGTCTCTTGGCTGCAATTCAACACGAGGGTTAATTAACTGTTGTTTCTATCCCACCACGCCTATTGACCTTAGCTGATTTATGGGTTAAAACTAGAACAACCCAAGCCCTAATGCTGTGCAAAGAATTGTTTTACTTTAAAGGTATGATACATGATTGGAAAAAACCCTGACTGATCATCTAAATTCCTGTGTGGGAGAAAATTCCCCCAAAACACCAAATTTCTTATTTTGCATTGCCACATTACAAAGAAGCCCATACTGTTTTAATGTAAACAAATCCTTGGCAGAAACGGAAACTATAGAGTCTGGTTCCTACTTTCTGCGAATGCAAGTTCGCAACCCAAGTTGAAATGTGCTCAACTCTTGCGGTGCATTCACCGTGAGTATGAACTTTTCTCTTTGAGCAAACCTGAAAGACCGTGACTTGATCCCACACTCTGCTTATCAGAAACACCAGAGTTTGAGTCCAGCGCGCTTGACCCCCTAGGCTATGACAAGCCAAAATTCAGCACATTCGGTACTGTAAGAGCGTTTTGAGCAAAAGTGACGTCATTAGTGCGGAGTATTGCTCATGTTATTACAGTAGAGTTTTTGCAAATTTCCTCGATGCTGATGGAATTGTTACGTTTGCAACTTTAAACAGCGTGCGCTGATACCTTTAACCACACCCCCCCCCCCCCCCCCCCCCCCCCGGTTAGGATAAACCAGGTAGCGTTTAAAGGTCGTGATTCACCCTTGGGAATAATTGAAGGCGATACTAAAAGGAAAGGAATGATCTTGACGAGACTACTCCACTGCCTTTGAGTCATTCAGAGGGACAGAACAGCATTATAAAAACCATGGCTCAATTTCATAGAGCTGCTTAGAGCGCCAAAAGTAGCTAAGCCCAAAACAAAGCCCAAAATGCCATGTCACCTGTACCATCTGTGACTGGTTGTTTTTTGCTTAGCAGAAAGTTGTTTAAAAGCAGATATTTCTGCTTAAACAGCTCCATGAAGTTGGTCCAAGGGAATTACATACACTGTACTCCTCTAGCTGATGAAGTAAATAAGGTGGTAAACAAAAAAGTAAGCCATGGGAACCAGTATGAGAGTGCAATGCTGAACATCTTGTAGTACAAACTTTGTTTCCTCGATTCTTAAAACGTAGCAATTTTCACTAGGTAATAATATTGGCAGGTCACTCGGAGTAGTGTTCTATATGTCATAAAGTCAGTGTAAAAACGCCATATCTCGAGTTTGAAAAATGTCAGATTGGCCATGGCTCAGGTTCTGCGATTCACAGTGAACGCCTACTCACAGTATTTTCTCACAAGACAACATCAAATCCTGGTGGTAATTATGAGGACCTTTGTTGTCTTTCCGTTGTCAAGTCAGGGTTTCATTGTGGCATCGGTATTTTCAAAGGAAACCGATTACTCCAGAAGCTCTCAAAAGTTCTTGAAAATAACACCGCAGGTAGGCACGGACATTTTTAAAATTTATTACCCACCAAAGTTGTTAAAGCAAAAAGGCTTTGTGAAAGTCAACTCTGAAGCCTGGCTCACGTTAATTTGTGAAAGCGAAGTGAATTTCCCCGAATGACGATTGGAAAACAGTGCGTACATGATTGTTGTCGTCACATAACTCGCATTTGCTTTTGCGTGAAGTAGGAACCTGGCTTTAGGCAATCACTATGGCCTGTGGGGAGTCTGCAGTTTTTTGATATCGCCACCAGCTACTGTTTTGTGAGAGGTAGTACCTTTGGTTCGCGGCTAGTTCAAAATTGCTCCTTTTTTATCCATGCTTCAGGAGAACTTTCTACTTAGTAAGTGCTATTATATTCTGGAAAGTGTCGTACAAAACAGTTTATCATGAAGCATTGTGCATCTACATGAGTCAAGAAGATCAAGTTGGTGGGGGGGGGGGGATGGGGTCAGGGGAAGTGTTACAAATGGCATCAAAATTGTACCAGGAAACCGACAGTACGCACCGGTAGGAAAAAGCCAGTGTGCCAAGTACCGGCTCGTTATGTTTTGCTGGCGGCTTAGTCGACACCACACGTGGGACCGGCGAAAGGGGATCCTGGTCCCTTGTCTAACAGTTCGGGACATGACAGATGCCAATCAGCCAGGTTACCAGCTAATCAATATGGATGTATTGTTCCAGTCAAGGGAACCGGTCGTCAGGTGAATGACCTCCGGATTTTTTTCCCCCCCTCCTCTGACCGAAATCTTTCCAAAATCAGGAAGGGAATTTTATTCGATCAATCAAAAGTGAGCCATTGTTTTCTTTTGTTTTGGTCTTCGTCTTAATTGGAAGAATTAGTCTCGGTCAGGTATCCATCAAGTGACAATTGAGGCAGTGAATCAGAATCAAAACTTGTGTGTCTTCCGATGGAGTTTGAGTGTAATTGAATGAAATACAATCCGATCACACCTTTTGCATTCAGGATTGTCATGGCCTTGATTCAAGGTGCTTGGACGAACTCAATCACCAGAGGGCTTTTACTAGTCATGGCTGATGATGTACATTGGTGTGACTTGGTAAAAACAGGGGGAAAGTTTGTCCATGGGGGTCTGCCTTTTCAGACCTTTTCACACTCCTTTATTCCCTGGGGCAACCCTGGCAAATGGGCATACTCCGGGGAATAGTCATTCCTGCTCTGGGAGTAGGGGTAAGCGGTAAAACCCCTGGGGTATTCTTGAAACATGTAACCCCATGGAATAGGGACACAGTGTGAAAGTGCGCTGGGGTAACCGTGGGGTAAGAAAACTCCTGGAGCCTCCCCAGGGCTGTAGAGAGTGGTGCCTGTGATTGGCCTATAATGTGCAATGTAACTAGAGATACAGATCTTTACACAGTAGAGTTGGTATAATACTTATACAGTTGGTAAAGTACTACTTGTGAGGTTTTGGGGCAAGTTCTTCTGGTTTCTGGGCCTAGTCTCAAACTTGGGATAAAGTCTCAAGTTTATTAGGGAGAGGTCAGATTCTTTTGAAAAAGTCTCCTGAAGACAAACTGATCGAAACGCAGAGTTGTTACATCACCGGTTCATTTTAGAACTGCCACAATTCATCAGAGAGATTCGTGTGTAGTACGTGGAATTACCGCAAACACTACTAGAAAAAAAGGCTCAAACTTTCACCCTTTTGAATGCAAGTGTCAAGTCAAGCCTTAAGAGACCAAAGAACAAATAATTAAAATCGAGTCATTTTTACACCTCGAGTGATTCATTCTAAATGTTTCGTGTCTAAAGACTAAGTGTGTACTAAACAATTGTTTCCCGAAGTAATTGCCGACAAGTCAAGCATTCAACTCCAAAGTTCATTAGGAGAGCAAGCGTACCAAGTCCGGCGTCAAATCAATTTGGTCAAATTCAAGTGGAGTCCTAAGGTTCCACAGTGATGGTCTGACAGAATTGTGTGGCTTGAGTTAAAGTTCCCAGCTTGGATAATAGCAAATTCTCTTGAGCTCAGTCCAAAAGTCTCATCATCACTGTTAACTTGTCGCCAAATGTATATCATATCTCAGGGAAGTTATTAACTATTTCCATTCAGTTCTGTTGAGTCACCATAGAGGCAAAGCTGCAACCCCCCCCCTCCTCTTAAGTTTCGACAACTCAGTTAAAATGTAGGTTTGGTGACTTAACACTTAAAATTAGGTCATGCTGATTCTGCCGAAAAGTGGTTGTGTAGACGATTGGAGAGACAGAGATCTTTTGGGATTAGCGTTGGGTTTCCTGGGTGGGGCAGGGAGGCACTTACCCCAGTCACGATTATCTCTGTTGATTGCTGTGATGTCTTCCTCCCGTTTGGGGCTTTTTCACCAGTCGGTACCCTCTGTGGCTCATTAAGGAATGTCGTTGGATTGCAGGGGGGAGGGGGGAACCGGAACTTGCTGGCAGAGAAAAATAAAACCCCACTTCTTCAATGGTTGAACTTGGCCAGTGAGGATCTCAAAGTGTTTGATTTGATTTATGAACAAATTTGAAAAGCTGTTAACGACATGGGGCAGCCTGTATGGGAACCCTACATTTGTACTTTGCTCTGTAAATGTGTACAGTTTGTTTATGTACCCCTCCTGCTGCCAGTGTTTGCCCTGACCAATGAAGTGTGAGGGATCTTGTGGATGCTGCGTTCAATGTCTGGCCCCCATGGGCAAGTCTAACTCCATAACATTGCCCCCCCCCCACCATGATTCAATAAGAAAGCTATTTTTGGAATGATATTTACGACTAACCATCATGCTAGAGCCGAGAGAAGTTGATCCTCTGATCTTAGAAAGGGGCTAGAAGAAAAACCTTTAGGCTAAGGGGGCCTAAGCCTGGAAAGTTTACTGCTTGCATCTGGAAAGTCTTCCTGCAACCAGTATCACTCAGTTGAAATTTTAAGTAACCAAATTTGCTAAGAGGCAAATGTTTTTCATTGTGATTCTATCTTTTATGCAACTTCTGTATCCCCCTCTTCTTTTTGCCAGTGCCACCCACGCTGGTCCCCCTTGCCCTGATTCATTTTCTTGCGATGTACATGTATTTGTTGATGTCTTCTAACTAATGTCTAAAAAGGGTGCAGAAAGTTAAATTGCAAATTTTTCTCAAAGACTGTCTTTGGTGAAAGTACACTGTCATTGTAAAATGTTCTAATTGTCGTCTTTGTACCACAAGCCCGCGAGGCCAGTGATTTTAGCATCAGGCCAGTAAACTCATAACGGAACAACAAGTTTGGTGGTGTTTTAAAATTGAATAATAATACTTCACCGTGGAGTATATTTTTATCTTAAATTCCATTTAAAAAAAAAATAAAAAAGTAAAAGAAGTTCACAAGTTGAGTTTGAGTCTGATAAACATCTTTCAATTCTGTTGAGTTTTGAAGTGTACTCACCCATAAGACAAATGAGATCAATCTTTCTTAGTGCTTGTTAAATAAAAACACTTTATACATGTATGTTAAACTCTGTATAGTCTTTCCTTATTTGTGATTCTGGTCTTGTAAAAATATTCCTGGTCTTGCGAAAAATAATTCAGATCCAGTTAAAAAATGCTTAGCTACAAGCCCTGGGGTCTTGTGGAGTTTTCAGCCAAATTTGAGTCCTGCATATGCTGGGACCCATGGGAGACCCATGTCACTGAACGGTCCACCCAGTTGAAATAAATAATAACAGAAATGCATATTGAGTCACATCCATTCAGAAGATCAAGCTTAGGACAACAGCGTTCACCCTTAACAGTGGTCCGCTGGCCAAATGCCAGTTAAACCATCCGAGGACTAGCCGGAATTCTCCCCAAGTGGTCCGGTTGGCTAGGTCAGTGTTGAAACGCATCCCTATTTAATATGAAATCTAGACAAGTGCCAAAGCTGACGGACTAGTGAGATGAAAAGCTGACTGGTCCTGCTGGCAAGTTAAAAAAAAAACACCAAAAACTCTTTACTGTTTTAACTTACATGTACATGTACATGCACATTGTGTATGTACCATTATGGCTATTTTTATCTGTGTATATATCACGCTGTTACAGGTCTTTTTAAAAAGAAATTTGTCTTATTTTACTCTTAAGATGTTGTAAAGTGCCTCGGGGTTGGTTCAGCGTGAGGCGCTCAATAAATCTAAATTATTACTATTTAAGTCACTGAAAATGTTAGGGACAAACTTGGGACATCTGTGGCTAATCCAATGTGAGTAACAACGGAATTACCCCTATCAATACTCAATTCACTCTGCTTATCTTGGGAGCATTTGGCGAGAGTTATAGAGAGAAGTACATGTGCAGCTCTCTGCCTCATGATGGATCACGGTCGGAACCCTCGGCGACCAGAGTCCTACCTCCGGCCGATATCTCAACATGAATAAAACATCCCCAGGAAGTCTCTGAATTTATGATGCCCAACTCCGGTGGGGGGGAAGTTGGTGCTCCATTTTGGGTGATTAAACACTAATGCCTCAGACTCGATAGGTGTCAGGAAGCTGCCGCGCTGGGGAAGCGCACGTAAATGTTTTGTCACTTGGGTATATTTTGGAGGGCTGTAGGACGTAATGATATCAATGAGAAAAATACTGATCTCTACTGCTGTAGCGACTTGTACTAGAGGTAGCTGCACAGGTGTGGATAAAGGCACTCAAATGATTTCTCCTGGGCCTCTATTTGGCTAAATGACTTAGAGATTTCAAAGGTAGTAATTTCTGCCTGCGACAACATGTGCAGAGCTGCAAACTCTCCCTGATTCTGCAGATAGTCCCCTGAAAATAATCCGATCTGTTCATGATCTGATGAGAAAAATTTGGAAATCTTCCTGATTGTGGACAATTTGTTCCCCCTTTTATGTTGAATTTAAATTGTAAATATCTCCCTGATTGTTGTACAAATTCTCCCTGATTGTTGTACAAATTCTCCCTGATTGCAAGATGCAAATGCTGGCACCTCTGCTAATTGTAGGTTGGCTACACACATACACAGTGTACTCAAACCAAGAGACTTTCCCAGTGTACATTGTGTGTGATTCTCTAGCATGATAGGATGCCTGTCAAATTTTTCTTCAATTGGTGGGGAAGTCGGAGTCGGCTAATATTAGAGACTGTAGCATTTTTCTGTTGAGGTTGGGGGTTGGGGTGGGGATTGGAGACTGATTGCAAATGCTGTACTTTGTTGATGGAAAGATATCGATTGCTAATTTTGCTCTCTTTTTTTTCATTGTGTTTGTGTGTGTGCTCAGGTACCATGGGCCTATATCTCGAGAGGATGCTGACAACCTCTTGACCAGGGGAGGAGATGGCAGCTACCTGGTGAGGGAGAGTGTCAGAGCCCCCGGCAGTTACACACTAGGACTAAGGTGAATAGATGAACTCTATCATGTTGTTACAGTTTTTCTGTTTTTTAAGAACACATTTTTTTTCTTCTTTTGTTTAATTTAATTTTATTATTATTTTGTTTGGGGGGTGGGGTGGGTGTTCAAATGATCTTGGTTTATTGTTTGTTTGTTTTTAGATTCACAGGATGAGGGAGAGATTTCCTTACCATGCAGGGCTCCCCCCCCCCCCATGCACAAGTTAGCGTATTCAGACGATACGTGCCAAGTGCGTGCCAAAACGTGCAAATATCGATACGCTAAACCCCCAACTAATTTCTCAAAAATCATCAAGATAAAACCATGTAGAATGCTCACAATCGCACATTAGGGCTTTTCAAAGACCTCATTTTAATCCGGCGGGCTGCGGCCAAACTTTAAAAAAAAATTGTCAAGAATGCCCCACAGTTTTGAAAAACCTCGAGAGAAGCCTGCTGTGAAATGTGTTTAAAGAGGGGGGAAAAAAGAAAATCAGTTTTTATCTTTGAGAGGTTTATTTCTTACTTCATTTCACACAAAGACCTTTCCGTTTTTTCTTTTCTAAACAGTGTTTTTTTTTAGTTTCTTTTTCACACGCCACAAAAATCAGAGCTTTCTGAACTGATTTTTATCTGACATTTGTTCTCTGCTAAAGAGAACACAGAATGCGGACAGCGGAGTCAGTCGTGTGTCCACACACTTTGGCCATCATCCACTGCTGTGGCCTTGGTCATCTCTTGCACTTAGCTAACATCTTCTAAAATAAGGGAATAACGCTTAATGAAACATTTCCAGGAAAATTGGGAAGCAAGAGTATTGGATTGACCCCCAAGCTTCCAGGAAGCATCGCTGTTCTTTGGCATGGAGAGATGATACTTGCCAGTGGGTTTCTCTTTGCCTTGAGTATCCCGGTATGATAGAACTGGCGCCATCTGAGACTCTGCTGCTTTCTTTGACGCACGGAGTAAAAAAACCGCTCACCATTTAAAGAACGATGTTGAAAAGTTCTCTCCCCAGTTGGAGTAATCTCTAGCGAGGCGTAACCTCGACTCTGTCACCGAGGGCAGTGTTTAATTGATACTTACGGCGTAATGCAGGAAGTTTTTCACTAGTCGCACGAGTGACCTTCCAACTGCATCGAGAGAGAGAGGAGAAAGAAGAGACGAGAGCAAGAGAGAGAGGGGAACACATTGTGGGCTCGTAAATCTTTAGAATAACGAGAGACCTCCGCGGGGTGTCGCTGCAGTACATTTCTAGCAGGTAATGAGCGGGGTCTCATAACGATCCTCATCCTGTGTCGGGAGATGAGATGAAGTCTTGAAGACGCTTGATAACGCTGACAGTTGGCAGTACTGTTGGAGGGTTGTGCAGAAGGGTGGGGGGGGGGTGGTAGGCAGGATGTTACTGCGTTTCACAAAGGCTTATCTTGTCAGTCATGAAGGGAAGTGGTTATGATATTGGTTTGCAAGGATAAATGAAGGAGGGGGGGGGGTGATTGAGTTTGCACGTGGCATGATGTTGCTCTTTGGGTTGGTGGGGAGCTATTGGGTCCGAGATGACACAAAAGGGAATTGGGGGAAACAGTGTGAAGAGACAATGTCTTCTGGGGGGAAGATAACCAGGTAGACACAGGTTGGGGTATGATGATAGGATCAAGGTGCTCTGTCATAAGGGAAAGTGCTTGATGCCACGTGGTGACTGCCACGGTTTAGTGAGAAGCAGGCTATTTAGTACTCAATGGTTATAGGCGATTACAGGGCTCGAATTTAGGGTGAAAATCAACAAGACCGCCGGGCTTGTAGTTCAAAACGTTTACTGGACCATCATTTTTTTCTTTCAAGAACAGAATTGAAATGAGAGAAGAAAGAAAAAAACATTTGAACTGTTTTAATTTGAACAAGCATTAGGAGAAGATTTATCTCATTTGAATTACATGTATAATTCTCCAATACTCGACAGAATTGGAAGAGCTTTATCAGACTGAAAGTCAAACATTTGAACAAAAACGCAAGACCTACGGACTTGTTCGGTTCTGAGTCTACTGGCCCGATGCTAAAATCACTGGCCTCGGGCCTGCGGTTTAGTGTAAATTTCCAGCCCTGGTTTATTAGGCCCTTTCAAACCTATTGTATTGAGTTACTACACCTCATCCTAACATGTAACTCATTTTTTATATAGCGCTTTATCTACGGGCGTCTCGAAGCGCTTTTCATTAAATGTATTTCCAGACAGGTTTTTGAAGTTTTTTGAATTATGAGACTCCTGTATGTAACACCTTGAAAGGATTTACAAGGTGCTGTGGCGCATTCAGCTGCCACTGGCAGAAACACCGGGGCAAACCACTTCTCCTAGCGATAATTGTCACTGGGTTCTTTTACGTGCATTACACAACACACGGGACCTACGGCTTTACGTCCGATCCAAAGAACGAAGCAATAATGGTTAAGTGCCTTGCTTACGGACACTAGTGTCAAGACTGGGACTCGAACCCACACTCTGCTGATCAGAAACTCCAGAACTTGAGTCCAGTGTGCTTGACTGCTCATCCACAACACGCCACATGCCTACACATGTGCATCTTAAGTATGGTACAGTTTAAGAAACAGACAAACATTTAACTTAGGGCTTTTTTGGACAGTAGCATGTGAGAAAAAACACCAGCAATTTGTGCAGTGTCAGAAATGTTAAAGTTTGATTATAATTTTAAAAGCTTGTGAAGTGATACTCTGGCAATTTTCAATAAAAAAAGCAACCACTGATAATATTAATAATGGTAAATAGATGTAACAAGGGAAGTTTTACTGGTTCTTTTTGTGGTTAATGACGAACCACCTTGAGGGGAGAATACACGTAATCGAGGACGTGTGGGAGGTATTAAAACAAAAAACACGTAATCGAGGACGTGCAGGAGGTATTAAAACAAAAAGTGCATGCACCTTTGGATCTTATCAATGTATTATGCCCAAACATGTTTTGTTGTCCAGTGACAAATAGATACACACAGCAATTAAGTTGTCGTTAGGGGTCCCGATCCAGGAAGTGGTCAAGCGTTCAGTGTGCATCATATCCCACGGACAGCAAGCACCAAACATCACCCTCCATGTACTGTAATGGGCTCTGATGTGGGTGTTCATTCCGGGGACCCCGCACGGGCAATCTGACATGTCATCCTGTGTTTATAGCACCCGTAACCCTCTTTAAGCACTCTGGATTCTACGCTAAAGCACTTGTTGATATTTTTTGAGAGATTAGTGTAGGAGTCAGGGTGGATTCGTGTCTGAGTCCAGCCCCGACAAGGCCGGCAGGAAATCCAGTGTAGGCAGGGAGAGGGATTTGTAAAATCGTCCTGTGATTTCATTTTTATTGTTTGAATTTCCTGCTGCTCAAATGCCGTCATCTACAGTAAAAATTTTGGGTTGAATTTGTGTCCTTTTAAGGCAAGATGAATATTCATAGGTGTAGGCAGGCCTGATACTTCATGGAGGCAATTGCCTCCATGCAGTGTTCATTCAGGGCTCGATTTTGGGGGAAATATCCACAAGACCACAGGGCTTGTAGCTCAAAATTGTTACTGGACCAGAATTTATTTTACAAGACCAAAATCAAAATGAGTTGAACCGGCACTAAGAGAAAATCTATCTCATTTGTCTTATGTGTAGTACTTCGCTACTGAAGAAAATTGAAAGTTGTTTATCAGACTATTATTACTCAATAGAAAAACACAAGACCACCGGGCTTGTCTGGTTATGAGTTTACTGGCCCGATGCTAAAATCACTGGCCTCGGGCCTGTGGTCCAGTGTTAAATTCGAGCCCTGTCATTGCCTGGGTGCCCCTGGAAATGTTGCCGTACACATTTTGTTTCTGCCTTCATATGGGTGCCCTTTACTAAGGAACAACTACCTTTCCCTCACAAGATCAGCCTACCAATGTCTGCATGCATTCTACAAGTACTTGATGCGAAAATGAATTTTGGGCGGAACCATTAAATGAAAATAAAATGACAGCAAAAACATCTGACAAAAACCAAGAAGTAACGAAAACATGCAGCCAATGGATTCAGCTGAGCTCAGTGTTTCAATTCAATCACAGTTGTAAAGTTTTAGAACAGTTTTACGCAGTATGCCACATGTGCACCAAGCCTCTTTGTGTACTGTTTTTAACAATAATTCTCGCCGTGTACACGTTCATGCAATAGCTTTTTTTTTCTCAAACAAGGAGAAGTGTGGCTTTGAACAGAGGTAAAAAATTATTTTAAACGTTGCTATCGTTTGAGTCTACTCTAGTCTTTGTCAAAAGACCTCTTGCATCACTCCAACTTAAAAAGTTGCATCCCCTTAAGGTGATCCCTTGGCTGCCGCTTCCCAGGTTGTATTTTTAACTTGAGTGTGATCCCTGGCTACACAGCAGCTTACGGTTATGGCTTCTGACTGGCACCTTCAAACAAAGATATTGACAAAATAGGGAGATCGCCAACATTAGGGCTAGATAGCTCAGTTGGTCGTTGGTTGAAATCCTGCTCTAGTAACTTTTTCTTTTTTCAGTTTGTAATTATTAAAAGTTTACCCAGTCAGTTTCCCCTGTGGTTTATTACTTAAAAGATAAAAATGGTAAATCAGTGGTTTTTTATATTTTTTATCCAGGCTGAATAACACTACCCGCAATTTCCGTCTGTACTACGATGGCAAGCACTACGTTGCCGACAAGCGATTTGATGCGCTCCACGACCTGGTCGAAGACGGCCTCATCACACTCTATGTTGAGGCCAAGGCGGCTGACTACATCAAGTCCATGGAATCGGAGCCCATCTACGAGAAGCACTCCAAGTACGCCACGATACGAGACAAGAGGCTGAGCAACGGCACCGTGGTACCGCTGATCGTGGAAGGACGAAGGGGTTCCCAACAAGATCAGGTGAGACCAAGAGGGCGCTCTTTGTTGTAAATTTCTGTCCTGGGCCCAATTTCGAAGAGCTTTTGAGCACAATAAGTACATTGTAGCTGAGCACAACAAGCTTATGCTTGCCAGAAAAATGTTACCAGCTTAACTACCATGTCACATGTACAATTTGTGACTGGTACCCTGCTCATTTCTGCTAAGCAGAAATTTGTGAAGCATAGTTTTCTGCTTAAGTAGCTCTATGAAGTTGTGCCTTGTTGTTAAAATGTCAGTATTTCATATGTGCAGGTGCTGGTCACACACGAGGGCACTTTTTTCCCGATGATTGGGTAACTGTTCATTTGTCACGAATAACCCAGACTCTCTAGTTTCATGGTGCAAAAGCGACTGTTTATAGACAAAATTTTCCATTGGAATGAAACTTTGAGTCTTTGCAAAGTATAATGTACACCGTGGCTATTGTTTCAAGCCATATAAGTCAATCAAAAGTCATTTATGTAGTGCCAAAGTCAAGCGTTCGCTCTAAGGCATTGAGGCACAGGAAGGAGATTGTTAGTCATGTTGGTAAACATCCTGAACCAGGCGAAGGGGGGAACTGTCTTCAAGGTGTGCAACGAACTGACATCTCTGACATATGGTTGTGATGGTTCAGTCCTGGCTTTTGATATATCGTCGTGCCAGTGCCAAAACATTGTATCTCCTAAAATAGCACTTTTATGCATTACGGGCAAGTTTGTTTAAAAAAAGTTGTATCTTGGTTAAAATAGCCCGGATATACGCACAAAAGAACGACGCGCTGAGATGCGATGTTTTTGCACGGACCATTTTCCTGCGAGATACAACGGTTAAGCAAAATCGAGATACAACGATTTTGCACTGACGCGACGGTATGTACGTGCAAATTTATTGAAGAAAACACTGTCTGCAGCTCTATAAGCTTGATGTCAAGCCGTCGATTTGTCTGGGATTTCTTGATTTCAAGATCTTACAAGGATCTCTTTTTGCCTTCAAAGTTTCTCAGCAGAAATGATGTTACCACTGAGGGTGTGAAAGATGTGGCCAAAATAATATCCAAATCGCTTTTTTTGTTGAATCTTTGGAGATGCATGACAAGAGTCTTTAAAAATCCTCTGAAAGGTTAAGCCCAAGGGGATCGGGGGGCATGCAGTTCATCTGTTTCTACTCTGTTTCCTTGTTTTGGGTGCTGTAGACACCCTGTAATTCCGCTGAAATGTAACACCGGGGCAGCTGTGATTTGCTGCCTGACCAAGGGGAGGCCTACTCCCATTTTTCAATTCCGTTTCCCCCTTCAAAACATACACGAAAGGTGTCCCGTCTGTAGGTTGTGGAGCAGCGTGGTAGGACGAAACGCCAAGAATAAACTCAGGAAGCTGTAAGTGTGGACTAAGTCTGACGTTGTTCACGGGTTTGAAACTCGATGACACATACCCACACGCAGCATCCCAGGTGTCTTAACCCATCAATACAAATAACTCCACCTGTTACATGTGGACAAGGGGGGGATACAGATAAAACGAGGACTGGGGCTTAGTGCAGCTGATCTACAGGTTTTCCACACAGGCGACTCAACAGCTGCCTCGTCCCGATTCCATGCCTTAACAACAACTGGCAGGACGCCGGCTTTTCCACTGCATGATCCGAAACAACTACATGTACACCAACGTGGTTGAGACCACCCTCTCGTTTCGTCAGGCATGGAAGGTTTTTTTATGGTCGGAGGGGAGATTAGAGGGTGATACGTCCATAGATGAAGGGGACATGACTTGGGTCTAATTGAGGGGAGATGTGAAGGGGGGTTAGCGCAAGGGGCAGCCAGGAGACTAGAGATAAAGGAGTTTTTAGTGAGTGTGTGGGGGGGGGGGTCTTCATTGGAGGGGCTCCCAGGGGGTTACGGGATACGTTGAGGTCTGTTAGTAGTCTTTACTAACTGACCCCCCCCCCCAATCCTCCACTCAGCCATCTTAACCTCCGTGCTTATCTAATAATCACGCCTCCTTTGTTAGAATGTCATGCCAAAAAGTGTTGCAGTTTCCCTGCAGTTTCCACTACTTTTTAATTCATACAAACTCTAAAATGCTCATGACATAAATGCAGATTTCTTAATACATGTTGTTTAAAAAAAACCCAAAAACATCAGCCACGTTAAAAACTTGTCAATTCCTGGCGGTTGTCTTGACAATTCTCCACCTTTTGTTTGTGTGTTTATATCATGCACAATACACGTTTTCTAAAAAATAAAAAACAGGAAGTAACAGTGGACAGGTTTAAGCTTTGCCTATCTTGATAATTAGCAACCTTTTTGAGGGGGCTAGTATTCTTTAAATATCTCATTCATTCAAAACAAAAATGCAGATCACTCACAACTCTTCGATTGTTGTCGCACAATGCTGGTGCACTTTGAATTTCAAACAATTTTAGCGGTGACAATTTAAGCCTGCTGTCTATTATACTGGTAATCCACCGTCTTTATGTCTTTGTCGTTCTTGTGTTCTTTAAATATCCCGTTCATTAAAAATAAAAATGCAGATCACGCACACTCTCAGATATGCTCAAGCTTATGGCATTTCCAAAAATTTAGCAGTGACAATTTAAGCTCGGCTTTCTGTTGGCTTGATATTCCGCAACCTTTCTGTCCTTGTCGCTCTCATGTTCTTTAAATATCTCATTGCAAATCACTCGCACCCTTTCAATTGTGTCACAAAATCTAACGGCGATACACGTTAGTCGTGTCAAAACAAAGCACCAGTGGGCAGATTTTTAATCCCCGCCTGCTAAATCCAGCAATCCCATGCCCTTTTGTTCTTTACATCTTTTTGGTCTGTAAATAAACTTTTGGGATTATTTCAGAGAAGTCTTAATTCGAGCGGTTTCCTTCCAGCTGTTTCAATGGATGTAGAAATATGAATGGACAATCGACCACGTTGAGCTCTCAGGCAGAAACATCTAACATAAACTGACACTTGACGGAAAAGTCTCATTTTTTTTTAAGTCAGGAGGTCAGGGTTGATTTTTGTGGGCGTCTCCTGTTTGAAGCCTCGTCAGTAGATTTCATGAGAATACATTTTGTTCATTTAGATTTTGCTTCGTCTTTTCTTTGTCAGGTTGACTCAAGGACTGGCGGGTCTTGCGGCATCGACAATGCGACATCAGCATCTTATGAGAAAGCTCATAATTTCAAGGTAACTCCCCCTCTTTCCAATCCCGCCCACAGAATTGTTTGCCAATCCCGTCATTGGATGCCTTTGGTATATTCTCACGTTGTTTCTTTTTAGCAACAGCTCCCGTTGGTTTTCTATTTAATGTCAGGCTATTTTATGCATTTTCTATTTATTTATTAATTGTTTGCAGCGACATGACAAAGTTGTCGTTGTTTTAGAAACAAAATTGTTTTATTCAAAATCATCCAAAATTAGGCTAAGAGCCAGTCTTGGTAAGGGGCTACATGAAGAATACATTGAAGATGAAAATAACTCAGGGAGCTGAGGTTAGAAATTGATACTCGTCTTAAAACAGTCTAGATTATAGGATGGAGGGAAACATACACCAGGCAAGGAGTTCCAAAGAGATGCAGTACGTGGAATAAAGCTGTTGGAATGGCTCTTTGTTCTACATCTAGGGATAGCGAGAGTGTATGGATGAGAACAAGTAGAAAGCCTGGTTTCACGCTCAAATACCCTGATAGGGGCCGAAACCAGGTTGGTTAATATAGACCTGTGGAAAATTTGTGATGAAAGTACATGTATCTGTAGAACAGACAGAGGGTTGCTTTAGACCTACATGTACAAAACATTTAAATAGGCTGGGAAAGAGGTTGTAACAGTAAGCCCAGCTCACCAACAACCTGATTAAGGAACAGGCAGAAAGCCTGGCGTGATGCCCAGACACCCTGATAGGGAGAACCAAGCTAGATAGACTGGTGGACCGTTCACGTTATCATAATTACACTGTGTTTGTTTGTTATCACTTTGAACAGGTACACAACTTCCAGGGTTTTATTTGGTGTGAGTACTGCGGTAACTTCATGTGGGGCCTCATCGCTCAGGGAGTCAGATGTTCAGGTAAGGGAGGAGGTTGCATGACTGAGTTTACTAGCCCTGGTTTTTTTTTATTCAAGTAGAACCGAATGTTATTATTACACATTTCCAGGGTTTGTTCGTAACTATTTTTAGTGACTGGCCAGCACGACCAGGTTATCTTGTCATTTCACTAGTCCATATCTCAAATAAAACGGACCACTTGGAGTAAAGTTTGACTGGTCCTCAGGTGTTTTAACTGGCATCTCGCCAATGGATCACTGTTAAGGGAGAACGCTGCCTGGTAATGAAACCATGGATGCCTCATAAGTGAACTTTAACACCGTATCTCACAAGCCTGAGGAAACCTGTAAACAAGCGTGCTTGCTATGTAAACCAGAAACACAGGGGTTAACCCCTACTCTTCCACAATAAGTGTTCTGGGTTCTTTTACAAGCACTACCAATTCTAGCACATTAGGCCTACGGCTTTGTGTCCCATCCAAAGGACAAAGCAATTCTGGTAAAGTGTCTTGCTCAAGGGACACAAGTGCCAAGTGACTGGGACTCGAACCCACACTCTTCTGATCATAAACTCCAGAGCTTGCGTCCAGTACATTGCCTCACAGCACCTTGTAAATTGTTACACAGTGCTATGTAAAAAAATGGGTCTTATAATTCAAACATACTGTAGCTCCGCATACCGTGTAGAAAAAAAACCTTCGCACTTTGAGATTCCCTCGGGTGTGATGAAGTGTTACATAAGAACTGCACATTATTAGTATTATTAGTATTATTATCAAATAAACAAGATTTCTTTTTTGGTGGCCATGAAGTTGTACAGCATCCAAGAGTAACAACAAATGTATGTTACCGAGTGAGACTTTTTCATAGATAGTTCCTCTCTTAAACAAGTTTTTCCTTTGAGATGGCCTGAGGGGAAATTGAGCGTCAGTTAATGGGTTCAGTACCGAAGAGAAGTTCCTAATTATAACCGCCATTAAAACAAAATTGTGATCGGGTACATGTTAATTTGTTTTAATTCAAGGGGAAATCTTGTTAATGTTAACAGCTCAATACGTTTGATCTAATACTCTTAATAAAGACTTTTTTTTCCAGAAGGGTTTTCAGAGAAAGTGCCCTCCATGGGATAAGGCTTTTTGGAGGGTTGGCAGAACTCAGTTCATGCCACCAGTATTCTTCAAATTTGTATGATTTTTAAGTGGATCATTTGGGTTAAGCATTTTCTCGATGTATTATCGTAACAGACTTTTGTTGAATGTTTTCATTCAGCTTTGACAGTGTAACTTTGTTTTTGTTTTTGAGAAAGTGGTTCTAAATCCAAAGATGGCAGAAGTTTTACTCCATCTCCCCCCCCCCCCCCCCGATTACAAAGTTCAAGTAAGTCCTAAGCACTGCCTTCTGAAAAGAACTTTATGGTGCTTAAAAACTGCTGTAGTAATAAATAGGTGGGGGGAGTGGAAGAATCTTTTTACGGAAAGTTGTTAAACAGTCGGTACGAATTGTCTATTTGGTGGTCACTTCAAATGCATGATCACCATGTTCACCAAACGATTGAGTTAGTTTTACTGTACAACAAACAAAGTTTTTCTAAACCTGTTCTGAAGAAAAATAATTTGAATAAAAGTCAACTGCTAGTTAAAATAGAAATAAAAATACATGACAAAGTGACAGATTACATGATGATGATAACTTCCCCATTACTGGCTGCATGTTAAGTCTCAATAGGGTCGCGTGTTACCCCCAGCAGCCCCCCTCCTCAAATCCATAAATGTGCACATTCCTGTATTTAGAACCCCCCCCCCCTGCCATTTATATACTCATGCCTTGTTTACTCACAAAATAATTTCCTGTTGTGATCCAAAATGGCTTATTTATGTCTCCATAAGGGATTTTGTCAGTGGCGTTTCAGATACCCCCCCCCCCCCCCCCATGACCGATGGGAGTCAATACTTGTTTACTTTTTTTCAAATGGATATGGAAGTTGAGAATTTCCGTCATAGTGCGTTTCTATTTTTTTCTTATTCCCCCCCCCCTTTTTCATGTAGCATTAGTTCATAGATGTACAGCCTATTACTTCTGTATCCTGGTTTAACTTTGCTCATCATGCGTAACCAATTATCTTGGTTTTTTTTGCACCCTTTTTTCAGAGGAAAGAATATATGAGGAAACAAAATTTGTTTGCTCAAATCTGTACTATTACTAGACAGTGAATAGACCTTATGCACATAATGTCATTTTAGAAGGGCGCCCTCGCCAAGAGGTCAATAGAAAGTTGTTCATTGGCCAATCCTGTGCGCCGCGCATACAAATCTGTGCGTTTCTATTGTTTCGTCAACGGTTTACCTCTAAGATGGCACCTGGATGACGTCAATGCCTAAAGTCTATTGAAAGGGAAAAAAACTGCAATGCACAAAATATTTGCAACAACCAAACTGAGATGAGGATAGGTCTCGATAATAACTCGTCTGTATCTTTTGACCAAAGATAACTTTTTCCAACATTAAAATTTATACATATTTTTTTTTGAAATGACACAACCAGTTGTCATTGTATCTTTTCCCCTTTTTAGAGTTTTATTTCATTAAATTGATATTTTTCTTCTTTTTTCTTTGTTGGAACAAGCAGTGTTCAAATATTTTGCAATTACTTTCCGTCTTTGTTTTGTTTTGTACAAGGCATCCCAGCCTACAAGCTTTGCTTTTATTTGGTCATGCCTCCATACAGTTTCAGTTCCTGTTATTTACAAGTTGCATATTTTGATTTATTGGAAATAAATATTGATTGAGTGATTGATTGATCCCATCAGCATTTTAAAAAAGACAATGTATAATAAATAATTTTTATATAATTGTTCTCCCTTCTTCTTCCCTCCTGTGTCGTTACAGATTGTGGTTTGAGCACACACAAACAGTGTTCAAAAAGAGTGCCCTTAGACTGTACGCCAAGCTGTCGCCTCATCAAGCGTGTGTACGGGGTTGACCTAACCACGCTGGTCAAAGCGCACGGCACAACGCGACCGGTGGTGGTAGACAAATGCATAGAGGAGCTTGAACTGAGAGGTAAGCGTCAGTCACTAGTTAGCCATCCTAAGTCTGATAGATCCCAATGCATTTGTAAGCATGCATTGTTCATGAGGCCAGTGGAAATTTTATTTTAGGTTGTCATCACTCAGATTTAAAAAATGAAAAAAAAACTGGGAAGGGGAAATTGTGTTTTATCAAAATGTTTTACTTCTTTATATCCAAAGTGATTTAAAGGGGAGTATACCTTTGGTGATTGCTCTAAAAATGAATGACAATAAAAACTTACTTGGTAAGAAGCACTGCAGCTGTTCATAATGTGTAGCATCATGAGGAATGTGGTTTTAGAGAAAGATTTCAAAGTTTTTTAATCTGAGAAATGTTTTGTGTATGAAAGGTTTCTCAGATTGTGTATTCCAATTACGTATCTTTGCGTGTCCATGAAATGCTCTAGTTTTTGTGAAATGAGTAAAACAATAAGCTTTTATCAGGCAAGATAAAACAACTATTTTTGAAACAATTCATTGAATGCTGCCCTCACACAACCAATGATACAAACACTAATTTCAAATGGCTCGATCGAGGAGATAGACCTAGACATAGAAGAGGACACAACAGACATAAAAACTAGAGTTATGTTTCAATATAGAAAGTTCCCTCTTGACGTCACACAGTGTAAATTTGGCCAGCTTTATGGACACATTAATTTTTTTGTTTTAAAGCGCAACTGTGCGTTACGCGTAAATACTGTAAGTTTGATCAAATTCCTTGCATGATTGGTCGTTGAACCACTTGGCTGATGCGTAGAAAAATTTGAACTCTTGACCCAGTCCAAAGCCAGAACCCAAGTTGCCTGTAAAGACGGGAACCATCTATGCAGAAGCACTGGATGACATGGGAATTTTAAAATTACATGGATTATAGTCTGGTATCCTTCCTTTATTTAGGTCTGGATATAGAGGGCCTGTACAGGGTGCCAGGCATGCAAGACGACATGGATCTTTGCAGACAGCGGTTTGATAAGGGTAAGGCTTGGCTTCTTCGATTTCTGTAATCACGCTCAGATATAAGTGAACTTTTATCCCAAGTTTTTTCTCATTGGGAACTGGATAGTGTACAACTCATCCTGAGGATTGTGTCTCGAAACAGAGCAGCCGGCTTTTGGTCCGAGGCTGAATGAAATAAGCCCCCTGTTCCTCACACAAGGAAGGTCAGCTTCATTTCCTTCTAGGAAGTAGACATGTGTAACTTAAGGGCCCTTCTCTTTAATCTTATGCAACTGGGACTTCACATAAGTAAAGCGGGAGTGGCCGAAGGCGGAATAAGATTTCTGGGCCAGTACTGCAACCTCCCCCCCCCCCACTCCTGCCCCCAAGGGGGTAATAATTAAAGCCAGTCATGAGGGGAAGGGCTTTCCTTTCATTAGTCGCTCCTCCGATCATCAGAACTTAAAGCGGACGATAGCAAACAATGCTTTCATTGAATAAAGAGAGGGGGGTGGGGGTTTACAGTCAGGAGGCCAGACCTCCAGCTGGTGTCGGTTAATGTTTTTGCTGGGGTCATGTCTGGAGACCGGACTAACCCAGATAACAACTGTCCTGAAAACATCCGCCGTTGGGTATTTTGGAGAGAGTGCTTCTGTATGGGCTGGTGCTAATGTTGCGGGGTGGCCCTCTTGACCTTGAGTCCTACGCAGAGTCACTTCTCAAATGTTGAGAAGTCGGTTTGTGTTTGCACTATCAACTTAGAGTCAGGAGGCCAGACTTCCAGCTGGCATCAGTTAATGTTTTTTGCTGGGGTCTTGTCATGAGACCGGACTAACCCAGATTAGAGTGCTTTATATAATGCCCAAGTAGATCCCTGTTGTTTGATTGGAGGATTGTAGGTCACACGGCATTCATTAATCAAACCATGGCCGACGTCGTAAACTGTGCTTTTTTGGTACTATTCACGGTTCTTGGGCCGGTCGTTTCCAACAGACCCATTTGTAGATGGAAGCGAATTTGAAGCCATGGACAATCTGTACAGGAATTTGTTACCCCCAAGTTGCTTTAGTGTTTGTTTTTTTCTCACAACACATGCAGTTATTTTAAGTGCACATTGAAAATGTGCACTCATTCTCAGGCCTGATGCTTCGTTCTGGAAAGGGCAAGGGCGCTTAGGCGTTTTCTCCTTGGTAAAGGGCATCTCCAGGAGGAAATTGTAAATTTCTAGTGGACTATTCAAGGGGCACCACGGCCGTGACCAGTGGCAAGGAAGTCAATTGCCTGTACTGCCTCCGTGAAGTATCAGACCTGAAGTCAAATAGAGAATCAAATCCCGGACAGATGTCATTCCATAGGATTTAGGTTTCAAATGGCCAATTTGCCTAAAACTAAAACCTGTCACTATCTTTCAACAACACCACAGGTTTGATTCGTCACGGCATTGACTTTTAACTTTTGTCGAAGCGTTTCGTCCTAAAAATAAAATAAAACATTTTGAAAGAGCCAAAACGAAAGATTTAAATACCTTGGCCTGAAACCCTCACGGTTGACTTTATTTTGGAAATAATTCTTTAGTTCCTAACACTTTGCATGCTATGTAATCCCTGATCCCAAAGGAACGGGGCTAATGTGAGTTAATGATAGCACTGTAACACTTCCGCTGAGCTTGAAGGAACTGAAGCAGGTGTACACATAGCAGGGAACCCTCCAAGGGGGTAGGGGGGTAGAGGGGGTAAACGTTTTGAGGAAGGGTCTAATTAAGGGACAAACTCCCCGGATAGGAAGCTTTCCCTCAAAAGAATTAAAAGGGCTACTGTGAGGGCCAAAGCAGTTTAGGAGAAAAGCAGTATTTGGTATGGTAGGGAAGGGGGTTTGGGTGGGTAAGGGGGTGTCTGGAGGGTTGTGAAGGGGATAATGACAGTGTGGACACACCCTGAGCCCTTAATCCCTAATCCCAGTGGCTCGTTCCCCTTATTAGTGGATGTAATTGAACTCAACACCCTGGACCTGATCCCGAGGGTTCGTTCCTCCTAAGTAGAAGTGATGTAACTCCGTGTACACTAAGAGATTTAGTTACACCACTGGGGAAAAACGTGACGATTGAGGTGGTTAAACCATCTTCAGGAAATGGGTCCATTTAATTGGTCCATCTAGCTGGTTTTTTCTCTGCTTATTCACTTACTTTTGGTCTTAACTTTGTTGAGGGTAGCTTTAAAAGGGTTTGAAAAAGTCTAAAATTTGACCTTTTGAAGTGTGCAGATACCGTGGACTATCATGTGATAAAAGTTGGCCATTCACTCTGCACTTTCTGGATTGTGCAAGTCTCTGTGTTACCAGTAAAAATGTCATGCTGCATTAAATATCAGATTATGAATGGTTGATTTATTGTTTGATTGATTTTGATTACTGTTCCAGATGGAGTGGCGGCGAAGATCAGCACCAAGGATTTCCCCGACATCAACGTCATCTCAGGAGCTCTGAAGATGTACCTGAGGCAGTTGCCAATCCCGCTGGTTCCATTTGAGATGTATGATCGGTTCATGATGGCAGCAAGTGAGTACAAACACTCACAGATAACTCAGACCATATCCCAATATAACGTTTGCGAGTTTGATTTGAATAAAGTCTGGTTACAATGCTTAAATCTGAATTTCTCGGACTATAGAGAGAGAGTTGCTATGTCAAATGGTTCGGGCAAGCAATATATAGCAACTTCCACATGTGCAAACTCTGGTACCATTGTGCCATGTACATTCATTCAGAATTGTGTGCGGTTGTTTGCCGTCTCTTATGCAAGTGCAAAAAAAGTTTGCCCTAAATCATGTGACATAGCAACTGTCTCGATAGTCTGAGGAATTTCAGTTGAAGCAGTAACTTGTGATCAAGCAAGTCATTGTACCAGACATAGTTCAAATCTAACTCGCAAATTGCTTATTGGCACCTTCACATTTTTCTGGACTGACTTATGGCAAACAGATTCTGACGGGATTTCAGCGTCCCATGGCAGATTATCGACCTTGGCTCACGGCCACAATCTCACCCGATTCGACTAGCCACCGTGGTCAAGTGTCATGACAACGCTCATGGTACCCTCCATCTAAATCCGCCTTGCCTATAAGAGTGAATGCTTTATCATGATGCCATGATGGTATCATGGGAGATTTATGAGCGAAGAGGTCATACTTGGTGGGTCGCTTAGAAACCATGATTGATACCAGTTGATAATTCTCATACCTCTTCATCTGGTCTCTTCATTTGATCTCATTATTATTCCAAACATATATCCCAAGTTTATTCCTTTTATTAAACCGAGGCAATATCCCCTCTCCTTTTGTGTTTTTCCAACGAGCAGAAGTGTCGGATTCCATGGAGAGACTACAAGCTGTCCATGATGCAATGAACGAGCTGTACAACTCTAGACCCGCCCACTACCACACCCTGAAGCACCTCATCAACCATCTCAACAGGTAAAAGAAGGCACCATATATAACAAAGAATAATATTAATTTGGGGCAGAACAAAGAAATATTGACTAGAGCGGAACTTGAACCTGCGATCTCCGGATTAACGTACCGGTGCTCTACCAACTGAGCTATCCAGCCCTATGTTGGCGGTCTCCCTACTGTGTCAGTATCTTCGTTCGGGGGTGCCAGTCAGAAGCCATATAACCGTTAGCTGCCGTGTAGCCAGGGATCACACCCAAGTTTACGATACAACCTGGGAAGCGGCAGCCAGGGGATCACCTTAAGGGGATGCGACTTTTTAATAATAAATATCAAGTAATAAACCACAAGGGAAACTGACTGGGTAATTTTTTTATATAATATTGGTTGAACAAAGAAAAATTAACTAGAGCGGGACTTGAACCTGCAGCCTCTACATTAACATGCCGGTGCTCTAACAACTGAGCGGTTTCATAGAGCTGCTTAAGCACAACAAGTTTTGTAAAAAATTGTGCATACCAGAGTAAGGTTACCAGCCAAACCACCATCTCACATGTAGCATCTGAGACTGGTTTCCTGCACATTGTTGCCTGGAGAAACATATTTTAAGCACTTTTATCTGCTTTATCAGCTCTGTTGGGCCCTGGGCCCAATTTCATAGAGCTGCTTAAGCACACAAATTTGCTAAGCACAATACAAGTTTGCTTACCAGAATAAGGTTACCAGCCAAACTACCATGTCACGTGTACAATTTGTGACTGGTATCCTGCTCATTTCTGCTTAGCAGGAAATTGTTAAGCATTATTTTCTGTGTAAGCAGCTCTATGAAATTGGGCCCAGATCCTGTACACTTTTTCCAATGATCGTTTTCAGTAGTTGTATTGATTGAGCGTGTCAATTTTGGGGTTTGGTTTTTGGAACAGTGCATTTGATTTGATCTAAGGCTGTGACTGAATGAATGCACAGCTGCCAACTCTCCCTGATTCTGCAGAAAATTCCCTGAAAATAAACCAATCTTTCCATGTTCTGATGAACGAATTTGAAAATCTCCCTGATTATGGACAGTTTTTCCCTATTATGTTGAATGTAATTCTAAATACTTCCCTGATTGTTGTATAAAGTCTCCCTGATTGCAAGATGCAAATGATTGCAGTTCTGTGAATGGCTTCGGTATCGACTATGGCTAGAATGCCGAAATGTCCTATTCTTCAATGTTGTCGTTGCTGTCAGCAGCCTTTAATAGCCAAAGCCGAAGCCACTTATTTCAAACGTGGCGTAAATGTTTAAAGAGGAAGGGAAATGACCAGCTCAATTTTGTGGTTTACTCTTTTTCCAATAGATTTAGTCCTCATGTTGGTATGGAAAACATTACGAGTCTCTACCCTCACGTTAACAAATTGCCATTGTATTTGGTACCCTTCCAGTACAAAATTTGTCAACATCCAAAATTTAAGATGACATAATTTTTAGACAAATGGGTCTCTATATTTCATTATTTGATTTCTTCCACAGAGTGGTGCAGCATAAGGAGAAGAACAAGATGAGTGCAGAGAATGTCGGAATCGTCTTCGGCCCGACGCTCTTACGAGAAGCCAACGACCAGACCATTATGGATAATCTGTACCTACTGCAATACCAGAAGAAGGTCGTGGAGATCATGGTGGAGAATCCGGACATCCTATTTGAGAAGTGATCAGGGTGGGTTTGGGGAGTGTGTTGGGGGGGGGGTGGAAGCTGGGCTTACTTCCTGCAGAGGTTCAAAGGTCAATCAGCAGTTTAATCTTGCCTGGGGGACGAACACGACCCAGCTGGAAGAGTTACAGACACTCTACATTATTGGTTTCTTGGAGAAGTGAAACTAGTACTTAAGGTATGCGGCTCCCCCGTGGGACTCAGGTGTCAGTGAACTGCCACTATGTGAACGGTAGAAGCTTTGCTCTGCTTCTGTGAAAGCGAAAGAGAAAGCGGGATTGAGCATTTCTCATGGGAAAGAGGAACTCCATTTCTGCTTTCTTGAAGGAAGTCACTGCTCTGTGGAGGGTTTGGATGGGGAAGGACTGTTTGGAAGTTTGCGGGGTTTCACCGTGAAAATGATGCTCAAAGGCCAGCACTTAGTTGCGAAAAACAAGTATTATTATTATATTAATAATATAATGATAATTATTGGTTCTTGTGTAGTGCTTTATCTATAGGCATTTCCAAATGCTTGCTTTTTGATATGCCAACTGTAAACTTATGAGACCCATTTATAAAGCACTGTTGTTGGGTTCACAAGGTGATGCCGGGCAATCTGCAGCCAACCACGTCGGATAAAACTGGGGCAAACCCCCCCCCCCCATCTTCTCTTAACGATAAGTGTACTGGATTCTTTTAGGTGCATTACACAACTCATGATACAAGACAGTCCGATGACCAATATTGTACAGTATCTTAAACATTCATCTTGTATAGGTAATTATTAACAGAGTTTCATGTGCCATTAGCTGTAATTGTGGTTTTTGGGTTTTTTTAAGTTTGAAAAAAAAAAAAAAAAAAAAAAAGAAGAACCCAAAAAAGAACCCAAAAAACAAAAGAAAAAAATTTACAAATTTTCACTTCATATTCCAGCCAGATTTGTCTATATTTTACCTCTTCTTAGTCATATAAGTGACAGTGTGACTTACTTAACAAGGTAAACTAAAAAAAAGAAAAAAAAGACAAGTTTTATATTTTTGGCTATTTATATGAAATTGTTGTATTGCGCAAGATTCTTCGATCAGTTAATCAAGTTTTGTCGCCATTAAGTTTTTTCTTTAAAATTTTTGGTGTGGATAACAACTGCAGTATTATTTTTCATGTTAGACCGTTTGCCTTGGGCTGAAGCCCTGGCACTCAAGCCGATTCCCATGTCAGCCACATTGTGTCAATTCTATCATTCAGATAATTTATTTATACTAGTTTTTGTTTTACTTGTGAAAGTGAAGAGGTCTTGTCACAATGCAACTGGTACATCAAAGTTGATGTGAAATGAGACATATTGGAACACTAGAGGGCAGCAAACAAACCAGGTCAATTTTATGTAGTTCTGAGCTTATGCACATTTCTGAGAACAAGGGATTCTACCTGGTAAGTCTACCGCCACCTAGCATCAATAAATAAGTCACATTCATAAAAGACGAAGGTGTTTTTTTGTGTGCCAATAATGTAACATCTCTTTAAAAGTGATGATGATGTCATCAATTTAAACCAAAATTTAGCCCATACAGAAGATCTGTAGTTTGTGCCAAATAATAACTTGCATATAAATAGCTGAACCAGTATGCTCCAAAGTGTCCTTTAAAAGTACCAGCTGGTTGTTTTCTTCTCAAACCGTATTTTTGTTTTGCATTGACAGTTTGTCTTCAACCCCAAAGTATTGAAAGCAGTTGTGCCCCGAATAGATTCTGCAAGTCTCGTGCTTATTTGACTATTAGGGCCTGTTCAAGAGTGGGATATTCCACACGTTGAGGCATTGAACGTAGGAACCCAAGGCTGCCATACGTTGGGCACTTGTGATCTTAGATGCTTGTTCATTGCAGTTAGGGTAGGCCATAATTGTCAATTATTTGCACTGATGACAATTATGCTCGATCTCGTAGCAGCGTTCATGAAGTCACACCCCCCCCCCCCAACCTCCTTTCCTGCAATGAAGTCCGATTTAGTTGTCTTCTCACCAATATCCTCTGCATGGTGGACGGAAACAAAAAATCGCTAAGCATTTTATTGTCATCACCTGCGAGTTTTTCCCATCACCGGTTTGTCCGTCCAAAGGGGGAAGCTTTACCATCAGTAAAGGCTTGGTTCACTGCATGGGAAATTTACGTGACAGAAACAATGCAGGCTGTTTCCCGGCAGTCAACTTTGTTTAGCAATGGGAGAGTTTAGAATGCTCGATGGCACTAGACTTACCAGGAGCCTTTTCCAAATCTCTCCTTGGGCTCTGGCTCCGGCCCCAGGCTCCGTCCGATGTTCGAACCCCCATGTGCAAAATACACGCAGCTCCAAATACTCATAATGGAGCCCAAGCCAAAGTTTAGGAAAAGGATCAGGCAAATTTCCATTGATGACATCGTACTGTGTACGTGTACATTTTCAAGATCAATGGACATACCTGGTAAGTCTGCTGCCACCTAGCATCCCAGAAAGTCTACCATTCATGTGACCTTTGAACCGGGCTTGCTGAACAATCGATAACACTGCTCAGGGTAAATACTGGGGTTGAAAACGGGTTGATGGCAATGGAGCGAGTACCATTTTATACAAAGCAGGCATTTGATTTCTCAGGATTTTTTCTGATTTTTTAATCGATCCTTAAGCCATAATATTTTCTAGAAAGAAGTCAAGCGAATCACCAAAACGAAAAAGAAATTGTCCACATTTTGTCCAAACCTGTAGCTTTGTATTTCTGGTGATGCGATGGTGAGTCTGTAAACATCTGGGAGGTTCTGTGTCAAGAACAAGGGGGTAACTCAGGTGTGAGGGCCATTTTCAGGAATGTTCAATTTCGTCCAATCTCATCCCTGACAAAGAGGGCTTGAAATCAACTGGTGAGACTGCAGAGCTTACAATATTGGTATCCTGAGTCACCAGCTGAACATGTTTTTACTTCACTTAACAACTATTAAAGGAACATGCTTATAAATGATCTTTGGCTTGATTGGTAAATAGCCTGGTAAGCAGTCTGGTATCTTATTGGTTTGGGACTCTCTGCTCTGTTAACAGAGTAGATTATTAGCCTTGTTGAGGTATGGTGGACACTACAGACCTTGTGCACATGACGTCATCGACCAGTGCAGGCTTCACTAGTGCCTATTTGAGTCACGTGTAACTGTTACATTTAGCTGGGGCGTGACGCAAGATGCTATATGGAGCCAATCACTGTCGACTCGATCACTGAAATGGCAGTTTGAAAAGCCTGCATGCGATCTATATGGAGCCAATCACTGTCGACTCGATCACTGAAATGGCAGTTTGAAAAGCCTGCATGCGATCTGTGACGTAGATGCACAAGATCTGTAGGGGTGCACTGATTGGTTGAGGTGTACCGGGTATACAGACAAATTCACCCGAACCCAACAGTGCCCAGGGCTCGATTTCACAAAGCACTAAGATTCATCTTAAGATGAGTTGTCAATAATTCCCATAGTGATTTTTATTGTGACGTCACACTTTGCTTAGCAATTAAGATCAATTGGCAGTTAAGATCAATCGTAGCTCTTTGTGGAAACCAGCCCTGGTTAAGTGTCCACCATATCTCAAAATGGCTTGATCAGGCATGGTATTCTAGCTACTTTAGTCTGATTTCTGTGGGTTTGTTTGGGGCCTTGGAAACATCTGAACAACTATGATTAAAAGCCTGAACAGTCTATTAAAGTCTGTACCACATGTACATGTAGGTCAGCCCTTGTACTTAATATAATATTCCTACTTTTTTTCCCCAAGGACCAAATGTCATGCCTGCTTAGTGTAAGAGAGCCTTTTAATTGTTCTCTTACTGAATCTTCCACTCCGAATTCGGACACACTCATTTCTTAATCATAGCGTCCACCGTAAAATAAGACGGAACAATTTAATCATAACTATTAAAGAGTAAAGAGGATAAGCTTTAAAGCAACTTATGTCAACATAGTATTTATTACACATTAGAGAGTATTGTTAAGAGAGATTACCAGCTAGATTGGTGATGCAGAGGTTTTTGATCCTGATTTTCTAATCTGGCGTTGATGGTAGAGAACAAAGTATGGGGAACGTTACACTCCATTTGAAAGTATTTTCCTGATTATTACTATTCAACTGTTTGCCACCCAGGTGGTTGCAACTTGTAGATGTCATTGATGTAAATGTATTATTGAAAGTATATGTTGATGCTTATAATGTTGTCTTGTAAAAATTGTAAGAATTGTGTCGGCCATTTTTAAATTTTTGTTGTTTTTGTTTATAATATTATGTATGACAAACAAGCATTACACAGTCTTATTTTAGTATTATATAGTTTTCAAAGTTTCACCTGTCCGTTATGATTATTAAGAAGTTTGTTTTAAATGGATTTAGGGTTTTGATTTAGGCTAAGGTCGTATTTCAGGGAAGTGTGTAGATCTCTGAGACTATTTAGGGTGTTTGAGCTTCAGGTGTGCTGTCGGAATTCTACTTGTGTGTGACGGCCACCCAAGGGGGTTAGTTAAAATTTGGATTCATATGAATGTTCCCTTAAAATAGCCAGGGGAGTAATTAGACAGTATCATTTTGGGTTGGGGTAAGCAGGGGTGAGGACATAAGTTGAGTGGGGAGGGAGGGGGGCTTTTTGATGTATCTAACTATTCATTCGTGCATTTTGTTTTTTGATCTCATTTGGGGGCGGGGGTGCAGGGGTTCTAAAGGGGAGGGGGTTCACTTACTGGTTTCACTTCTGAATATATGGGCGACAAAGGAGGGAGGAGGTGAACAAAGTGAAAGGGGACTTCATCAAGTTGAAATTTAACTATTAATGGACATTTTGTTTGAAGCCTTACTAAATTTGGCCACGAATTAAAGGTTGCTACATTACACTTGTGGTCACTTCCAAACACAGCGTTACCAAATATTGTTGGCCGCACGGTAAATGGATGGCCAGAAATGAGAGGATTTTAAGTCAACCTTAGAAGTCCACAGGTGGCCACGTTGAAAAAAATGGCTGCAATCTGCTACAATTCAAACTTTACAAAGGTGGTCGCAATGTGTTGATACAATGGACAGGTGGCCAACTTTTGTTTGTAGGTGGCTCGGTCACATTAGAAAAATAACTCAATATGCTTCCAACTTGTATAGGTGGCCACATTGTGGCTTCCATTCATATGTGGCCACATTTTGCAGGTGGCCTCATTAAGCAGATGACTACAATTATTGATGGGTCAAAAGGGGGGACACTTGTAGCAACAGCGAAAGCTGGGAAAAAGTGGCTGTTGTTAGAAAGTTTCATTGCTGGTTTAACAAGCCATTTCAAATGGACTGTTGGCCAACATTTGCCTCTGGGGGCATCTTGCCTTATACTCTGGAACGCCTTTCTTTGGTATAGACCCGCTTGCATTGGCCGCCATCTTTGATGACAAGCATTTCAAGGGGGTCTATTTCCTTTTTGTTACACAATTGTTCAAATGTCTTATTTTTTAGTAATACATTAAATTGATATGTCACTCACATCTACTCAGGAGTTGATAAGCATATGATGTGCTGCGTATTTTATGTTATTTGAGTCGGTTTTTACGAGATTTAGTTAATGTTCCTATATGAGGATTACAAAAACATCGGCTCGATGTAGGCGTTAACCTAGCCGACATGTTTCTTGTGTACCGCAGTGGTCATACTGCACTAGTTATCATTACACAATCAAGGGACCAGACTGGTAATTGCCCTCCCAGCCTCAGTTTGGTTTTCTTATGTCTGGGAGAATAAAAAAGATGACTGCACTGTGACAAAAAGGGTCGCCATGTTTGCCATGTTCCCTGTGTGCAATAGCAATAATGAATACTGAATCTCATTGTACAAAAAGGGGCATCTGACTATTTTGCCCTGACAGCCTCGTTTTGGTTACACTGGTTTGAGCGTTATAAAAACAAGATGGCTGGTCCATGGAGCCATACAACATCATATAATTTTTTTTTATAGAATGCATGTTAATTTTCATTGAACATTTTTTGTTAGTTTCTAAATAAATGATCGGAAATCATCAGTGTATGTAGTCTATTGCTTCCTGGACTAATGTAGGTGAAAGTGGGATAAATAACATGTGAAGTTCAAACCTTCAAATATTTGTTGTATTGATTACTGTGTATTTACTTCTTTATAGTTTTGTGGAAGTTATTATTATTATTATTATTATTATTATTTTAAAGGGCCCTGAGGACTTTGTTTCCGAACTAACCCCCCCCCCCCTTTCAGTTAGACTAGCTCTACACAAGTGGCATATATGAAGCAAACGACCGAGTGCGACTGTGGGGCTGCCGATCAGTCCGTAAGGCACATTGTCAATGCGTGCCCCACTAGAAAACTTGACGGTGGCATCGCTCGTCTGGCCGGCTGTGATCCGATGGCGACACGGTGGGTCTTGGACCTGGACCTTGACAATGATTTAAATTCGGTGTTGCTTACGAGAGAAGTTGGACTAGCCCAAAGAATACAAAGTGTAAAAGATTTGAAACTTTGTTTGGTGGGAGTCGGTCAAGTGAGGTTAGTGGTGACAACATCAGCATAAATCTCTGTATGATTATGGCTTGACAACTCGACGTTTCGGTCAGTATGCTCTGATCATCTTCAGGAGAATGCTGGGCTCTGTTGCATTCTCCCGAAGACGATCAGAGCATACTGATCGAAACGTCGACGAGTCGTCAAACCACCGGTTCTTCTCAGAACCACCACCACTACTCTTAAGAGATTCATGCACATGGTGTCACCGCAAACCTTACTTGATTGTATACGACCTGCTTCAAGTTCGTACAATGAACTATGATAGACACCATTCTAACAAGTTACGTATCCATGTCACTCATGCACTCACCACAACAAAATGTTTTTAAAAGGTTGAAAAGTACGCGATATTGAAGGTTAAATATTTCCCGGCATTCGGTTTCATGAAAACGAAAGTGGATTTCGCTTGAGCGAACCGAAGTCATACAGGGACAATGTCGCCGGCAATGCGCTCCGATGCACAAGTTGACTAACCGGGCGAATCCCGTGAATGCTGGGTTCCGCCATTAGCACAGCTCGAATGACTGACTCACGTCATTTCTGGTAAATATCTCCCAATTATACTTAGTTTAAAACCACCCTCCTCACTCCCTGCCAATGTCAACAAAATTTGTGTTCACTTTCATGAACGAGCTTTCAAGTTCAAGCAGATTGTTGTAATGCAATATCGATTTCTTTTCGTTCGTTTTGTATGCATTCAGTTTCGTTTTCAAGCACACTCACGATTTCGTTTTTTTTTCAAGATCAGTTCGGTCAAGATCAGTTTTATTAAATTTGTAGGCAAAAATGCAAACCCCTCGGCTTTTTTCAGTTTTTGAGTATTCAACTAAATTAATGACCCCTGGACGTGCATGATGGGTTTACAGCCCCTTTACTGTTTATATTTAACGTTGCGGTGTGTCTGCAAAACTCATAAAAATTTTGGTCTTTGTTTACGTTGAATTTTCCCTTTTTATTTGTCCTGTTATGAATTTAACGGCTCTTGAAAATGAAAAGAAAACAGGTTTAGTACGTTTTTATTACCTTGGATATACATGTAGATAATACTTCAGTTTATGGTTTAATCTATCTCAAATAGCGGCGAAACTAGGGTAAAATTTTAGGGGCGGGGGCACAGGAGGGTGCACCATTTTGTTGTGGGGGCACTTCTGACCATTTGAATTAATTGTGTCCATTGTTTTTACTTTTCATAAGCAAGCCCCTTTTCAACGCTCCTGTAATGCTGTTTACTACTTTTTATAACCTGAGTGAAGGAAACAAATACATTTGTCTGCGTGTAAATAGACAAACCTCAACATGTCTATATTTCAAATGGGGGGGGGGGGTGATGTGCCCCCGTGGCCCTGCCCTTAGTTTTACTTATGCCTCTGCGTTGGTGGTAAAAACTAAATTCGTTGCCTGCGTGTAAATAAAAACATGTTTGAAAACCACTGAAAATACTTCATAAGCATTACTCAATAGAAATGGAACATTTTATTCTGGTAATAGCGCAAAGTATAAGATTTCATGGGGGTGGGTGGCGGTGCAATCAATAATGCGTGTGTGTGTGGGGGGGGGGGGCATGTGCTACACGCACCCCCTCATCTGCTGCTGATGTCAAATTGAAAGAATACAAAATCTTTCACAGAAGGAGTCATTGTTGTATTGATAACACCCTCTCATAATAGGCAAACTGGACCCAGAAAACATAATAATCATGTGAAATAATGGGTGCTTACGGTTGATGGAGTCGATTTGCTTTGACGAAATTGAATGACTGAAATGCCCTTGAATCATTGAATAAACGTATTTGTCGAATGATTGCTCAACTTCAGAAACTTAATAACTGTCTTTTAATGCATGAATGAAAGTGGATTTAAGGGATCATTCGTTAAGTTGAATGTGTTTTCTTTGGCCAGTAAAGCCCCAAAATGAGTCGTAACTATAACCCAACTTTTCGTTGTGTGACCGTTTGCGGCGCACGTCGACCTGAATAAAACGCCCTCTTGTGTTTTCTCTCCCTCAAGATGCCGACAGTCTCCCAATGTAGATTTCGGAGTGAGTAATTACTCTGCCTTTTACAGCTGAGTTTATGAGAATCCATGACGTTCACCCGAAGAGACAGAAGACAGGAATGTAGGCGTAGCTATCAAACAGGAAGTGGATGGCCAACAAAAACAGGTATCCGTTAATTTTGGTTTTTTGTTTACACTTTGATTATTGAAGACGAAACCTTCCTGCGTGAGATGTCACAAATAAAGGGCCCTCGCCGTTGCCTGCTGGTGATTAACAACAAATGTTGCAGCAGGTGTACAAAAGAAACTCTCAATTGAAAGGGTTTGTCTTCGCTACTAATGTTAGGTCTGCTGTTGCTTTTTGGTTCTGTATGGCATGCCAACCCGCGCGCAACGGTGGTCCGCATACTCACAATAAGTCAAGAGAAACTAAAATACAAGCATAAAATGAACCCGAAATGTAAACACGGAGTCTTAAAACAGTCTTAAAGTATTTCGCACCCACACGTGAAATTCTCCGCATCCTACAACAGTCAATGCAAACATTCATTGTATTTAGGCTAATCTCCCTCCCCGAGACGTTGTTTTTTCTTCTTCTGGCCGCTTGGCACTGTTGTCAAGACACGCTCACAGCTTGCCTCGGATGTAATAAACTTGACAGACGTATTGTTTCCCAGGACAGTATAAAGTGAGAGGGCGCCATCCTTTCAATTGTAAGCAAGACGAACAAAAACCACACTCGCGTGCCCCAAACAAACCACATTACGGAATAGCACATTAATTGGTTCGGATCTTGGCACGGGAAGACGCGTGGCATCCTGACGTATCTCAAGGTTTTGTTTATTGTGCGGTTGATTACGGGAGGCCATTATGTAATACAAGTAAACACTGGTAGCGGTTATTGCTGTGAAGTTTTAAGAATGTGTTGGAAGCGTGTTGGAGATTTAATTCCCGTCTGTCCAAACATGAAGGTACCTGCTTGGGTCCAAACAGGATGCCTGGGCTCCTGGAAAAGTAACTGCATTGTTTAGCCTGAACCATCTTACCGTCCCCTCTCATGATCAGCTTGGTATTAAAGCGGGCATTTGTAAAAGACCAGTCTCCTCACTTGGTACATCCCAACATTATGCATACAAATAACAAACCTGTGATAATTTGGGCTCAATTTGTCATCACAATTGCAAGGAAAAAATAAGTATAAAAACACCCTTAGTTGTTGCATAGAATTATGTGCTTTCAGATGCTTGAGAAAGGCTTCATGCCTGAAGTCTTTCTCAGATTCAATTTGTTTGGTGAATAATTACCTCTTTCTCTAAAACTACATTACCTCAAAGGGGATCGTTTCTAACAATGTTTTACAATATCAACAGCTCTCCAGTGCTCTTTACCATGTAAGTTTTTATGGTCATTAACTTGTAGATTTACCAAAAGAATACCCTGCATTTAGCACTGTAATGTGACTCACCATTATAGATGCTTACTGTGATTATATGAATCGTTGGTTACAAAACAGAAAAGACAAAACACCCACAACTCTTTTTCACTTTGCCCGCTTAAAAAAAAAATCCAGACAAAATGAAACAGGAGCTCATTGGAGCACAACCAAATAGCTCACACGCTGAATGCATCATCACCGAAATGAGCTTTCATTATTACGCGCCATGTCCAGGGGCGCTAAACAAGGTCAGACCCATCGAAGATAACAACCAAACCCATACAAAAAATAATAATAATAATATATATATAATGATATAATGCTCAGACAACAACAAAAAACCAGGGATTGGGGGAGTACGGTGGAGATTGGCAAGCCAATAATCATCTCTATAATAGTTTGGAGATCTGCCAGTCGCACCTGTCCCGAAAACTAATTCTTCCGGAGTCCTTTTGTTGTGCCCTAGTCACCGAACAAAAGCCCCGCCACGTGTCGGGGCGCAACGGCATGCGACCCTTCACTGACAATCGGTTTTCAGGTTTTTTTTCTTCTTCTTCTTTTCTTTTTCTTATGGGGGGCTGGCGCGTTATCTATTTGGATGTCTCATTACCATCACAAAAGCTGTTGTTGTCTGGTCTGTTTGCCAGTAAGCCCTCCCTATTTGCCAAGAGCCGCGCCGGTCTACTCATTGCAACTTTATTATTATTGGAATGGAAACCGTGTTTTACATTAGCCTTTTATAACAGAGAGATCCCCCAAGACTTAATTTAGTTAACGACTTCAACTAAAAGGAAAGTTAAATTTTTATGGAAATAACCTCATGAAATTAAACGACAAGAAGAAGAAGAAGATTATCAAATTAGTATGTAGCACGGTTTGCTTGACAATAAACAGATAATGGTGTAGCTCCAACGTACGCATGCACGTGTCGCCATGGTATCGCACACCGCACGGGGCTGTACCTTGTCTTGATTCAAAGCGAGTAAGCGTTCCCGATATTATCAGCAGGAATTTGTCAATTATACCAACTACTGTACACTCTAAAACTTCCAGATCAGAGTCGACCCAGATCCGCGTCCCGTGGAGACCTGGCCCATTTCTGGGTCAATTTGACCCATAATCTAATGTCAAAATGACCCAAAATTGGGCCAAACTGGCGCAGAGTCCGAGTTCGAATGCTGTAGTTTTTTCCCCATTCAAACACGATACAAAAAGCGACTACAGTAAGCCTTGGTGATTTTGTACATTATTCTTCAAAGCTCCCATGTGTTCAGCTACATAAACGAAGATTAATTGTCCTGTCAGTTGAAGAAACTCCGAAGTTTTGGGAATTATTATGTTAAATAATTGCTTGAGGCTCGGGTGACATATCGATAAGTCATCCTGAGAAAGTCTACCTGTCAGAAATAGGCTGATTTCGGTACATAGACGAGGCATTGCATTGCAGACATGTTGATACGGAATGACTTAGGAAATATTGTCGTGCAATCTGTAACTTTGAGGCAAGGGAAGAAATTAAACCGAAAGTTTCGATGGTAATGGTATGGCACATTGTCGGTTGACCGGAAGGGTTCTTGCATTCCCATTCCACAGCAGTTTCGTCAGGAAACAACCCAAACGCCCCATCAAAGAATATGAGATTTCATAAATTTTATCTGGTGTTGCGAACGATCAAAAAACAAACACCACAACACCCCAACACCCAAACGCTCCAAAAAGAAGAAGAAGAAGAGATTTCATAAATTATATCTGGAGGTTTCCAGTGATTTTGTGTATCTTATCGTGTTTTGTTGTGTTTCCGACGGATGTAGGCCTATTATTAATCCGACCATTTTTCAATACTGGTATCACATTGTGTTTTTGTTGTTGTAAGTCCCCCCTTTTTTCTGGGGTCGGCAGGCGGGAGATGGAGAGGGGGGGGGGGTTGTCAGGAGTTCGGGATGCTTAATTGTAATTGTAACGATTGCCATTTAAGCATAGAGCTAGGAAGATTTAAGGCACTGATGACAACGTGTTCTCAGCGACATGACCAGACACGTCCCTCGTTTATACCGAAACTGGCGTGAGCTGTCTTTGTTTTTAGTGTGGGACATTGATCACGCCAGTAAAAAGGCACCCTAGGCCCGTTGGGGTTAGTTTACTGAACTCCCAGGCCCGTTGGGGTTAGTTTACTGAACTCCCAGGCCCGTTGGGGTTAGTTTACTGAACTTCCGGGAACCTTAGAACAAGTTGCCCATGAGTTAATTGACTTTGTGTGCGATTTGTGTTTCTTCAAACCGTAGAGCACCTTGCTATAATGTTAGAAAATAAACGACTTTGTCTTAACGCAAGTTTCTAGCTGCTAAAAGTTAAAATTTTGAGTGACACAACAGTTCTAGATTCTAGTGCATCCTTTTCTCGTTAAGTCTCCTGCGTTCTCGAGGTCAACTTGCCTGGTCTACACAATCCTGTGTGACCTCCTGAACTCTTATGAGGATAGCATCATCTTTAGTTAAGTTCCCTGCATGCACGACTAGAAAAAGGACACCGATTCTCGTCTGATAAAAATGGAATCAGCCTATTTTGACCGCCCAGCCTTGATTTGGTTACACCATAGTCCTTGCTCACCGATTATGCTGATTGGAGTGGGAGATTAAATGGCTGCGCCGTGACGTCAGTTATTTTGATAAACGTACGCTTATCTATAATGGGACTTCACATAGGCGAACGGAGCCCAAGCCGGAGTCCAAACCGGAGTCCTGAAGCCCAAGCCGGAGTCCTGAAGCCCAAGCCGGAGTTCTGAAGCCCAAGCCGGAGTCCTGAAGCCCAAACCGGAGTCCTGAAGCCCAAGCCGCAGTCCTGAAGCCCAAGCCGGAGTCTTGAAGCCCAAGCTGGAGTCCTGAAGCCCAAACCGGAGTCCTGAAGCCCAAGCCGGAGTCCTGAATCCCAAGCCGAAGTCCTGAAGCCCAAGCCGGAGTCCTGAAGCCCAAACCGGAGTCCTGAAGCCCAATCCGGAGTCCTGAAGCCCAAGCCGGAGTCCTGAAGCCCAAGCCAGAGCCCTGAAGCCCAAACCGGAGTCCTGAAACCCAAGCCGGAGTCCTGAAGCCCAAGCCGGAGTCCTGAAGCCCAAACCGGAGTGAAGCCCAAGCCGGAGTCCTGAAGCCCAAACCGGAGTCCTGAAGCCCAAACCGGCGTCCTGAAGCCCAAGCCGGAGTCCCTGAAGCCCAAGCCGGAGTCCTGAAGCCCAAGCCATGGTTTCGACAGGGCCCTATCGTCATTTCCGTAAAAGCTTTTGGCTTTGGCTTTGGCTTAGGTACCGTACCGCCTGTTTGAAGTCCAGTACCGAACGTGTGTGTTTCTTCCTGATGGAGCCCAAGCCGACCGAAGCCGTGTTTTCGAAAAGAGCGCGATATGCAAGTTCGACAATGAATCGTGGACGACCATTGGTCGGTGGCTGCAACAGCTCTCTGACAATGAAGAGCGGACGGCGCTGCAGCGCGCTGGTTCAAGTCCAGAGACTACCGACTTTTGTAAAGGGACTTTTTTCAACAGATGTATACATTTTGTACTAAGAACTATGTGTGTGTTCTGAAGCTACTGATTCAATCTCAGCGTTAACTGAGACGAAAATGTTCCTCACCTTTTCATTTTATTTGCAACCCCTTCGGCATAGCGAAACACTTCGCCATTTTGAAACAACTCACGAGACGTAGTTTCCGTGCACTTTGTCACAAGACAAACGGAAAGAGAGATGGGGTGAGAAAGCAAATGAGATACATCCCGCGGTCCTGTGCAGGGTTCCAAATACATGTAGTTGACTAAAGGGGTTTAGCCACCTGTGACTAGAAAATGCTCGAAACATATTCTAACAATAGAAGACGGAAGCCGGCTCTATGTCGTCTTTAGCACAGTGTTCACCAACTGCGTCAATAAAAACAGAATCATAAAATATTGTTGAAATACCGTTTCCCGGAACTCATATTACCATCTTTGGCACAATTCCAAACCACGATAACAGATTTTAAGGAGAGCTGCAAACATTGCACCATAACATACTTGCTCCCCCCCCCCCGCCCCCATACCGAAGTCTAGCGATACCTTGCTCCTGTTGGGTCGCAGGCCAATTAGAGTCTCCCAACGAATCCGACATCTGGATTCATTTATAGTCCCATCTTTTTATTATTTATGGTCAGAAGTCGACACTTTCACAAGGACAGCTTCCTTGAGCAACTAGCCATACAATCATGGAGACTTCTACGAGGCCCATGGTAAGCCAGAGCAACGGACTGCCATTTGCCATTATTTGTGATAATCATTTGTGGACACATTGTACAAGGGCACCATTTGGTTTGGGTTCATTTTTTTTAAATACACCAAAACCAAACAGTGCACTCCATATAGTGTCCGCTGTACATCAAAAAGACCAATACCAAAACGCGTGTTTAGGCACCAGCAAATCATTTCTATGATATGATGTATGCCCCAATACAGGTTTGGCCTTTCCTGTTTTACCTTGCCACATATTCAACTCTAAGTTCAAAAGATAATCCCTTGCTTTGTGTCCCTTTTGTTTTTCCCTGGTTTGCTGGCATCCAGTCAATATTTTTTGTTTAGGCCCCCTTTGTTCTTGAGTTTTTACTACTTCTTTACTTTCGATGTTTTTTTTTTATTGGTCGTCACCCTTTTATTGTTCGATGGTTGTAAAAACTCTGTCACTGTGTTATTTGCCCTGTTATCTTTTTATAGTTCTGTATATTTTGTACTTTTTCTTATCTATTTTACAAATATCTCTATGTGTTTTATTGTAAGACACACACTGGAAAACAGCTTTCTTGTTTTTTAACGTGACGTTTATAATAAATTGAAATTGTTATTGAAAATGAAATTAATAGTTCAGGTTGTGCCACTGGCCGATTACGGTCTTCTGACGTATACCCACGTTTTTTGAAACTCTTTCAGGTGTCTATAATTTTTCTTAACTAACAGTTGAAGTCAAAAATTCAACAAGACAGATTCCTAATGACCAGCCTTTAGATGTATGCGCTATATTTCACAGGAGCCCATTTTGAACATAAAAACAAGACAAGACATCACTGTATGACTACGCTGTAAAAGCTCCCAGCTCAGGGACCCGGTTCCAATTTCTGGGTCAGTGTGACCGTCCGGAAAATGACCCCAAAATGGATCAAACTGAGACGTAGAATCCGAGATAAGTTCCCATTTTAAAACCAGTTTCTGAGTCAGCCTGACGTCACAAAATAAACAAGCTGAATGTTCCATACTATGCAAAAGCTACTCTCAAATTCGGCACTCGATACAGGCTTAAGTGGCTGGTTAAGAGCTATGGAGGAAGTATTGGTTTACATTTTGTGTAGCGGTCATGAGCACCTTCATGAATAGAGTTGCCAAAAGAAAAAGAAAAAAATACAAAATAATAGTAATAATACTAATATATACAAAGTAAACATGGGTTTTTTCTGGCTGAACTCATTCAACTTTAAACGCACGCAATCTTCGTATAATCTCTTTGGGATTTTATCTTTTACAGATTTGGCATTTTTATCCTTCAATAGACTGTTGCTAAAAGGGCCGACTCGTGACAAAGCTCATATCCATTGACGCATACACAGATAGTTCCGGTGTAATATGACACAAAAAGACTACTACTCGTTTGAAAAAAAACCCTCAATTGCATAAGGAGAAAATAATTTGCACCGCACAATAAAATCGGGTAGTTTGATGGGCACTCTTTCCACTAATATATTGTATTCAAACTCGATCTGGCCTCTATTCAAATGATATTGTTGTACAAATAACCTTGGTACTAGCCTATTATGCCTGGGTGACATTTCAACGGACAAATAATGCATATTCTGAAACAACAAAGTTAGAACTTGTATTTTTACTTCAAAGGTTGTCAAAACACACGCGGGTTTTGCATTCTCCATTTTGTTTTCATTGTCTGCTCCCTTTTTGTGTGTGTTGGTAAATCTTTAGAAATGGAGCCATTAGATATATGGGCATTTAAATTTGTTTATTTTGTAAACCGTTTTTTTCTTTTTACACGTATTTCAGCTTCCCCATGACACAATCGTTTTCTGTAGTCCTGTGTAAAGATTGATGTTAACTGCAAATGTTTTGATAATGATATTGTGATACCTTTTAAAAGTCTGGGTTATTGCTTTGTTCGTGTGACCTGGGCTCAATCATGACCAAAAGCAACAAGATTCGTTTTAAGACGAGTTGTCTATATTGCAATAGTGATTTGAAGTGTGACATTACACTTTGCTTAGCATTAAAGATTAATACACATAAAGATCTTAGCTCTTTACGAAATCGAGCCCCAGGTTTTTTTGTGAATATTCTATGTTAAAAAAAATGAGCAAATTAAATGTCTGTAATTGTTTATGCTATTGTTTACAATGCTCGACCGATAACCATCAAGAGAAAGGACAAAAGAAATGTCATTTATTCTGATTCCTACATTGAGCGTAGAGTACGGACCCAAGGTTACGATGCACATGGTTTATTGTGTTTACCAGGAAACCCCAAATACATTCGGAATTCGTGTCTCAACTTGAAGACTTTAACCCTTCTCAACAATTCGTAAGATCATCAAGTGAATAAGCCACGCCCCTTAGGCTAGTCTTTTGTGTTGGTTTTGATAGTAGAGTGGCCTAGTCACGTGCTATTCATTCAACATGTTGACCAAGGGGTTGGTACACACTGCATACACGAACGGCCGGCCGTCGCCTGTCAATCAACCGTGAAGCACGTGCTGTGACTGGCCAGGGCGCTCCCTGATTGGTCCGTTGCTACTATCGCTTGGGTTCAGCAACGCGTCAGGCTCGCGAGCCCGGCGATCCCCCCGTGTTTTAGGCCCTTCGTGCACCGCTAGCTTCAAGTAGCGAAACGACCGCCTTGAAAACGGAAGCGTGTGGCAAGTGTGGGATCAGACCGCATTGCAAAGCAGAGGATTTTCTTTTTAATTTTACAGCCGGCCCTTTATTTTCCTCCACTCTTCTGTTTCAGCCGATCGTTTCTTTACGAGATAAGCTTGGACCAGCTCATTCTTCAAGACATTCTTGGGTTGTGTAAGACTGTATGCACGAACATCTGTAGTTCGTGAGTTCCATCTCTTTGTCGGCGTGTGTGTGTGTGTTTGTACGTATCCGAACCCAACGGGCTTTGAGTGCTGGAAGGTCGGGTTGAACGCCAACTATTCTGTGATCCATTTATTAGTGTGGGGACACAATTTTACAGTCGCCAATCATTTTTCAAAAAACATGGAATGGACCCAACCGGATTTATAGGGGCCGTCCCAAACCGATCACAGCAAGGTAACTATCATTTCAGCTTTTGTTTGTTCCACCATTGTCAATGTTTACATTTTAATGTTTCTAGGTGAAGTTTGACTGCTCTCGTGAAGTCGTTGTTTTGTACATCGAGTGTACCGTGTTATCTGGGTACACGATTCTGAACTGCTTGTGTAGAAAAAAGGCACGCACGGGTCTGGAAAAAAAAACCAGCATTTTTTTTTTCGCTCAGTGTATTTTTGTTTGTTTTGTTATAAGCCACATTGGGTGGACACTTGGCTTGTGTTAACACAGCTGCCGCTCTGTAGATATGAAGTAGTGATACGAAGCCAAAGTGCTAATGTGCACCAGTGCGGTAAATCCTTTTTTTTTACATTTTATTTTGAAGAAATTCGATTTTCCCGTCTCGTCTTTTATTGTTATAATCATCAATATTACATTGTCTGATATACGGAATGGAGAGGGAATTTTGTCCGTAAACAGAGTGCACAAGACAATAAACCCAACCAAGCGTTTAACATGTGCTGGAGGATTTCTTTGACAGTGTCACGACAACACCCCCAGTCTACTGCCAACCAACTGTTTGAACTTTGTTTGTATGTAGGGGGAAACAAATCATTATTTTAGAATATTGGATTTATTTGCTCACTCCATTTCACCATGCAGTGGTATATTTGTATAATATGTTTGCATTGTTTGTCAGCTAATGAACAAACTAATTGGATTCTTTCAAAATTGTCTTTTGTTTTGAAACATTTGATGACTGTACAGGCAAGGATTGTTGAGGACAGAAACCTGTTTTTACGCATTCGATGTCTTTCTAAATACCGGAGCTGGAACAACTCGTTTCACACGATGAAACGGTCACAGAGGGTAAGCAAAAAACTTGCCAAATCTTCTCCTTTGAACAATTATTTGTTTTCGTCAGTTCTCAAAAATGACCAAGATGTTAACTAATTCATGGACCCTTATATAAAATATAAAAAGTCGGTCCGTGCTCAGTAATTCTTATAGATTAATTATAGGAAAGGTCGCCATCAATGAATTAAAACATATTCAACATAAATTAAGTTACCGTTGGCGTAAAGAATTGCCGACCACGAAGTCATATGTTTATTTTGTACGATAAAAGGGCATTAAAAAGAGTCCAAGTGGTTTAAAGTGTACTTGTAAAAGTTGGTCAAATTATCACTTTAGGACCAGACCTTACCCAAATTTTAAATTTAAATTTGACAATAATTCCAGAGAAATTAAAGACCAATTTGGGGGGTTCTGAATTAATTGCAATTTACATCGCTCTTGAATGCTCTTCTGACTTTTTTTTTTACACATAGCAACAACATAATTCATAAACAGGAAAAGTTTGTCCATCCAAACTTTTAGAAAACCGAGACATTCGGCAAAACGTTCATAAATACGTTGTAGACGCATCACAGATTAAAAGTAAAGCTGCAATTACGACAACCACCTTAAACTAAAAAAAAAAAAAAAAAAAAAAAATCCGAACATCACAAAAAAAACTTCAAAACTCAACACATTCAGCAAGGGGATTCGAACCCACGATCAACCACACGTCGTGTCATGGGTTTAACCATGCTCGTCCATGATCCACACCCATCAATAACGAGAACTTTATGTCTTAAGAAGGATTAAACTAATAGTTTGAAAAATCTATCACAAGGGGGCGCTTCAAGGGATAAATACAAGCAACACCTTATTGGTTATTTATTTAGGGTAAGGTATTTGCTTATAGTCAAATGTAATTGTTTATTCAAAGTTTAGTATTAAGCTGTTAATTGGTTGAAATAGTCAAGGAGGAGGCCAAGACGTGTCTAAATTTGCTGACAAATTAAAAGCAATCGCGTGTTTAAATGTTTGCTTCAAACAATTTTTTAAAAACAAAAATAAATGACAGATAAAGCATTCAGAATGATGTGTTCCCAACTACCTCTCGTCTTCATAGTGCAAGAATGGTACCGTAACTCGGCTTTCGGAAATAACTGTTCAGGGATGGACTGAGATTGCAGAAATGATCGCAAGTTTGCATAATTTAAACAGAAAGATGAAAATAATTACTGGTAACGGATACGACGGTCTAAACGCTTATGAAAACGTCCTCTTTGAGAGCATTATCTTCATCTTCTTCTTCCTCTTCTGCTTCTTCCTCACCTTCTTGTTCTTCTTTCTCGGGTGTTTATTTCTTTATTTTGTTAATCCCGAGGGCTTTGGACCTCCATGGGTCTTGTTACCGTATCGCATGGAACGGTAAATTTATCGGTCTACATACATTTTTAACAATATTACTTATTTATATAATTATATCTGCTATATCCATCGAATTAACTATTTATGGGATTTCTGTTACATGGTATTTGTAACACTCTCGAGGGATATGTGGCTCATGATAATAAATCCATATCCCGTGACCTTCCTCGGTCCACCGAAGTCTTTTTCGGAGTTGGGAATGTCAAGACCATCTTTTAAAGACTTCATTGTTAGAAATGTCACAGTGCACAGCAAAAAAAAAATAAAAAATAAAAAAACCTAACCTAAACGAACTTGGTACTTGGTAACTCAACTTCGGGTAGGATTTATTTATTTAACCCCCCAGAAAGAGCAGTAGAGAAATGTGTTACAACAGTTGTGTCCTGTAAGAGATTCGGAATAATCAAAAACAGTATTGCATTGCATTTTAAATAATAAAAAAATAAATGGTGGGGCCTATATGATTTTCTTTTAAAGTTTATCGATAAAATATTGTGTTACCAGCAATGGTTTATGTAAATACATCATCCCTAATTGTTGAGCGTAAATAAAGAAGGAAAAACAGAAGAAAAAAGAAGTAAAAAAGAAGAAGACAAAACAATCTAAGGGAATTGTGCAACAAAAGTTCATCTATGGTACCATTATTTTGTTTTTCGAAGAATACATTAATTCAGACAGTGTGGTCGTCAAGAAACTTTTGTCAAAGGAAATGGTCAACATTTTTGTTGAAACTCGCAGCGAGCATGAGGGACTTGACACCGTTCGATTTTAGCACAGTAGGCCTACTATAAATTCAAACTTACTTGAAGTAAATACTTGTATCATAATAAACATCCAGTTATTGGTTTGATATTCTGGATTTTATGAATCCTTTTATGCACTAAAACCTTTTATCAATTTTTTATTTTTATTTATTAGTTTTTTTAATAGCTTGCTATTTATTATCTTTGTTTGTTGAATACATTTTTTCTCGTATGTAATGCACGATTGAATATTATTGTTATCCAAATCGCGATACAAATCTCTAGTTACTATTATTTATTTTACTTTTATTTCCTTTTTAATACAACGCATCAAACAGCCCAAGCACCACTAGGATAAACCCAAGTATGACATAGAGAATACAACATTAAAAACACACAGCAAATGAAAACATAGAGAAGTCTTTCACTTTCATGGCAAGAAAAGTAGTTTTTATGAAAAAAAAGAAGAAGGTATTTTAGAGGAATTAGAGGACTTGACCATGAACAGACGTACGGCAATTGATTAATTTCTGTAATTTTTTTTTATAGAATGGCTAAATATGAATAGTTAAGGATACATTAAAAACATATAACAAATTGAAACATATAGCAATATTTCACTATCATGGCAAGAAAGTAATTTATATGGGAAAAAAGTAATACAGGTGAATTAGGGAACTTAACCACGAACAGACGTACCGGCTAGACTGGCTATAAAATATGACCAGTGGGGATAGCTATTATTTTGATAAGGTCGTTAGACTGCATAGGCCTACTACTACCGTTAAGCCAGTTGTCTTCATTACATATTTATTCCGTTTTCCTCCTCGATGTTAGTAAATTATGACGCCAAAGTGGTGGTTGTTTAATCAGTTATTAACAACACGTATACGTGTAGGGCTTGAATATTCTACTTGACAAACATTGGTTTATGGGCAGGCCGTGCAGTTACTATAATTACATAAAATACAGGTAGGCCCCCATAGTAATTGTAATGTAGGTGAAGTAGGCCTACCGGCCGGTAAGATAATGGGGGAAATTAAAACACTGGTAGTGTACAGCACGAAGGGTATAGGCCTATAAATTACGAATTTGTTACTTTATATTTAAGTATGAATTGACCTTAAATTTGTGTTTCTTAAAATAAAGTGCGGTTGATATGTTTTATTGTTGTATACATGCTAGGCCAACTTGCCACGTATGAAAATAAGTTCAACCCAAACTCAATTGTCTCCAAGTAGGGCCTCCACAGCAAAAACGGGGGTGTTAAAATTGACACCATGAGTAGTGTCACATATAGATACCGAACAGAGAACGGTGTTAGATAAACACCAGTGTTTACGAGGAAATTCGTGTCATCTGAACTGCTGAACACCTATGGTGTAAACTGTTGATTCTTTTTATGGTATCTGTATGTGACAATACCCATGGTGTCAATTCAACACCCCAGTTTTTGCAGTGTATAGACGGGCCATTTTCGAGGAGAATTATTTTAATTTTCTATGGCTTTTCGAAGCTGCAAGCCTCCAGCCTCCACAAATTGACAAGTTTAGGATCATTTAAACCGCCATTACTTTGCCAGAACGGTTTAACTGGAACCCGAAGGTTATTATGTACATGCAGAGGTACTATATAATAACTATTGGCAGAGACGATTACGCGCAATTATTATAATGCAGATGGAAAATTGAGCAAACCTTGACTTACAAGTGGCCATAACACAATGGCGGGAAAACTCCAGAATGGTAATGGACAATGGCTTTTGTATTATTAGGGGGAAACAACACACAAAAGACCGCGGGTACCGAATGAGAAATTAAAGGTATAACACATGATTGGTTTTGGGAAGAAAACTTAATTAAAAAATTATAATAAATAAATAAATAAAGAAAACTTAATTAAAAAATAATAATAAATAAATAAATACAAAATCCGCCTTTGTGTACCTAATGCTCGTGCCAAGTGTCCTTGAAAAAAAAATTCCGACTGAAATTCTGCCATTTTTAAAGAAAATAATTGTCTCAGAGGAATTTATTCATAATTTTACTTTCCATAACTCGAAATAGGCCTATTAGCAAACTTGAACTTTCTCAAATTCCTGACAAAACTAGAGCCGCTATTCCGTGTAGTCATAATTTCTTGAAAATGTGACCAACTATAATTTGAAGAAACTTTCATTGGCCAGCGTTCTCCCTTAATGTTCCGCTGGCCAAATGCCAGGACCAGTCAGAATTCTGTCCAAGTGGCCCTGCCTGCAGCTAGTTCATTGCTTCCTGAAGCTGTGTGTTAAACCACTGATTTGGTTTCAAACTCAAGTCCCATGTAAAAATGACAGCGTTACAAGAAAACCTTAAAATACGGACCAGTGAAAACGCTGGCGGACTTGTGAAATGACAAGCTATAGCTGGTCTTCGCTCGTCCCCAGCTCCTTGCCTTAAAACCAAAGGCGCTGGGATGGGCAAACGTATCAAGCACGCTCATTGGTTAATGCTCAGTCCCATCATGCATCACACTCACACTGCAAGCACTGCACGCATGACATACTTCCTGAACAAGAATCTGTGCAAGCTGATTAGCCCATCCCAGCGGTCCTGGATAGGCCGCTGGGGCCGAGCGAATAGCTGGTCCTGTTGGGTAGTCACTGAAAAGTTAAAGGCGAACCCAGTAATGGCTGATTGTATGGTGTGTGCATTGGGAACTAGAGGATTGGATGTGTGGTGGTTAGTGTTTCAAAAAAACCCAATGCATAATACCTTTAAGATCAGCCGTTACTTCGGGGTATTTTGTATGTAAACATTACCCACAGCGTCTATGATAGATCAGTTAAAAATAGGTCAAAATTGAAACTTGAAAGGAAAGGGATGCTCCTGCCTTTGCCCCAATATGAAATGGATATGCACAGGCCATTGTAAGGCGATATCTCCCATGGTTCATTTATTACTTTAGATTTGATCTGGAGTTTTAATTTTGAATTTCAAATCTCGCTGAATAACCGACCGTTTTCTTCGCAATGTTAAAGATGCCGTGCCCGATTTTTGACTGATTTAACCCGAAACTTTAGGTTTGAATTTTAAGTAGCTATTTTAACTGGATTCGAGAAAGTTATATGCTCTCATTAAATGTATACACGGGGGGGGGGGAATTTAAAATCTGCCAATGACTAACTAAAAATGAATTATTGTCGGAGTCCTGCCATTACCTCATGCCCATCGGCCATGTACAAACAATTCAGCGTATGTATTTTGTGCTTTATCCGTATGACATTATTATGCGAAAGTGCATGTTAATGTTTGTATGTTTTTAGTTCTGAAACAGCATCATCTGTCCAATTTATTCAGAGCAACTCCCCCCCCCACCTTTGAACAAATTTCCTTAGGCGGAAATTGGGCCATCAACTTTTATGCACTGACTCGTGCTCCACAAATATCATTGCAAGTTTCGATTCATTGTGGATGATGCCTTATCGTATATACCATCATATTATATTTTATTAATTCATTCAAATTGCTTCGCGAATGACTGTTTTTATTTTATTTTATGCAATTAGGGCCTATATTCATTCTAACTAACGACGGCTGAGGTTGGCGGAATTATTGTTCTCGCTCATGGCAGTCAAATAAAAAACTGCAATTTTCGTGGCAAATAAGCCTTGTACCAAAGGAAGGACGCGCAGTTTCAAGATTAATAATCGGCAATTACTTTGTGTTCATTCACTACGAAAATCGTTTAATTTTAAGTGAGGTCGTTGTTATCATCCAATTGTTTGCCTGAATATGATTTGGGGGAATTGTGAAAAGCATTATTATTATTTATTCATGTCTTCTATAGACTCTTCTCAAGTAAAAAGTCAATCTCTGGCTGTTTACAAACTACTTACCGGCCAAAATAAGCTGTCGTATAAATGCAAAGTCGTTGACTGCATTGATGGTGTGATCCTAGAAACTTGATTTTGTCAATCCTCGTTGACAGGAATTTATGCGTTCAAAAGACCAATCAACTGGGGGAAATCATGCTCTCATCAGTCGCGCATTCGACTTTTTTGTTTGTTCTACCCTCACCTTGAAATTTGTCCATGTTTTCTTGGATGAGTAACCGGTGCAGTCCAGCACCTTTGTGGATGACGCGGCCCTTCAATGTCAAACGATTATTCCACAAACAGAGAGGAATATAGAAAAGAAAAGGAAAACTGGATATGAGTCACGGACTTGACATACCGCGCCAAAAAAAAAAAAAAAAAATAAGAAGAGCTTGTTGTATTCCCATAACCAAAAGGATCCGGGTAATGGGTAAAATGTCTCGTCCCCGTGCAGTGGTACAATGTAATCAAATATTGATAAATCAATAAGTTTCCGTTGGACTTGCCGAGTCGCTAAGGTCGTTTGGTCACACAGGTTTTCATGCGATTGCGATCGGGCGGAATGAGTGCGTGTTATGTATGTTAAAGGGGGCCACCTTGACGTTGAGGTATAGAGGAACTCATTGACGTGTGCTCATTTTACAAACCGTTTTCAGCTGTCATTTTTGTTGTTTAAATTTACGTGGAAATGCCGTACCCTCATAAACATGTGTCAGCCATCTTAAGTCCAATGCCATGTAATGCCAGATTTTGTACACAAGAATATGGCAACGGATTAGCTTTTGTTTGTTTGTTTGCAAGGGCACCCTCGCTAAATGTCAGTGGGTTTTATTGAAATAAATGAAACAGCTGCCGACACGTCTATATTTGACTGGAACCGTTCCGTTTAATGAACAGACAATATTGCTCTTTCTCATTGAAGTTTACAGCCAGAGGTTGTGAAATCTGCAACTTTCATGTCGACCGTGAATACAATGGTATTGCTGTACAGCAACGCCGCAGCCAAAAACCAAAATATGAATATGCAGTGATGTTAAAAAAACTTATTTATATACAATCAAAGACAAACATCAACCATGGAAAATAGAATGAAGGATTTTTAATAATGTGCAGTTTCACTAAACCAGAATTAAATTGCAAGCGTATTCACATAAAATATATTAACATTATATTTTACTATCTATAAATTAAATTGCAAATCCACAGCCCCAGTGGAACTTGCATATTATAAAAACATATTTAAACCGCCTCCAACAATCTAAAAACACAACAAACCAAGAAAAGACATATATGACTTGCAAATTAAAAATCAAACATAATTTGCAAGCCTAATTACACCATCTTTTTCTTGACTTATCAAAAAATAACACAAATTGCAGACTCGAACCAAATGGCATTTACAAAACATTATTTAAACCTACATTAACAATCTATTTTAAAAAACCCATAAGTTGCAAGTCAAAATGATCAAACTTAATTTGCAGGCATATTGCAGAACCATATTTACATCATCTTTAACTGTCTATCACAAAAAGAAGACAAATTTAAAATCATTTTAATCTTCACGTACTTACACAGAGGAGTCGAATACGTCTACAAGACGAACATCGTACACGTATTGTGGCCGGTGCTTCTTTTTTCATGTTAATTTAATTTGCTCAGCGAGACAGGGCTAGTATAATGTGTCAGGATTAGAAATATACCCACGTCAATTTCCGCATCAGGCGATTAAGTCAATATCAATTTTAAAGTATCAATATCAAGTGTATAAATACTTCAAGGTTTCAGATAACAAAAAACACTAAACAATTTTTCAAGGAGTACTTTAAATGTATTTCTTATGGTGAATCTTAAAATGTAAGTACCATTTTAATGCCATTTATTACGGCAAAGCTGTTCCTTTATTATAAGAAGTGCGTGTAATTGTTACTGTATCTTGGTATTAGTGGATGTGAATGTGATGCTGATTCTCTTTGGAGTTTCATTCTAAAATCTCCCAGGTCAAAGTTGACCTGGGTCCCAGGGGCCTCACACATTTCAGGGACAGGTTGACCATCAGGAACGGAAAGTGGTTAAACGATGGGACTTCCAATGTCTGGCTCATTTTGACACATATTCCAGGTCATCTGGGCCAGGCCCCACGGAACTCGTGTCGAAATAAATGGAGTCGCATTACTCGCAAACAAGAATATAAACTTTCGAGAACCAAAGTGCATAAACGAGGTACACTATAATAATTGTAGTCTTCTACTTTCTTTGTATTTGCCGCTCCAGGATGCCTCGACTCACCGTCGGCTGATCGAGAAAAGGAGTCGAGAGAGAATCGGGCAGAGCCTGAAAGAGCTGAAGAGACTCTTGCCCAACTTCAGACAGGTAAAGAATCTTTATTTATACTCTAAATACATCAGATTCCAACTCCTACGTGTCCCGATTTTGATGGACTCGGTGAAAGGCCAACCTTGATTGACATGGCGTTGTACAATAGTTTGGATGGGAAACTAGCTTAGGGAGGCGATGGTATGTAAGAAGACGCAGCGGTTCCTGGAATGAGTTTGGGCGTTGATTTACTAACCATCAATGGTAGATGCCTTCGCGAATAGCTTGAGGCCCAAATTATCAGTACCGCAATAGGCGTTTACCTAGAACTTCCAAGAACCTTTCCTCAAAGTAGAATTTGAAAGTTAATTCTGTGTGAATGTTGCCAACAGGAATCTTCACCCCGTCTTAAACATCGCTGTTATGAGTTGGGTAGTTCTGCTGTGTGCGCATTATAAGTCAATATTGTTATAATAAGTGGTGATGAAACAGCTCGACGTTTCGACCACCATGCTCCGATATTCATCTGTCGGCGTGAATGAACTGTTGAAGAATTGCAGACATTATCACCTTCGTCTGGTTCCCTGTATTCAATATCAACAATGAATAATGCATGTTCATTTTGTAACACTAAAAGCTGCCAGACTAATTTCTCCATTCAAGCCTTAATGTATTTATCCAATTATTTCAATGCAAGAAATATAGAATAAACACCAAATTGAAAAAAAGGAAGGTGGATGCACCGTACCTTTAAAGCTGGTTGTGTTTTATGGCTACTCGTCATTCTCGCCGGTCGGCCGCTTCTTGATGACATCTGCACGAGCGAGCAAGAGGTCAACAGCTTGATCCCCACCCGAGTTGCGACTGGCTTACATTGTAGTCTGTTCCCCAGCCGTGTATATCCCCAAAACGTTTTACGGATCTAGGGCTACTTGTCAATTTGGTACAACCTGAGCCGTTGGACAGCGTGTCCTCCAGATGTTGGGGGATTGCGGTTATTAAAACAATTCCGAGAAGTAAATCCTAATCGCAGATTCGATCAGGGAGGACTTTGTTTCCGGAGAAGTAACGCGTACTTGGATGGGATCTTGACAGAGCGTTTGTTATCTTAATTTGTTTTAAAACATGTGCTCTTGCGCTTGTAATGGGAGGCAAAACTGTTTTAGGTTTACATGGATTGTTACATGTTATTGCAAAAAGTAACAAGTATGTGTACCTTCCTATGTACACTTTTGGATTAGTACACTGACATCTGCACAATGACGCATGGGCACTAACGTCACCACATTAGTGCGCGACTTTTGACCTAACGCAATCGTGACGTCACGAGTGACCGCTATCCATATACCCGTGGATTATTAACCTTTACCACGGCGCAGCTAGCCTGGAAATATCCAAACCGAGGCTGCAATGCTGGAAACAGTCTGGTTCTTTGTTTTCTCTGCTTCACAAAGAAGCAGTGCTAACTGGCCTACGGAAAGGGAACCAGTGATGCGACTTAAACATGAAAGTTTTCAGCCTAGCTGCTTGCTCCATTTGTTGCCACTCAGGGCACTTCTCTTGAGTGGGGGTGTTGCGGATATGTATATGTTGTCTTGGTTCTTATAGCCATACTTTAATGAGTTCTCTGCCGAGAAAATGAATGTCTTATAAAAAGGAATTTCACAACATGGTCGTAGTAAGCAGGTAGGTCTGCATTCATAGGAAGTGGACAGGTTTTGCAGTCATGTAAGCGGACATGTCTGCACCCATAGTAAGCGGACAGGTCTGCAGTCTTAGTAAGCGGTAGGTCTGCAGTCAAGCGGACAAGTCTGCAGTCATAGCAGACGGACAAGTCTGCAGTCATAGCAGACGGACAAGTCTGCAGTCATAGCAGACGGACAAGTCTGCAGTCATAGCAGACGGACAAGTCTGCAGTCATAGTAGACGGACAAGTCTGCAGTCATAGTAGACGGACAAGTCTGCAGTCATAGCAGACGGACAAGTCTGCAGTCATAGTAAGCGGATGGGTCTGCAATCATAGTAAATGGATATGTCTGCAGTCGCAGTCAGCAGACAGGTCTGCAGTCATAGTAAGGGGACAGTTACGCAGTCCTAGTAACGGTCAGGTATGCGGACGTAGTAACTGGACAGGTGTGCAGCTGTAGTAAGCAGACAAGTCTGCAGTCGTAGGTGGACAGGTCTGCAGTCACAGCAGACGGACAAGTCTGCAGTCATAGTAAGCGGATGGGTCTGCAATCATAGTAAATGGATATGTCTGCAGTCGCAGTCAGCAGACAGGTCTGCAGTCATAGTAAGGGGACAGTTACGCAGTCCTAGTAACGGTCAGGTATGCGGACGTAGTAACTGGACAGGTGTGCAGCTGTAGTAAGCAGACAAGTCTGCAGTCGTAGGTGGACAGGTCTGCAGTCGTAGTAAGTGGACAGGTCTGCAGTCAAAGTCAGCGGACAGGTCTGCGGTCATATAAGTGGAAAGGTCTACGGTTGTTGTAGGCGCAGAGGTCCTACAGTCGTAGCCAGCGGACAAGTCTTAAGTCATAAAAGCGAACAGGTCTACGGTCGTAGTTAGGCATGCTACAAGGGATGTTGACTAATAGGCATCGTATTCAACCTTTAATAAAGGCCATGGTTCATTATCTGATGTACGGTTACCATGGTGACTCCATATGAAACTCAACTTTAATTGGAATTTACCGCAGAGAACGATTCCACGCAACGATTGGCAAATGGCTTTTGATTGCTATGACTTCCCCCTATCATTATGCTCATCTCCATCAATATGTAGGATCAAGTCATTACTGGCTTTTCAAAATGGCTGGCTGATAATTCGAAGGACACTTTTTAAAAAGAATCTCATACATGGTGCAAAATTTGTGCAGCTGTCAATCATTCAAAGGAGATAGAATTTGTCAAAATTGCTGTCATCTTCGAGAAAACAGCAAAGATATTCAAAATATTTTCCCGCTTGCCTTGCCAAAAATTACAGCACAAAAATAAGAAGGAATGAATAACATATTGAGCTGTGTGAACATTGGCTGTTTCTATCGTAAAACAGTGACACTTGTCTTGTTGAGTTTGTTGTAGGTGAGTTGAAAGATATACATTCGGAGAACCACCATTCTCTAATTTGGGTTTAGATCGTATTGCTGAAGATACTTCTGTCACAGTATTCAAAACTGAGCTCCAACGTTGCCTTTGGCTTAGACCTGGACCCTTCCCCGCATCACGAGACAATTATTAACCTTGCGCATCAGCACACTCCTTGCCATGATTGCTTCCCTTCACCCAGGTGTATAAATGGATACTCATGCGGGATGATGTGGTTTGTGTTCAGCGACCGGGAGCTGCTCCAAGATGTACGCGCCGCATTGGACATTTACAACGTTTAAGGAATGGTTTTACATGTTAAGGCTTATTCTGTAACCAGAAATAACAAGAAGTTTTTTTTATGTACCGTAAGAATTCATAGGCCTAACCCTCAAATCAACTGTGCTACTTTTCACCGAGAGGGAACATGGGACTGGGCACTTACTCAATAACCGATACCGGTTGACTTCAAAAGATCCCACAAGTCCTCAGTGGGTCAAGTTCAGTTTCGCTTTTACCAAATAAGGCGATCCGATGCCCGTCTAAATGAATTGACTTGGCCCTTTTTTCCTCTCTCTCTGTGTCTGCCGTGAATATCTGGCGATCATCTGTCTGCAACTACCGGCCCAGTCGGGTATGACGTGACCCCACGCGAACCCCAAACCCCACCATTTCCGTTCCGCTGTTTGCTGAGTGTTGTTCAGTTAATAATACTCAACAGATCATGCCCCCACGAACGGCCCAACCTTCAGAAAAAGAAACTGAGTCTGTCTGTAAACAGCTGTTTCCGGGATTTTCCCAATCAGAACATGGAACAGCTGCTGAAAATGGGTAAACCATTCAAGCAGGCCCATTCTCACTTTCCATCCCTCGCAGTTGTGACAAGAGAAAGCCCGATTCATACGGCAGGTCGAGATGGCACTTCGGTTGAGCCACGTGGTCATTATCTATGTGCACCACCCCCATGCAAGGGCACATCACCCCTTGCCTGAATCACAGACCGTCAAGGAACTCCTCTCAATTATACACAAGAAATTCACATTCAATTCAATTCAATCTGCTTAGCAGGCGCCTTGAATTGCTCTCACAGTTGTTACTTAATAGCTTATTGGGGGAGCTGCTCCACAGATAAAGGATCTATGGCTGTGCGAAGGACACCTGTTTCACCTAAATCAAGTCATTGGCCCTCGTTTGCAATCTTCATACCCTGTCCTCAGAAAGGAAGTTCCCTAGACTGGATTACTGTGTTGACAGATACACAGACGGGACAGTCCACCTTTACAAAATGGGGGATGACCTTGGGCGGCCCTCTCTCACTGATCGGGTTAAATTACCGTGTAGTTATTAGTTTTTAACACACGCTGGTGATTATTTGCCGAACAATAAATGGGGGTCCGGTTTTCAACTGCGTTCCAGCTCTCATTTTTTTTGACTTGGCAGACTGTGCCATAAAATAACTTTTCGTGATCACCCAAAGACCAGAGGTGTTGAATGGGCTCATTACCTCCACGTAATGATTGAGGAAGCTCTATGAACAGAACTGTCCTTTGCCATGCCCTAAATAAGATATTGACGAGGTATTAAGTACTATTTTCGAAGCTCCTTTGCTGAATTGTCGTCTTGGGGGCTGTTTTACTTTAGTGTCCAAATACTGACGAGAGAACTGGGTTCAGTTTGTGTGGTCCGTGAGGAACAGAAGAGTTTTCACTGCTCCAGGAAAAAAACCCCGACAGATACCTCTTTTCTTAGAGTAAGTCAACAACTGTGCAACGTTACAACGCTTGGTGGCGCTGTCCATGACGTCATATCCGGTATGCAGATGGGTCCGTAAGCGTATGCCCCTCTCCAAAGACCTGCAGTCTGCTTGTAGTACCGTTTGGCCAATTTGAATCTCTTGGTACAAGGCCCATACTTCCGATAATCAGTACACCACCACAGGCGCTATTTTGTCGAAATAATATTATGCAAACTTCTCTCTTGCAGCTGATATTGTTTGTTGAAATTGTGTGTTTGTTTAATACATAGTCAGCCTGCTTGACGGTCTACAAGCGAAGCGTATACAGTTACACAATTTGTTACTCCAAATACGATCGGATAAAATATTACCTCCTAGAGCGAGACCACATACATGTCAGCTACATCCATCATCCTTTTGCAAACAGGAAATCAAAAAAATACGGCGATGAAAACCGCTCGCACAATAGTTTAACTTCACACATGTTCGGCCGTCGAGTGATATTTTGTTTGGTGACGTCAATCAAAACTTTATACATTTGTTTCTTTCTTTTTCATGCACGTAGCCCGCAGGCTGTTTGTATACCCCGTTTGGTCAAAATGTGGCACTCACACTCATTGATAATAGCAACAAAAATGTAAATGGACAGAAAAATGTCGGGGCGTAATTGATCATGCAAGGCGAAAAGGGGGGGCTCTTCGTTAATATTATTCCCACCGTATACCGCTAACAGTGTCTGATTAAAAATCAATCAGCCAGAAGGCTGGGTTTTGGCTTTCACGTAGTTTGCCATTCAGTTAAAAATAAATTATCAAATTTTCAAGGAAATGCGTCCATCAGCTTTCACTTTCGGTGCCTTATTGAGACCAAGGGAAAAACCGAGGGAAAATAAAAGGACTCCACATGGAAATTCTAAAGACCGGGGTGCTCCACAAGGAAATTTGTGTAGAAAGTCTATGGGAAACTGTTAAGTGCAGGGACAAAGGAAAGAACAAAAGAATGCTCAACAAGGATGCATTTTTGAGAATGTGTGTGCTTCAGAGTATGATATCACTAGAAGCCATGTTAAAAAAATAGACACAATGCAATGGACGAACACCCATAAAAACAATATGAGAACAAAATAATACGTGCTGAGAATATGAGGGTAGCACATAATTGATATCCATGTTGGTGGTTAGTCTGATTTAAAACAATTCTGTGCCCAATTTCATAGAGCTGCGTTAAGCGCAACAAAGTTATGCTTACCAGAATAAGGTTACCAGCCAAACTACCATGTCACATGTACAATTTGCGACTGGTGTCCTGCTCATTTCTTTTTGGCAAAAATAAAATGTTGAGCAGCATTTTCTGCTCTATAAGGTTGGGCCCTGATCTGATGGAGTTTGTTTTGCTGGTTGGATATCTACCAGTAGCTTGAAGCTCATTCCATAGTTTTGTACCTCTGGGGGAACATTCTTCAAGTGTTTAATTTCAAGCTAGCTAGTTTAAGTTTACTACAAACATATATAGCTCGACGCACATGGGTGTCACATTCGGGCAAAGGGAATGAGAGAGAATTCAAACCCATCATAGGCATACAAGCCCCCCCCCCCCCCCACCACCGCGCTGTTCAGTGATTTGTTTGTGTTTGTTGTCTTCTCGCTCTCAAAGTAAGCCCGTAGGCATACATGTATTTCATTTATGAACGTGAACAATCCCCGACAACATGCAAGTCGTTATTTGTTGTTGTTTGGTTGGTGCATGGTGTGCGTATTTAACACTAGAGTTTTTACATGAATTTATCCTTACCACCCCACCCCCCCAAAAAAAAAAAAAAAAAAAAACCAAAATTGATATCATTAACACGTCCTGTGCATTTATTGTAAATAATTTCACTTTTTGTTGAGCAATGATTTAGATTCTCACCACCCTCCACGAAGCGAAACTACGCCGATAAACTGCACTTCCCGTGCACGTCGTCCACGCACACAACGATTGACTTTGACTTTCACTGGTGACCTTGTTCAATCTAGCTTGAGTTTTTTTTATTCCCCTGCCATAATTGCCCGTTGCCATAGAAACATTTAGGCTGAACTCCCCATTAAGACATCAAATCACCTTGCATAAACACGTTGGCTGCATATTGCGGCAATACAAATTCATTGATTGTGCGCGCGAGAGAGGGAGACGAAACTACAAAGCGCCCGAGGTATATTTTTTTCGTGTCTTGTCATAACCTTTCAACGTCACCCACGTTTCGCGCATTTTTTTGTTTAATGCACTCGATATTCGCGCAAGCACCGTGTTGTAATCCGGTTGTCAGTCTCGAAAACGCCCCTACCGTAATGTCCAAATAACCTTTAACAAATTGTTGAATGGAAATGTCAACCATTTAAAAAAAGGAAGACTGAACTGTGGGTTTGTAATGTTGGGGCTGTTGCAACGTTTGAAGATTTGAAATTTTGTATTTAACTAAATTATAATATTATTTAAAAAAATTGTATAAATCTCACCAGATATTTATTTCGGTTGGACCTTTATATCGATCTTAAACTAGCTAATCAGTCTTCTTTGTAAGGCCTACCCTGTACTTGTTTTTGATTAAAAAATTATTGGTGAACAAAAAGGACCACAGAAACCCATTTATACAGACAAATTATACGGAAATATCATATACGAATATTAACGTATACAACAGACAGATACGCCTTTTATAATCTTTACATTATAGCAGTTGTTCCTACCCCTGGGGGAAAAAAGCTTATACCTGTGTGAATTATAACTAAACAGTAATGACATTAGTCTCGTCTCGAGGAGCTCTTGCAACTGAATCAGCGGTGCATGTTCCCATATCACATTAGCCTCCTCTCGAGGCGCCCCAGCGGATGAATCACTATATATTGCTAGTGCGCGGCACCCCATATCAAGTTTCAGTGTTCATCTATTAGTATTGATGTGAATAAAGCGCGCACACCTTGGCCTCGAATTAAAATGTCAGGCTCGACCTACACCGTTAGCATTTAATGCCCCGGCTCTTAATACAGGAGTTTTTCTTTTGTAGTTTCTTCCCATTCTCGATGAATCATCTGAATGTTTTTGCATTTGCCGAGACGGATGATCGATTTGCTCTGGAATCGCATCGCACTTTTTTTCATTCTCTCTCAGAAAAAAATGTCATCGCTCAAGAAAATCATGAAGGAAGGAAAAAATAGAAAAGGGCACTTGACTTTCAATATTATTGAGAAGGATAGTAAACTACTACATAATTCAAAACAAAAGAATTCATTTGCATGTTCTATGGTTTCAAGTAAATACACCATAATAAAACCTGTGAAGATCTCATCATAGTTTGGATCACGTTTTAACGTTGACATGGATTGTGGGCTCACGCGCGTAAAAAGGCCTATACATACTTAAAAAAAAAAAAAAGAGAGAGAAAAAAAGTCAGGTTATGTTTGAGAGTTGAATTTGGGTGGCACCTTGGGTTAAACGAAAGTATTAAGCTTGATTTAATTGTAGCCTGACTCCAATCAAACCACGTATAGATGTGGTTTTTTGTATACTCTGCAAATGTTTTGTTCAAAAAAAATGCACTTGACATTTGCATACTACATACATGAAATGGAGTGTATAGATTCTAGGAAACACGCTCTAATGGGTTCGTTTCAACTCTGTTTTGTTGTTGTTGGTTGGTTTAAATCTAAATGTCATGTGGTAAACTTTGTCTCTTTATGATTAAAGATTCCAGTTTTATGGCTGCATAAAGGTAACCACGATGCATTTCAATCTTTGGAAAGTTTTGCAATCTATTTGGTATGAAATGAACGTTGAATGGCAGGGGGGGGGGTTACTTTTGGGCATGACCTTTTGGCGAGACTGGGCGAACACAAATCCCAGTCTTGAATGATAGGGTAAAAAAACGACCACGTGCACTGATACGCAAACTTTTGTACCTAACTGTAACCGAGACTATGTACTCCGAGAATACTTGTAGCCCCATAGAGCGTAGTGACTCCATTATTAAAACAATATGAATGTTAAACAAAATATACGATCTTTTACCAATAACTTGCCAAGCTTTTAGGAAACTCTCATAAATTTGCTTCATATTTAGTGCGAAACATATATGGTATCTCCGTTTATGTCACACATAAAACCCAACACCCACACACATATACAATAACGTGAACACAGTCATCCAGGGCTCTTGAAACCGTTCATTTCCATTCTCTCCTGTAATTGCAGTTTTGTTTTTTTCAAAGGGAGAAAGAAATAGACCACATTGTATCAAAACCTGTAGTTTTGTATTTCTGGTGATGCACAGTCGATCAGTCTGTAAACCTCCTGAATTTTAACATCTGAGAGGTTCTGGGTCTAGACTAAAGGGGAACCCTGACCCACAAGCCACTTTTTTAAAGATTCTTTTTTTCATCTGTCCAATCTCATCCCCGTTTAAAAATATGAATATCTATGGAATGTTCTATCAAAGACAAAGACGATTCCTCTCTTCCGAACTCACAATGTACCCGAGATTGGCATCGGGGCTGGGATATACGATTCAAGTGCATTGTAAATGCGGAGAATACATTCCGAACAGTGCAGCGAAATTTTGAAAGAGGGACGAGGAGGTTTGAAAGAGTCATAATTTTTGGACTTACGTTTTGTTGTTGTGGCCGCTATAACCGAATAATCGTTAAAAAGCGGTCAATTGTGCTTTATAATGAACGCCTTGCCTGCCACTTAATCACATATCGAATGACACCAATCGATTGATTGTGTCACAGACCCTGCAGTGAACACAGCCATAATTTACTGCAAGGCCATTGAACACCTTGAAGGGTTACGAGAAATTGTAACTTTTTGTGCTTTTGATTGATTTGTGGGTACTTGACCGGCCCAATAGATCGTGTGATGGCAGAAAAATGGCTGCACGCTTGAAGTTCACGTGTCGGTCGTGACTGTTGAATCTCAGCAAACGAAGGACTGAGTTATTGCTCGTGCCCTCATGCACCTGGCCCTCCGAGAAACTGTTGGCCAGTACGGCCAAATAGAGACAGAAAAGTTCTTGAAATTGTGAAAACAATCAAACCTAGACAAGAAATATAACCCTCGAGAATTGTGAACAGTTCCACCAGAGCACACAGACCTGCTAAGCGTCACAATAAAATATGGCTTAGCATGATTGGTTAACTAGCCAATGCTTTGTAATGGTTCAGACTTGTTTTCTGCGAGCCAACTAACTAAAAAGTATATTTCCAACTTAGTAGGGGTCTATCTCTATGAATGAAACAGGGGAGCCCTTCGTCATAGTTCTCTAAATGTTGTAAGGTTTTCTGTGTGCGATTGCTGAATTAAATTACAACAGTCTCCCTTAAAGGAAACCCGCAAGAACCCCTCAAAGATTTTGACCGTCTAGCCTCGGTTTGGTTTACATTTGATTTACGGAAAGAGCAAACAAGGTGACCGAGCCGTGATAAGATCGAAAGCAAGGCTCCCCCCGTATGCAAACCCGAGCTATCAAAACAATGCGCGTGCAACCCCGTGTCTGATGTTTTATCGATGGTAAACAAATAAGCTGTTGAAGTTTGCACCCCGGATCTGCTGCTCTCCTGCACCCTTGGCCCTAGCAACCCCCGAACGGTTTCAGCTCCCTCCTCCATGGCTCCTTCGCCCCGGTAGCTATTAACAAGCAGGGTGACCGAGATCGGCAAACCACGAGAAAAGCGTGTCCTGGTGCGCGGCACGTACGCTATTACACGTGAAAAAAAAATCCCTACTCTGTACTCTGTTTTACCCTCTCTTTTTTTATAGCCCAAGACAACGCGGCAGCGTGGCGGTCTCGTGCGTGACTCCCAAAACCACGCGACCTGTTTGTACCCGTGGATGCCCATAGCTGGCTGACTTGAGCTAATCCACTTTTTTGTCGTCTTGCTGGGGCTTTGTTTAGAGTCCTGATAAGGAAAGTCTCGGGAATCGTCAAAACCGTAGAATGTATTGTATCGTGACTTCAGAATATAAAAAGAGAAAAAAAATGTTATATACATCCACATCAAGTGAGATCGTGGTCAAGAATTCAATAACTTTTTCAACATGTTTAGTTTGAATTTCACGGTTTTAAGGAGATAACGTTTTTAAAATATTTTTAAACGAACCAAAGTGAAGACGTGAACCTTAACAATTTCTCTAATGTACCTGTGCGTTTTAAGGAATCAATCCCAATGGAGGCCCAGATGAAGACCTTCAATCGATGGCCATTTTATAAACACGTCCATTGTCCTAAATACCAAGTAGGCTAAAAGCCGAAACAGAGCGTGACGAAATATTGATTTTTCTCCCCATATACTTATGGTCTGCACCGCATCGTTTCCTGCCGATCCTTTAATCGTCCAATAATCTCTGATTCTGAGGGCATTTATTTAAGAATAAAAAGGGAGAGAAAACAAATTCCACCTGACCTTCCTCGGTAAGAAGAGATCAATATTATAATTAGGTTGGGCTTTAAAAGAAAAAATAAATAAATAAAAGCCGATAAGATTTAGATCTTGTGCAAATGCGCAGGCAGCGATCTCAAGGGGATGGTGAGTGGCGCTAGTCACCACACGTAGTGGCATTTGTTTGAGAGGAAGGAACGTGCATGGCTCTCATAATCAGCAAACGTGTTTTCATTTGACAAACCATACAGTTTCGTCTGTCATGGACGAGACGATCGTCTATAGAAGATCCTGGCACGGACTCTACCGGTTGTTATATATTGCGCGAATAATCATGTCAACAGTTTTCTTTGGTCACGAAGTTGATGGACGCCATTTTCGGTCTAAATGCAGCACAACCCAATGAGCAGACTAGTCTGGCACCCTGTGTTCGCCTGCATGCAGTTTTTGGACACAAGATGGCTTATAATCGCAAGTTGTTGCAATTTGCTCTCAATATACGGCCCTACGTTAACTATGGAGAGATAGTAGGCATGCACGGTTGAATTGCAACACGACTCGTCGCCCCGTTATGATTTTGGCGTATTTCGCGGTTGTTGAACATTATTTTGCGCCCTGCTGCGTCTCGGCACGATCGTGACATCCCAATGATTACGATATTATTGTCGATGCTATCAGTGGGATTGGGTTGACATACTTGGTTCTTCTGATCAGAACTTTCTTGAATGCATTGGATGGATGATAGGTTTGTTCTGAGGAGAACTGGGTTTTAGGCAATAATAATGAATAGTAATAATCATAGTGCACTGTATAAGACGTCAATATAGTGACTTCTTATAATAGCACTCAAATCCGTCACTCCGTGACACTCATTGCGCTCCAATATTATTACCCTTGGTCACTGGGCCATTGCTTTATCCTTCAATCATCTCCGCTGCCAAGTATGTAGCGCATCAAGCTCAATCATGCACAAGAACAATCTCTGCCCCTCACATGTACCCGTTTACCCCTGAGTGAAGAGGAGCAATAGTTACGTGTGTTGCTCAAGGACACAAGTGTCATGACCAGGATTTGAACCCACCTTGACGACACTGTAGAGTCTCAACAAATACGATCTCAACCCGGGTTTTCTCACCAAGCAACAAGTTTCTTCCATCCAGGAAGTGAAGTTCACACGACCTGTAAAAAACTTTTTTTCTTAGTTCTGATAGGATCACAAACAGGTTAAACTAGTACTTTTTATTACACGGCGTTACGGCAAATCTCAGTTTCTACATTTGCGATATCGTTGTGACATTAATAATACTTTTTTTCAGCTAGAAATTTGTTAATAATTCCCCCCCCCCCTTTCTGTTGGTATCCTTACGGGGCGGTGCAGTTCTAAATGGGTACCATGAACAGCTACAGCAATGAGGAAGGAATTATCCACCATGGCCACGTCTTCTTCCCGATCCGCCATCAATTGTGTTAACAAGATCGTTTCGAACGGCGGGGCAGCTGCTGGGCCAGCAATCAAATTACCACAAAATACCTCATGATACAAACAAGTACGGTTGGTCCGGCACTTCGGTGCGTGCACTTTGTAATCGACGCCAGAAAGAACTGTTTTTTTTCTTCTGGTGCCTTGCGTAAGGATCAATAGTTAATATTGATTCATGCGTTTGATATCAGCCTTTTTTCTCCTTTTTTGAGACGGTGAGTGGGGAAAAAAAGAAGGAAGAAATCAAGCGTTGGATTGCGCTTCCCTACCGCAGTTGGGGCCACACACTGCACAATGGAATCACCCCGTTCATGGAATAGACTTCTCTTTTTAGCGAGACCGGCAGGTCCCCAACTCGTGTTTCCAACGCAGCGGGCAGGCATCCCGCCCCAGTGTTAACGGGTACGCGCCCGGAAAACAAAGGGCGTCTGGTCAACGAGCCCGAAGAATGGTCGAGTTTGGTCTGATCTCCTGCCAATTCTCTGCGATTTCACGCCGGACCAGTCAGGCAATATCTAGTCAAAGAGCCCCCCCGAGGTCAGTTTCGGTTGCTTGGTCCTTCTTTACTCACGTGTGAGCACACGAACAAATATGCGTGTACCCGAACTCAACTCTTCTTTTGAACCCGTGCGGAGGGACGCCGGACGCGTGCGTGTTTAGAAACTTAATCAGCAGATTTTAAAGTGTCTGAGCCCAGGCAATGAAGAGGGGGACTCCGAAATCGCAAAAAAAATAATACACTCTGCCATAACCCTATTCTCAAGTAGTGTTTAGAAACTTTCAGGCGTGAAAAAACAAGCTGCGATGCCACGGGTCGTGAACTTTGTATTTTGTAGTTATTAATCCATGGTACATAACGTGCACATATCTTGGGCGTCGGGAACAATATTGCAGTTCACCGTTGTTGTTGTTTTTTCTGTGACCAAGTTGGGTGAAATAACAAAATCAGTCAACGGTCTGCAATTCAAGCGGCTTAAGTTTTGAGCTTTACTGAACTGATTTCATAGATTTCATTGTGTTTGTAACTCAGGAATGCTTGTGAGGCACGGTGCAGTGTCATGCGCCCCTACTTCGATACCACTAAAGTATTCTTTTGGTTTAATGGCCTTCCAAAGCTACATGTACTACACATAAATCAGTGATTTGTAAATTGTTCGGCAATTTGTTATCATAAGCAGTTTTTTGTGTGTTTGTTTTTTGTGTTCAAGAAAGCATGCTGCGAAAGTGCCATTATCAAGCACGGATACCAATATCATTTACAAGTAATATTATGAAATATAAATATCTTTAACCCGACTGTATAAATGCCAGGAGTACAATTGCCAGGTGTGATAGCAATCGAAATACTATGAATGTGAATTTCAATGACGAATAATGTGAATCGATTAACGTTCAATGATAAATGCGCACTGGGTATCGACGCCAAGTTACCGGACTGTAAACCGAATATTAGTACTGTTAAAGGGGCACACAAGCAAGGTTGTGGCAGCACTTAAAGACTAACAGTAAGATACTGCATGAGCTTCCGTAGAAATCGATCACTGGTACCATGATCTGAATGATAGCATAAAACTGTATGTCATCGACTCCCATCGATTACGAATACCAGCTATGTTGAATAGTTTGATCAAAAGACCTATATTAAATTTCTCAAACACTTGATATAACGTAATACGGTGTTATTATAAACGTTAAGTGTGTTATTTTGAACTGTATCGGCTATTTGACAATTGTATCAACTTCAAATGCGAATTGCCATAATTAGAATTATTATTAGCAACAAATGCCATTAAGTATGGGTTCCAACTAAATATTCGAATATAGTTCCGAAGCACCCATATTAATTTAAATAGTAAGTAAAACCAAGAGTATTTCTTCAGTGGATTAAAAAATACATTTGGGGGACTACACTTCTTTCAGTCTTTTTCTATATACATGTACCTTTATATTTCTCACCCTTGTATAAAACAGACCTGAAGTCCATTTTGGATACAGACAAATTCTCGTAAATTATGCAGTGACATTTCCTTCAAAGTGTTGCAAAATTGCTCTGAAATTGATCCACAAGTTTTGTTATGCAGTTATTGAGTCACTGCTGTGACTAAGAACGTACGTCGCACAATCACCGTGCCTTCCACCGTGGTATGAAACGTGTCTGCCGAGGGTATAAGGAGTGTCAATGAAAATAGAGTGACTGATAAATTATCTCTCGCCTCGGAACCGGGCCAAGAGGTGACGAGTACGGGTTTGAAGCTTAGAGGGCCAAGCTTGGCCGGTGCTTTCCTCGCAGAAAACCCCTAGAGCATTCAAATCGCCTTTTTAGAACGTGTACTTGAGTATTTGGGTTAATAAAATATGCAGTTGGAATGACTTACGCCTGTACCCTGCAAATTACCCCCCTTGTTGTGTGTGTATAGAGCTTGGACAGTATAAACTTCTGTTGTTGTTGTTGTTGCTGCTGCTGCTGCTACTGTTGTTGTTGTTGTTGTTGTTGGTGTTTTTTTATAAAGCGAATACACTCTTCCATACTGATGCTCACAGGTCGCTGTAAAAACTCCGACCCGGTGTTAATTTCACCAACGATAAGGGGGATAACTAACACCACGTCGGTGATGTCACATATACAAATACCGAAAAGAATCAAACACCACTGTTTTTGAAGTGTGTGAGTTAGGGCTCAAAGAAACTAATTGGTGTAAACTTTGGCTGGTAAGACTGATGTGTTTGCATTAGTGTTACCAACTTATAATCATTGGACGAAACTCTCAACCGTTGTAACAGATTACATTGGTGTTATCCATCTCACAATCAATGGTAACTCGCAACCGTTGTAACAGAGTGTTGTGTTGGTGTAACCGACTCACACTAATTGGACGAAACTCTCAATCGTTGTAACAAACTGTACTGGTGTAACCGACTCAACCGTTGTGCAGAGAGTTTGGTGTTATCGACTCACCATCAATGGTACCAAACTCAAGCGTTGTAAGAGACTGTTATTAGTTTTACCGACTCACAGTCCGAGTGGTAAGAAAATCTCAACCGTTGTATCAGACGTATTTGTTTTACCGACTCACAGTCCGAGTGCAGAAACTCGCAACCGTTGTAACAGACTGTATTGGTTTTACCGACTCACAGTCCGAGTGGTAACAAAGTGAGTTTTTGTGTGTGTAAATATCATTTTATAAATCCGTCTGTTGTTAATGTCCTTTCTAAAATAAACGCCATAAATCACCCTGTTTCATACCAACCCGCAAAACCAATTTTCCATACAGCTGTGATCTGAATATAGATATAGCTCTCTATTCAGCACGGCGTGCATTGTCATACCGAACATGATGGAGGGCTAAAAAGACGGGGGAGAAAGCGGCCCTTTGGTTGGGCCCTATTGCATTGCCGAGTGTCAAATTTCATTAGGAATACAAAAAAAAGGGCACAAAAGATGGCGTTCTCTTTTGTGGATTGACTGAGGTCATACGGGACTAGCCTGGATTGGTTTTGGTTGGTTGGATCAAGGAGATCTGGATGACAGGACATGGGAGTGGAGTGCTTTAAACCATATCTAACCAGGCAACTCTGTCTCATCGTCACTTAATGGTAGTGACTGGGAGAGAAATAATGTTGTGTTTTGCAGCTCTTTCCCCCTCCCTCCTTCCTCCTGCTGGCTGGCGAAGTACAGACAAAATACGTCACCAGGCTAGTGCATGTTACATTATAATATCTGGCGACTACGATTCCTTGTCGCCCATAAAACTTTGCCCATTACGGATTGTGTAGACTTAAAAGGTGGAATGTTACTGCTGTGCCACGCGAACTTCTGTCATGCACCGTAATTACAACAGGTCCCCGGGGCACAGGCAACTCAACTCAAAGGGGATCTTGACGGGCCATTCAGGGCTGACTGAAGGGGCGCACTTGTGCGAAATGAACTGGACTAAAGCCGGTTAACAAGACTATAGAGCCAGCCTCGGTGTGGAACGTTAAATGACCTGTGACAAGGGTTCCATCGAGGTCAATCGGTCTCTAGGTTTTTTTTTCTTGTCAGTATTACCTGATTTTGATATTTTGCTGTTCTGGGTGTTCTTGTCCGAACGTTGTGGCTGATTTCGTATTTCTGATTCTACCTCCTAGGAAGGCTGGGGTCCATTAGCTCGATTGTTGCTCTGTCCCCTTCCAAATTTCCGCTTCTGCTTCGGACGGTCGTGTGATCGTTCCCTGAATGTTAACGAGACAGCTTACTATAATTTGTTTTTACCCTAACACCGATGTGTATTAAGCACTGTATACTCAGTACTTTCTCGAGTTCAGTGGAAAAATCCCAGGCAATTTTAAACTGTCAAACACAGTTTTACAAACACAATTTTACAAACACAAAATTACCAATTTGGGTGGATTTTTAGCCTCCTTCCCCGTCTGAATACGTCACTGCTGACTCCTTACTCCTTTCTGTCATAGCCGTTACTGCTTTTGAACATCGGAAATCTGACCAGGATTGCCGATTTATGGAGTTTTGATCTCCGTAAGTTTTGTTGCATCCGATGCGTTCTCATTACTATCTCCTTTATTCTTTTGTCCATATCAAATTCAGCAAGGATCGAAGACCGGGGAGCAGATGGACCTGCTTCAGTCGGCCGTGGATTACCTCAAGACGGTCCAGACAACTACGGCAGCGGGCCAACAATCTTGGACCATCGGTAAGGAAATCCTTCCGTCTTAATATCGTTCAGTTTTAGCCCGGGAGCTTGGTTGAAGGGCCATCTGGTTTCCATGACAAAAAAAAAAAAAAATGGTTTGCAACTGTTGACTTGAAAGTTTATGGAGACGTTTTCGCAGCCATTGGGAAGAAACACATAATTTTTTGATATTTTTTATTCAGAGGGTTTTATTATTACAAACTGAGTTTTGAGAAACATAGATCCAGTGTAATTCCCGAAACTGAGAAAGCTCGAATAGCAGCTACACCTTTGTTTGGGACAAGCTTTAATATTAACGATCGATGGCTCTGTGTTGCCATAATGCAACATGAAATCAGACTGTGACATTGGTTGAGTGGTATAATGAAGACTTGCATTTTCAGAGACCCAAGTATTGAAACATTCAGGAGGTTTGTTAATTTAAGTTTCTGGTTTAACACTCCAACTGTCACAAGTCTATCAGGGTCTTTGAGAACTTCCGCAGACTCGCCCATATCCTTCGTGCACACCGATCGAAGACCACAATACTTACATCTACCTGTGTCCATCATGCCCAGTGGCGAGGTTGGCAAAGGCGGAAGTTTTTCATTCCAATCAATTTCATTATCGCGGAAAACATATTTCGGTGGAGATTACACGGTCTTGTTTAAATTAAACTAGGGACTTCGTATACAATTTCAGACACTAGACATGCTTCAGGTCTTCTTAGGTTACAATCTTGTGTGGGTTTGAAAGCTGCCCTATGAAAAAGTCCTGCTTGGTCTGGAGTGACCTGTGGCTCAGTAGTGACATAGGGGTCGGGTGTTCACGACCCGTTTGGGGTCACTTTAACCCAGATTGAGAGGGTGAGGGGAAAAAGACCGATGATCTGAGTCACACACACACTAAATGACTTGGATTCCGGGTGAGGTCTTGACCCGAAGGATCAGATAAACTTGGATACCATTTGGGATCAAATCTGACCAGAGAGTCAAATTCTCGAATAATATGTTTTTTTCACCATGGACTGGAGCAGTTCTAGAGATTCATTTGCCTGGGCTGGGCTGAGAGCTATTTTTCACTGAATATGAAAGAGTACAAGAGTTTGGAGAACGAGGCACCAACTCCGCACCCTGCGATCGACCATTTATGAGGCTATACTTTTTTTTAATGCTTGTCCAAAACGTCAGTTCCAATTTGAAGGTCTCTAAAGTCAAGATGGATTCTTTTTCTTCGTTCAGAGATGAAAATAAACGTGCGTGTACAAGACAAAAGACAAAAACAAATCCCGCTATTTGAAACTGATTGTAAACAAGTCGTTGGCACAAACTTGTTAGAGTGTCACATCTGCGCCTTTACCTCTCTCGTCCCTGTGTGACGCAGGTCATCACGTCGCGCGGTGTCGGAAACAACCGATCAAATGTCCCAGGAATTCCACGCCGTGGTGACCTTGTTGACCCCCCGTCACTCCATCGAGGGGAAACACGGCAAGCGGGACGAGTTGGTACTCTCCACGAGAGAGAACGTTTGACTGATGACTGCTTTGCGGGGGGGGGGGGGGTGGTGTCTCACCAGGACCGGGGCTCGTGGGGGTGTTTAACGACCGGGGCGCTCTGCCTTTTGTTTGAACTGTTCCTTCTTGTTGAAGTTGTGGTTTGCGCGTGTTGTGGAGTAGAGCTGTGGTCGTGACCGTGTAGTGTTGATACAAATTGCTCGTTGTTTATACTATTAAAGGAATAGTGTACACGATCAGTGGAGCAATACCTGTTTTCTGCAGATTTCTCTTTTCCTCGTTTTCCCAAACAACTTCCTACAAGAAAATAAAAACACTCGCAAAGGCCCGACTGCAAACGAGGGGTTACTAGTATAATACACTGTGTAGATTGCCAAGTTCACATCCAAGCATAAAAACAAAACGCTCGGATGCGTTTTTCTTGGAGTGGATGTTTTATGATTGAACTACCCCCTGTCAAATTTACAGTGACGCTATCGAATGACACCTTGAGGTCGCGCCAATAGCGCCGTCATTTTATTCCTTTCGTTTTCGAAGTTACGAGAATGAAAAGAAAAACACCCCACAACAACAACACCAACAACAACAACAACATTATTTAGGGAGGGGATGCAATAGTTTGACCTTATAAATGCTTGTAATATCAAAGCTTGCAGATAAACAGGCGTCCTTCAGGGGAAAAAAAAGACGAAAACAACATCAACAACAAACAGAATGTGTCCCCTTCCCCTTTCATGTTTGCTACCGAGGGGGAACAACACGTACCAAAGTATCACAAACAAGCAGTTGTGCGTGTACGTCATTTACTCTATAAATAGGCCGGTTAAATTCTGTAAACACTGCTTTGAACAATGTATTTATTTGGACGACAGGTGTTGGGTACGGAAGTGGGGTCGAGTGCTCTACGAGTGTATTTCCTTCGAAAGTTCCCCCCTCTTAATTTTATATTCGTATTGGAAGGACAGAAGAAATCAACACCGCCCGGTTTTTCAACCTGTTGGACTTGTCAGGGCATGGAGTTAAAAAAACCTTGACCTTTGAATCAAAGCATAATTTTTCGGCATCATTCTCTGGTATGTCCGCTCACACACAACAAGACACGCCCCCTGTGGGGAAATGGCGGGCGCCCAGCGGTGCTGAAACTGCCCCCGAAATTACAAGCTGTCGAGTTGACTATCGTCAAGTCGGGTTGTACGGAGTTTGTTAAGAACGAGGAGAATGAGAGAGGGTTTTAAAAACTGATTGAATTGAGGGAGAGATTAGCTCTTGGTTGGTTGTTAAATACCTGCCTCAACTGCAGTAAATCATTATAGGCCCCCAAGAGATTCCGATTCTGCCAGTTTGTGGAGATTTAATTCCAGGGTTGTTTTGTGCCTTGATATTGAGTCCCCAGGTTCGGCAATATATGGAGTTTTGTTATTAAGCGGCTGGTAAAACGGGGGGGGGGGGCGATAGAGTGTACTGGTTCGTTGTTGGTTCAGATGCGGGGTGACTTATTTCCATGGATGTAGCTCCAAACGCCACACAACAGGTGGCAAAAGGGGGGCCCAGTTTGTCTCGAATGGACCCGCAGGGATGGCTTGACACTCATAAAGGATATTGATTAGGTGGAGTTATTCAATAGGCTGCAAATATCTGCTGGTGGTGTACCAGTTGCCGATGGCGGGCTACCAGCGTATGTTTTCTTGTAGTAATTCGTCTTCGCCAACGGACTCCTTTGAGAAAAGTTCAGGAGTGCAGGACACTCCAGCCCGTCCGTCACCCACTCTTGCCCCCCTCTGAGAATCACGCCCACGCGCATGGTGATGTGATACTTAAGTATTGATTTTTATCTCTCTACCGTCACTGCTTTATCATATTACCCGCTATACCCATCTGACGAACACTCTAATTCAAATGAGTCATGTTCTCGTGTTGACTTTCTCTTTCTCTGAACGTCTGCACGGCACCTTCTTACAGAATAAAATAACATGAGAAATGTCATCTTACCGTGCCCCGCATTGGCCCGTAAATGTTACGGGGTTATCCGTATCATTTTGGGAAGAACCCATGACTGTGTGGTCCATTAATTATTATGCAGTAAATGTACAGTGACGAATTGAAGTCAGATGTACAACTCACCACCACAAGAAACAAAAACCAACTTAAACTAACCAGTCAAATCTGGATAAAAAAGAAAGAAAAGAAAAACAGACTCACTGGTGCCCTCGAGCAACGAGTACGTTTTCTATGTGATTTTCAACTGGAAGTCGGGAAATAATTCAAGTATGATGTCCATGGTGGAAGCTGTGTCTTCCACAGTTGATCCAGGTAGGCTTATTCTAAGTGAGATTTTCAAATGTCGTGTGGGAAATTTGGTAGCAATGAAGATGTTACACTGTGTTGACGAAGGAGTGAGCATACTGGCGCAAACATGTTTGTTTTAACATTTTATCTGTAACTTAAAAAAGGAATTGTACATCGAGGTTTTCTGGAAGAGTAGATTTATTCACACACGGTGCTTGAGTTTCCGATAATCACACCACTGCACACTCGACAGTTGTTATAAAAAGTTCGCTGGCACTTGCCAATTTTGTTTCTAGTTTAGCAGGAATGTAACACTCAGCAAAGCGAAGAAGCGCAAAGCAGAAATGAGATTCAGGAGTTTAGAATGCACTCTTTATAAGCAGAACCTTTGTAACGTGATCTTTATAAGTTCTCTTTATAACGTGCTCGTTATAACGACATCGTTATAACGTGCCCGTGTAAATGTGCTCTTTATAAATGTGCTCTTTATAACGGTGCTGTTTATAACTGCTCGTTATTATGTGCTCTTTATAACTGCTCTTTATAACGTGCTCTTTATAACGTGCTCTTTATAACGTGCTCTTTATAACGTGCTCTTTATAAAGTGCTCTTTATAACGAGGGTTGACACCATTTCCGTCTTTCATGATACAATCAACCTGTAACCAACCTTCTTATGACGAGCAGAGTATTTTCGAAACGTCGCGACCACACCTGCTCCTTTCAGAGCCAAAACTCCTCATAAAAGAGATTTACACATAGCTGTACCCGCAAGTTTACTAGTTACATCGCAGCCTGTAAAACGTTTGTGAAATTTAGTGGTCATAAGTAAGTTACAGCGTCCAAGGTTTCATGTTCGGTCAGGCATTGCGTGCAGGCTCATACCGGGCATATTATTTCGATTGTGGCAACTGAAATTAGCTACACTGGTTGGAGTGGGTAGGTGTGTGTGGGTGGGGGTCCTGAAAAGCTATTTCTCGACTTTGAAAGTATCGTAGTTCAGACGGAAACCTTGCTTGGCAAGGTTTGCGGTGCTATAAACTCAGTATCAGTTACCATTAGTTTTTTTTTCAAAAAAGAAGACGAAGAAAAAAAAAGAGTTTATTACTCAACTAAAAAAAATCACGACTAGTTTAAGAGACTAATACTGAATCATCTGTTTTTTGGGCCGTTAATGACCAACCAGACTATGTTCATTGCATTTAAAGAACAAATGAGGTATTGCCCCCAAAACGGGTAGGCCCTATTTAAGATTTCATAATGTGACTCATGTTTAGAAGTGTGGAGTTTTGTTAATTTGGATGTTTGCCCGTGATGATGGGGAGGCTGTATCCAGCACCTATTGTAAGCAGCCTGAGCTATACATTTTAATGACAGTAGTAAAAAAAAAAAAAAAAAAAAAAAAATGGGGCGGCGAACCGTTGATCCAAAATGTGTAAATCAGCTTATGTTCGAAATCTGTTACTCACGTGCTAAGTACGTATTAACTGCCACATCTTCATTACCTCATTGAACGTGAAAAGCCCATCAGACCAATTAGCGTTTATCATCCCATTTGAGAATAGGCAGACGCCTCTCCAGAGCTGACACTAAGTTGATGAGACGACATGTCAAGTATAGAAGACGTAACAACAGTTGCTAACCCGATTTCACGGTGTTCATTTTGCAGTTGTCTCGCGACGATATCTCCCTTAATGCATTGCGACAAGTTCTGGACGACCGTTGGGGGGACACTAATTGTCAAAACGGATTATTTTATTACAGAAGATTATGGTCAATTAATTCGGCGAACTTGTTCTGGGAAACCGTTCAATACTAGGAGAGTCTCGTAAAACCACTAGGATAAAGAACGCCCGAGCGGCTACCAACGGAGAGAACAACTGACAACATTATTCTCTTGGGCTGCCCCCTTGTGATATTGTTCAATCGATAAATCTGGAATTACCAGCATCATTATCTTTGGATGAAACGTCTATAAAAAAGAGCTTTGGATTCCTGAGTCTATAACCACATGGTTGACCTGGTGTTTCGTGGAGCGTACATTCCTTTGCCATCTCCCCATGGCTTTGTGGCATTGACACCACGTTCTTTAATGATGTGTATTTTATGGATTTCAAATCCATCCAACATTGTTATTAAATCATCGTTTGTTCGTAATCCCTCCCCCAAAAGAAGACGTGTTGCTCACATCGTCATTACCTCATACATTGCCTTTTGCGGGCGTGGTTTTTCTTAAATGTTTTGGGTCATACTTTGGTATAACCCCGAAGCCGTTTGTAATTTCCATCCAAGCTTACTTGTTATAAAGATAGAAATGCAAAGCTCTAGCAATTTCATTTTTTTTTTCACCAGCATTGGTGACCACCCAATTTCAGCTTTTTAAAAATTGATTGCATTGTTGAGCCAGTCACATTCTACAACTCAAGGTTTTCACAGAGCGCAAGGGGAAAAAAACTCGCGGGGCTAACTACAAAAACGGAACCACACAATAGCTCTTATGCTTTCTTTATGCACGCGCACTTTGCTGACCCCCCACTTGTCGCCAAAGGTGAACATTACGTGTTACTCAGTTACTTCAATAAATTGTCAAATTTTTTCAGGTTTTCGTGTCAGAAATTATCAATAACCCAGTAATTTCTGCCGAGGTTGGCGGTCTTGTAGCGCAGTATGTTCAAGCAGAGAATCGGCGGAGAGCTGGCTGTATATACGTACCCTCAGGCCGTTGCCAAGCTCTGACAATGCATCTATCAAAAAATGCCCTTAATTTTTTTTCTCTTTTTCGGCTGTGTGTGTTGACCAAAAGGTTCACAGTACTCATGTAATCTGACGAACACTCGACGTGAAAAGCCCGGAAAGATCTCTCGGCTCGATAAAAACGGGGCGAACAAGGACGAAGGTCTGAACTGAAGATCTGGCTGCGCCGTGCCGTGATTTAATGAGAAACCACAGGGGTGCTGGGTCAGAGAGTAAGGGGGGGGGGGGGGAGTAAGGAGAAAAAGAAGAAACGAAAAGTGAAACCGTAAAAGGAGATACAATCTGACAGAAAGAATGTGTTGAGTTTGGCTATAATCGGCTTAGAGGCGAAGTGTCATCTTTTCTTAAACGTCACGAGCAGACTATAGGATTTATCATTTTCTGCAAGGGCGGGAGATAATAATAGTCAATGGTGTGATTTATTTCTGTGGGTGCTGATTATCGTTGTTTGTGAAGTGATGGAACACTTCTTGTATTTGGCTTACCTTTTCAGTACTAATCTTCTTGGAAATCTGTCCTCGATCTTTTCCTTGTTGTCGTGAATTTTAATAATCACATCACCCCTGTTACAGTTTGGAGAAACTCTTCAAAGGAAGAAAGGCGTCTTCAAATATGAGAGCTTGGCTTGACTGGAAGCTTACCGTCCTACCCCGCTCGTGAAACCCTCCCAAATCACAAAAACTCATAACGTCCAACATTAATCACTTCAGGTGTAATTGTTATAAGAGGAAACAGTTAATGTGCTCAGTAATAGCGTACTGTTAGAGAAACAAAAACTGCACACACGAGCAGACGATATGCAAAATAACCAAGGAAGATATTTCTTATGAAAGAGCGACAGATCGTGCACTTAACGGGATGCAGAAGATCGACACGTGGTCGTAGCGTGTGACGTCGGGGAGCAACATCACAAACACGTGGCGCGACATGGGTCCGTGGCGTATTTTTGTGCTTCTTTTTAACCTCAGTGTGGCGGCCATACTTTATAATAAAAAAATAGTTTCGTTTCTTTTGGATGCGGAGTCCGTGTACAGATAAACCACCGTGTTTGGTTACATGATGATGTCCTTGCCGAATTAGACCCGTGTTACACGGGGAGATAACGCGATGTCACGCCGTGACGAGCCGCGATGGACGGCGCGGCCAATGCCTCAGCGAGCGGTTGCTTAATCGTTTCTTCTGTTAATAAATACATTTTCAAGGATGGATTATGCGCTTATGTGGCTATGCCTTGCACCTGTTTCAAATTGGTGGGTATAAAGGGGGAAAATACTCAAGTTTTGTCAGGTAATTTGGTACGTTGTCTAGTACATTATGTTATATGAGTTTGACAACACACCTTTTTAAAGAACAATTACCGCATTAATAAGAGCAACAAACTCGTAGCTCCATCCAGTTACATGTACATTGTATTGGTTTCTATGTTTGACCCTAGTTCGTATGAATGCTGTGATAGTTTCCAATAAAGTTACAACCATCCTGTCCCACCCTTATACCATAGAGAATACGCACTGCCCAAACTTGTGCTAATTAAAACGAGCTCTATAGGCCTTATACACAAAGTCTGGTCTTGGCCTCAACACCGTGTCAGATATAAAGAGCGGTGTGTCGTCTGCTCCATTGTACCACCTTTTGTTCTTCCTACAGTTAGCCGCATGGCCTCATATGGCTGTTATTTGTTAAAACTGTAACTTTATATGTCTTTGTGCAGAGAAAGAGAGACAGACAAACTACATTGGGGCATTTATTTGCACCCGAATCACATTGTCTTGGATTTAATAATTTGAATCCTGACAAATGGCCAACCCGGTGCTCAACATTCAATACAAATCGTGACTCTAAATGGAAATGATGTTTGGGGGTCTCAGCATTAATATATGAGGTTTGTTTCACATTTCTCCCGTGTCACCACCGCGGAATAAGGAGCCCTCAATTGTATATTGGTGCTTTTATGGCAAGGTGTGCCAAACTCGCCAATTTCGAGGTTTCGTCCTGGTGTTTGGGGGACCCATGGGTATACAGACAGACATGTCCGGGCTAGTTTGGCTTTCAGCGCGGCACTGCAACAACTATTCCCCCGGGGATTTCTGCTTTTACACGGTCGGCCTTTTGTCCCTTACACCGCGCATTTCGTATTATCACCCTCTTGGCGATAGACCTTATGCTTCATAATAATTTTTCCAAACAGCCTCAGCAATTTGGACTTTTTTTTTCTCTCTCTCTCTCCTCTATCCAGACTTCTTTTGGGGTTCTTACAAATCGAGGGCCAGGGTTCATTTCTTGAATCCAACCTTCCTTTTGTGGAGTCTTGCCGCCGCCGCAGATCAATACAGTCTCTTAATGACCAGTGTATGTTTGCACTACGCATTGATTGCAAGCTAACAAAAAAGCCCAAACGCACTACAGCAGAAGCTCACAGCTTCAGGGCTTTAAGACTTAAAGCCCAAGCTTGTAAAATCTTAGCAGTGGTGGCACATTTTTCAAGGTATAACGAAAGGGAGTCCAACAAGGGAAAGGGCGTGCAGACCGGGCTGGTCTTGGATCGATCAACAGTAAGACGATGCGATCATGCCCTCGAATCGAACCCTTTTTTTCTTCTCTCTCTTTTTTTTTTTACTCCAGTGGGGGTTTAACTGAATTGTTTAGTTTTGCCGTAGGGGATTAAGAATGTGTGGAAATAAAAAGGAAGGACTGCAGAGAGAGAGAGAGAGAAAAAAAAATGCAGTTCTGATGGGCCTGAAACTGAATAGGCTGACAATTTAAATACAAAATTGAGTTTGGTTGCAGAACTCAGCGTGGTCATGGTGGTACATGGCTTTGCTTTGTAGGTTGAATTAGTCCAAGCCGTGAAGTTGAACGACCTGTCTGGACACGGAGACCTTTAGCGCCCCTCTCCATGCTCATACATACCACGTGTTATTTAGTCATGTCTGTCAGTGCTCTCTTCCACACAACGGGTTGAGTCAAGAAGCGTTTTTGTCCAGGACCGAACCATCTCACAAAAAAGAAAATCCAATTTGATAAAAGAGAATTCAAAAAACTTAATCTTTACATTGTAAAATATAAGAGTACAAGAACACCGTGCGGTGATTACCAGTGCGAAATCGCTTTAGGATGAAAGGGATCCATTATACTTAACTTGTTATCCTTGAGATAAGCACTTAACAATGGGAGACTTTTGGGACGCTAGGTGGCAGCAGACTTACCAGGTAAATCCGTTGTTCTCGGTAATGTGCGCATGCTCAGAACTACGGAAACAATGGAAATTTACCTGGTAAGTCTGCTGCAGCGTTCAAAAGTATCCCATGCGGAAGGCTACACATAATGACCTATATTTATCGCGGTCACCGGTGGAAACGCCAACACCCTTGTTTCGCGATAATAGTAAAAAGAAAGATCCTATACAAACCTGTTGTGTTGTAAGTGTTCTTAATTCGGTAAAAAAGCACTGTCGTTTTGGACGGTACATTACATGGACATTAAAGTTGCTTCGCCCGATTTACCCCCCCCCAAAAAAAAACCCAAAAAACAAAAAACAAACAAACTAAAAACACACAAAAAAGTTTTTAAAATTTTTAATAATTAAACGATTTATCTGGACGATATTTAACAGATGACGTTATTTCAAATGACAAAACAAAAATACTTTCGCGTATGCACCCACAACGCACCAACTACTTGTAACACATTGTTTTATACACATGACTTAGAAAGGGTGCTTTTGCACGGGGAGTGTCAACTTGCGATGTTAACACAATTAAACAATAAACGCAAAATTGACATTTAATCGTTGTTGAGAATTTGTCAAACATTTCAATTGACGCAGTGTGTTTATCATATTTATTAGGAAGGAAAACATAGCGGTATTGACTGCTAAGATCAAGTCACACTTTCCATCCACGCTATAATTTCGTACACGTCAGTTTTCTTTCCACAGATCTGTTCTATTTTATTTTCTGTCTCCGTTTTGCTGAATTTATTAGAACCAGGACTCCCCAAAGTTCTGCAGTGAATACTTGCTTTCATTTTAAAAAATAGATATAAAGTGCAAATGCATCAAAACAAGTTGAATGGGCACAAGATCAGCGTTCACTGTTCCGAGCCGTCTGTTTCAATCGCGACCATGAGTTCACTTTACGAAAATGGGAAATCGCGTTAACGAGAGATTTTGGGTAGCCTATGTAATCAGTTATGTGCTTAATTGACTCTCATGGACGTACCTCCACCGTTTTTTTTAAAAAGACTGGTGATGTACGAACATGTATGGTATGGTAGAGAACTCTATAAGAAGCTACGAGGCTATAATGCAAATACATGTAGTCGATAGAATTCCGGTTGAACGAAACGTCCATGATGAGTTGCGCGTGAAACGAGGCGCTCGTGTGCCACATTATTGTTTGGCTTATAACACTGTACATGTTGTGTACCTTCGACAACAAAATGCTGGCGGAACACGCAATAATGACATCAACAAAGCATGGAATTACGTACATCGGGGAAAACTAATACAAATGAAGGTAAATAAAGAAGGCGTAAAAGTGCCACTATTTACATTGGAGAGTGTTTTGATATTTTGTCATCTCTGCCCCCCTCGTTATAAATAGTAGTCGGCAGTGCACTTAGTGTGCAGACGTATAACTGCGCGCGTGGGTACATTCAATAGGATCTTTTGAAAGCCTAAAAGTATATGTAACCGAACAACCAGGATAACATGGGTCAAAACAAAGCCTAACTAATCCATAAGCAACTTCTGTCGATGTCTACAGCAGATAGGATCGCCAACCGGCCCTTTCTCTCTCGTAAAATAGCCCGAGGGTAACCCGTACCTGTAGATGTTTAATCGGATCAGAGCAACACCTTGCATTGATAGAGATGGGTACATCGATTGGTAGTCGGTGGGCAGGTTTTGGCGTGGTTCTCCAACCCATGTCTAGCCATACCACGGTTCAAACACCAGATCGACCACTCATCAGCCTACTGTGGAACGGGTGAATCTATATTTTGTGGTTTTATAGCCTACCTGTAATGTTATTGACTGGAAATCGAAATTGGTAACTTTTAAGGAAGGCGATTTTATGTTAAGGTACGGCACAACTCTGCAACAGACTACATTCTGTCAAAACTGTCTTTGTATGAAACATCTCCTTCATAGAGTTTGATCTTAAAAGTTGTGTATGTAATTTCATCTATTAAGTTGTGGTTTTAAATGTATTTTGTGTTGCCTTTCTTTATACATTGTACCATGGAGGTATTGGACTTGGTTGCGACTGGGAAAGATTATGTGGTCGTCCCACGGCACAGCTCCTTTGTAATGGATAACCAGATGGCTTTTATAAGAGTGGTAATTAACGGTTTATGCTTGATATGTTGACGTAATTTTGTTCTTATTGCATTTCAGAAACGACCAAATCTACACCATCGTCAGAGGGACCTTTGCCGAGTTTGTTCAACCCACCTGCCCCGGTGGACGCCATGTATGACGGGTTCCAAGACTGCATGGAGGAGACGATCCGCTATCTCGTGCAAGTTGAGGGGTTTCCACCCAATCACGATATCATCATCCGCCTGAGGGCGCACCTCATCCAGTCGCAGAGCAAACTGGACCTGAACAATCAACTGAGAGCACGTCGTGGTGGCAGGCTGGCCCTGGATCAGTATTACAGCCTGCAACAGCGCCACCACCAGGTCAACGCTGGTTTCACCTCGCATCACGGAGCGTCAAATTCGACGCAGACGTCACCGCAGCTTGCGCACACGAACGCGTGCGCCGCCTACCCGCCAGGCTCGGCCATGTTGGCTAGGAACGGGGCTACCCAGGATGCATTGCATACAAAAACTAATCAAACTCAGGGAGGCACATCTTCCCAACTGTCCCTTGGCGTGATGGCGCCCCTTACGGTGGACACCAACCAGTATTATGCCATGCCCTCTCCCTTGTCCCACTGTCTCACGGAGAGCACCCTTACCGGACATAACTCAACCGAGTCCCTTCTAACCATAGCGAGAACTGTACCCACGAACTCGGGGGCGCTGTTCAGCTCCCCCGAGCGTGGACTCACCACGGTCACGTGCAGTGCCAGCAGTACCGTGGGTGTTGGGAGAACAGCCAGTCATGGTGTCGTTATGACGACGAACTCATCACAGGGGCCCGATGCTCAGAGTTTAGCGCCCACAGTGGCCAGCAATGTCTCAGGATCACATCTTGGATTTAATTTGAACTATGTGGCACCATATCTGGTTGCATTTGTCAGGCCAGCTGCCCAGTAACTGTATGGGAACTGTACCCAAAATAAAACCTTGGAACTCTGTCATTATTGCACAGTCATATGGGATATCTGCCAAGCGAACCAACAGCTAAAAATGGCGCACAAATCAATGCGAAACAAAAGAAACTCAGTATGGGACAAATATTAACAGTACAATATAGCTGCACATGGTCGCATACAATAATCACCAATATTTTACATTTCTGTTTTATTTAAGTATGCTTCAACCAATTTTTTTTTATGTCGAAGTATTTTGTTTTAAAAATCTTGTATGCAATTTGGACGCTGTATGTCCGTCCAACTGATGAAATAAACGTGGAGTTCCACTTTGAGGCTATGCTATGTTTTCAAGAATAATAAATGCATGGTGTTGGGAAGATCCCACCACCTTTGAGGGAAGTACGTCATCGCACTCATTACGCATGGTGGAAGTTGTTAAGTGTGTGAGCGATATTGCTAACCCATGTCCAATCTGTAACTCATCGATAGAGGGCGGACTTAGAGTACTCCGAAATGTTCTACAGCAACCTCCCACGGAAACTGTGGGTTGAGATTATAAAGTTGTCACAATTGCTTTTGAATCAAACAAAAGTCGAGTAGAAGCTGATAGCATCTCATATGACTGTATGTTTTTCACAATGCAAATTAACAGTGCAAGTGTCCTGCGTATTTTGAACATTACGTTGAGAACCTTGCAATTCCATATACGTTGCTATAATTATTGACTTTGTCAAACAAACTACATGTTTACAAGGACTTTAAAGATGCAATCTTGTGCCACTCCCCGGTCTGTTGCTGAAAATACAGAATGGTATTATGAAAGGCGTGCGCACGCGCCTCCCGACCTGGGCATACGTGGTTATTTTCATATCTCTTTATTTATGTGCACATAAACGTTCACTGAATGGGTGACATGATAGCATCTTTATGGTATGTTAAAAAGGCCTGTTAATAAATGCACCAGTTTTTTTTTAAATTCTTAAGAAGGAGTTTCCTTTAATATCTTATAGAGCCCTTGTACGTGACGTCACAAGACTCAAATAGCGCCCTCACTGAGGTCAATGAAGACTTGTCATTGGCTCAGACTTGTGTGCGGCACAATACACGCGCGCACGTTTCCATTGTTTGACCTTAGCAATGGCGGCAGATGCAAGGGATCTATAGGGAAATGGTTCTCCTGAGTTGTTTATTTGGTTGTTATAAACAATGGATTATGTTTGTTTAATCTCCGGTAATGGCGCCGTATAGACCTTCTGCATTGACGTCATCCATCCGCCATCTTAGAGGTAAACCGTTGACGAAACAATGGGAACGCACTGTTTTGTACGTTCATTGGCCAATGAATAGCCTCTTTTTGACCTCTAGGTGAGGGCGCCCTAATCAAATGACGTCATGTGCGAAAGGTCTATACAAAAACATTTATTTTATACTTTATTTAATTTTTTAATTATTATTTTATTATCATTTTGTATTTTGTATTTTTTTAATTTATTTATTTATTTATTTTTTTTTTTTTGGGGGGGGATGTTTAAAAACCTATTTGGGACTGGCTCAGCGTTTCACTGTATTATTGGGGTAAAAGCAAATTGTATTCAAAAATTCACGCAAATACTCATTTATCAAGGTACGGCCTTGTAATATGTTTTTTGATTTTCTCTATATTGTTACTCAACCGAGGCTGAAAGGCAAAATAGTCTGTCATCCTTTTAGTTTAACCAGAATCAGTATTCCAGTCGCTTTTCGCGAACTTGGGAACAAGACGAATGTGACACACACGTAGATGAACTGGTTGCCCTGCATCGATGTAGTTTAAAAAGCAGTGTCCTACGGGATGCAAATCAGTGCAGCGGTCGAGGTTCGAACCCACGACCTTCTAAAATCTGAGTGCAGATGACGTCATCACTGGGCCACAGAGCTCACATAAGGGCAGTTTGAATACATTCCAAGACGCTTGGAGATAACGTTTTGTTTTTAGGTAATATTGTAAATTGATGAAGAGCAAGTCAAAATGAATATACAATTATATGATTAAAAAAAGTGTTTTAATCGTACCAATCAGCGATGGCAGTGTGTACTATCTAAACAACTTCTTAATGCCGTTGTTGAACGTTGGGGGAAAGTCACGGGACAACACTAATTTTCAAAAGGCAGAGTTTTACACCATTAAGCTAATTTACATAAATTTACATACACTATGAGAGTTTCAGGTCATGGTCGATTTTCGAAAATGCAATTCGAATTGAATTCATTCTTATTCTAAACCTAGCTTTGTTTTACACCTTGAGAAAAATTTCCGCCGTCTGCTTAAAATGTAGACCTTCATGACCTGTTTTTACTCTCCTTGATTGTATTCATTTAATTGGAACCAGAAACATTCCCCACAGTATCCAGAATAATTATCTGTCTTTATATTTTGTACATTTTCTGCACATTAGACATGTACATTAAAACAAAGCAATGGTCATTTTTTATTGAAAATAGTACGTATTTTGAACGATGTTTCTGTTTTGCTGTTTTGTTACTCGCAGTGCCGAAGCTAGGGTAAACTTTTAAGGGGGGTACAAGTGGGTGCACCATTTATTACTAGGGGCAATACTGGCAAACTAAAACTGCGGTTTCCATTTTCATTTCTTTTTAACAAGCTCCTTCTCAGCGCTCTTGTTATGCCATTTACTTTTTGAGAAAGACTGGTTTCTGATACATTTCAAATGGAGCAAATTCTTAGTGATTGGGACTCACTTACTCATTTACGCAGATTGATATACAATAACACGCATGCAGCGGGGGGGGGGGGGGGAGGAAGATTGGTGATTGTGGTGAGGATGATGATTGATTCTGTTGTGAACATTACTCAAGTTATAAACCAGTGAATGGTGCGGTCATCTTAATTTCAACTGAAATTAAGGCAAAATCCGCGTTAGCGGCTACAGCTACGGCTACGACTGATGGTAAGTGTGTTGCTTTGATGTTGTTTGATGTTGAAGCCAAAAATGCACACTTCTCCCAAATTGATGACGGAGGCCAAGCCGACGCCAGAGCCTGAGGAGAAAGCCCTAGATTTGGAAAGGGGAATAGTCTGGTGCATTTTTAAGTTGTAACTGTCAGTGTCCTTAAGAATACACACTGTACAAGGAACCTAACAAAGATGGCCACCGATGGTTACTACTTTCAACAGTGCTATTTTCAACAGTGAGCGTAGCATAATATTAAAAGAGGGCGCTATACAGACTACATGGTTGGCAAGTATAGGCACAAACTGCGCAGTCTCATTAATTTACACTCAAACTACACCGAGGCCTGAAGATGAAACGATGTGGTCACTGTTTGATTAGATGGAAATCAATATTTACGGTTTCTCATTAAAATACAACAAAACATGAAGAAGTTAACACGAGCATCGATAAGAAACAACCTTCATTTAATATTTACGGAAAAGCTGACAGAAGAGAGTACTGTACAGGAATTCCTACTTGCAATTGAGGGATTGCAGATGGCAACCAGTTCTTCTACATTTTGTGTTTCTGATTTATTTCTAACTCGATGCATCTTTCAAGAGGAAGAACAGTTCCTCCTTACACAAGCTGCTGCACACGGCGCCTGACTACTTGGAAATTGCATAAAAAATGGTTGGGGTTTGGCTTTTTAAGTTCATTTATTTACTTATTTACATTTTCCCCACAGGTTAACTGCGAAATTACTGCTTTTCAAAAATAATGAGCAGTGATATTCTTATTGTCACCATTGGGATAAACACGCCCACTTGACTTGTTTCCTCTGCTAGTAAAAACCCCCGACAAGATCAGTTATTAATTGGGATTTATTTCTAGGTACATGTACATTGTATGTAAAAACTAATCATACAAATATTTTAATTAATTTTAAGGGTACGTAGGTGCTGTTGATAAACATTTGGAAAACAGTTTTAAAATTGACCATTGCAGGTTTTGCCTGTATCATTTCACATGATTTTATTTTACGAAAAAAACCCAAAACAAAAACTTTTTTGGGGGTATTTTTTATATAGTAAGAAGGGTAAATTCAAGAATAATTGTATTATATATAATTTAATTATATATATTAAATATCTCCACAGACCTCACTGATATGTTTTTTTTGCTGTATTCTTTGGCATGAGTAAATTTTAACTACTGAAAACGCCCACCAATAGGGAGATGTACTGCTGCATAAACAACTCTTTTTATATTGAGATATTTTGCGTTTTTACCCCAGTTTGTCCTTTTAAAATATTTTTTTAAAAATAATGCTTGTGTTTTTGAAACCCCCCAAATTACGGTTCCACAAAATAATGGTTTTAACGTTATTATTTGATGAGATTAAAAGGGGTTTAAAAACACACAGAAAGAAGAAGAAAAACCAAAATAAAACGACAACAAACAAAAACAGCAACAACAACTTCAACATTAATTGTACCCAAACGCCTTCAATAAAATCTTTAACCAACCCCTTTTATAAACATATAGTACTTTTTAATTCTTTTGTTTGACAGGCAAGTAATATTGGTATGTTGGAAAAACACGGGACTATGACTGCAGTTGTCGCTGGTTCGAACCCAGGCTAGGCTGATTTTTTTTAATGTTTAATTTAATTTTAGTCGAATAAATATCAATTAAACAATTAATTGAAAGGCCACATCTAACAAGGACGCTCAGTGTAGTGGAATGATTTGGGGTTGTGAAACCAAAGGTCCCAGGTTCGATTTCTATTTTTATTTATTTATTTATTTATTTATTTTTAAATAACTTTTTTAAATTAAGTACTTATGAATTCTTTTGTTTGACACGCAAGTAAAATTGGTCCAGTGGGAAAACCCCGAAATATGACTATAGCTGTCCCTGGTTCGAACCCTGGCTGGGCTCAACTATTTATTTATCTTAAATTAAATTTTTAGGAGTTCTGTATCAATTTACAAGATAATTGAAAGGCCAGATCGAACAAGGAACCCTAGTCTAACGGAACGGAATGGGGTTAAAGAACCAAAGGTCCCGAGTTCGAAATCAGAATATGTTTTTTTCGTTAAAAAAAAACTTTTCAGATTAAAGTACTTTTTAATTCCTTTATTTGACAAGCAAGTATTATTGGTCTAGTGGGAATACATCGGGCTATGACTGCAGTTGTCCCTGGTTCGAACCCAGACTGGGTTTGATTTCTTTTTATAATTCTATATTTATTTCTCTTTAGTTTAGTTTTAGGACATTTTTTTTCTTTAAAATCAAACCAGGACGCTTAGCCTAGCGGAACAACATGAACCTGAATAGTTAAACGTCCTTGGTTCGAATCCTGAAGATGCTTTTCATTGTTTAAATATTTTATATCTGAGATCACACCCTCTAAAAACATCAGTTTTTAAAAGCTCCGTTAATGGCCTGCCGGTATAGTTGTGTGCCTTGAGCCTACGCGACCCGGGTTCAAATCCCGGTAGATGATTTTTTTTCTTATTTTGAAATTACTGATTTTTTTTTATATATATGACCATCTTAAGACTTTTCCCAATTAAAACGAAGCATTTAAATCAATTTCCCATCTATTTTGAATAATTTGCACTGCCTGACCCTGAACTTGACCGTCTTACTCTTATGTTCAAATCCTAGCAAATTTCTCCTTCTCTGGAATACATTAAACTAACAATAAATAAATAGCATCAAATAGAGGGCGCTACAAATGTGCAACTCCAATGTATGGTTTCTTGTATCCTTTACGGAAAAATTAACACAAATCAAATAAACAGGTAAAGGCACCAGTCTTGAAAAACAAAAATTGGAAAACCAGTTTTCAGTATTGGCGGTAAGTTTAATTCATCATTTTTGTCATGTTACAGTCAGTGTTTGAGATTTTATGATGAGTGTTCTAATAAAACTGGTACAGTAGACTCAAACAGATATAAATAATAACCTTATATAGTGGTAGTTTTCCTGCACAAACCCTGAGTAAGACAAATGTGCTTGTCATCACGCAACCATGGTTCCACACTACACACAGGGGAGCTATGTTATAAGGGAATGCACGTGCAAATCCCTTTAGTGAAGTTACCCATGACCCACACGCACAATAAGGTGACATAATTTCCAACTTTTTATTTCCTGACTAATAATGTAAACACAAACTTTACCCAAATCAAGACTTCTTGCATAACACTTTTTGAGTTAATGCAATTTGTTAATTTTTAGGAAATATGTTTAAAATTATTTTTTTAAAATTCAAAACATAATTAATATTTCACTAAATTAAGATATTCCAAATTTGAAGATTTTCTGCACAAGGTTTTTGCTTTGTGAAGGTTATTTTACCATAAAATTGGAGGTAATACAGACCTACTAATAAATAGCAGATCAAAAATTGGAAATAACTAGAAAAGTCCCAATTTGCTCTATATATGGCATCCAGGCTGTGGATATTGAGGGATATCAAGTAATTACTGTCTATAGAACTTGCCCGTTACAGTTATCTGAACATTTAAGTTTACAATAATAACAATAAAAACGTAATAATAAAAACTTAATTTCAAAGTTTTTACTCAGCGCTTTCAAAAAGTATCAAACTGCCTTACACTATTATAGAAAACAACACCTGCAGTGGGGTGTGGCCAAACAGAAAACAACACCTGCAGTGGGGCGGGGCCAAATACATTTCAGAGTTTATCTTTCATCTGTTTTATACCTTAACAACCTTTCAGTTCACTTTCATCTCATAACTTTTATAGTCCTCCTTTCACAAGTAAGATTTGAATCTTTTGTGAAAAGTAAGAGGAAACAGGGTGACAGTTGTCAACCATGTAGGCCTAATCTCTTCTTGAAGGAAGTGACTTATCTCATCAGCGGTTTTTATCAGACCCATCACTAATGTCAAGAAGAGATTAGTAGTTGGTTGTCACTCACACACTGTAGTTTTCTCATTCCTTTCACATCAGGCCTTTTTGTTGCCTACAGGTGACCTCAATCCTTAACTACCCATATAGCCTCCTACGTCACTCCAAACCAAATTGTTTGGACTTGGATAAAATTGGAATGCCTGACCCAGTGATCGATGAGCAATTGCTATTTGGGCCTACAGCCCTCAGTCCTTCTAAATCCGTCATTTTGGCAAAGAAGTTATAGAAGGATTTGGGAGGGTAAGGGTTAAGTTAATAAGATGCTCTTATAATTGCAGCTATTTCCCATCACTGCTTAGCTTTCAAAAATCTTTACCACTAAACCCCGTCCTGTGTAAATTTCAAAACTGTTTCTTAAAAACTAATGGGTATTTTTTGTACATCTGTAGATCTGAGTATGTCAGCCCAGCTATCCATCAACAAATACAGTAGGAGTGAGAGCTGACCCTTGGACATTGACTACTTCAAAGCTAAGAAAGGTATGAGGGTATACTTGAACTACTCCAATAAAATAAAGTGAATTAAGAATACATGTCAGTGTTTCTCCTGCCCCTTCCAACTTGAGGTGGCCAACCTTTCAGCGAGCCGACCATCTCGCTCAGTTCTTTGCCAATATTACCACCTCACTGTGAAGATTTGGCATGAAGGAAATACTAAACAAAACGTTCATTTTGCATCATTTAAAAGCTATTTCTAGGCCATCTTTGTTAAAAAAACTGTCAATTTGAATGTGTAGATGGAATTTTGTGTGAGAAATGCATTCTTGTCAGTTTGCAAACTGCATAAATTTTGCTTCAATCATCGAACTGAAATGGCACCACATTGTTCAATTCATTAGCCAGGGGAAACAGTGTTACATGTACCTGTATATCGGATCTGAAGGAGCTTGTGGCAACATGACAATTTATAATAATAGGGTCTTGGTAAAAAATATCAAGACCTTTGATAAGCACGTTTATGTTTATGTTAATAATTTTTGGCAGTTAGGCTGGTTCATGAGTCTATTGTCTGGTAAAAACCACCCAATAACACTCAGCTCTTCCATAGTGCTTTTCACACCTCAGGGGTTGCCCAACTTGCTCATTATTGTTTCTACAGGTATGCAGAGCTATGCTTGGAACTATCAAACCCATTTTACACGTCTATATATATGTAGCACCTTCTATAAATGGTTTACAAGGTGCTGTGGCGCAAACTTAATGCAGCCTACTATGCCAGAGACACCGGGGCGAACTCCAACAATAAGTGTACTGGGTTCTTTAATGTGCATTAGACAACACATAGGACCAATGGCTTTACTTCTCATCCAAAAGACAAAGCATTGAAGCAATAATGATTGCATGTCATTAGAAGGGTTGTGACCATACTCTGCAGATCAGGAACACCAGAGCTTGGCCACGACACACCACTATAATAAGTAATAAAATAAAATGTCAGGTCTACCAGGAGTGTTTCATTCAAACTATGGTTCATTTTAGTAGTCCTTTTTACCAGATTAAGGTAATCCGGATAACAGTCACTGATGCTGAAGGTGATAGGAAAATCATCAAGCATTCTGAAAGAGTTGCCACCTGCTCTCATTTCTTGAGTGAATTCCCCCATTGCAACAAATTGTCAAATTGTCTCAATGAGCAGTGGGATAAACTCCTACAGAAATGAAACAAACTCTCATGGAGGGGCAAAACAACAGTATTCTATACAACCGAATGCAAGTTTACACCTTGAACCTTGTTTTCCTTTTTGCAGATACCAGCACATGAGATTAACAACGCTTGCTGGCTTTGTGTTCATCCTCAACATGTGCCTCCAATTGCTCCAGAGAGACCTGGTGGAGAATCCCGGGGAGAGACCTGATGGAGAATCTTGGAGTGAGACCTGTGGAACAAATTAGACAGCAAAGAGACATTGTATCAATTAATGATGACCAGCATGTCAAGAACAGATTGTGGCACGATGCATGCTACATGTGCATAGGAGGAGATAGATTTTCTGCAATGACTCGTTGTTTGACTTTAGAGTCGTAAACAGCAAACTAGGATCTGTGGATGCATTTCATGAACAATGTTGCAAGAGACATCTTCTCTGCAAAGTCTCTATAAAGACTCTTGCAAACCTCCAAGAAGGAAGTACAACCTACACTGGACATGCTGGACAGATTTACCAAGATTGCAAAGAAACTCATGGATGTCACAGCGAATAGATTGTGAAGCTGGAAACCGGACACAACCGTTCCAACCAAGAACTCTGGAAAGGCCATGGAATGATTCTTGAGAATCTACAAACAATTCTGCAAAGAAACTGCGTTGACTTTGATACGAATAAAGTGACTACATTTATGTTGGGATATTCCTGCATTTGACTCTTAGGGTTTCCAAGAAGTCAACTTTTCACTTTTGAAAACTGTAGCACCCTCTAAGGAGTCAATGGTTTGCAAAGACTATTTGCAGATGTCATTCTTCAGCACATATGCTGTATGGATTTAGATATGGTGTAACAATCTAAACATTCCCTAATGTATGGTTTTGACCAATAGACAGTTTTTAAATGTTATTAGAACTTTATGTCATGGTACAGCTTTGATGGTCAATGGAAAAATGACTAACAAATATATTGCCCTAAGCTTTACACTTGGTAACAAGTGGCATCTGATACCAACCATCCTGATGAATAGTCCATCTCAAAAAATTGTTTTATCCAAACATAGAAATGATTGTGGTCTTCAAAGGTCACATCAATAAGCATCAACAAATTGTACAAAATTACCCAAAAAACTAATACTTTTTAATACACTTGTGTTTTCTCAAAAACTATTCTGATGAAATTTCACAGCTTATAAAAAATTTGTCTCTTTAAAACTAGAGACTGGAGTGTGTTTGTTCTAAAAACAAAGGCTGTACCATCCTTCTAAACTGGATTTATATGTTTAATCAATGGAGCACCTAATAAGTCAGGGTTGGCCCTTAAACTGTTTCAGTAACTAGCCAGAGGAACTAATTGGATTGTCATGCCACTAGTTTGCCAACTCTTTCACCAGTCCATATTTGTCAGTTTTCTGTTAATATTTTCATTTGTGTGGGACACGATTTTGAAGCCCAATGAACAATCTGTGAATGCTTTGGTTTACCAAAGCTTAGAGAAGCAATGAGCTTGCTAGCTGGACCTCTTGGCATAGTTCTTACCAACCCTCAGGTATTTTTTCTGGCATTTGGCCAGCAAAATTCTTTTCAGAAGTAATAGGCCTAACTAAAAACATAAGACATAGTGGCGAAGTGAATAGGCAACTATAGGAGTTACATGTAGGCCTAGTGCATATATACTTAGTTCACATGAGTCAATTTAAGGCAATTTCATGATAGAATTTTACAAACTGGACACCTTTGACACAATTTTTACCAACCCTTAGTTATTTTAACTGGCATTTGGTCAGCCAACATCTTTTCAGAAGTAAGAACTAAAACATAAGACACTAGTGGAGAAGTGAATAGGCAACAACAATAGGAGTTACATGTAATGCATATCATACTAAGTTCACATGAGTCAATTTAAGGCAATTTCATGATAGAAAATTTACAAACAACTAACCATTTAGAGACCATAGAGCAACCACAACTAGCTTGGACCAAAATGCCCAAAGTGGCTGCCAATGGCCACAAGATCTATACCTCCATTCAACCTAGAAGGCCATAATAGAGGTCATGTCCTGAATTGACAATTTCACACATTTTCCAAGTAACTTAGTATCTGTAATAATAACATCTAAAAGCAAACGAAAGTCCAGGTTCAAACAATTGTTTTACGAGAAAAAATCAGGCATGAATTGACAAATGTTTAGATGTGCATGGTCTCTAAACAGTAAAGTTGTACGGTGCTCCATTTCTTGAGATTATTTAAAATGCAATTGTTAGGGATAGCCTAACTGTAGTACATGTAATTGTAAACAGCCTCTCACAAGAAGTAAGAGTCCAATTTGGGTACACCACCAGTTCAGAACTACCGCAATTTCATGTACATGAAGTTGACCGCAAACTCACTAGGTTATATCTCCACCATGCAAAGATTCAAATTTTACTCATGTGCATGGTGTTACTGCAAACCTTACTACATGTACTGTACTAGACTGTATCTCCACCATGCAAAGCTTAAAATCCTACTCATGTGCATGGTGCTACTGCAAACCTCACTAGGTTGTATCTCCACCATGCACAGTTTCAAATCCTACTCATGTACATGGTGTTACTGCAAACCTCACTAGGTTGTATCTCCACCATGCAAAGTTTCAAATCCTACTCATGTACATGGTGTTACTGCAAACCTTACTAGATTGTATCTCCACCATGCAAATTTTCAAATCCTATTCAGATCATGTACATAGTGTTACTACAGTCCTTACTAGATTGTATCTCACGGTACAAAGTTTCAAATCCTACTCAAGTATGTGGTGCTCCTGCAAACCTTGCTAGATTGTATCTCCACCATGCACAGTTTCAAATCCTTACATTGTTGGAAATGGTATTTTTATAACGGGGGGGGGGGGGGGGGAGGGGTCATTCAACTTACCAAGAACTATGTGTGTAAAAATACACACAGTTTCAAGAAAACTTCAAAATTCCACACTTGAAATGTTTTAATTGCTAAAACCTAAATTAACTTTGAAACATTACACACTTTTTTCTAACTAATTTACTTTCTAAGTTAAAACAAAGTATTCTATTCATGTTTGTGTGGGAAGTTCACACAATGCAGAGGTAAATCAATCCTTTAAATTTTCTGAGACTGATAAACGAATACAAGCAATTTATGTTTGTCATGCATACTTGTGAGGGGCTGTTCTAAAATATAGTTTGTAAATGATTAATTAATTGATTCAATTAAGTGAGGGGGTACATTCTTGAATGCTTGTTGGTACATGTAGCTGGGTGCAAGATTGGTAACATATCACCTTTATGATAAAAATAGTCAACTTTCACAGGAAATTATGTGAATATTCTGAAAATCAAAACTTCTATTTAACTTGTTCTCTACACTGGCTTGATCAGCTGATCTGGACTTGTGCCTGTCTGAGGTCATGAAATTGTCTATACATATAAAAAAAAACTTATTCTCTGATAAGTGTATTGAATGACCTTGTTTTAACAAGAGGTCAACTTTTTAAAATATTAAATTCAATTCAATTTATATGAAAAAAAGGTTGATTAAAACATGTATTGCAGAAACTGAACTGCACATGTTAACATGAAAAAAAGAAAAATATTTTTATACATCAATCAAAACTAAACAGTAGACAAAGAAACAAGATATTATGTGATTCTAATCTGTTTGAAATTTCAATATTCCGATTCTTTAAGCTCTGAAAACCTCATCCAGAAACTTACCTAGTCACAAGATAATAATTCCACTGTAAATCTACATTTTGGTTGCGTACACTGTGTTTACCAGTCTTGTACCTGGCATTTCAAGTTTTGGAAACATTTTTTTCTCTCTTTTTTAATTCTGGATCTTCCTTTTACACAATGCTTACTGGTGTTTCTATTTGCAGTCAAATTCCATTTTATATCTGTTATTAATGAGACATTTAAATGTGTTCTACCAACAGCAAGTGAATGTACCCCCTCCCCTTTTACGGCACCCCGGTGCATGCAAGCCATCCTGGTGCGCACACGAGTGTTCCCCGCCCGCAGGTGTCGGCAGGCTGGTCGGTGAGTTGCCCTCTATCTGCATTTAACTGGCGTTTGGCTGTTTGTGATGTGTCAACCTTCCCAATCCTGTGGTCTGGATGAATCAAGGACCCGAAGTTGGCTGCAACATGGTAAGGGCCTTTTGAACTATAATAATAACAGTTTTCTTTCCACAGAGGAGGATGTATCTATCCACCAGTCCAGGGATTGCTCATGGAGAGAAAACCTTCAACCCTGCTGTGAAATTTCTCCCTGGAGATTTCAGGAGTTACATGTTACATCATGGTCTTTCAATCCATGAGAATGAATTTTTGTTACAAATATTGGAACATTTTGTGATGTATTTCTCAGAAGTTTGCAAATCCAATAGATTACAGTCACAATAACTCAGCATGCCGTTCATGAGGTGAACAGTCTCATAAAAACTTTGAAACTCTGCTAAATGTTGTGCATCAAATTCCAAATCAAGGTTCTTATCTATGTTGCCATTCATGTGATGAAATTCAATATCAGTTGGCTGATTATCTCAACATGGAAATGTTTAAATTTCTGATATGTTGAAAACAAATTCATCCTAGTTAACTTAGGAAGGAAAAATTGCAAGATCAGTAAAAACTAAAATAGATCTTTTGGTTAGTCAGTGATAAATCTTCAGTAGAATTTTTTCCATACAAAAACCCCCAAAAGACATCATAAGCACAAATAGTGATCCAATGCTTTTAGTATTTTTTTCCAGTCATGTAAATTATAAAACAAATATTCAACCGGACAAATATCAATAGAAACAAAACTTGCACCGACCTAAACTTAAAGTTGGTGAAAATTGTTTAGTTTTGACATCTAGCTTAAAAAAACTGAGATATGAAAACAAATCAAGTTAACTTTAACCCCTACTCCAACTTGGAGTAGGTGAAAATAACTGAAACAGTTTCAATTTCAAGAAGTTGAAAATGGTTGCCTTTTTGCACAACTCACAGATAAACTTCCTTAAAAATAAAGAAAAAAACTATCACTTAAATCCGATGGCTCTAAAATGATTGAGTTAGAAAAATGTATAAAAGGTTTCAATTTCTTGATTCAAAACACTGATAATTAAAGAGGCAATTCTAGATTACTGGAAAGTTTCCAACATCAAAGTGATGTTAAAATAAATTGACATTGCAATGGAAAACTAATCTGAATATACAAAGTCATGGACAATATGATCCTATTGTTTATATATCCATATAAAAAAAGGTTCACAAACGATTCAACCAAAGGCAGTTGAGTTTTGAGCCGACTGTCTTCAGTTGTGAACTGACTGTCTTGAATTGTGAACTGACTGTCTTGAATTGTGAACTGACTGTCTTGTGCCCAAATCTCAAAGTTGATGCATTTGGAAAGTTAAAAGGTTGAGCAAAGTAGTAATCTACAATTCAAAAGAAGTCTTTGTCTGATTACCAGACTATCAAAAGTCACCATAAAGAAGATTGGAAAGGTACCAGTCTATTTTGGATATAGCCTCATTTTGAATCATACAGATGTATGTTTGAGAAAATGAAGATGGCCACATTTTGAAAAGGATTCATATCCAGTAAGCTTGAAAACTTGTAGCTCCCCAAATCATTTCGGAAATCCAAATATTGGTTGCAGTCATAAAAGTCTTCCCAAAATGAGGAAGTTCTGACATTTTTGTCAGACTGCAACAAGTCCCAAACAGGATAAAAACCAAGATAGCTAAACTCTTCAGTTTCCCTGTAAAGAGATGGCCCGGTGTGCAGAGGGAAGGGCACCATACTATAACTAGGGCTGTACACAGGACGATGTGGTGGGTCCCTCAGTATTGACAGAAACTGTGGTGTTAGACGCGGGGGTCCCAGTCCTGTTAGATAGGTCCATGGTAACTTTAATTGAAGTTGGAATTCATGTACTGTAGCTATACATCCTCAATAATGTGTTATCTAGGAGTAGTATGCATAACAGGTAGTCTTCAATCAAAGGCAATACCAAGCATAGGGTTTTCAAACAATGATAAACTATAAAACAATAAATAAGTTGTTACAGTAGAACTGTAACAACCTGTTACTTGAGTTTATTCTACATCAAGGCATTGACATAACTTCAATGATGAAGAAATTAGTTCATCTGTCAGTAGAGATGTAAACTCTCCCTTTGCTTGATGAGAAAAGCCTCGGTCTGATTCACAAAGATCCATGTGCCAAGATGGCTGCTGCACACTCACCACTGTGAATAATAACCACTGGAAATAGCTAAGAGCAGCCTAAACTTTGATTAAATCCAATCCATGGATTTCAGAAGGCTCATTTTCACAAAAAACCACTAGGATGATTGGAGAGACTAGTAGAGTCACACAGTGCAGTATAAAACAAACATGCGATTGTACAAACTTGGCTTTATTTTGTGAGCAGCATTAGCATCCAAGCAGTCAAACTTCTAATTCAGAGGATGAAGTAGACAAATATCTTTCAAGCTTCAACAATTCAAAAGAAAATTCAAGTTTTACTTTCAAATAATTATCAAGAATCAATCTTTAAGAAGATACATAGTTGATCTGTTATTATGATCTTTTGTACTAATGAGTCAATGCCTTGAATTTAAGCCAGATTTAGAAGTTTTTGATCAGGCCTGGGTACAAATATGAGAGAAATTTTAAGTCAGAAATAGCCAGATTATACAAACACAAAGTGGTGTTTAATGTAGAAATGTAGGAGGCATGCAACAGCTCAGCTGATCAGCTGATTTCCTTTTCCTTTTTTTGTATGTCACAGAAAACTGAAAAACACTGTTTTAAGTTTTGTGTACTACACAGTGTCCTCTTAACGATAGTGCATGTCTGATGTAGAATTATTCAACTTCTTTCAAGTATTCCATTGACATTTTTTTAAAAAGGGGCATGGAAAGGTGAGACAAAAAATTGAATAATCTTTACTTCTAATTCAACTGTTCCTCAGATTACCAAATAATTGGCAATTCACCTCAAACTTATTTTGACAGCAGCTGGTACCCAGGCCTGATTATAGACAATTGTAAATGTCAGTTATCATAAGAGTCCTGAAAGTTCTTCACCGGTGTCCAACAGATCAAACTAGAAATAGTTTACTGAACTCACTCTAAAGTTGTGTGTAATTAAGGGATGAGTAAAAGCTCATGTATAAACCTATGGGCCAATGAAGGAGCCTTTGATGAAATGTAACACAAAAAGATACATTGAAAAAGTTGTTACTCACTCACTTTACCCTGTCCCCAGTTGTTGCATGAAACTGTTCTCTGAAACTTTGTCATCAGTGCTCTCTGGTGAAGAGTAAACAACTTTGAGCTGCACTGGCCCTCATTGGCTAATAATGAAGTACATTGAACTGCAGTGGCCCTCATTGGCTAATGAAGTTAAAATCCTGACCGTCAGATTTCCTTCTCAACAACTTAAAACTGAAAGAGAAAATTACAGTAAATTATTTTGCTAAAAATAGCATAGGATTTTTAAGTTGTGGACACAGAGCTCAGATTCAAAATTGGTATACACTTTGTCTAAATAGCCTAGTATTGTCTCCAGGCAAGATTCTCTTTTTTCATGCACAGTTGGCTTGCAGTAGTTTTACTGCTTGTGTGCAGCACTGTTACACAGTTTGACCTCTTTGGTAGAAACATTACATTCGATTTGAGGTGAAGAACTTTCAGGACAAAGTGAAAACCCTGCTTGGTATTGACCAAACCTCATTCCAACCTTGAGCCTTGATGGGCTAAAGAGAGTCTCAACAACAATGGATAATCAATTGTCTGGTTCCCGATGTACCACATACTACAGCACATGCTGTTCAAAAGTGAAGTCAAAGCATCAGACTATAATGAACACAATATGTACATTATAGATAAAAACAACTTGGTCCATCCAAAATGCGGACTTATTTTCTGTAGTAATCAGAAAGGTGAAAAAACTTCCTTGGTGATCAGGAGTTAGTCAGAAACTAGAAACTAGAAACATAGAGAACTGGTCATCCAGATTGCTCATCTATAGATATGTAAGTGATGGGCAGAGTACTTTGTCCAAATGATAAGGTGTGAATCAGAAAAGATGCCCAGACATCCTTCTGTCTAACACTGTGTCTGACCATAGAGTCAGACATCAAGCTGACTTAACAATATCCAAGACTTTTGGATATGGTACATTAATACCAGAGTGAATATGTTGAGATGAATTGATTTGGGAATGAGGTTTGTATTGGCCTATCGTCTATTTGGTATTGCCAAGTTCCTAAGACAATGAGCATACACACAGTGCATAATGGCATGTATGTCAGTGTATGAGTCAATATGAATGACAATGCACATTGTGTTTAATACATAGTTAATGATTTGGGGTCTTCATGTGTTCTGAAGAAAATGAGAGCATAGGCATTTGGCATGTATGAGTGATTCCCTGCCCATTCAAACTCGCTCTTTTTTTTGGGCCCACTTCACCACCTCTCTGTGAGGATTTGTCATCAAACTTTTGTCTCATACAAGCTTTTTCCTTGACCTCTATGTGTCAAGAACTCACAACTTTGATGTGCAGATAGAATAATCATGCATTTTAAGTGCTGCAGTGTTGTCAGTTTCCAGGCTGCGTCAATTTAGCTTCAATCCCTCATTCAAATTTTTACCACCTTGCTCAGTTCATCAGGCAGGGGTAAACTATGGCATGTATGCAAGTCATCCATCAGTATGCCATCAGTGTTGAATGGATCGTCATTTGGCGACTTGATGTCCCTAAGACAATGAGCAAGTCATTAGACACAACATGCGTGTGTATCCATTGTACTTGGATGAGATTGCAAAGTCAGCTTGTTAAAGTTGTCAAGACAATGTGAGAAGATTGCATACACATCACTCATTAGGTATGCCAGTTGATGAATTCTGACAACACATTAATGAGCATGTACGTGAGACAACTTGGATAAGCCTACATGTCTGCATTTAGTTTCTGTGTGTCTGACACAATGTGTGTCACATACACAATTTTCGGAACACATGAAAAGCACTTTCCATTGTCTAAGATCAGGTTGGTCATATGATGTGACCCAGGAACAGTAATTGGCAATCCTATAAATGGCGATAGGTCAATATCCTTTGATTGAAGACTATCACTAAGCTCCATGTAGTAGAAGGCTGTATACACCATTGGTCTGTGGTCACGTAGTGAAGAATGATCAACTGTTATCTAGGTTGTTTTGACTGGAGTTAAGTTATGGGAATTACAGATTAATCAAATTATAACAAAAACACTAAAGTTATTGGAAAAATTATGTGGGAAAACTTTAACGTGAAACAAAAGGGATTTGTTTGGGTGCTAAAAAACCAATACAGAATCATAAGCCAAGAATTACTATACATGGTTACAAAAAGTTGACACAAAGTGAACTTTGAAACACTGCCTTCCATATGGGAATTGTTTCCTTAGACTTCCCTAAAAGTTGATTTCTTACATTTGTAGGCCAAAATATCAAGACCACTTTATTTTTACCAATGGTGTATACAGCCCTTCAATATCATGCATATGTTTTGTAAAGTACCCGTTTTGTAAAGTACCTGTTTTGTAAAGTACCTGTTTTGTCACATTTGCTAAAGAGGAGCACTGGTCACTTTGAGTCATGGGTGGTTAAGGGTTATAACAATGGACTGAGACAAAAACATAATTAGAAAGGCACAGTGTAAAAATGTAGAAAGGTTAATCAGGAACCAAGGTAGTTGCTGTGAACTAATTAAACCAACTAGGTAGATAGTTAATCAAATTCAACAGTCAGACAAAGTCATTTACTTGACCATTACTTGCATACTTTGAGGCGTTTAAACAGTGTGAAACTCTTTCCCTGGTTGGTCAGAAGTATGTCATGGGTAGGTTAAAGTGCCTGTAGATTTTAAATATCCATGTTTCTTTAGGTGAATACACTTTCCTCATGTTCTTTCCAGACACCTCATATTCCAAAAAACAAGCATGAGGACTTTCGATATAATTCTCATTAAGCAACTTTTCGTCGGATCTTGGAGCTCTATTCAGAGGATTGTATGGATTTGTACAAAGTGAACTGAAATCATTCTGGACTTGTTGGAAAGTTGTGGACATATTTCTGTTTAAACCTTACAACAGCAAAAAGGTTCAAGAGTTCTGACAGATAGGATAGTTGAAGATTGATTGACTTAAGTAGTGTACAGCATTACCTGTTATATTCATATTGAACTTAATGAATAGGTTCTTATTAACGGCTTGGTTATACACACACATCGATCTGAATTCGCCCTTTAAAAGCAGTTGGCTGAATTTGGCAGCAAAAGCAAAACTTAGTGATAGGGAGTCATCAGTGCGCCAAACAAACAATGATGTTTTCTGTAGCAGGTCGACATGTAGTTTAAAGTCAATAATCAGGTAGAATTTGGGTTGATATTCATCTTGTTATTAGTGCACAGAAAGTGAAAGACATGTTCAAATGATACATCTTAAGGCATAGTATAGCATGAATAGGACGGTTTTGCAGGTTTGCTCACCAGTCAGCAAATGCACACCCATATAGGTGGCTAAACTGAGGACACAAAGATGCTGTAGTTTATAAGGTGAAGGTCCAACTGGATAGGTAGCCCAAGTGTGGACAACTTCTGCACACAAAGAAGCTGTAGTTTATAAAGGTTGAAGTTCAACTGGAATTGGTAGCCTAAGTAGTTAAGGCTCTTTCTTTGTGCATACAGATGCTGTAAGTTAGAAAGGTGAAAGTCATACTTGGCTAAAGTAGTCAGATCCTCATTTTGCATTTTGTGTTCAAGGAATTGAGGAAATGTATCAAAGGTCAAAAGTAAAAGTCGCTCTTCTTTTGTGAAGGTACAATATGCATTAATACCGCAATAGCAGGCCCTGGGAGGCTACATTGTGACTTGTTTAAGGACCACAACAGTGGATGTGATGATGATATGGTGCAGTATTTGTTTGTTTGGTTACTTTAATCTCCTCGTCCAATCCATCCAGTAGTCATTCATCATGACGTGTCAAAGCACCATAGAAACATCTGTTATTCAAGAGTGTATCAATCAATGCTGATAAAAGAAAATATAAAAAGACCAATGAACAATAGAGAAAACAATTTGACTCTGTATTGGAGATGGGGGTTGTCAACAAATTACAATAGAGGGGAAAACAGACCCAACCTGTCTGCAAAAAAGGGGTGTCAACAAATATTTCTTGAAACATGTTATTAACACTTAAATGTAATTCAACTGCCATCAAAACCAAGATGAAGAAGGTTTTGATTAATTTGTTTTAGTTTCCAATATGACTGACAAAACAGAATTGGCTAAAACCCTTTGCTAGATGTGTACCTCAAATCAAAGAGAGACAGCTTACTAATTTCAGTTGAGCAGTTTTCACAGAAATATAAATACTGTACCATATCATTAGTAGACAAAATAGTTTGGATTCCTGCAGCATTTATTTAAAAACCTCCTTACCTTTGGAATAACTTGGGGAGGAGGACTGGAGCCCCCCCCCACTTAGAACCCTTGCCCCCTCCCCAATGAGATTTTAAATATGTACAAATGAATGGTTCGATAGCCCCCTAAATTATATCGTTGCCGCACTTGTTCCCCCCAAACAACATGACAATTTCTGGTTAACCACTGATCCTAACAATGAAAACACAAAGATAGCTTTTTGTTTGTCCACCCAGTAATGGATGCCAATATTGTCACTCTTAACTAATCAAGAAATTTTGTGATAAACTCAACTCCTCTTCCTCAATTGGTTGAGTTTATGAGAATGTTGCTCTTAGTCCTATAGTGATGAACAAAAATGGAACAGTTTTTCAAGTTTTCAAGTTCCATGTTTCTTGTTAATGTTTCTTTGTGGGGTAAATGCCATTAGAGTTCATAAATGCTGTATGGAATCCAGACTTGTCATGATTCATTTGGATGAAGTATTTCATGAATACTTCAGAAACCATCTTTTGGTGATGTAGATTGTTCCCAGGGCCTGCTTATAGGTGTGCATGTGAGCTTAGTGTATAGCGGTTATGCATACACCATACTCCAATACACATGAGGATTTATAGTAAAGTGTACAGTACATGAATTCATGAAAACTTCAATTAAACTTACCATGGACAAAATAAGGGCAGGACTGGCAAACCCTGCGCCGATAAAAGGCACCATAGTTTCCCTTTGATACTGAGGGGCAGATTGAAAAGGGGCGGATCCAGGCCCAAGTAGGGGGTGTAAATCGGCTGGACGTCCTGTAGACATGGAAGAAAAAGGGGGAGGGGCGTTGTGAGTAGGATGTAGTTAATAGAGATTGTAATGGAAGTAAAATAGATCCAACTTGTGCAGATAGTGTAAAAATCCAGAACACGATACAGTGACAGAAAGCTGCACTTTCACCTGTATCAAATTTGAAGTACATTGGCCCAAAACATGCATGTTATTTTAGATTCCATGCCTTGGTATGTTTTTGTATTCTATCGTTACATTAGTTAGTGCCATTTGAAAAGAAACCCTGTCAAAATAACAGCGGACTAAAACAGACCTTGACTTTTCTTAGAAACTAGAGAGGAAATGGATCCCCTGCTGGTGAGCTATTTCAGATTCTTGATCAATGTCTTGCTTTACTAAACAAAGGAAAAACTTGTGAAATGAAAAAGGGAAAAGGTAAAACTTGATGCAATGTTTGTACCAGAACTTTGTATCTTCCAAGAATAGTAGCAAGTAATAAGGTATTACAGGTTACTAGACAAATAACAAACAAACTGCTCTCTCTGGAGCTTTAGAAGAAATACAAAAACCTACTGTATCCAATGCGATACTGAAAAGTTTGCCCCGCCCCACACTATGAAAAAAACCTAGTGACAATCCACTAGGGGTGAAAATGACACGACTATCCGGCACACACACTGCCCCAGATAAGAAGTAGGGGGAGATTCAACTGAAGCGTTGAATCTCCACTGGATCCGCAATAAAGTTGCCACCACATCGTCAATAAATGGAGCCACAAACTGAGTATGGTGCTAAGTAAAGGCACACAGGGCCGTAAAACAGGGAAAATGAGCTACTCAAAAACAATGCAATTAAGGACATGTCAAATTGAAACAAAGAGATAAAACTTACCAATGTAAAGTAGGAGTTAGCCATGCCGTTAATGAAATGCTGCATAAATCAAAGAAACTGGAGTTTCTAGTTTCACCAACTTGACAATAAGATCAGAGACCTGTAATTGAACATAAACATGAAGATTTTTGAAAATGTTTAGTTTTTTTAGGTCGTAGATCTTAGATTCGTGACCTGTTTGAAAAAGAACAAGTAAAAATTGTGTACAACCACAGCTTATACGTACACCCACGTATAAAACACTACCTGTAGAAATGACCAATTCCTGAAGGAATCCCTCAACAAATCTATTGAGAAATTTAAAGCCTGGTCAGTTATAAAAGGAGGACCAGTTGAAAATCAAAGTTGTGTTCAACAACACAACGCTACTAAACCATTCATGGGATGTGAGCGTGGATGAGGGCCGACTTGCATTGTTTTTGAGTAGCAGAAGAGTTTAGCATCACATGAAATCCTATTTGGGTAGCTACAATGTAAAACAAAAGCCTAACAACAATGGTGAACCAACAAAATAAACTTTTAACATTTTCAAATTGGCACAGACAGTACATAATACATGTAAAGGAAAGAAAATATATTCATTGCTCAAGAAATTCTAGAAATTGCCTCAAACTAGACCATACAAATATACAATTCTGATGTGTTACGCAAAAAGGCAAACTCTAACAACTATTGAAAACCTTTAAACCTTTGAAATTTGTCAATGTCAATTCAGGAAAAATCCTTGCTAAAAAAAGTAAGCATAAATTAGTCACCAAGTTCTTGTATCAGCTACAGAAACGCCCAATTATGTTTTACAATGCAAATAACAAATTTAAACAGGAAAGTTGAAAGAAATCAAGATTAAAAACAACTTCTGGAAAGAAAGATTAGTTTCTATGAAAATGAAATTTGTGTTACCATGACAACTGCTTCTTCTGCTGAATCGTTCATGGTAACTTAAACCACTTTGCAATTGTACACCCCTTGAAATTCATATTAGACAAAAACTGTTTAACTTTTCAAAGCATTAAAAAAAAGTAAGATATCGCTGTTTGTGCTTTTGAATTCTGCTTCATAAGAAAAATAACACGAGGGTAATTCCTGCCAAATCATTAGCGTCATTTCCTAAAGAACGATAAACTTTAAGGATAACTAGAAAAATGTAGGTGTTGGAACACTAAAGATGCAAACTTTAAGGACAAACAAATTATGCGCTACTTTAAAACTATTACGTCTTGTGAGGTAAACAAACATGATGGCAAATGAGTTAATAGTTTACGGTAACAGACACAACTTAAAGCAGAGATTTCTAAGTTATTAAATGAGACAATGCCATGTGTTCAGAGCAGCTGAAACAAAAGTGACTTGTATATCTAAAGATTGTGTTAAACTGTTAGAGAAAGCTCACAAAAATTTTCCATATTTGTTACAAAAATTCATTTGATTTGATTTAAAGCCAGGATGCAATTATGTAACTACTTTAATAACCAGGTTGAGAGATTTCAGAGTTGGCGTTGACGGCGCTCTCGCCATGAATAATCCCGGGAATGGTGGATAGACTACATCCGACTCTATGGTTAAGTCAACTGATTATTAGAGTTCATCAGACTCTTCCCTGTTATGGTCAACAGAGGGCTCCTTGGCCACACAGACTTAGACTGGGAACTACTGAACACATTGCTGTAAGCCACTCACTGGTTGGTGTTGATAGAGGGCGCTCACCGACAGGTCTGTTGACACCTGTGGGCGGGGAACACTTGTGCGAGCATCAGGGGGGCTTGCATGGGCCGGGGTGCAATTCTTTTTTGTTTGTTTCAAGTTCAAGGTCAAATAAAAACAAATAAATAACAACAGATACGAACGCTTGTGTATACTTTGTCTTTATGTCAGACATGAGTCCTCTACCGCCCTCTATGTTTACTGCCCTCTAAGTCCTTACCCGCCCCATGTAAGTCATAAGCCCCCATAATGCATCTGCTTGCTATTTCAATATACAAGTTGCAGCACTTATTGTATGTGAATTTAAAAGGGAGGTATAACATTGGTTTTTGAAGTGTATGTTTTTCAGCCAAGTGAAATTAAAGGCATATCACATCTTCAGTTTTTAGAAGAGAATTGTCCAATACAATCATTGAAATTGGTGAAATTAGTTAAGACTTATTTTCAGCGAGTTATAAGTACTATTTCTCTTGCCTGGCAAAATAAGATCTGAATTCAACAAAAGTTGTTGCAAAAAGATAACAGCATTTTTTAGTCATAATTTTTTTTAGAAAGTTTGTCAAAGTGTTTTTGTGACTCACAGTTGTTTTTTTCTGATAATCACAATCAAATGTAATGTCGTAATGTCTTTTTAGCAATAAAAGTTCAGCAATGTTGCGATCTGGTGACTTGTACCAATTTGAAATTATTTTCTGAGTTCTTCAAGTGTACAATGTACCAACTTTAAACATGCACAGAGTAAATACAAAATTTCAATTGACAATGTTCAAGATTGTATTGGTTCCTATGTTTACGTCCCTTTACATGATTCACATAAATACCGAGCGAACAAAAAGACCTTTATCACGTTGCAGCAATACTTTTTCCTGAGGGAGGGGGGGGGGGAATTATGGTTGGAGTTGAGTATTAAGAATTCAATTTCAAAACAACGACCAACTTTCAGAACTAACGCATGATATCAAGACAGCCTAGTTTGATTAGTTCCATGTTCAGATTATTACGCACTATGTACAATCAATTAGATTGTGTGGTCATAGTTGTCACGGTTTGATCCCTGTGTCATTGAACATTGCACTTGTGACTGTTGAGACTTGAACGCTGATTACACTTATCTCTACTTTGAATTGAAGTACTTTGTTGACTCACTGAAATACAAAGTGCTGTTTTGCCTCGTATGGCAATACAGTAGAGTAGCTAGTCACATTGATTTTGAGGGAACGAATTGACGTGTCAGAGCAGTAGGATTTTAATAACTACTTGAAGTTCTTTGTTTCAAGCATAACTGAATGTGGCAAATGAAATGCCTTCTACAGTTGAAGATGATAACACCATTACCAGTATTTCTGTTGTTAACCAATAACTTTGGGGTTGGTGGGTTCGAATCCCACTGGAGTAGTACGTCTGTGGATTGTTTTCTGCAGGACTCGGGAAATCTTGTACAAGAGAATGATTTCTTGCACATAGAACTAGATGTCACATCAATGATCTGCATCAATGTTTGAGCAAACACTGCAATGTAATTTATAGTAACATGCTTTTTCAAGTTACCTTTTCTTGTAACAGGTTTTGATGCTTATTGGTGTTGTCCGGCCAGGCAATTGAAATAAGAGCTGACAGTCTCTGAGACGGTGATCTTTCTCAAGATGCTTAAGTATCTGGCCGTGCCAACCTTACATCAAGTAAAGCACTTAGTTTTAAAAATCAGCAGTTGATTTTTTCCTCTTACTCTCCACTAACACAATACCATGGCTTTGACAAGGGGTTCATCTAATGAAATCATTAATTTGTACAGATTAATCTTTTTCTGGGTGGAATTTTGTTTCTAGTCCCATTCTTCTGCTCTGACACATGTGGATACAAGATGGCTGCTGTATGATAAAGGTCTGTGCTGCAACAAGATTGAAATAGAAAGCAGATGCTTCCCAACACACAACAGACAACAAAATAAAACACAACAGACTCTATTTTTTATTATTTCTTAAACACTATGTACAATGGCACATCATATTCCTCATTACTAAAGGTACACACACCACCATTAACTCCTCAATGATTTTGGAACTGAAAAGTGAATTGATTATAGATGCACCCCTACTATATTAAAGTCTTGGTACCAGACTGATCAAGATTACTTCTGTTTCAAAAATACAGTTTTCGTAAGCAATACAAATCATTACATTGACATGTAAAGGTTTTTTCCTCTCACAAAGTGTTTTCTACAAATGACCAATGGGAAGTGCGTGTACCTTGTGTTGATAAAACTCATATATTTAGGGTAAGGTTTTTCAGCTCTTTTGACTCAATGCTTGACACATGACAGCGGGAGGAGGGAGCTCTTGTTAGGCTGAGTATATTGCTGTCGAGGCAGGTTTGCAGTGTTTGTAAAACCACAGAAATCAGAGTTGTGCTGAGTCCGTAGCATCTTAACATTGCAATCAGATGCTTCTTGAGAATATTTCCTTCACTCTTTAGGATAGTGAGATCAATGTCAGTGCTTTATGATAGCTGCTTGTAAGCAATTAGCTAAGCACAAGTCCTGGTTGAGGCTTGATTCCGGTTCAGTGTGGTCCAGTCCTGTAACACAACATGACCTTAGGTGATATACTTTGCACAGCTGTAGTGCTCGGTGTTAGTAATTCTAGCACAAACGTACAGCTTTGGACCTGAACGCTAACTCTAGTAGTGCAAGGGATGCACACACAAGTTGCAGTCGTCTGCTTTGGATTTATACACAAGTTGTTATGCTCTGTGATTCATGCACAGTATAGTGCTTGTTCAGTGATTCTAGCACAAGTGAAGAGGTTTGGACATAAACGCTAACTTCAGTGCTGTGCAAGGAATGCATATACAAGTTGTTATGCTCTTGTGAATCATGCACAGTAAATTGCTCTGCTGGTGATTTACAGCACTTTAGGATTCACAACTAAACTGCAGTGCCCTGCTTGGGATTCACGCTCATCCATGATGTCTACAAGTCATATCATTTAGTTGCTCCTTTACCAGACTGCATCTCTACATCCTCCATAGTTTACCAGTATGTATAATTAGATTACAATATACATATGATGTGCCAGTGTACATTCTCATAACACTTCTTACATACATACAATTCAATCCACATTAGACTCAATGTTCAATCATAAAAACAAATAATTATGTAGCATGATAATTTGCATTTATATCTCATAAGTATTTCCCCAAAATGTTTATTTAAGCCAAAGCACAGCATCCTTTTCAAAAAACCAATGTAAGTATTCACCATGACCAACAGTTAGGTGGAGAACCCAGTGTCAAACACCAAAGTGTTCTTGAAATTCAATGAAACATTTAAAGCAGAATGTACTGCTATGATGAGAGGACAAGTTAGCTCCAAATGATTGGTTGGAATAATGAGCCAACATGAATATCAAATTTTCATTCTTTCTTACATCTGTCATACAAACGTTTGTAGGCTATTCCTACCCTTCAAATATGAATTTTATAGATCTTCACACTGTGTGTATTTTTGTCAAATAATGTCCTTAATCCTGCGTTGAGTGTAATTCATTGAAAGTTAAGCTGAGGTACTAGTTTAGTGAGGAAACTTGCAACATCTATTTTTGCAATAAATAAAGGATGCTGTGCTTTGACCTTTCTAACCAGGCACATGGACAAAAATCAATTTACCCAAAAGATTCCTTGGAAGTTCAACAAGAAGGACAACGATTCTTTGTAATTATATGACTCAAAGAGGAAGAATAATGATTATGGTTGGATGCCTTTTGCATCACTGGACACTTATCATAATGCCATCTAGGAGAACCATTATGCATATAACTTCTGTTTGGTCACAATAGAAATTCCAAAAAGTCTGTAGCATTTATCACTGGAGTATTTGCATTTTGTTTCAAATAGTGATAAAGTCAAACTTTTAGTGTGTGAATCTTGGAACAAAATTGCAAATGGTACTAGTTTCTCCAAGTGGGTGGGTTTAGGTATAACATAGTCAAATATTTCATCGTTAAGCTGGTAAAGGCCCTTTTAACCATGTGCCTGGTTAGGCCCTTTTAACCATGTGCCTGGTTAGGCCCTTTTAACCATGTGCCTGGTTTTTAAACTTATAACCTTTCCACTACCATGGATTTGCTATTCCATTATAACACACTGCATAACAGGTTCCCATTGCCTTGTTGTGATTTAGTGAGAAGGCTGTTGCAGACCTCACTGAAGATCCAGACAAGTGAGATGAGACATAAATGATCAAGAATGGTTCCATCCACAGCTGATCCATCTCCTCTACACCAAAAGCTCACTGCAAACAAAATGGAATAAATGCATGAGATTTTCAAGATAATGAAGAGTTGAAAGGCAGGGTACAGGATTAAGGCGCGACTTTATATTTCAAGATTTTGTTCTCAATCTTATTAGCTGAAAAAAACCCACAATTTTCTCAATGTGAGTTTGATCATTTTAAACATCATTTCTTGTAACACATTTAACATTTCTTGCCTTGCTGTGATTACTAAGCAATTAACAGGAAATTGCCAGGTGTCAGTTGTTCTGACAAGAACTCCACAAAAATAGAGAATTTAACTTTCCTTAGAAATAAAAATCAAGTTCTTTTCAGTTAGCCTATCATTACTTTCAAAATTTTCACTCAGCAATCGGACAGGAGTGAAGTCAGTTTTATTAGTACATAAGTAATATCTTGGTTGAGTAAATATAACAAATCCTGTACCCTGCCTTGGCCGAATCGAATCCGTCATACAATATTTCCAAAACACATTTTCTTAAATTAAATTTGTAAAACAACATTAAGCATACAATGACCAGATAGCTCTAATAAGACAAGAGTGAAGTAAACTGTAATACATGCATAAACAGTATTTTGGTTCGGTGTGAATATCTGAAAAATCCTGTACCCTGCCTTGGCCGAATCGAATCCGTTATCATACAATATTTCCTTAACACATTTTAGGTTAACTTTTACAATAAAGCATGCACATAATCGTTTGACCAGATAGCTCTAATAAGTGACCCAGTTGAGGCAGTTCATTATGGTTGGGATCTTCTCAATCATCCCACCTGAGGAACCAGGAGATAGTGGACTAGAATTGAGGATGGATGGTACTGTCTGGACAGTCAATGTGCTCAACTTAGGTTCGTTTCCATTTGTGTTCATTTTTATGAGCCAAATATTATCTTGAGTTCAAAGCTCAATAATGACAATAAAATGAGCAAATCTTCTTAAATAATCTTTACATTCGTGTAGATTGGTGAGGAAAGGTTTAGCTTGAAGAAGGAAATTGGAAAAAGCGGATATTGGATAGAGATTTGGAAATCCACTCCATGTCTCAAAAGTGGATTTTCTTCCCTGGTCCTAAGGGATGAAAGACAAGTTGGACCATCAAATTAAGTGAACAACAAAAGTTCAACTTGGTTTCAGTGTGCATCATTTTTGTGATCCATGTTTTATCTAAAGATGAAAGCTCTCAACATTTAATAAACCTCACATGAGTGTGTATTTATTGCAACCAAACTTGAATCCCTTATTTTCTTAATGACTACATAATTGGTTCAAGATTTTTAATTTGTGAAGTGGAAAGAAGGACAGAGAAAAGGTAAGATATTTTGGAAGGAATTTGAAATGTAAGTGGATTACATGTATTAGCCCAGGTCCTTGGAGATGAAAGGCAATGATGTACAAAACTCTTAGCAATAACGACCACACGAGTGAATTTGTTCTTCCACACAACAAAGGTATTTCTAATTTGGTAAGTCACCACTGGTATACACACAATAAGGTCAAAGGTCCTCAAATTCAAGAAGAGAGTTTAAAGAGAGAGGGAAAAACCCCCCCAACCATACATGTAAAGAAATTGGAATCCCAACCAATGTTTTGTTTGAGATACCACAGTGGGTTATCAGGCTTAGAGATGGAAGAATGAAAAAATACCAGAAGTACATTGTAACTATAGCAGTGGGCCAAAAGTATAAATATATATTTTTTTAATTAATGAAAGAAAAAAAAAAGATTGAATAAATCTTGATCTGAATTCTTATTAAAAAAAACCCCCCAAACAATTTTTACATCATTCAAAAAGCTCAGATAAACTTTTTGTTCTGTCATGAAGAGGACAATGAACAATAGAACAGACTTAGTTTATTTTTAATTTTTTTTTACCCCGAGGTTGAAACAAATCAAAATATTTCTAAAAACATAATTGTTTAATACTTGGCAAACAGAATAAATCTTAATGGATTACCTAAAAATAATTAACTAATGTTTTTTTCACTTTGGTTATTCAGTCTACCTGTAAATCCTACTATAAGAGCCAAATGTCTCTTTTAAAGGGAATGAACCATTGATATGGGACATAAATACCCATTATTGATTCTACACTGATTGTTCAGAAATGTTTCAAAGAAGAAATTTTGAATTGTGTTCTAAAAAACACAACCCAACATTCGTATGAGTGCCACTAAAATGTAGTAGTTTAAAAAAAAGCTTTATTTTGCTTTGAATAAGGTTGTATTTTGTACACAGGCGCATTCCCCTTAAATGAAAAACAAATGAAAACTATTATAGCTAATTTTTAAATGTTAATTTTAAAATTGAAATTTAATTAAAATCTTAACAAGATACTTTTACAGCTATCCCAGTCACATGCAAAATTAATTGTTACAATATTTTATTGGAATGAGTGAGTGGAATGACATGCTGTCTTGTTTGAGAAGCTGAGCAATAAGTTCATCTTCATTCCACTCTACTGACAACAGTTCCATTGATATTGTTGAATGTGATTCCAGTCCTTGAAATCATCAAAGTCTTTCCTTTTGAAGGGTCTCCATCCAGTGGTCATTGACAATGATTCTGTTGAAATTGCTGAACGTGATTCCATTCCTTGAAATCAATCTTTGCAATCTTTCATTTTGAAGGGTCTCCAGTGGTTATTGATAACAATTCTGTTGAATGTGATTCCATTCTTTGAAATCAATCTTTGCAATCTTTCATTTTGAAGGGTCTCCAGTGGTTATTGATAACAGTTCTGTTGATGTTGCTGAATGTGATTCCATTCCTTCAAATCATCAAACTGAAGTCTTTCATTTTGGAGAGTCTCCAGTGGTTATTGATAACAATTCTGTTGATATTGCTGAATGTGATTCCATTCTGTGAAACCAATCTTTGCAATTTTTCCTTTGGAAGGGTCTCCAGAGGTTACTGATAACAGTTCTGTTCTTATCATTGAATGTGATTCCATTCCTTACAATTTCTAGTCTCCTGTGGTTGATAACAGTTGCTGATAATGTTGCAGAATCCAATGCCACAATATCATAAAGTTGCAGTCTTTTTTGAAGATCTCATGTTGTTATTGGTAACATTGGAACAGTTAGATGAAGTGATGCATTCTGGTCTCCACTGGTAACGTCTCGTTCCTTCACTAAGTGTCTGTGCATTGTGGGGGTAGGGTAGGACTGATGAACAGGTTGTTCGCTATTAGCAATGGATACATACATCCTCCATTGGTTTCAAGCATCTTGTAATGACTGGGTCCTGGGTGTGAGCATGTCCTCAATACTGTAACACTGTATGTTGGCAAGTCTTGTTTAGGTTTGTCAATCTCTTCCTTCAGGAAAACTGATGTTCTTCCTCAGAATCTCACTTTTTTCAGACGGCAATGCTAGCTGTCTCATTTGAACGCATATCTTTGAGGTAGTTGAAGCAGATGATGATAACTTTTCTCTAGTTCTTCATGTCTCTGGATTTCTTTCTGCCATTTTGAACATTTTAGCAACACTTTAGTATTCTCAGAAGCCAGAAGTTTTCCCAGTTCAGTTCTTAGTTACCGCAAGCAACCCTTAACCCCGGGTATAGGGCCCAACCAGGTGGAACCACTGAGGGAAAGTGGACCTGTAACATTGCGTGGGCAGGTGTGTCAGATCCTGAAGTAGCTCCTGCTACCCGCTACCCTTACAAAGTCCCTAAAGCAGCATGTAACCAGGATAGCACTAAACATTGTTAAAGAATCAGCTGTGGGTTAGTTGCTACATTCACGTACACAGGATTTGTGTCATCTTAATTAGTTGTTAGAATGGTAGAAAAAACGGGTGGTTGAATTAAGCATCATTATAAATTCTCATCTTTTTATTTCTTACAATTGAAAAATTAAATGTAGAACATTAACCACACAGCTGCTTGTAAGATCCAAAAATCAATTTTCAAAATGAAATATTTTGAAATTAGAAAGTTGCTTTGAAGGACAGAATATTTCCCATGAGAATGTAATGGGACATTACGTGCTTACACGTACTTCAAATAAAAACTGGAATATATTATTTGTCTATTTATCTCGCTTTGTAATTAAATTCTCTATCATAACGGAACATAGTCCTCATTGGCAGAGCCCTAGATATGCCCAGAAATTCAGTTTTACAAAGTTCAGTATAAAATTACAAGTATTTCAAATTCGCTAGAAGCAAATTCAATGGACCATGCACTTTTATAAAGAAAATGTAATCATTTTTAACTTGTAAATGTTGGAAGTAATTTGTAGTTGGGGGAACAATTCGCCTTTTCTAATAAAAAAAAGTTAACTTTACTTCTCAAGCCTCTGCTAGTTGGTGACAAAAGCCTACAAATTTTCTTAATTCACGCAACTTGGATTATCGTAGCCCGTGCACTTAGCAGGGCAGATTCTCTTTCCATAGATGAAATCCAGAATATGCATTGATGTCGCATACACACAGCGCAACATCATTTGAGCACTGCTCATGCGCTATGTTCCGTTATATATGTTTCGTTTTAATGGAAACAGTTTATATTTAAAAAACTTGATTTATTATAATATTCATTTTTGCATTTCATGGCATGTACAGTGCAGTGGAAGCATTTAAACCGGTAATTAAATATTGTTTTATCCAAATTGTTAATGGATTCAATTTGTTCCACCCCCCCTTTTTACTAAAATAGAGTGTTGTGTGCACCTAGTCTTTATGTGCTACATCCTCTCAAGTGTCTTAAATGAACTAAATCTCTTCAACATACAAGAGACTTTGAAAGTTCTTTACGAGCCTTTTTCTGGCTATGAGATCAACAAAGACCAATTCTACCAAATGTTATGGTACATTGTGACATTGGATTTAGAGAAGTGATCATGGCAGCCTATCATGTAGATTACAGCAGTCAGGATTTGAACTCACTATTCTCATGACCATCACCACAAGAATCCAAGTCCACTGACTCCCCCTAATATCTCTTTCATTTTACTAGTTGTGGTCATGAGTCAAAGTTTTTGCTGATGACATCCAGTTACTGAATCTCTGCTTACTGATTTTGGCTTTTTGCTGTCAGGATTTGAACTCACTATTCTTATGACCATCGCCCCAAGAATCCAAGTCCAGTTACTGACCTATTATCTCCTTTTCCACATTAACTTTTTGCAATCAGGATTCAAACCCATGACAGTGATGACCATCATCACAAGAATCCAAGTCCAGTTACTGACCACTGATAATAAGTATTTCCTTCATGATGTAGACCAATTGCAGTCAGAGGTCGAACCCACTACTCTTATGACCATCATCACAAGAATTCAAGTCCAGTTACTGACCACCGATAATAAGTATTTCCTTCATGATGTAGACCAATTGCAGTCAGGAGTCGAACCCACTACTCTTATGACCATCATCACAAGAATTCAAGTCCAGTTACTGACCACCGATAATAAGTATTTCCTTCATGATGTAGACCAATTGCAGTCAGGAGTCGAACCCACTACTCTTATGACCATCATCACAAGAATTCAAGTCCAGTTACTGACCACTGATAATAAGTATTTCTTTCATGATGAAGACCACTTGCAGTCAGAGGTCGAACCCACTACTCTCATGACCATCACAAGAATCCAAGTCCAGTTACTGACCACTGGTAATAAGTATTTCCTTCATGATGAAGACCACTTGCAGTCAGGAGTCGAACCCAGTACTCTTATGACCATCATCATAAGAATCCAAGTCCAGTAACTGAACACTTAATATAATTTTTTCCTTCATGATGTAGACCACTTGCAGCCAGAAGTTGAACCCACTACTCCTCATGACCATCGTCACAAGAATCCAAGCCCAGTTACTGACCACTCCTAATATCTGTTTTCAGCCAGGAAATCACTCTTTCTGATTATTTTGGTTTTTGTTGTTGTTTAGATTTTGATTATTTGAAATCAGGATTCTCACCTATTTTCCAATGACCATTGCATCAAGAATCTAAGTCCATTTTTTTTTTCAGTGGCCACACATCACATGAATAAAGTAATGCTTTTGAAGAGCTAACTTTCTTGTCACGTTTTATCCAATGCTACATAATATTTTTTTGTTCCACATTACTGAACATGCCATAAAGAAGCCTTGAACTAAAAACATACACTTTTGGTAAAAATATTATAATAATGGTCATTACTGAGAACAAGATTGATGCATTTAGCAATCATGAAAAAAGTTCACCATTCCACTTATCCTAAACATCAAAGTTGGCACCAACTCCAACTTTTAGAATAATTGAATGATCTGATGTGTATATAACTGAAAAATCCTGACCATTACATGGATTAAGACGTACTGACACTAGCATTTATATCAATATGGACACTTCTACCTATATGGTGTCCTTTACTTACATTGTATTTAAGAAATTGACTTAAGTTTGACCAAAAGTGTAGTTTTCACTTAGCTAACATTCAGAATGTCACCACATATTGTCTGTGCTTTAATTGCACACTGTTTATTGACAAATGTTTGTGAAGACTTACAGTTTCATTCCCAGGTGCAGGCTTGATGCTTTGTTCATGTAAGGGCAATGCAGTTCTTCCCTTGTAATGGGCACCTCTTTGAGGGAAATTTTACAAAGTTTACTTGAATATAGAGATCCTTGCCAGGTGGAGAGTGAATTAAAGTTCAGACTGAGCAACATACAGCAAACTAACAATGTAATTCTCACTGTATATGTAGGGTTAGTCAATTAATACCAAGCTAATTGAATCATCGTTATTGACTACAAGTATTTGGCTCCTTCTGAAGTCAAGACTATTTTATTTTAGTCTAGTCCTGAAGTAGTTGATTTCTTTAAGTGTTGACATTCAAGAATGATTGTTTAACAACAAAAATATTCAGTATAGTTATCAAAATATAAGTTCTAGCTTTCCAAAATAATAATAGTAGGCCTACAATAAACTGTAAATTTGTGGGCTCATGTGAATTTGCTGGACTATTCAATTTTCAGTCAGGTTTCAGACTCATTATTCTTATGATCATCACCAAAAGAATCCAAGTCCAATCTGACTTCTGAGTTTTGGTTCAAAATTACTGATGTAAAAATGACAGGTTTTTGCCCCAACCCCTTGCCCTAAACATAAATAACTGTTTATCTGGAATAGATATGACATCAGCTTCTTGGTAACACTGATATCCTGAGTATAATTATAGTTATTGAAAAAAACTATAACAAAGTGATTCTAAAAAATAATCAGTAAACTTTTGACTTCTGAGATTGTCGGTACAAAAAAAAGCCCCTTAATAACTACCAACATAATTAGGGAAAATTAAAGGTTTGGTAAATCTTTGGACTTCGTAAATCTAAATCCTCTAATTTTGATGAAAAATAGATCTAACCTGTAAACAGATTGGTGAAATGAGGTTTTGCACATAAATGTAAGAACTTGTTTTGTCCATATTATTTAATCCAATTTTTTTCCTTGCCAGAAAAGAGAAAAGGGATGAGTACGAAAACAAACATTAATTTTCTTGGAGAGTAATTTTTGAACCATGAAAAGCATTTTCTGTTCTTAATCTAGTTTACGATCTCTGTAGTTTTACCAAGCCTTTAACATAACTCCTTACAATTAGACTGAATACTCGTTTGGTGATCAGAGACAACAAATTTAAACCATAAGAGTGTAATAATTGTTTTATAAAACATTACAATTTACTCTGTTTGACACTGCTTGGGAATGAACAGAAACAACCCTGAGGGCAAACTTCAGCTAAATCTGGTAAAATCCTATGCCTGCATATTCAACTAATCATTGTCCAAAATTCATGACAGAGACTGTAAGTCATCACTGACTGCTAATTCAATTGCTGTAAAATATGAGAACATTTCAATAATCAACTAGAGAAAAAAATTTGAACAGGTGCAACTTTGGGAAAGAAAAAGTTGATATTTATTTTATTTATATATATTCTCAAAAGTGTTCTTAATTTTGGAGATAAATTTGGAAGATAAATTATTTTGATCCCAGTTGGTCATTTCAGAAGCATACACCATATCCAAAGGAAAGATTACCTTTCTTTATAAATGACTGTTTTAATTCCAGTATTTGTGTATTGAATTTCAGTACTTTTATTTAGTTTTTACTGAAAGTCTTTCATGACCCAGACCAGAATGGTCTCATCAGACATCAAGAAGCGAATGCTAGCAATGCCGTATCTTAGCATGGATGGTTATGAACTCCAAATTAAACACATTGCTAGTTACACATCTTCAGGAATGGGTTGCAATAGCTTGGTACAGATTAGACAGATTTCAGAGATTGAGTGGGAATATCTGGCCAGTAAAAATGTCAATAGGCCTAGATGAGGTAAATAGAGGGGATTACTCGGATGTTATGAGAGATATTTATCGTTGGACTGTGAATCATATTTGGTTGGGCACAGAGAAGTACAGGTAGTGGTGGAGGATGAATGAAGAGTAGTGCCTCAAAATCCAGAAGAAATAACTAGCACAATCAGATAAAAACTGTAGTCAACAGACAATGAGATGAACTACTGTGTGCAAACTGAAGAAAGATATAACGGCAAAAGTCAATTCCAAAGAAGATGGTGTCATCTTATTGTTTTTAATGGGATGGTGAAGAAAATTCAGCTCACTATCTTGCCTCACATGGCATTTTCAAAACACATTTTTGCAATGTGGTCCTATAGATGCTTGGCTGGGTCATGTTCAGAAGGAAACATGTGACAATTTGCTCATTTTGAACAATGAAATGTGTTGAAAGTGGTATATAATGGTAAGTAGGGCCTACAGTTCAGGAGTCAAAAAGTATGACTGTATTAATAGATTGCTATACTCCTTTCAAAAATGAATATCATCTTGTACAACCAAAACAATTATATTAGTGTGGTGGAGGGGGGGGGGCCCCTTCAGTTCAATCCAGAATAAGACAACCCACCAATTAAGGAAAGAGGTTGGTGGAGTGAAGAAAGAAAATGAACATACTTAAGTTAATCAACTGATGCATAGCACTGAACCAAGCATAGCAAACTAAGTCACTTTTAATGTGGTCTGAGAAATGCCACGAGTGAGATTATTACAATGGAGGTTCTAAGAGTCTTTAAGACCACCTAAAAGACTGAGGTGTAATACTTCTAGTAAAGTAGATAAGAATTAATAGATAAAAGAGAGAAAGATATAGAGTGCAGGGTTCTCCTTAGGTTTTTTTCAAAACTGTGGGGCATTCCGGACCAACCTTTTTGTGATTTTTGGCCGAAGCATGCTAATTTGAAACAACATCTTCGGAATGTTTTCTAATTTGTGTTTATCTAGTAAAGTAGATATAAACTGATAGATGAAAGAGATTGAGAGATTGAGAGAGTGTTTGTGTTGTGACCTGTAGATTTTCATTTGTCAGTCTCGGAAAAAGTCTTGGGAAAGACATGGCTCATAATTGTTGTTGATCGGGAACAATCAATTTAAATCAGGTTGGAACATAAACTATGAGTACAAAATGTGAATCTATCCTCAATCCAGGCAGTACCTCAGGATGCAAATCTAACATTGTGTTAAAGTTGCTTACTAACTAATCTAATCATGCCGTGAGAAAGTGTGATCAAAAGCCCTTAAAACTGGGATTGTGGAGATCAAAACCAACTCATTAGCAATATTTAACATTATGTGATAGCAACCTTGTTTATCCAGGCTCTTGTTTTGATAGGCCTAAGCATTGGTGTATGGTCAAACCAATTTTTTTTCATATCTACAATGCAAATTATTTAATGTGGAAACTTTTGTTTTGGTAACGCTGTTAATTGCAGGATTCCACAAAACAAAAATATGATTCTTTATCTCCAGTGCAAATTATTAATCTGTTAGGTATGCATTCAAAATAGATTACCTCAACTTGGGTCACCTACATTTATACTGTCATGATTGACAGTAATATGTATCTAAGCACATTTTTACGATTGATGCAAATGTATTAAATCAACTCACAGTTTAAGATATTTATGGGTTGGATCTCATGGACACAAGATATTAAATATTCTTTGAATTAAACTCACAGTTAGGATTGCACTATCAATTTGCATATTTCAAGAGTATATCAACTGGTTCTTGTGAACTGAACAAAGTGAAAGTTTGTCACTTGTTCAAGCATTTCACACTACATCTTAAACTCACCCCACACCTTACTGAGATGGTAGAAATCTGGCTGCGACATATAAACAGGTTAACAAAAAATGTACAAAAACATAATATGGAACAATTTCCTTCACCTCTTTAAAACAATTTATTTCATATTCCCGTCACACACTGTTTGCATATATTTCATCAGATATAACTGTTAAACTGTAGTCTCTATAAAGTTCAAGATTTTGATTGAAAACCTATTTAAGGGTGAAACCTGTATGTATGGTTAACTACTTGGTAATTGTTTTTTTTTTTTGCTGGACTAAAAAGATCTTTGGAAATTTGCAACAACTCCTTATTTTACCAAACACATCGTTCGTAAACATGTTGGTGTATCTGAACTTGTATACCTGTCACAGATAATGGAAATCTTTCTTTTTACTGTATACTGCAGCACCTTCACTTCATCATCAGTTTTACTTATAGACAGTGAAAGTTTCAACTCCTGCTTGTCAATCATTGATCAGTGTTAAACCACATACCCATACTTATCAGATTGTGAACTCACCTGTTGAGATTCTTATTGAAGATTGATGTCACAGCAGGAAGGTCTTTCTTCGGATAGAAAGTTCAGATGAAGCTTTAGGACTGAAAGTCATTTACATCGAAGCACAACAGCATTGCTTGCTCGTCTCATCAGCCAGGCCAGTGTGACATCATTGAGTAACTGTTTGTGTCGGACTCAACAAGCCAGGCCTGTGTGACATCAATGAGTAATTGTTTGTCTCAGACTCAACAAGCCAGGCCAGTGTAACATCCATGAGTAATTGTTTGTGTCAGACTCGGCGAGCCGTGGCAGTGTGACTGAAATCCATGAGAAAATTATAGTCTCAGACTCAACAAGGTGGACCAGTGTGACATCAACGAGTAGGGAAGTTACTTTCTTTCATCAGCTCTTCAGGATCACTGCATTCAAAAGAATTAGAGACAAGTATTATTGTACCAAAGTTTGCTTTGGCAAAAGTCCTATATCCCACCTACACTATTGTCCAGCACCGCAGTGACCCAGTGTAGAATACATTCGAAATGCTAAACCCCTCTCCCATCCCGACTGCCAGACTACACAACTCCTAGCCCCCCCCCCCCCCCACCCTCCACCACCACCATCACTGTAATCCCAATAAAACTTGAGAAAAATAAGTAATAGCTATTTTACACCGAGTTTCCAGTAAATCTGTGTTACCCGCAGGGCTCAAACGACATTTACAACATGGCGCTATTGTCTTAATAAATTCAGGCAAGATTTCGGCTTTGACAGCCAACTTGTACCCGGCAAAACATAGACTAAGTATAGCTTGAATTACAAAAGATTAAGTGAAATATCTCTTCATGTGATATTGACTGATAATAATAAATAAATTTGTGTTAACAAAAATGTTCTTACCTTTTCGGTTTAAAGCACGACGACGCCATCTTGTGCATTACCCAGGCCTCAGGCGCAGGCGCCTGTGTTCACGTGTTGCATGACGACACTCCATTCATTTCTAATTTACATGCTGCAAGACAATATCGTCTGCTCAACCAAACTATAGAATTTATGGTCAATTTATGTAATAAAATAGAAGTCTTCTCCATGCAAATAGTGTTACCCCAGCATATCTGAAAATAAGATGACTTGTTTATAAGTCTTTTTACTGATAAGAAGGCATCATTTTGCAGAATTACTTTGTTACTTTACAAAAAAGAAAGACAAAAGTTATGAATGCCAAACTTGAAGAGCAATTGGTTTCAACCCAAAGGACCCTTTTATTTGGAATCGGTAACTGATTTGGACCTCTCCCTTTGTGTTGTTATTAAATAGCTTACAACTTTTGGTTGTAATTTAGATTACTAATTACCAAGTGATAATTGTTTCTATAAGCAGCCCAATGGTTGGGGATTGAACATACGTGTTCCATCATTTGTTTCCATCGTGCTATTCATCATTCGGTTTCATCGTGAGCCTACTTAAATTACGATTTTAAGTTAATAACTATGACTTTTATAATATAGCACCGTATTTTAAATGAAGGTTTATGATTCAGAAAATTAGTAACGTTCTTTGGAGTCCAACACCACTGACCCAAACAAATATTGCGGTATGCTACGCGTGCACACAAAACAATGTTTAAATATGGATTTTGGTTTATTTAAAAACAATAAAAACATTGCGGTAAAATCACCGAATTGCATTTTGGATTTACAGTAAAAAACATTACTAGAGAGCACACATACATCATTAAAATGCAAAACAAAATATCGTCAATGCAACGAGTTACTTAGTGTTCGGAAGGCAGTGTTTACTTTCGCAAAGAAAGGACTCTTAAAAGCCATGTCACACAATGCAATGTACAGGCAACCTTTTCACCAGGCAATCTTCAAGAAGTAAATTCATTCACATTTCAATTTTCTCAACATTTTCTTTGGGATAGTGGGTTAAAGCTAGACAACTGTCCCGTGTGCTGCTGAAGTGTTCCTTGTGCATGCAGTGCATGTTGGTTGCCTCCAAGTTGCCTGAAAATTGCCCTTTGTGACTTGGCTTTTAATTTACTGTAATTAAAAAGGACTCGGGTAGCATAATGCTGGCAATTCAACACTACGCATAAAATAGCATTGGATGAATGAAAGTTGTCCATTTGCAAGGTTGTTTTTAAGATAAGTCGGTGGAGAAAGTGCGCGTCTTGCGGAGCGACCACAGGTTCTTTAGACGCGCGACTACGGCTTGTGATTGGCCGATAGTAATTGGGCACGCATTCCATTTCGGTGCCTGACATGATTGTGTGCCAATGAACACGTGCATCATAGCAAGTTTTCTTCCCAATAGAAGTTTGCTCATGCCAATTGCTGATACAATAGGACTATTGCCTTTTTATACTGAAGCGATGCACGGTCGTGTGAGAAAACAGTTTAGTTCGTTTTGGTAAGAATGGAATCATTGTCTGGGATATTTGAAAACTAAAAGAAGAAAGAAGAAGAAGAAAACAAAACCCCAAAACAAACAACAAAAACAATCTTCCCAAGTAACAACCGTCGACAAATCGATTTATGATTTATTTCCCATTATTAATAGACAGTGAAACTTTTCAGCTCGTTTATGTTGCAATATTGTAATTTTGTACAATTCCTTTTAATATTCATCACAGGGAAGTCAGATTTACTTTATTTACAAAAATAATAATATACTGGAAGCTTTCTAAGGAGACTACGGTTGAGAAACTGACATGTGCATAACATCGATCGAGGCTATTAAACGTGTAAACAGATATTCTGAGCGAAAAAACAAACAAACAAAAAACCCGCATCAAATATTCAAAATAATTCAATAACTTTGTTTGTGTATGGCAGTATTTGGTGCCTTGTAACCTAGCTCCATTTATGGGTAAGAACCCCCCACCCCCAAGCCTTCAGCTTCTTCCGCCAGGAGGATTTCTAAACCAATCGGTTTGGGCTCCGGTTCCGGCTCCGGTTCCGGCTCGGGGCTCCGTGGGATGTTGGATGCTCCAAACTGGATGACAGACCCACAACCGGAGCTGGGTCCAAACTAGCCCGAACATCTGACGTCACACTTCGAGGCTCGTGAATAACGCCAGATACCAGCCTTGAGCAACTGGCACGGACATCAATTGATGGTGTGTGTGTGTGGAGGGGGGGGGGGGGGTATGTGTCCTCGTACCCATTTAGTTATGTATTTACCTCCGCTTGACCCCCCCCCCCCCAAAAAAAAGTCTAGTTACAGCACGGGAAAATTAGTTGTATAAATTTAATTTGTATTCATAACAAATTGCTATTGGTACTTTTATTTTCAAAAACTTTGTATAAAATAGAATGTAAAAAGATGATTTGATTTCATCGTAAAATATAGCTTTTGTTTGAGTTGTTTTCTCCTTTTCTATACGCGCGATATCTCGTTTCAAGCCATAATTTTATCCGTGGTGAGTCTAGCGACTCTACTTCCAAACGGGCTTTCGCACTTAGCCTTGTGTTCGTATCGACCAAGAAAGTCGATCATTTTCCCCCTCCGAGACCGAACTAAAGAATTTCAATCAGCAATTATTTCGAACCTCATGCTCAGAACAGGTCAAGGTGTGTTTGATTTACATCAATCTTTAATTCACTGCAGGCGTACTAGATTGATATCCACAAGTTGTTACAAAACACTTAACCTTGATTGGGTTAAATCATAGAGTATGGGGTTATATAAATCGGGTGATGCTTGGATCTGCTCCCAGTCAACTTTCGTACGAAGTGAGGCAGAGTTGCCGTAGCGGTTTTGCTTAACTTAAGTTACAAAGGTTGGATCGCCATTAAAAACAATTGCAAACAGGCAAAACACCAGTGTCCATTTCACCATTGCCATGAAATTCAACGTGGTTTTGATGATTTTAATGTTATTTTCTTCAGGGCATGCGAAGTGTGTTTGCCCCAAAGGCTGGTCGGCCTACGGCAGGCACTGCTATATTTACACGTCACAACCGACTAATTTCAACAGTGCCGAGGCAACATGTGCTGGCAAGAGCCTCAACGGTCGCGAATCCCACCTCGCTTCAGTATTGGACGCCGGAGAAGCGGATTTCATTGCAGAATTAGCAGCAGGGGCACCTTCTTATTTCTGGATTGGACTTAAAGGCTGGTACTATGCATGGCAATGGACAGACGGACAGCCGTACATGTTTTCTAACTGGGGTAGTGGTTATCCCAATATCAATCAATATCAAAATGAGAACTGTGTTCTAATGACTGCTGGTCCCAATCACCACTGGATTAATTATCCGAATTATTCATATCAGTATCCTTACGTGTGCAAGATGTTACAGCGATATCAATACAGACCAAGTGATTAACATGCGCAAAAACAATGCTTTGATGAGCTTGGAAAACCCAAAATGTCAAGGAGTACAACTCAATGATTATGCCCTTGTATTGCTTGCGGCACCGGTATCCTCCTGCTTGCTGGGACCTTCCTCGTCTCGGTCTTGGTAATTGTGTCTCTTTCTGATGAGGTCACCTTGTCTCAGACTTCATGATGGTTTCGAAACACCCCAGAAGGCTAACTCACGACAAATAACTGACCTGCAACGTCCATCCCTTGAACACTTCTACAATAACTATTAATAAATAAACTGTGTGATCAATACGATTTGTTGTCGAAAAGGCATAAAGCAAAATCTGAAAATAGACTGGATTATAAGGACATGCAAAAATGTTAAACGGTGACTTCACCTTGCAGTTATGACTGTAAGAGAACTGGATTTTTGGACCAGATTGCGTATTACTGTAACAAAAATCATGACGATTGTTTGCATATATAGGTTCAATAGCTTATAATTTCATAGCATGATCTAACTGACAAAAATGTCAAGAAGCATATTATGTGAGGAGTCCGTACAATTTCTACATCACGTAAGACTAAACTTTCAACCAAAGTCCAACTTGAAACAGCAAACAGGTTGTTTAGCATGGAATATTTACCGACCAACATTTTTAAAAAGAAGCCTGAAGCACCATATGGCAGGTTTTGTTACTTGTACTGTATGCAAAGTTAAAATTTCTTTATTTTCATAGAATCAAATTAATAACCAGTCTCTGCTTTCAAGTTTTGCGTCAACCTACGCGATGGCAGTTTGAGAAGAGTTGGGTCTCTCAGACCCGGCGGCTTTGACCAGTGAATGTGCCCGTACAGAGAGCAGCCGTGCACCAAGTGGTGAGTTGTTTATCAAACGCTTACGGTATAAAAGTACATGTATTAAGTACTCGTGTAAAATTACCAATAGTGAATCAGAAACTGGTTATTTGTTAATTAGAAATGAGTTACTTTGCACTCAGTCGGGGCTTGATTTCACAAAAAGCTAAAAAAATATCTTATGTGAATCAATCTTAATTCCGAAGCAAATTGTGATGTCACAATACAAACCGCTATGGCAACTTGAAACAACTCATCTGTAGACGAATCTTGGTGCTATGTGCAATCGAGCTCAGAACTCACTCACTGTTTTAACTTTACCCAGCAATGTTGGCTCTTTTAGCGATCGCACCAATCGATGAAGCCGTCAATATTGACCACGAAACAAATATTTGGGTGTTGACTTTACGTTTAATTAAAGCTACTTCTAAAACATGGTCACTGTGTCAATTTGAGTTGCCTTAGACCTATACCATTGTTGGAAAGTAGGGACTTTTTTCTAAACCTAGGCTTTGGCCTGGTTACTGCTCGGGGCTCCGTGTGATGTTGGAAATACTGTGTAATATGTACACTGCTCCAAAATTGATGACGCAGCCCAAGCTGAGGTATGAACAAGGCCCCGGATTTAATTGTTCTCCGTACAAGTAAACTTGTGCCATTTTCGGAGCAGGAAGTAACAAAAAGCACGTGACGTGACTTGCCGAGGACTGAATAATTGCTAACCGGATAAAACATCGCTCAAGATCCAAGTTAACAATTGTTTGTACAGTTGGTTGTTCCCAGGCAAATACACACAACGAAAGGACACTGCCACTGTCTCATCAAGCGTGGATCGTTTTCCCCATGCACTTTGTCTTCATTAATTTATGATCTGTCCACCGTATGGAGATTGGGATCATTATTAACGATCTTGCGCCTGATACAAACAATAACTGATGAATGCAGCGAATATTTCGATTCACTTTGACTCCATAATGGATCAATTTTTCATGCGTTATTTAAACGGTACCTCCAGTTAAAAACAGCATCTTTCCGTAAAGTGACGACACTGGCATCCTTGTGTTAATCGTTCGAACATCTAAACTCACGTGTCAGTTTGAAGTTTACAGAAAAACAGGCACATTCTGATAAAACACTTTCACAGGAACGACTAGGAGAATGAACTTTACATCTTTCAAATTCTTACTGACTTTCCTGGCGGTTATTGTACATTACGGGCATGCACGCTGTCTCTGCCCCCAAGGCTGGGATGCTCATAGACGGCATTGCTATCTGTACGTGCAACAACCGGAAATGTTCTACACGGCGGAGAGCAACTGCAACGCCTGGGGGCTAGGCGGCCGAGAATCCCATCTTACCTCGGTACTGAACACCGACGAAGCTGCGTTCCTCGCCGGGTACATTCAGCACAGTAGTGCCTGGATTGGGATGACTGACAGCGCAACAGAAGGGGTCTGGGTGTGGCAGGACGGGCAACCCACCGGGCCCCAATACTGGTGGTATACTGGACAACCTGATGATGCTTCGTTTAACGAGGATTGTGTTCACATGGGGGCTGATATGGGTTGGAATGATTACATTTGTTATGAAAGTTTACCTTACATCTGCAAGATGCTTCAGCGATACCAGTACCGACCTAACTGATTACTCATTCTCCCATCAACTTTGGAGATAAACAATTTTGACGATTTTCTAATTAAAAGCCGAAGCTTTTTTGACCTTGGTTGCTGTTGAAGCAAATTGATGCTGAAGCGACCGGCAGTTTCGAAGCGCCTCATCATTAAGCTTTCGTACATCCATCATGGGAAATATCTATCTCCAAAACGCTATGAGTGGTTGAAGTGTTATTTTTCTGCCCTGTATGAGTTGTACACCGGTGATGTGTGTTAATTTCTTGAACAAGAGAGCGCCGTTTTAATTTTGAGGGGAGCAATGAATATGAAATAATTGACCTAAGTTATTGGTCTAAGTGCTAACTTGACTGCCGCTCTTGGAAGCAGATGAGTGACGCACAATGCAATTCCAATGAACGCTCACAACGCACTAATTAAAACAGACACTGAAAGCAAAAGCTAAAAAGAGACTCCAGTTGGATCGAACTAGGATAAAATACTTCAATTTGAATGCATGTTAATGGGACACTTTGCCTTCGGATTGGGCACTTTGAGCTATAAAAAGCAATTGTTATGAAATTAATAATGGTTGGAAAGATGTTTTAAAAGTATAATATAACGATTCGCACAAATATCCATGGGAATGGTGTGATTTCCTTTTACTTCGTTAACTAACACGGTCCGCCATTTTGTGGAGTCACAAATTTGGTTTGACAAAAAGGCGGACAGTGTTTTAGTTCACGAAGTAAAAGAAAACCACACAATTTCGAGGTATATTTTGTGTAGATCTTTATATTCCACATTCATAAATACCCCAGACAGTTTCGCTATTCTGATTGGTCGAGAGCACGTCACGTGGGGTGTTTAAACGGACGATATAACACCGGCTAGAAGTGTTTAAACACGGCTGGCTTCGCGTGTTGGGCGCACAAGCTCACGGTACCCCAATTTAATTACGCGGAACGCAATATATAGTTATTAGTACCAGCGCGTAATCTATTTTTACACGCGCGTACACACAACCCAACGCGCACCAAACATAACTTTTAAAAAGTTTTTACAAATGTACAAAATGTACAGATTGTCACAGATTGTCTATAACATTTGTTCGCTTTTTAACAAAAGGGCATTTATGAATGGGAATAAAAGAGTAGTGACCCGTTCTTAAACGGCCGTTTAAAACCTTGCACGGTCGTGGCCGTCCGATAAAGGCCCTCGCCTTCGGCTCGGGCCTTTATTGCACGGCCACGACCCTGCCGGTTTTAAACGGCCGTTTAAGAACTCGTCGCCACTCTTTTATTCCCTTATTTAATACACTGTTGTATTTCTTCAGACTCTTCTCCTGCACAGCTTAACTCGATATAAAATTAAACTGAATCGAACCTTGAAACTCATCACACAATTGAGCCTCAACATCAAGACCACACCCGACCATATGATGACGTCTTCATTAGATGAACAAAACATTTGAATAAAACAAATATTACCGAAGAGAAAAATATATAATTTATTCGAGATAAAACAGAATAAGCAATAATAGAGTTTTCGAAAACATCATTTGAAAACAATAAATTCAATGGCAAAGTCTTACATGTTAAGAAAGATGACCTTAAAGTAATTGATGTTTAATGTTTGTGTGTGTTAATATTATTTGTTACTAATAATGCCCAAGACTCTGTTTTTTCAGAGCTGTGTATGGAGAGAGTTAGGAAATGGAGGGACCGGTTTTCTTTGGTCACGTGTAGCTGCTTGACACCATTTCCAGTTTAAATTTAGCACAACCCAATGGGCAGTCTGATCTTGCACCTATTTTTGGACCGAAAATTGCTTCTAAATCGCAAGTTGGCACATCTCCCTCAATATACGGCTCTGCTTATTTGGCCCTCTATTGACACTTACGTGAACTAAAACGAAAAGCATCTCGGCTGAGTAATTCATCATGAGTATTAATAATAATATAACTCGCGATGAATTTTTCAGCCGAGATGCCTCTTTGTCTTTATGTTAATAGTAATGGACCTAAGTTGTACCGAATAGTACAAACTTCCCATATGAGAAACATATTTTGGTACAGTTTTTATCGTCCACAGATGGATTGGTACACATTTTTGGTTTTCTTAGCTTCTACATTTTAATTTAATACGACAAGTTTTATTTAAATATTGTTCCCTGATACATCGATGTGAGGCCATATGAAAAAAGGAAAAGAGTTCAGGTTGCAGTGTCGGAGTGTTTTATGAGTTTCAGCGGAAATTTTACAATATTTTATTTCAAAGAAATGTTGGGGCATTTTGCCGGTCAGGCATGGGTACCAAGTAACTGTGACTTTCATACTTCATCGTATTTCAAAGGATGATGTTGATTATAGTTACATGTCACAACATTCCTATTCATGTAGCACATTCTTAGGGTTTACAGGGTTGGGGTGGATTCAGCAGCCACTGCCAGAAACACCTGGGCAAACCCCTCCTTGCAATTAAGCCCACACGTACAGTAACTCTCATTATAACCAAATTGCTGGGACTGGCCAAATTACCACTTTATACCAGAAACTTGTTATAGGAGGACAGCAAAGCAAAGAAACACAAAGCAGAAATGAGATCAGGGGCTTCAGAATGTACTCTTCGAAAGCAGAACACATTTACAAAGTGCCCTTTATAACGAGGGCTGACAGTACATTAAACCATAATCATTGGAATCGAAACACTGGTGAAACTCTAGGACAGTGAATGTAACGCTTATTCCGAACAAGCTGTTTAAACTATTAGACCTTCAGATTCTATCTCAAGATGTTCACATTAAGTTAAAACTGGGTTTCTGGGCGCTTGGCCAAGTAAGCTGCAATATTCTTGTCCTTGGCAATACGTTCCTTGAGAGCGAACAGTTTGGGATACTTCTGAAGGACATCATCTCTGCCGTAGAATTCTGCAGCGCAGTAAAATGCGACGTCTGCACGAGTTATCTGGGGAAAAAAAAGTTGTTTTATTAATTCCATTCAGCATCATAAAACAACATACAAATTTTAATAAAATACCTTAAAGGTGTTATCATTGTTTAATATAAGTCAAATTTTTCCCTCTGAAACGAGAAAAGACCTAGCTGATTTCGTTGTTAAAACCAACATTAAGAACATTTTGTTCACATGCTGAAAAGTGTGCAATGGTTTTTCACTATTTTCTCTCGACTCACAGAAAGGATTAAGCCCATCACCGGTTTGTTGTTTCATGTATATGGTTGATCACACAAAACATGAACACTGTTTGCGACTATTTTGTCAGCTCTACTAATCCTGTATATGTACTATCTTTCAAGGTATGGTCATGTATTTTTTTGTCTCAACATAATGCTAATTTACAGACCAAATTATCAAAAAAGATACAACAAAAGTCACCTATGAAAGTTTCAGCTGAATACATGGTCTACTTGTTAAGAAAACAGCAACAACTGTCTCGGTATTTTAATCAAGAACCTCGAATCGGTCAGGTTAAGCGAGGTGACAGCAGATACCAACCACATCTCTGGCCTCAGCATTCACAAACGGACACCAGGGAAATTTGAATTTTCAAAAGTGGTCTTAAACCAGATAATTTTGCAGGAGGCTCACTACTATTCCCATCTTCCAAAATATGCTTTCAGATAAAAATTGCACACATTCTTTTCAAGGTCATAACCAGTATGACCCTAACTTTAACACAAGTTAGTATGGTCTGACTATAAAAAGTACCTTGTCTCCGATGAAGAAACCATCACCTCCCTTGTTGATCTCCAAGAACTTTTGCAAAGCTTCGAGAAATTTGAGAGACTTCTCACTGTAAAATGCCTCCAGGTCTTTTTTCTGTAAGGAGGAAAAATAAGTTAGTTTTCCCGTTCAATGACAAAATGCATTGATTTGTTTTCTTAACTGATTATAGGTATGATCAATTATTGCCATAAAAAGGGTCTCTGAGGTCAAATTAATGTAGAGACACGGGAAGGAGGCCGAATCCTCTATAACCAATAAATGATAAGAACACACTGACCCACCTTCTTTTCTTCATCTTTCTCATAGAATACGATCTTTACCAGTGGTTCCAAAATGTCATCGATTGTTGCAATTATGATTTCAATCTTGGTAGTTTCTTCATTGTTGGCTCCATTTAGTCCTGTATATAAAAAGAAAATTGATGCGAATTCGACTCAGGTTATTTATAATAAGACTGGATTACTAAACATTAAATTCTTAGCAATGGAAACATTGAGTTGTCAAACCACTGGTTCTTCTCATATCCATCACTACTCATAAAAGAGATCTATGTAAATGGTGTCGCCACAAACCTCATTTGATTACATTCTTAGTGATCATTAATGAACAAAATCTACATTTTCGGCTGGTTAGAAACAGAAGGGAGAGTCATTGTTGAAAAAGGTCTAAAGTAGGATCCAAATTACAGGAGTCATGTTGAAATAATGACATTTCAAACTTTCAGTTAACCTCAACTTTTTAAGTAAAAAGCACAATTTGTATAATTATGTAGTTAATATTGAATTGTAATTTGGGTTTGAACAAAGAAAAATGACTGGAGTGGGACTTGAATCAACGACCTCCGGATTAACGTACCGGCGCTCTACCAACTGAGCTATCCAGCCCCATGTTGGCGGTCTCCCTATTAGTCAATATCTTTGTATGTGTATGTAATATGTAATGAATTGTCTTTGCAGTAAGTATGAATTTGAATGTTTTGGTGTACACCGGGAATTTGTTAACAACTTTTTACTTGCAAAGAAATAGTTAATGGCCTGACGTTTCGACCCTAGCAGAGTCTTTCTCGTAGGCTGATATTAGCCTTCAAGAAAGACTCTGCTAGGGTCGAAACGTCAGGCCACTAACTAGTTTTTGCATGTAAACCATAGGTCCTTTTGGTTGGATAAGCAGTTTGCAACAGCTAATAATATTTTTCAACTTTTTACTTAACTGTAAATAGATAAATAAAAATTAAATGAATTGAACTGAATTGGATTGAATTGAGTCATAGAATTTAAAGGGTATAATGGAAAAGGAGCTTCAGCACTATGAGGAGTACATAAAAGGGAAAAGTTTTAAATCTTGAGAAAACTCCACCAAGTAGACATAAACAAAAATCTGCAAGTTATATCTGTGTCAGCTTGAAAAGTACAAATACAAATCTTCCCAAATGGGTCTCACTATTTGAGAGTCTTGGACTTTTCTATGGGATAGTTTGATCCCCTCCACTCCAAAGACTTTTCAGAATGACCCTGAATCTATGTAAAAATAACCTGGAAATGGATCAAAATGATGCAGAAATTGAGGTGGAAACTCGTGAGTTTTTAAAACACGTAAGACTGAATTGTCAGCAAGCGTTTATTATCATTTTTGCACAAAAAGGACCAGCATCATTCACAGACGCAGATCATTTCACAAGTTTGATTCTTTTCATATTAGATATAATTGGATGTACATGTATTCAGATAGACCTAATTAATACTTACCAAACTCTCTAGCGACAAAGCCATGCATAGCTCTGCTCTGCGGAATGGGTTTACCATCTACTTCCAATATTGGCAACTGCTGCATGGGGGTTGCTGTTGAAATATAATATTTGAATCACTACAGAACAACAAAATTCAACATCTTTTATACGACCTCTATATTTAAACATCAATTCCCAGCATTTTCAGAGAAAGCGGAGGGTACATATTAAGAAAACAATGCTGAACACAAAATACCAAGGTAGTTCTTACGGGTAATTACAATCTGCTTCGAAACTTGGGTACAATATTGTGGGGTGGGGGGACACAGGGAGGTGCACCATATTTTCTAAGGGGCACTTGTGACCACTAAACATTTTCTCACAAGTAACTTTTCAGCGCTCTTATTTACGTCATTTTCTGTACGATAATCTGACCTACATGATAATCTGACCTAAGCGTAAAAACAACTACATTGTCTGCTGATTGTAAATTGAATTTGTTTTTAGACATTGTAACTATCAAAATAAAGCTTATAAAATGTAACATTTGACTCTGGTAAGTTTGAATCTCAATATTCCAGATTTCAAATGGGGGGCACCCAGGGAGGGGGGGGGAGGGTGTGAGGCGGGGTGATGGACATCAAATTGGGAGGGCACATGCTGCCACCCCCTTTGTTATGCCACTGTATTCATGAATTTATTCTGAAATTTGGGAAATTTTCAAGTCGTGTAGTTATATATTAATATAGATATACAGTACAAAATGCGTTATATCGCAATACAACGGCGATATAACGCAATAGTACGGCGATATAACGCAATAGTACGGCGATATAACGCAATAGTACGGCGATATAACGCAATAGTACGGCGATATAACGCAATAGTACGGCGATATTACGCCGTAAATAAAACATGGGTTCTCTAAGAATTTGGCGAATATGAACACCGTAGTAAGAAATTAAAAACAACAATTGTCCACATCTATTTAACATTTTCAGTGTTTTCTCACTAAGCAGCTTTTTCTTAGAATTTTAGTACATGGTTGAATTAGTAAAGTTTCAGTATCCGACTGCCACATTCATTATGAAATAAAATAGTATCCCACTTGCTCACAAATAAGATTTGACCTTTGGTAACAATGATGACAAGTTGCATCTAGATACGGAAATTTTTCCAGAAAATAATAGTTTTCATGTGTGGTCCGCCTACAACTTGAGTTTAGGAACGAACATCTCCCAGTGCTCCCATGCCACCCCATCCAGTTACGCCACTGATTAGAATGGTACACATTATACATAACGCAGTATAAGTTATAACTACAGCTCTATGTCTATGAGCCCCGCCCCTGCCAGACCTTTATAACTCTAGTCTACACTTACAAGCTTTATTCTTTCCCCATTCCTCTGACGTGTAGCGGACATCTTCGAATTCCTGACCGACGTGAGCTAGCAAGATACGGGTAACCTCGGCCCGACCGCGGCCATTGAAGTAAACCACTTTGTACGAAGGCATCTTTACACCGAAGAGTTGTTTTTGTGAAGTCCTGATCGTGTGAGGCCGTAATGGTGCTTGATACAAACAAGTGTTCAGTTGTACGCTCTCAAGTTAACGCCTGGAGCTTGTTAACGTACGTGTGTACATGTACACAGCACTAGTATTGCCAAGTCTACCCAAGCATGCTTAGCACCTTTGTCCAACTTAAGGGCAAAGGTTGACCCCTGGATGAATTTTGCAGAGTCATTGCGGTCTATTGTTATCTTGATTATATCATGTGGAATAACCTCCATGATTATATCGTGCCATGTGAAGTCTGTGGAACTTTACACATGAGGTTATTGCAGAATTATTTTGAAAGTTATTGCGAGAATGCATAGTGTTTTTCTTAAAACAAAATGAAGCCATTTTAAGGCACGTTGTTATCATTAGCAAAATCGGTTTCAGTTTTGACCAAAATTAACTGTGCCTCAGCCTTCCGAATGGTGGTAAAAACCTGCCCAGTGCTCCAGTCGAGATCTGTGTAGCTAGGAAACCTCGAGTCTGGCCAACTCTGCGTTAGCCTTTTGTCAAGGCCTTCGTGGCTTGGACAGCTTTGGTAAACAGCGGAGCGACTGGAATGGGAGACGAGCCGAGCGGCGAAGCCACGAGGGCCTCCAACTTTTTGCGGTTTGTTTTTTGATGAATTATTCATAACGTATGAAACTTGCATTATTTATAACATGTACGCAAACAAGTATCTGATGATATGCACGACCCGACGTTTGCCATTGTATGCTGACCCACTGACCCCCGTCGCTTCTGATTGGTTTGGACTTTTGCTACCGTTTGGGTAGCAAACATCGAGATTATAAAGAAAAACATTAGAAACCGCAAACAACTTGGAAAAGGCCCTCGTGGCTTCGCCACTCGCGTGCGTGGTCTCTCCTTCCAGTCGCTTGGGATCGCGGCTCTACGAAGCTGTCCAAGCCACGAAGGCCTTGACAAAAGGCTAACTCTGCGTGGGAGGCAGCTTTGAAAATAACTATTTGCATTTATTATAAGCATTCCCTTTCCCAGTGCTTTTGGTATGCCGTTTAAAAAAAAAAATTAAGACGTTAAAAACGTATAATTGATTAATTAATATTGTAATATTGTGAGGACAAAAGTGTGCCTCAACATCGGCCTAGAGAAAATCTTGTGAAGACTAGTCGATCTAGTCCCTTGCTTAAACTCGCTCTACAATTTGTACATAGTGTTATGGTTCAATGATTTCAAAGGGCATTATTGTTCCTTTGTTTCATTAGATCCATTTTTGAATATGTTTCTCTAAAAAACATTTCCGACGTGACGCTGTCTAGGTCTTGCTGCGTAACCGTACAGTCAGCCAGGCGAAATCCAGTCCCATGGTGTGACACAATTGTGTGTATAAAAATAAACAATGTGTGGTTAACGTTGAATAATACTACATTAAACCTCGTGAAATAATGATGCACAGTTTATTAGAAAATACCAAACTGGCTACAAGACTGTATCTCTTTCCGGAAAAGGGGGAGGGGGCACGTAGACACGGGGGGGGGGGGGGTATTTGGAGTTTTAAAACTAGTATTCCTGAGAATGTTGGGTAGTGCTTTAAAAAAAATGATTGCTATGGAAGTTGTCAATGAATTTAAATACTTTAAATTTAAAAAGTACATTTAAATGTGTGACATTTATATTTAGGCACCATTTGCTTTCGGGGGGACACACAATCATCACAAAATAGAGACCTGCCCGGCCACTGTCAGGACCAATTTTGCATTGGTCGCGTCAAGACTCCCCTCCCGCCCACAGTGGGGGTACCGTTGGGGGCGTGGGGAGGGGATGGACCCGCATTGCGTAAGGAGGCATATGCGTGTACTATAATACTTAGCCAGTTAGTGGTCTAGGAGATGCAAATGTCACAGCGTTTAATGAGCAATTAAATAGAAACAAGCCCATATAATCCAACCGAGTCAATTACGTTTCAAAATGGAATGGATTACTCGATTTTTAATTGGATCAAAGTTGGATTGAGCATGGATGGAGAAACAAGCAGCGAACCGAGAACTAACAATCGATTGACTAAACCAACAGGCAGAGCTGACAGTCGGGGTTATCCAGGTGTCACAATGAGAATAATGATTATTATATACACGACGAAATAGTCCCCCCTGTAAAAATTGTTTTTCCCCGCTTGCTCCTTCATGCCCAAATGACAATGTCGGCTTTACACTAATGCCAAACGGGGATGAATTCAACGTTCATGATGAAAATACTGTTACAGCTTTTTGCAGTTTTCTCAATAAGTAGACACTGTATTCACAGGTAACTTTTATCGTCTTTTATTGACAATGTTGGCTATACATGTACATCAGCATTACGTACGTTGACAGAAACTAAACGATGGCTCTATGCTTGTGGCATGTTCTTGCCCCTTGTTTCCTATTTTAACGGTGGTCTATTAATTATCATATTATGTGAGTATTGCAATTTTATACATGAACAGTCCTTGCTATGTTTATAAAAATGTTGACATTACATGCATATCAATACCCATATACCTATCTTTCGATCTATCATCCATGTACCAATAGGTGAGTCGCCAATGGAGAAGTTAGAAAGAGTTTACACTAGTATGAACTCTCACGCAGTTATTGCAGGCTGACTTCCTCCCTCCGTATCGTTGAGGCCGCGCACACTTGCTGTGACCGGCTAACAAGAGTTCACAGGCCCTTAATGAAACCACGGCTTGGGTTTGGGCTTGGGCTTGGAATCCGTCCACCTGATTGAAGCTCCTCAAGGAACGCGCGTTTTCCAAATAAATGATGGAGGCCATGCCCAACCCCAAGCCCACGTCGTAGTTTCGAAAAGGGCCACAACAGACCCGCTTTGATCATGACGGTAGTGCCACTTTGATTGCCTAGTAGGCCTACTCAAATAACCTTTATAGTTTAAGAGAACGTTTTTAAAATAAAGTTTCGTTCGCCATTTGAGATTTTTAATTGTGTATGATTAAACGAATGTTTCTCGTTACAGCTGTGTCCGAGACCGTTCAGTTATTTGTTTTTCGTGCTTTCCTACATTAATTGGTCCTTTGGTCTCGAAGCTAGATATTCTGACATGCCTTTATCGGCAGAGATGCGAGCTCTGAGGGCAGCTAACTTGGGATACTTCTCCAAGTTCTTGTTGGGGTATTTGAGATTCTCCAGAGTTTCCATTGCGGTGTGGAAATTCAGATCAGCAAGAGAGATCTGTCAACAAAAATGAAACAAAAATACAATGTTTAATATAACAACCGGGATCAGAGCTGTGTAATGTATTGAGAGAGTTGCGACATGCGGGGGGGGGGGGGGGGGGGGGGGACCAGTTTCTTTGGTGACGTGGTCGCTGGACGCCATTTTCGGTCCAACTGTAACACAACCCAATGTACAGTCTGGCAGCCTGTATAATGCGAATATGTGGTGTTTTTTAATTTTTTTTATTTTATTTTGTATTATTACCGAAAATGGCTTCTAACCGCATTGTCCCAACTTTCTCGATCCAGCTTTGCCCGGGATCACTTAGAGGCGCCCTCTATCAGTTAGCTAAAATGTTACCACTATTTTAAATAAACCGCAGTGTGTTTAAATCAGGCAATCGGCTCACATACAGGGCTAGGTCCCAGGCACATGTCATTATCATCATATAGGTCAGCATAGTTGGTCTATTTGTTCAAAACCACAGCAGAAAACTATTAGGGTCAGACACTATAGGCCAATTTAAAAGAGCTGCTTATAAGAATAAAAAATAAACTAACTTAAGCCCTCTGAACATTTGTGCGTAGCAGAAAGAGGTTTAACCAGCCATACAACCATGTTATGTGCTCACTTTGTAACTGGTTTTCTGCTTATACTTTGTGCTAAGCAGATATATTGTGGAGCAGTGTATTTTTCTGATCAAGCAGCATTATGAAATTGGCCCCAAATTTTGTTCCTTTTGACGTTATAGAGATTGTAAGCGGACATCCCGAGGTTTTAATGACACACTTACTTTATCACCCACGAAGAACCCATCTCCCTCGTTATTCTTGCACAGTGCATCTTCAAGAAACTTCAAATAACCCTGAGCCTTTCCATCAAAGAGCTCCTTCTGCTTTTCCAGCTAAGATAGATAAAAAACGATTGGCATCACAGATTATTTGTAACTTTTTTTAAATCCACTTTTTCGCTAAAAGCGGACTGTACGTGTCGAGCAACATTGCGAAGCCGACGATAAACGCCTTTTCTCTAATTCATCAGAGTTTACTATAACACAGTGGTGAAAAACGGCATTCAAACAATAGACGACTACATTTTTACACGAATATCTTCGAAACGTGGGTGTGCTTTTTGGGTAACAGGAACAGTTTCCCCAATGGGACACCGTGTAATAGTGTGGTCTGATGATGAGTTTAAAAAAAACCAACTGTATTTTTGTCTTGTGTACTACGTTCTTTTTCTTATGAAGTTTGAAGTATTCTAATAAGTCTTCACCTGAGCTGCTTCGTCTTTGATAAACGCCGTCATGACAAGAGGAGTCCAGAGATCGAGCACTACGCCAACAACTTGGTCAATTAGTGCGGCCTCCCAATTGTTAGAGCCGTAGTATCCTGAAATACAAAAGATTGACTTATATAATTCAACTGAGGGCAAACTCACTGTGACTGCCACTATCAACCCATTTCACGACGCGTAGTGCACTTACACGCGCATCTACCCATTAATTTGGAAGTCAACATGTACGAAAAACAGCCTCGCTACCATGGGCAAGGCAGTGCAACATCAAGGCATTCTGGTGCGGCGAGATCGTACATCACTTGGAACGAGGTTGGTACATAAAGGTATTGACTCCCAAAATGGCGGAAATGGTTGACGCACATTGTGCGAAGGTGCGTTCCGCGTTGCGCAAGCGGGGGATCAATGCTTAAATAGGTCAATCAATCGGCCATGTCACACGTGGCAATTTTTTCAGGCGACATGGGGGCAACCAGCTGCACAGTATATACAAGGAGCATTTTGGCAGCACAAGAGACATTCTTCTAGCTGATGATATAACGAACTATATATTCCGAAGAAAATAACGAGAAAGCTAAAATGTGAATGGATTTTCTTATTGGAGTTTGCCTGGAACTGGTTGCCTGTAAATTGTTTCGTGTGGCTATAGCCTTAAAGCCCATGTCCCAAGAAGAAAAGGCATTCACATTTTAATGTTCACATATTTTTCCTAGGGATCGTAAGACATTGTTTGAAAAATGACTCCTGTGCTACCAAAGTGGTCTTGTAGCATGCACTGCAGTTGGTTGCCTCCAAGTTGCCTGTAAAAGTTACCTCGTGTGACAAGGCCCTTTATAGGATGACCCTGAAGAGCTCCATCACAATTCATGTGGCAGGTGGCTGTATGTGTTCATACACTGGATAAAACTAGGCCTATTGGTTACATTTTGACCATATTTTTGCAGTGTATGAGGCATTGATCCTTGGATACTAAACTCTGCAGCTGAGTTACAGGTACAAAGAAAACTCTCTAGCCAGGACTCATTTTCATAGAGCTGCTTATAAGCACAAAATAAGCTAAGCACAACAAAATTATGCTTACTAGAATATAAGGTTACCAGCGAAAATACCATCTCACATGTACCATTTGCCATTTTGTGACTGATATCCTGCTAATTTCTGCTAGCAGGACTTCCTAAGCAGTATTTTCTGCTCATTCAGTAGCTCTACGAAACTGAATGTGCCCAGATGCAATGGTAGATACATACCAAACTCTCTAGCCAGGTATGAAGCAATGGCTGAACTATCAATGAGTACTTTCCCGTCTTCATAAAATATAGGCAGTTGTGCAACCGGTAGCTCTGCATTGCAAAATATCAAAAAATAAGACAACTATTATAAATATTAAAACATTATCAATACAAAACACTCTATTTTCTGTCGAGGAACTGTCTATTTACGTCACACGGCCAATTACAATAATGGGTATATATTAATATAATACCGGTGCTCGCGTCTGGCTCGCACTTATAACTTTAAGGGGCGGTTACGTTTGGTAATTACTCAAACAACTATAGACCTTATGCACATGACGTCACTTAAGTAGGGCGCCCTCACTTAGAGGTCAAAAGGAGGCTGTTCATTGGCCAATCTTGTGCGCCGCGCGTACACAATTGTGCGTTTCCATTGTTTCGTCATCGTTTTACCTCTAAGATGGCGGCTGGATGACGTCATAGCATAAGGTCTATTGGCAATATAAACTTTTTTGGTCAGAAGTGCAGCAGCTTTTGATAAGTATAAAGCATTTTGGGAATCATTTCACTTCGAAGTAATGTGGTTTTGGAAAATTAATCTATCAGTTTTCATGCCCCAGAAGTTGAATCTGAGAAACCTTTCTGTCAGAAACGTTTCTCAGAGTGTGTGCCCAAATTACGGATATTCTTCCTGAATGGAAATAACTGCTCTCGATATTCGGTGATATCTCAAAAACGCTACCACCTTCGGAAATGAAATTTTCCCAGGTTAGTTTTATTGCATAATGTCTACATTTATATAGGATATCGAACGGTTCCAAAACCAAAAGTATACTTTGCCTTTTAGCAGTTCAAATGTTGAACAATTTGACTAGCCCCAATGCCTATCCCCCAAAAAGTTAGCTGGGGTGCAACATTAATTTTCTTGAATAAAAAAATAAAAAAAGTGCGGATAGAGAAAATCACTTACTTTTCTGTATTTCTCCCCAATTCGCCATACTGTACCGAACATCTTCGAATTTCTTGCCGGCCAAACCTAACAGCATGCGTATAACCTCTCCCCGACCACGACCATCAAAGTATTCCAACTTGTAAGTAGGCATTATTTCTTTCGTTAGAGGGTGTTCTCTTGTCGATACCAAGATAGGAAAATGGCAGGGTCAACGTCAGCTCGGGCTATTTGTATGAAACTGCGTTGTCGTAATCCATTGCATCGTACACAGTCTTCCTTTAAACACTGATTTAAACGTTTAAACACTGTGATGTTATGTAATACAAGAGCAGTTCGATCTTTACACTTTACACTAATAATACCATCTGCAAACATCAGCTTAAAAACCAACCCAACGAGCCATTTGAGATAATCGTATTGATATAGAAGTGCACTGTTTGGTTTGGGTGTAAAACAGACTAAGTTGCCCAAACTGAGGCTAATAATGCCATAGGCGTGCATTCCACTCCAAACGGAGTAGGCCATCGAAATGTTCTCTATAAGATCCCAAATAAAAGAAGCACACAGAAGAAAATTGTGCCAAATCGTGACCTAGGGGCTGTTGACTTCGAACTTGAGGCATTTTGGATGACATAGGCCTTGAAAAATTGGTCCTATTGCCAAGAGGGGTAGGGACATTTTTTCAAGATTGATGCTCGGACGTTTGGAAAATTACACTGGTGTAGGGGTGTTATTATTTGGAGGGAGAATAATCTCGCCGGGTCTTGGGAGTCTCCATATCAAAATGAGCAGAGGATAATAGTTCAAGAGTCAATGAACAATTTTCCCTTTAGGCCCTACTGTAAAAAGCTGAGAGACATCTGAGTATTTTAAAAAGTATTTTTTGAATATTTAGCATTTTGCACCGTATACGATTGGAGTTTATTTAGTGGGTGCACCCCACTAAATAAACTGATCTATATGTTATATAGAAACGATCAATGGGTACAAGAATATACCCAAATGGTGTCGGCCGTATATATTTATTTAACTTGATGGGGTTTTAAACGTGTCATTGTTTATAATAATTTGTAAACTGACATTCAGTGTGATTTACATTGTTGATATGTCTTATATTTTACGAAACACAGCTAACAATGTACTGTAGCAACCAATGTACTATTCCACAGCAACCAATCTAGGCTACTACCCAACAGCAACCAATTACCCATAGCAACATCAGCTTCTCGGTACCTTGACGTCTAGGCACAACATGATATGTTGTAAAACAAATATGGGTTCTTTTACTCGTGCTTTGGCTAAAAATACGACTCCCTCGTTAGTTCCCGAGAGGTGGTCAATTTTCCCTCGGCTTCGAGTCGGGAAAATAAAATGCTCAGAGGATCTCCCAGGAATCGTAGTTTTAACCATAGAGCTGTAAATATTTGTAATTTCTTTTCCAATATTGTGTTTTCAGTGCATGCGTTAGAGGGTAGAATGATTGTAATGATCGCTCCTTTTAAACGAGGGACATTTGAGAAACAATGAAAGAAAGTCTTAATTTTGACTTTTATCTCACAGATATGACTTAGTTCAAGTCATGAACATGACTCAGTTTATAACTCATTATTATGATTTTAGTCATAATGACTTGTGCCAATTAGGTCATAATTACCATAATTATAAGCAACAGTTATGACTTTAATTTTCTTTCTCTCGCAATGCTCTCTCTACGCCCCCGTGAATCGCAAAAATAGGAAACACCTGGAAAAGGCGCATTTTTTGATAGAGATATTGAAATTTTTGATGATTTGATTCCATGGGCCAAATTTGCTGCTCAGAGTCACTAATTGTCAAAAGATGATTTGCTAATTTAGTTCCACATTTAAAGAGAGAGAGATAGAAGAATTACGTGAGAAAAACTTTTTTAGGCCAACACAAAAACCGCATAAATGTTTTTGAGCAGACAATATCTTTTGATATGGAAGGGAAATCGAGAGAGAAACATTACTTGGCCTATTGTGACTTATATCTCATAAGTATGAGTTAGTACAAGTTAAAAGTATGTCATATAAGTCATAGTTAGTACATAATAATGAACTTCTTTTTTTCAACGACACTAATGCTTTCGTTCTTTTGTCTCTCGATATGTAAATCGTAGACGGACTTCGAGTGTCGTCATGCAACACGTGAGCACACGCCTGCGCCTGAGGCTATGCCTGGGTATTCAAGATGGCGTCGTCATGCTTAAAAATAGTAGGAACGGTAAGAAACTCTATTTTCATTAAAATTTATATATTTTTATCAGTCTTTATAAAATTAAAACATATCAAGCTCAAGCGTCATGTATTCAAGCTGTAATTGTGTAATGTTTTTCCGGTCAAAGTTAGCCACCAAAGTCAGAAACTTTCCATTTCTGACGCATTCCCCGCTGGCATGGCTGCATGTCGGAAAAGTGAGACATGTTGGCGCCACGTTTCGATAAAAATAATAGAGTAGGAGCTGAAGCTTCAAGGGTAACGGCCATTCACGGAAACTACGGGGGGGGGGGGGAATAGTCTTTCACTTTCTAAAGTGGTATAGGTGTGTAGGGTGGGGATGGGTTCTTCGTAATCAGACATTTTCTTTCAGAGGGGGAGGGAATAAAGCGGGGGCAAAAGACACAACTTTTTAAGTTTTATTTAATCAACTTAGTTGATTAATTCATTTATGCATTTTTCGATCTCGGGGGTGGGGTACGCGGGCCGGGCAAAGGTCGCGAGACCCCGCTGGTTATGTAGGGGGAAGATGTTGGGTGCTTTGTGAGTGGTGAGGGGAAAGGGTTACAAATAAAAGTCAAGCGTGGTATCTGCAGTTGAAAATAATGAAGGACTACTAAATTCAGTGTAATCGTGACTTTGTATTTAGGCAGTGTTTATTCAGTGTAGGATATAGCCCACATGAAAAAGCCACTTGTCTCTTTTCCTTGCTGTTCTTGTCCATACTGTCCCCTCATAAGATCTAATGTCATCCCTCCGTCTTCCTCTTTGTCTGCCTCTTCTCTTTTTCCCTGTCCTTGGTTGCCATTTGGGCTGTGTGTCCAGCCAGTCTCCATTTAGTCTGTTTTATTTTCTTTTGTATTTTTGTACAAGTGGAATTTTTCTTAGAGCTTAAAATAGACCTTTGTGTTCCACAGAGTCAAAGCCTTCTCTTAGTCAATAAAATTATTATTATTATTATTATTGGTTTATTAAAAATGCAAACATGGCGGCCAAAAAGCCGAATTGCGGATGCATGTATACAAAGAATAAAAATACTACTATAATTAATATACACAATAAAAACCCATAAAAGTTAAACATACGCATTACACAAGGGAGTAGGTATAAAAAATTACCAAAAAGGCACCACAAAAACCACAAACAAAAAAAGACAAATAAAAAAAAACCCAGCCAATTTTAAAACTGAGCCAGCCAGTGAAAAGTTAAGAAAACAGAACACCACAGATAAAAAACTAACATTTGTGATTAAGCAGACTTGTCAATCTGGGAATACAACTGTTGTTATATCTGCTGGTTCTACATTTAACAGCAGTAAGCTGTGCAGCATTTCTAAGGCGGTTGTTCCTATTAGGAGGAAGCCATTCCCGGAGACTACTGGAATTTAAAATGGACTTTCCAAACTTTAAGAAGAGGCATTCGAGTCTCTCTGAAATTGGAGGAATATTCAGTTCATTGCAAATGTCAGAATAAGAATGGTCTCTGCAATAAGTATGGGTCAATATGATACGGAAAGCTTTACGTTGCATTCTTTCGAGACACTCCAGCTGTTTTTTAGTTAACCCAGCAATCCAAACTGGTGAGGAGTACTCAAAAGAAGGTCTAACATACTGCACATACACTAGCTTGAGATCTATAATTGGTAAATTGGACCGTTTAAGTAGGCGTAAGAAATACAGTTTTCGCTGAAAAGATTTACACATAGCATCAACCTGAGAGTCCCATTTGAGATTATCCTGTACATGAATACCGAGTAATTTGATGCAGTTAGATTGGGTAATGGGAGTGTCACCAATTTGAAAGGTAGGTGGAACAGGAGGAACCCGTTGGAAATTGGTGATCATGAATTGACATTTAGACGGATTAAGCCTCATGAGATTATCATCGGACCATTGTTTAAGCCTATCAAGCTCACTTTGCATTAAATTTGTTTGTTCAGTATCACTATACATCTGAAATAAAGTCATATCATCAACATACTTGTAATGGTAAACTTGCTGAGACTTTGTGGAAGCATCATTTATCATGGCTAGGAAAGCTACAGGACCAATCTTTGTACCCTGGGGGACTCCAGCGTTAGTGGTTTCCCAATTTGAGTAGGTATTTCTAAACCTGACACACTGTGAACGATTAGTTAGAAAACTACAAATCCAAGGTACAATTGATGGTCTGACTCCCAGTTTAATAAATTTCTCAATGACTAATTGGTGACTTACTCTATCAAATGCTCTGGAAAAATCGGTAGTGACAAGAACACCAGATTGGCGAGGTTTGTCAGTTTCTCTGTAAATGTCATTAAGAATCTTAACCAAACAGTGTGTAGTAGACAAGCCCTTTAAAGACCCAAACTGGTTTGTATCTAATGAAGCTCTAATGTCCTTTGTTATCCAATCAACGACGAAATCTTCAAAGGCTTTGGCGAAGAAGCATGTCAGGGAGATGGGACGCAGTTCTTCAATTCTAGCTGGTCGAGTCTTCGGAACTGGGACAACGTAAGCAGATTTCCATATGTCTGGAACAACTCCCTCTCTAAGTGAGCTGTTGAAAATTTCAGACAAAGGAAAGCAGAGTTCGTAGGCAAAATCCTTGATCAAGCGCGGCGGTATATGGTCAGGGCCTCCACTCTTGTTTAATTTAAGTTTTTTTAGCTTGACATACACTTGTTCTGGAGTTACTGAGGGAGGAGGGCCATAAGCTGGTAGGTAGGCAGGTAAGTTATCAAGGTCGAGATACGGAATGTCATCAGCTACTGATGTGAAGCGTCTGTTAATGTCATTTGAAATCGTCGAGGGATCAGTACCTTGTAGGTTGAGGCTGTAATTGGTGTTGAGGCCAGCAATTTTTTTAATTTGCTTGTGCCATTGTCTTGGATTGAAGTTCTTTAACCTGGAAACACTGAGACTGTAGAAATTTTGTTTTGCCTTTTTGATGAGTCTCGCAACCTTATTTCGGAGGAATCTCCACAGGTGGAACTTGCCACTGAGGTATGCATTTTGTCGCTTTAGGATCAGCGATTTAAGCTCCGGGGAGAACCACGGCTTGTCCTCACAATGGGAGGAAGTTGACTTGGTTGGAAAAAAGGTGTCAATGGCTGATTGTAAAGTACTATAAAACTCGGTGGTTTTGGTGTTCGTAGTAACCGCATCGGTTACTCCAGTCCAAACAAAGGTGGAGATCCACTGGCCAAAAGATCTTTTATCAGAGTCCCTTATAGGCCGAACAACTTTTTTGTGAATGGTATTTATCTTCTTTGTGTAGATAATTGGACGCCAAAGCACTGTGTTGTGATCACTTCTGCCGATGGGTGAAGTTGACAGCGGTTCCTTATAGTGCTGTTGAATGTTAGTCATTATTTTATCTAAGATGGACTGGTCTCTTGTAGGGGTATTTACAACTTGCACCAAACCAGTAAGACGGCAAACCAAATCAGTGTCAAGTCTGTTAAAATCACCAAGAAGTACAATCCCAGCTCCAGGGTATTTAGCTTGAAACAAATCCAGTGATGCAGATATATGTTCGATTAGCAGTTCAGCATATGGAGAGGAAGGTGGGTAGTAAACAACACATAGAATAAGGCCGGCTATGGTTCGGGGCAGTCGAGGGGGGCGAGCCCAAGCCCACAAAACTTCTAGTTCATCAGGTACGTGGACATCAGTCAAGATCCTTGTTTGTATTGTTTCTTTCAAATAAAGAGCAACACCTCCCCCACGTTTAACTGTACGAGGCCTGCTAAACAGTGTATAATTAGGTATCGAGAAAAAGTTCGGGTCGATGTTAGCAGGGAACCAAGTTTCAGTTATGGCAGCAATACCTATGTCATCATTCATGAGCATGATAGAGAGTTCATCAATGTGCTGGACTAATGATCTGGCATTTATCAGCATAAAAGACGGTGGGCTAGTGATCAGTTTAAGACCTTGCAAACCTTTGTTGTTGGTCGTTGGGTTCAGATGCACCAAGTTAGAAAGAACGACACCAGTCCCGTGATATCGGTCATGTTGTAGGTCGTAGTACTGAGGTGAGGCGGGGCGGAGACCGCAAACAACCGGTATCCGTCTGTAGCGTCGTTTCCCAGCTCTGCTACCCCGCTTGCTATTTTTCCGCTTGCAGAGGTTAAGAGTTTTCAAAGACTGCCAAACATCAGCGGATAAATTTGGGCCGTTGGTGCCTGGATTTAGTTCACGAAGATCATGGTTTGTGTAACGAAGACGGCTTACATTTCGATAGGGGAAGCCATCTTGAACTGGTTGCCGTGACAAAGGTGTACAGTTCATATCAGTGGCAGTCTGGGTACCAGCGATAGTGTTAACTACTCCGAGGGTTAATGCAATGTTGTACAAGATGCACCCGTATAGGAACATGACTGGTAAGTAGTGTAGTATAGCTCAATCCGAAGAACGACAGTAACATAAAACAAAAAACAAGCCAAAAACTTGCCAAATACTGAAGACTTCACTCAGAGGTAGTTCCTTGAAGGCACAGACTCACACCAACAACACATTGGATTCACTGGGCCAGCTAAAGTCCCGGTAAAAAACGGTAAACAAACACAGAAATCAGAGAGCTGAAGACAGCTGCGTGTGGTCGCGCTCGCTCGCATCCCATTAATGACATTAAATCCTATGCACAGGTCCAGTTAGTATTCATTAGCCCTTCTGGTGAGTTGATTGGGTGCATGTTAATGGTCAGTTGTCGAGAACTCTTTTCTGAATTAAACCTGTTCTCTCATCAGTTGATAATTTTGGTGTAAATTTGGTAGAGATGTGATAAGAAGAGACTGATGGGTCTGTAATTCTTTCATCGATTTCAGAGCATATTCAACTTCTGTTTTTGCTAGTTGTGGTAGTGTCTGTGTATCCAATGTTGGTTTTCCCTGAGGCTGTTTTGTTTTGGAAGTGTTTAAACTATTGATAGAAGTTGGAGCACACCTCAAGTATTTCACTTCTGTCTTCATTAATACTCCCATTCTTGTTTCTCAGTTATATTCCTGTTGTTGGGTATATTTTTAATGATCATCATGAGGCCCTCTACCTGTCTCCAACACTCTCTTCATTTGTTCCTCTTTTCTTCGCCAGCATCTTTGGCATCTTCGTGACTGATTTATCAGTATACTTGATTTTCTGCAGAGCTGTCTTGTTTAGTATTTATCTGAGCTCCTGAAGTATTGTGTCAACTATATCAATTTCTTTATCCTCACTGGTTTTCTGTTTACCTGTCCTCAGTGATAACGCATTATTTACGGCTTCATCTTTTATAATCTTATTGCACATTGTTTCAAGATCTCAGTGTTCAAATTCCAAACTTTCAAATCTGTTCTGGAATTTGATTTGGAACTCTTCTCTTAAAGTTTCAAGATGTTCACTTTTTACTCTTTCTTGTTTATAAATGACACCCCGTACATTTTTCTATTTTCTAGTTCTGTAATGACTTCACTATTTTGTACTTTTTGGCTGCTTCAGATATGTTAAATTTTTTAACTGCACCATCTTGGCTTACCACGTCCACTAGCAGTTTTTATTCTTCTGCAAACAGGTGTTTGTATATAACCAGCCTGTGGATGATGAGATACAAAGCTAATAAGTGTTTCCCCTCTTGTTTCAAGTAAATAAGTAAATGTTCGAGTATTTAAGAAACTGGAACGAGGAGATAAATCTTTAAGATTTATGTGTATTGTTTTGAGGACAGACATTAGTGTTATCATTTGGTCGTTAACAAATAGATGATTAACCCAAACTTGTTCACTTCTACGGACCCTTATGGATAGTTACAAATTAAGAAAGCCCCTTCTTTGGTTGTTGTGAAGTTTTCCGTTACATAAAAAGTTTATTCTTAAATACAGAATTCTGCCACAAAAGTGTCTGTGCAATGTTCGTATGTGACTTATTTCCCATTGTTATTTCCTTAATACCCACACCAATATCTCAGTTTTACTGCCTACAATCTTTGAGGGTTAGGTAGGTTATATTACTGGCACAAGATTTTGTATTTGTTGTTTGTTTATTCGTTCTTCACTTTCCAGGCCTCATGTCTCTTTATTACAAAAGTACAACTTTTCAAATGACCTTGTACTTACTAAAGTCTTAACATCATTGATGTTTTTTTGCTATGAACAATCATTAACAGCTTTTGGAATATACAGGAAAAGACTGCAACAAAATAGTTTCTTTTGCTCAATATCCCATGCCTCTCTTACAAAGTTATCTGTTGACCGATTGCATCAGTGTGGAATTTTCCTTGTACATGTAAAAACAATGCAAGTGTGAATTTGTCCATTTACAGAAAAATTGTTTTGATTCTCTTTGTGTTCAGATGTGGTAAAACATCATTGTCTTCAATTTTTGCCGGACATCTTGTAAAAGAAACATCAGAAAACCATTGAGGAATGACAGCCACAAGACATGGATTGAGGTAGATGCACCCTAAGTTGTGCTAGTTGGACTGGATGAAAGACACAAGATAACTAACTCGTTGATCCCTCAAGGAATGGATTGAGGAAGATGCACTCTAAGTTGTCATAGTTGGACTGGATGAAGGACACAAGATAGCCCACTCTTTGGTCCATCAAGGAATGGATTGAGGAAGATGCACTCTAAGGTGTCATAGTTGGACTGGATAAAGGATACAAGATAATCCACTCTTTGATCCCTCAAGGAAAGGGTTGAGGAAGATGCACTTGATGTTGTCATAGTAATAGTTGGACAGGATGAGACACACAAGATAACCCACTCTTTGGTCCATCAAGGAATGGATTGAGGAAGATGCGCTCTACGTTGTCAAAGTTGGACTGGATGAAGGACACAAGAAAATCCACTTTTTGGTCCCTCAAGGAATGGGTTGAGGAAGATGAACTCTAAGGTGTCATAGTTGGACTGGATAAAGGATACAAGATAATCCACTCTTTGGTCCATCAAGGAATGGATTGAGGAAGATGCACTCTAAGGTGTCATAGTTGGACTGGATAAAGGATACAAGATAATCCACTCTTTGATCCCTCAAGGAATGGGTTGAAGAAGATGCACTCGATGTTGTCATAGTAATAGTTGGACAGGATGAGACACACAAGATAACCCACTCTTTGATCCCTGAAAGGAATGGATTGAGGAAGATGCACTCTATGTTGTCATAGTTGAACTGGATGAAGGACACAAGATAACCCACTCTAAGGTAGGTTTACAGCACCTTTCACCTTTAAAACAATTACTGAAAGAGAATGTACTTGTACGCTGATGTAGTTGCTCCAAAACACAAGTTGTAGCCGGAGAACACATGAAAGTTATTATATGAAGCTTGCATTTGCATCACATCCAAGTAAAAGCTTTCAAGTATTTTTATATCACACTTTCTTTTGCTTGTTGTGTACCTTAAATGCAAACCAGTCTTTTTGTATGTTTCCCCAAAATATTGTTTTGCTTGAATATTTCTCGGATTTCAAAATTGAATTCATGAATAGCACACGATATTTACCCGTTTAGGAAAAACAGGTCAGGCCTAATCTGCTAGTCTTAAACCAAGGGTGTATGGCCTTTATGCATATTGAAACTTTTTTGTTGTTGAATTTACACATTCTATAAACGCTCTTTAATAAAGTAATTGGAACATCGTGTTTCATTACCTTGTTTCAAGCCTGGATGCAAATGGCTAGATACCCATTCCCTACTGATGCAAACGCCAAAACGACTTACTTCTCAAGTTCAACAGGCATTATGCGTTAACCATAGGTGGCAGCTCAAGTCGGTCGTGATGTATATGAATGCATTTCACCATGGACAGTCTATACTCCATGCTTTGCTGGTTAGAAAAAGTAGTGCTGGCATTACACAGCTATTAGTCCAGATGGGATTAAAAGTAAATGTGTGTGGAAGAGATTACAAGGAGATAAGAGGTGGAAGTAGGTAAACATTGAAAAGGGTGTGCATTTCTTTAATGGAGCATTTCTTAATGGAATTATTATTCATCAATCAACCTGATTGAAAAATTATCCATGATAATGAAACTCACAACACTAAATGCTAATAAAATACTGTGTGTGCTGCCTCTGATACAGACAGAGGACTTTAAAAATCAAACTCACCTGTCTCTTGAGTAACAAGCAGATTGTTTGGGGTACATGTGTTTTCACATAAGGGTTCAAAGACATTCACAGATTCACTCCGCTGATTTTGCTTGTTTGGAATGTTATTCTACACCTATGTTCATTCCATAACATTTCAGAAAATGAATAGACAGAATCAAATACATCAAAGAAATGACAAAAAATAGACTTGTTATTATTTCCTTTGTTGTTTCCACTGTAAATCACTCTCTCCTCTAACTAAGCCGATAGTTTCTTGTCGTTTTGATACTGGTGTTGTAACAAATTTCCTGGTCCAGTAAAAGTCTTGAGCTACAAGCCTTGCAGTCTTTCTTTTTTTTCCCCCCAAACTGGAGCCCTGTCCTCTAACTCAACTCTGAGACAACCTTTCTGTCTTGCTCTTGGTTGTTTTCCTTTAGTTTCCACTGTAAACTACCCTCTTCTCCAGGTCTGAAAATTTACACTGGACTGCATACCAGAGGCCAGTGATTTTAGTGTTGGGTCAGTAAACTGACGACCAACTGTACAATTCCGGTGGTCTTCTGTTTTTGAATAATAATCCCTCGCTGTTAAAATTAACTTAATATAAACTGATAAATAGGCCACTATGTATCTTTATTACCCATTAGACAAATGAGATCAATCTTCTCTGTAAAAAAAAATCAATCTTTGTATTTTTTCTCAATTTGATTTTGGTTTTGTAGGTGTTTCCCAAAATCCAGGCCCTCTCCTGTGACTCAACTCTGAGACAACCTTGCTTCCTTGCTCTTGGTTGCTTTTGTCTTTGATTCATCTCACTGGGAACCATTTTTACTTCTCAACTCAGAGATATTTCTTGCACACTCCTTCTCTTTGTATGCCCAGTGAAGTTTTCAAAGTTACAAATCTTGATAACTGTTTTAACCACATCCAGCCCCCCAAACCACCAGGGATTGTTAAACAGTCGGACCTGATCTTGCTCTGACCTTAATTCTGTCATCTTTGGTACACACTGAGGGTCATTTTCATCTCTCAACTCAGAGTCATTCTTGCACATTCCTCGTCTTTGTTCTGCCCAGTTAACTTTCAAATTTACAAAATCTTGATAACTGTTGGTCTTGGTTTTCACTGTAGATTACTTCCACCCCCATATAATCACCAAAGTACACACTATTTACCTGCTCTTTCTCAGAAAACGCGTCCTTCTCTTTATTTTCCTCTCTCAACTTTTGCTAGAGAGTTTAGTTGCTCATAGTACAGTTCAATATGTATTCCTGCTGGATTTTTGTGCCAAAATGGATTTTATTGGCTAACTTTGTCAATTTTGGGGTGCTGAATTCAAAAAAGTTAGGTACCATTTTTTTAAATGGCGTCTTCAGCCGCCATTTTGAATTTCAAAATGGCCGCCATTTTAATTATATTTTTGCCAATATCTCAACTTATGAGCAATGTAGAAGAGTTAAAATGGTGGCAAAACCCATGTTCATGATACCAGGGATTCCATTAAAACCATTGCCTTAACTGTAACTAACATGGTTTGGCCGCCATCTTGAATTTTAAAATGGCCGCCATTTTTAATACACTTTTGCGTATATCTCAACTTGTGAGCAACGTAGATAAGTAAAAATAGTGGCAATACCCATGTTTGTGACAGCAAGGATTCCATTAAAACCATTTGTTTACCTGTAGCTTATTTAGTTCGGCCGCCATCTAGAATTAAAAATGGCTGCCATGTTCAATACACTTGTTGTTATTATATCTCAGCATGTGGGTAACATAGAAGCCTAAAAACTGTAGTAAGGCCCGTGTTTACATAAATTGCAGCCTATCCATCAAAATTCTCATTGTTACCTTGGATTACATCCAGATTATTTCAGAAAGGGCCATTCCAGGTCAATATTGGGCCTACCTGGCTTCTAGTTACCCGGAACCTAGTCAAATATTGTTTTCGTGATTTGTCACACCGCAATATGTTGTGTTACTACAGTCACTACATTTACAAAGTGATGTCCATGGCAAGTTCAATTATTTTGGCAGAAGCAACATGGTACATTTGCCGCGACATCCACATTTGGCAAGATCAACAACTGCCTGGAATGCAGGTAGTTCAAGACATTTCCTGCCAGAAATTGTCCCATCTGATATTTTCTCCCATCCATCGTCAGTAAGCATGGGGTATTTGCAATTGCAGCTACTTGTGATATAAATTCGCTCTTTGAATGTGTGGTTTCAGTGCACCAAGAGTTGCTGGCAGTTTGTCAACTTCAAGATTTTTGAATTTGAACAACTCCCATCTCCGGATGCCTGACGCAGTGCCCAGCAAGGCTTAAACGTCTTGACTTGATCTTTTCCCGAGACCTTTGGCAGGTTGTCATAGAGCTCGGCATTCGTCATATGGGCCTTCCAGCTCATAGCCATTGCCATCCTGTGCATCAAGGTGTAGCACCCATTGAGTGACTTGGTCTGTGCTGCTGTGAGTGTTCATGTCTCACTACCGTAGAGAAGAATCTTCTAGATTGCCGCTTTAAAGCATCTCACCTTGAGCATCTTTGACAGGTTTGACCTCCAGATTTTCGTCATGTCATGAAGAGCTTTCCATGCCAGGGCCTTCTGTACTTTGATGTATTTTACAGTAAGTACTATGCATCCTGGCACCGAGGTATTTGAAGTCATCATTGAGCTTGAGGGATGCACCACCGTTGGTCATCAGGGCATCATGGTCACCGATGTTAAACCTGATGTACTTTGTTTTCTTGGCGTTCAGGTGCAGCCCCACTTTCTCACGTTTCGACTCCACTGTGCTCAGCAGCTTTTGAAGTCATCAGCAAAGTCAAGATCAGATAGGGTGATTGCACCAAGTCTTCTGGACTTCCTTGGTGTGATCGTGATCCTTGTGTTCCTTGAGTGCCTGTCTCAGAGCGTAATCGAGATTGATGATGAACAGGAAAGGTCCCAGTGTGTCCCCTTGAAGGACTCCAGCGAGGGGTGACAACTTTGGCAATGGTTCCGGTGTAAGTAGCCTCAATTGCTTTGAGAAGTCGAGGGGAGACTCCATATGCCTTCAAGATCTTGATCATATTGCCTTGATGGATAGAGTCGAAGGCCTTCTTGAAGTCGATGAAAGACAGTACAGCAGGTAGATTGTTCCTTTTGACCTCTATGATTCTTCGTAGGGCCAGGATCTGTGTAACCGTAGACCTCTTCTCCCTGAAGCCATTTTGGTTGAACCTTAGCTTGGGATCTTTGGCCGTCCTTATACGGTTGAGAATCAGGCGGTTATAGATCTTGGCTAGGGTACATGTGAGGCTAATCCCACGGTAGTTGTTGGTTTCCCTTAGGTTGCAGAATTTGGGGACTTGGATGATGTTGGATAAGGACCATTGGGCAGGTTTGTCATTCATCATTAGTGCTGTGTTGCAAAACTTGAAAATGATGTCATCGAGCTTGCAGTTTTTGAGCACCTCTGGAGGTGTGCCATCCGGACTGGCACTCTTCCCTAGCTTGAGAGATGTCTTTACCTTCCTGAGCTCCTCCCTTTTGAAGGGTCCATCATCTATTTAGATATATGATAGGACATCATGTATGTTTTCATCCTTCTCGGTGGCTGTTGGGGGGTCTCCAAGCAGGTTCTTGAAGTGCTTAAACCAAGTCTTTACCCGTTCTTCAGGTGTAGGACAGCTGATTTGACTCTCCTTGGTCTTCTTCCTGTCACCTGTCTCATTCACGATCTTCCACGCGTCTTCATGTCGCATCCCATCGCTTGCTGCCTCTACCTCACTGATCTTGCGCTCTAGCTCCTCCTCCCTAAGTCTGTCGTACATCTCAAAGAGTCAAGCCGTGGACTGCCTTGAGGCTGTCTTTGGACTCAGTAGATTTCTCCTGGATGTATTTCTCACGCCTTCCTTCAACTTCTTTCCGTGCTTTAATAACATCAGGGTGGTCGGAGTGGCAACTCTTCTTTATACGCTTCACTTTGGATAAACTCTTCATTGCTTTAGAGTTGGCCTCGATGAAGTGCTGGTAACGTACGGTTGTGCTCACTCTCCTCCTTGCTTTATTCCCCACGTCCTCCTTTTTACTCTTTTCTTCCTCTCCTTCCTCTTCCTTCCCCAGTGCATGGAAGCGGTTGACCACCTCCACCATGTACTTGTCCTGTAGTTCAGGCTGGGAAGAAAAGTACTTCCAGTCAATCTTCTCTTTGGGGCTGGTTTTCTTTCGTTGTCTCAAGCAAGCTAAGCCTCACTCGCATAGACACTACTCGATGATGTAGTAGATCTGGTGCTTGGCTTCTGTAGCCCTCTCTTGGAATGTCCAGAGTTTTCCTCGTTGTTTCTGAAATTGGGTGTTGGCTGCTATGAGGTCCTGCTCTTGTAGAAGATTGACTAGGTTTTGACCATTTCTGTTCCTCAGTGTGGTAGGTACAGCGGATGTCTTCTGGGCCGAGACGGGCGTTGAAATTGCCAAGTACGGCCAGAAAGTTGTAAAGTGGTACATGTACCTGTCCAATCATTGCTCGGAGGTCCCTGTAAAGCTGCTCAACTTCAGCTTCATCGCTGCTATTGTGTGGTGAGAAGACCACTATAACAGTGGTGATACCATCAAACTCTGCAACAAGAATAACGTGGGCTGACAGAGTTGACACTCTGCAGAGCACTTCTCGCTCTCCTACTCAGCAGCAATCCTACTCCTCCCTCACCCTCGGGTGCCTCCCTGAGCGAACTTGGTAGTTGGCTCTGTCCAGGCAGATGAAGTAATGAAACCCCCTCCACCTCTTTGAACCTGACCTCCTCAAATTCCTGGACATGACCATGTTCCTGGATCCCCAGAATGTCAATTCCGCAGTTCCAACTTCGTCCCGCCAGTTTCTCACACCTTGATTCTTCTCTGATGGTGAAAGCATTGAACGTTGACAGTATTACCAACTTCTTGCCTTTAAGAAGGGGCGCAGTGGCCTTGACACTGTAGTCAGACGGATCCCTCCCCGCAGGGTTTAAGGACCCGTCGTCATAATGCCCCGAAGGGCCAGGATTTTGGTCAGCTGCTGATCTCCTGCAGACTCCCGCTGCTGGAAGCTGTATAGGATTTGATGGTGTGTGTAATCTTGCTTTACAATGCTGTACAACCTGGGGGCGCCATACCCCAGGCCGACTCGACTTTTGGGGTGTTAACCCTTTTCCGCCCATCGTTTCACCCCACCAGATGGTATGAGATGTCCTTAGATGCGAGTCACGCCTAACCAGTTCTACAACATGGCCGCAGGAGCAGATGCTTCAGGATGCTCAGCTGTAGTCTATACCTCAAAAGGCGACGGTAGACATCGCGAAAGCAGAACTGCTCTTTCCTTGAACCAAATGGGGGTTTAAAATCAGAGTTTTCCTTCTCCTAGGTGGGCTGCCAACCGAGGCTGCGAGCCCCACCAAACGGAGTTTGAAATCAGAGTTAATGTCCCTTAGGTGGACTACCTCCCATGGTTAACGAGCTCCACCTGCCCGGAGCAATCTGGTTTTAAGGCGAGAGAAACTCGCCTGCACACCTTTGCCCTCAGTTTGAACAGGGATCGGCACGTGAAGCCGGGCAGTAGGAGTTTGAATTAGGAGAGGCTGTTTGAGATGTTGATCATAAGGGACATTTCATGGATAAGGTGTCTCAATCCTCCTCACCACCCGCATCATCCTAAGACCTTTAGATTCCCCGATATTGATCTGAAATAGCCCTTTCTGAGACAATAAGGATGTACTAAGCTGATAATCCAAGGTACAATGACATTTTTGATGGATAGGCTGCAATTTATGTAAACACAGGCCTTACCACAATTTTTAGGCTTCATCATGCTGAGATATAATAACAAGTGTATTGAACATGACAGCCATTTTTTTTTCTAGATGGTTTTAATGGAATCCTTGCTGTCACAAATGTGGGTATTGCCACCATTTTTACTTTTCTACGTTGCTCACAAGTTTGATATACGCAAAAGTGTATTAAATATGGCGGCCATTTTGAAATTCAAGATGGCGGCCAAACCATGTTAGTTACAATTAAGGCAATGGTTTTAATGGAATCCCTGGTATCATAAAAATGGGTATTGCCACCATTTTAACTCTTCTACATTGCTCACAAGTTGAGATATTGGCCAAAATATAATTAAAATGGCGGCCATTTTGAAATTCAAAATGGCGGCTGAAGACGCCATTAAAAAAAATGGTACCTAACTTTTTTGAAATCAGGACCCCAAAATTGACAAAGTTAGCCAATAAAATCCATTTTGGCACAAAAATCCAGCTGGGTCAAAATATCTGACATATGGAACTGTACTATCATGGCATCCTTCTCTTTATTTTCCTCACTCTACTTTTTCTAGAGAGTGTTGTTGCTCATGGAATCCGTCTCTTTATTTTCCTCACTCTACTTTTGCTAGAGAGTGTAGTTGCTCATGGCATCCTTCTCTTTATTTTCCTCACTCTACTTTTTCTAGAGAGTGTAGTTGCTCATGGTGTCCTTCTCTTTATTTTCCTCCCTCTACTTTTGCTAGAGAGTGTAGTTGCTCATGTCGTCCTTCTCTTTATTTTCCTTACTCTACTTTTGCTAGGGATTTGCTCATGGCATCCTTCTCTTTATTTTCCTCTCTCTACTTTTGCTAGAGAGTGTAGTTGCTCATGTCCTTCTCTTTATTTTCCTCACTCTACTTTTTCTAGAGAGTGTAGTTGCTCATGTCGTCCTTCTCTTTATTTTCCTCTCTCTACTTTTGCTAGAGAGTGTAGTTGCTCATGTCGTCCTTCTCTTTATTTTCCTTACTCTACTTTTTCTAGAGAGTGTAGTTGCTCATGTCGTCCTTCTCTTTATTTTCCTCTCTCTACTTTTGCTAGAGATTTGCTCATGGCATCCTTCTCTTTATTTTTCTCTCTCTACTTTTGCTAGAGAGTGTAGTTGCTCATGGCATCCTTCTCTTTATTTTCCTCCCTCTACTTTTGCTAGAGAGTGTAGTTGCTCATGGCATCCTTCTCTTTATTTTTCTCATTCTACTTCTTTTAGAGAGTTTAGTTGCTCATGGCATCCTTCTCTTTATTTTCCTCATTCTATTTCTTTTAGAGAGTGTAGTTGCTCATGGCGTCCTTCTCTTTATTTTCCTCACTCTACTTTGCTAGAGAGTGTAGTTTCTCATGGCGTCCTTCTCTTTATTTTCCTCACTCTACTTTGCTAGAGAGTGTAGTTGCTCATGGCGTCCTTCTCTTTATCTTCCTCACTCTACTTTTGCTAGAGAGTGTAGTTGCTCATGGTTTACACTAGGCAATGTTTTGAGCTTTTTTCTTTTTAGTATTTTCTGAGCTGTCCTTGACGTTCATGGTCTTAGTTGTCCCCTAATTTCAATGAAGATTACTCTTATTCTACTCCATTTTGACACAATCTTGCATACTCTTGGAATTCTTCTTAAGTTACCACAGTTGTCAAATCTTTGCCGGTTACTCCATTTTGAGAGATTCGTTAACACTTTTAATCTTGATTTGACCTCTTTCATTCCAAATTGAATCACATTTGCCCCTTTTTCCATTCAAGACAATTATTTTCAATCAATACTATTGTGATGTCTTGTTTGGTTTGTATTGTAACATACTGCCAGCGGGACGCATTTGCTCTGCAGCAAAATGCAGACAGGAAACAAATGAACCCGTCCAATATAAAACACTGATTTGTTTATTCTCCAAGAACAACAACTTGATCAACTCTCACATTCTTTCTGTCTAACACAACCATGTCATGCATAAAACAACGCAATCTGTGTATGTCGTGGCTTAAAGCCAGCATCTTCTGGCTAGTGCGAACAGAACGACAGGTCAATTTATTTATAGTCCATGCTTCTGGAGGCGGGAAGTTTCCTTGCACAGTTTGATGAACTCACCGGCGGTTGCCACTACTGGCGGTTGCCTATACCGGCGGTTTAGCAGTCGGCGTATCCCCGAATGTATCCCGTCTAAAGCCGTGTTCGCATTGGACTTATTTTGGGTAAACTAACCGAGCAAATAAGTAATTTGGGCATTTTACGTCCAATGCGGACAGCCCAGGAAGTTTCCCTCCCAGGTAACTTACCCGACCCAAATGGGTAGTTTAACCGGCCCACTTCTGCCCGGTTAAATTGACCAGGTCAGTTTAATCAAGCCGAAAAGTCCAGTGCGAACGCGATCATGGATAAAAGTCGTCCCGGTAAAAAGCCACATCTGGTCCCACGGATTTACACGCACATGTTCTCACGTTCTCACTGTCATGCACTCCGTCAAAGGTCACTGCGATAGCGCCCTCTTATATTTGTCTTAAATTAGTCGGTTACTTTCACCGGTCGTGTCGGTTAGTTTACCCACGTCCTTAATCCAAGTGCGGATGCTGGTAAGTTTCACCTATTAGAATGTTAACCACGGTCTCGGTAAAAAATTAATCCAATGCAAACACGGCTTAAGGTGCTGGCAGATCCCCTCTGTGGTGCAGGCGTATCCCTTTCTGTGGTGCCAGCTTATCTCTGTCTGTGGTGCCAGCATATCTCTGTCTGTTGTGCTGGTGGATCCCCTGTCTGTGGTGCATCAGTGGATCCCCTCCCCTGTCTGTGGTGCATCAGCAGATCCCCTGTCTTCTGTGGTGCTCTCTACACCTGCGGATACTCTGTCTTCAGCAGCTTATATTCTTCTGTGGTGCATCATTCACCAGCGGATACCCAGCCTTTGATGCTCTCCACACCAACAGGTTTCCTGTCTTCGGTAGTACTTCCTGTACCCTCGGCCCTGTCTTCTGCAATGCGCCGTGCATCAGTCTGTATTCTCTCTTCTGTGATGCATCACGTCTTTGCTTGTTCCGGCAAGGCTGCTTTTGCTGGTGGAGCTTGAGCTGGGCTGCTGTCACCTGAACATGAAGGCCAGTATCCTGTAGTTGATTGGTCATTGTCACAACTTTTGTCTTTTCATTTTGTTGGTCGATGATGAGATCAGCAAGCAGATCGGCATCAGACAATCTGAAAGCAATGCTGACATGATGAATGAAGCATGCCAATGAGAGGGTTCCATCATTGTAACCAATGGGAACTAGCAAACAAAGGGGGGGGGGTAGCACATCCCCAAGGAGTTGTCAATTGTCTTTTGTATCAGTCTGATTTGTACTGATACCCTGTACAGAGCCCCACGAACCATGTCCTCCCTAGTGTTCACACCCATGCTCCTTCAGCAGTCAGGTTATCTGGCTCATAAATAAATTTGTACTCATCATGTGCCACCATTTCTCTACTTGCTTGTCTTTGTTATGGGAGGCTGAATCATTGTCCTCCTCCTCATCTTCCAAGTAAATGTCACAACCCTCCTTACCTGGATGGATGTTGACTTAATTGACCCTTCTTATTACCAATGGAGTGATAGAGGAGCCGCATAAATAACTCAATGGACTCAGGGTTAACTTAGATCTAATTTGAAATAATGATGACTATTAAAAATTTCCTTTCTGGTTCTTAGCATTTCCTCCATTTCAGTGGAAGAAACTGTTTTTTCCAGCAGCAGATTTTTGGGGTGTATTTCCACCTGAAAATACGGAGCCCCTTTTGCATCAGCCACTGCAAGGTCATAACCTCTTTTTGTTTCCTAATTGATCATTACCTTGGAGATCCTGGGCTCCATTGCTAAGCAATGTTTAATGTCACAATACAAATCACTGTGGTGAATCTGGCAACTTATCTTAAGATGAATCTTAAGATAACATTGGGTAACATTCTTACCCTTTTGGTATTAAAAAGGGAACATGGTCGTTCATTTGTGTAAAAATCTTGCACACCATCCAAAGTGTAAAAATGTACCCATTATTGTGTAGTTTTTAATATCAACATGTGCAACATCTTAAGCACAGCACTATTGGGTATGAAGTTTACCCATGTGACAACCATGTTCCCTTTTTACTCCAAAATAAGGTAAACTTTACCCAACCCTCATTTGACCCAGATGTTGTGTTATTTTCTTACCCAATAATTGGGTTATATTACTTTACCCAGCACTGTTGTGTAGTTAATTTACTCCTCACTTGTATTGCTTTTAAATCAGTTGTTGTGCACAAACTATTAATATTTAGCTGACTGTGTTCCTTTTCAAAGGGCTGTTTTTTTTTTTTTTAATACAAACTAAGGGTATATTAATTAAGTTAAAACACTTTTATTCACACTGTAAAAAAAAATGGGCAAAAGTTTCCCAACTTTTTGCCCAACGTTGGTACGATAGTCAACATGTACATCTATTGGGCAATTTCTACCCAACGTTTGTTGGGTAATCCCCATCCCCAACTATTAAGTAAACATTTTACACAAAAGTTGGACCATAACAAAAAGTATAAAAAAAAATTTGGGTTCTTTACATTGCCCATCTACTAGATCATAACAAATAACCAACAGTTGGCGAAAAAATTCACCCAAACATTGGACAGAACATTTTGACCAAATGTTGGAAATCTGATTGCATGTCACCAACACTTGGGCATCATGACCCATACATTTACTCAACACTTTAGGGCCAAAACACATTTAATAGTAGTACCCGAAAGTACTTTGAAAGTGTCATTGAAATGTTTGAAGGTGTCTTTGAAACATTAGGGAGCAAATTGTTGTTTTTGAGCAAGTTGTTAGTGGGGGACAAAACGACCCATGTCTCTAAAAAGTGATAGACACCAAAGTCTTAACCAGTTCATAAATTTGTACATTTGAAAGTTTCACAGTTACATTGACAAAATGTGTAATGAAAGTTAACAGTCATGAATTGTCGCATGACTGCTTGAAATTCTTTATTCTGATACAATTTATGCACTACTAAACTTCGTAGCCTAGACACTATTGTGTACATTTAACCAGTAAAAAAAATTGTACATTTGAAAGTTTTACAGTTACATTGACAAAATGTGTAATGAAAGTTAACAGTCATGAATTGTCGCATGACTGCTTGAAATTCTTTATTCTGATACAACTTATGCACTTCTAAACTTCGTAGCCTAGACACTATTGTGTACATTTAACCAGTAAAAAAAATTGTACATTTGAAAGTTTTACAGTTACATTGACAAAATGTGTAATGAAAGTTAACAGTCATGAATTTTCGCATGACTGCTTGAAATTCTTTATTCTGATACAATTTATGCACTACTAAACTTCGTAGCCTAGACACTATTGTGTACATTTAACCAGTAAACAAAATTGTACATTTGAAAGTTTTACAGTTACATTGACAAAATATGTAATGAAAGTTAACAGCCATGAATTGTCGCATGGCTGCTTGAAATTCTTTATTCTGATACAATTTATGCACTACTAAACTTCGTAGTCTAGACACTATTGTGTACATTTAACCAGTAAAAATAAATGTTACATTTGAAAGTTTCACAGATACATTGCAAAATGTGTAATGAAAGTTAACAGCCATGAATTGTAGCATGACTGCTTGAAATTCTTTATTCTGATACAATTTATGCATTACATTAAACTTCGGAGTCTAGACACTAAAATAATCAACTGGTAAAGAAATAATCAGGCCAAGAGGAGGCAGGCATATTGGCCAACCGGGGCTGTATTGTGCCTACCATGCCCCACACTAGACTTACCCATGTAATTGAAGACATTTTCTCCATTTTCTCCATCAACCAACTTAAGGCTAAAAAAAAGGAAATTTTTACCAACTTTTGGAAAAAATACAAAATTTACACAACTATTTGAAGTAACTTTAGCCAACTTCTGAGAAAAACTGATAAAAGAAGTTAACCAAGTTTGAGGGAAACACTCTCTCACTTGTCTTTTTCTAGAGACACAGAATGAGTGTTACTATCCAACTTTTGTGATGACACTGAATGTGATTTTTACTTGCTTCTAAAATGCACAATTAATGCTGTGTGTAAAAATAAAAGCTTTCTTAAAATAAGAAAAACAAACCCAGCTATGTTTAAATTCTACTTTTGCAGGCCCAATAAAATAAGGTCAATCCAGACAGGCCTTTGTGATACTGAATAGTGACTGATAGTATAGCTCCAAAGTCAAGGTGGACAGGCAATGCCTGTCAATACTCAAGTTATTAAATATCTATTGCATCGTAAATAAAAACCACCCATACAGTCTAACTTAGCTACACTAGTAAATTTCTAAAGGCAAGCGTCTGTCTCATCTTGAAAATGGCTCAATCTAATGCATGTTGACCAGTGAACAAACTGTTATTCATTAATAATAATACCACAGTAACGCCGCAGCTATACAACTCCTGTCTGTGATCGTCACCTGGATATATTATACAATACACTGTACTAGAGTACTACTGTTGTAACGTATGACTGTGTTTGAGCAATGTTTGAGCATAGCTAAACAGAAATGTAACTACAAAACCGCTTTGACGGGTTTCCATAATAGACAGCTTTATGGTCTACATCTAGGCCTACAATCCCTACATAGGTTCTTATTTTATTAGTACAGGCAAAATTTCTTACCGATGAATGTGTCTATAAGTTCCTCTAGACCCCAATATTGTCAAGAAGTTCTACTAGGTCCGACATGATGACACAGATAACAATTTAACGTTCTTACAAACGTTGTAATGAAGTCAGACTTTGGTGTAAGTAACGTTATTAATATAACGTTGTAACAACGAATCGTTGTCGACTCCCCTATACGTCTTCTGAACGTGCACTCTAAAAAAAAAAAGTGTAAAATGTTGCTGTGTAAAACTGCTGGCTAAAAATGTTGTGTAACTTTTGATCGATTTTGGGTAAAACGACCATTTTTGTTGTACACCTCACTTGTGTAAAATAAAATACAAAATAATAAAATTCCTCCAACTTATGGGGGATTGTCAAATTTTCTACCCAAAGAAAGGGTAGTTGAAACAATACAACATTTTGTGCGCATTTGTTGGGTATCGGTTGCCCAACGCCTATGACCACAAGTACATCCAATGCTGGGTACTTTTTGTTATTTACCAAACTGCAAAATGTGCCAAATAACTGGGTAAACAAAGGACCAACAAATGCAAAAAGGAACCTACCCAGTAAATAAATACCCAGTACTTTTAACACTGATTCAACAACATGAAAAGGAACTAAGAAGTAACTATAAATACTAAATAGTAAACTTGCGGGTACAACCATGCATACAATCTCTTTTGAGGGAGTGTTGGCTCTGAAAAGAGAACGTTATCCATTCCCATCGCTCGGTGTATTTTTGTTCAACTGAAACACTTTTGTGTGAACAGAATTGAATTGTACCTTACAATTTTTGATAAAACTATAATACAGCCAGATACACTTGGGGTAAAGGTGACCGAAAAATGGGGTTTTGTTGGTGAAAACGAGCATTAACAAAACTCTTGCAAGCAGAAAGTGCACAATCTCTTCTTGGAAGCAGTGTTGGTTCTGAAAAGAGCCGGTTGGTTTTTCCAGACCTGTTATTGACGGTTCAGACTGCCCGTGACGAAATATTTGTGTGGCAAAGTCAATGAGGGTAGCAATCCAAGGCTTTCCTGTGTAGATAATGCCTTACCCCCTTCAAATATGGGGCGCCGTTTGTCAATGTTTAGCGTTTTTTGGACATGTTTTTACCATGGTTTGTAACAATTAGATGTAAACCATAGAAATTGCTGCCATTTGTTTGTGGTTTATAAACCATGAAATTGAATTCATCATAAAACATGGTTTATAAACCATGATTTGTAAACCATGAAAACACTTTCAAAACATGGTTTATAGGCTAAACAATGAACTTTCAAGCACTTTCAAAACATGGTTTCTAAACCATGAAATTTTAAGCACCTTCAAAACATGGTTTACAAACCATTAAAATTTAAGCACCTTCAAAACATGGTTTATAAACCATGAACATTCTAGCATCATGGTTTACAAACCATGGTTTATAAACCGTGAAAATTGAGGCATCATAAAACATGGTTTATAAACCAAGACAATTTAAGCACCTTCAAAATTCCACCAAAATCCCTCTTGGCGACTTTGGTTCCATGAACATCAGACATCAACGACAAGCAACATTAGAATGACGTCCAACCATCGTTCGTTGATTGTGATATGTGCCTGAGACTTGCCTTGTCCAAATGTATGATACACGTTGCATTATGGGTAAAATGTTTCCACGAGGAGCAGTTTACCCCATTTACAGTTACTTCTTACCATTTGTTGTGCAAAAGTTAGACTGCTTGAGGTTAAACTCTGTTGTATTACCCACTTTATGAGTGACTTGAACCTCTGTGTTGTGCAATTTAATTTCCTCTCCAACTTGGGTACTGTATTACCTTTTCCTTGTGTATTTTAAGTGAGGGGTACAACAAAGATTTTTGTTTTACCCAAAATTGATCAAACGTTACAAAACATTTGTAGCCAGCAGTTTTACACAGCAGCATTTTACACTTCTTTTTAAGAGTGTACCTCTCTCTTCCTTCAACAATACTTTTTTCTTCATTTAACTCTTTGTAGGTTCTTCTGGGTTCTTCCATTTAGTGGAAAAAACTGGCAAAAAACTCCACCATAGGAACTAACCAGTGCTTAGGTGCTCCTCCCCACTGACGAATTCTGCGCTTGCGATCACCATTCTCCGCTTACTGTGCAAGCGCTGAATTTCTGTGCTAGCTGTGTAAGCGAAGAATGCCTAGTAACGTGTAGTACGCACGCGCACAAGCAAAAATTCTCTGCTAACCCGTGAAATACGCTTGACGTAAGCGCGGAAGTCCCTGCATCCGTAGGCGTATTCTTTGCTTAAGGTATAAGCAGAGCCATGAAATTGGGCCCTGATTGGCAGTTGGAGCTGGTCTTTGCCTACACTTGCCCTCCACTCTTTCTCGGACCCTGTCTGTGCTGCTTTATACCTCTCTCTTCCTTGGCTTTCGTTGGTTGTTGTTTTTTTCAGAAGTCTTGTTTCTTTCAGCATTAATATCCTTTTATGGATACTGCTGCGATTTCCTAAGTTAATTAAATGTCATGTTCATAGAGCTGCAAGAAAAAAATTGTCTGGCAGAGCAAAATTATGCTTACCAGAATAAGTTTACCCGCCAAAATACCATGTCACATGTACCGTCTTTGACTGGTTTCCTTCTAATCTTTGCTCAGCAGAAAATTGTTCAGCAAAATTGTCTGCATAAGCAGCTCTTTGAAATTGGGCCAAAGAGCAACTAGCACTTTGTACTTGTTATTAAAGAAATAATCTTTAATATTTGTTTATGATGCAATGCAAGAATGACTTGCTTGGTAATGTCATGCCCATTGAAGAGCATAACCCTGTGATATTTAGTACTTTTTAGCTCACTTATATTTTTTCCCCCATAAGTTAATTTACACTTTGGGGATCAGGTTGGTTCAGTGGTTTATTTCCCTGTCTTTCACCTCTCCGACAGCCCTGTTCAAATCCCACCTCAGACCAGAGCCTGTCATGTAGATTCAGTTTTCAGTCCCTGGCTTATTGCACGGGCTTTCCCCATTGTGGTTTTCCTCCCACAACTGAAACTGAGCATGCCTTCTCATATCCTATTCTCGTTTACTTTTTCTTGTGTTATCGGCACTGATTGTGCTGTTGGATTTATAATAAAATAAATACGTATCCCAAAAAACTGAAGCCCTGGGTGCAATGGTAATTAGTGTAAGCAACGGCTGAGACTTTATCTGGTTGGATTGGTCGTGAGTGTTGTTGTGTTTTTGTTCCTGTTGTGAACACGGAAATCTTACTTACCTGACAGCAGTTATGAAAGCTTAACCTCAATTTACAAAAAAAGTTGATCAAGTGTATGACCTACTTAATACATAAAGCAACTTCCATGCATTAACATCAAGCAGGTTGAGAGCAGCACTTCTCGTTCAATCATAGTAAACAAGAGTTGGAAAAAGTCAAGAACCTAGTCCTCCAAAAATAATTCCATTAAAATTAACAGAATTTAAGGTTTTTTCCATAATTGAAAACTCTTCCGGATGTTAAATGGATATTGAAGGGTTTGGTCAGTGAGGACACAAAGACTAATATGGAAACATTGGATGCTTACGAGTGCATTATTTCAGAATTATAAATTGAATCACAAGTTATTTATCTGGACTGTTCCATTTCATGAGGCTAATCAAATGACAAGGACCTGCGTCTATGTGTATGTATTATATATAAAAGCAAATACGTGTCTGAAATTGCCATCATTTGGTCAATGACTGGAATGACTGTCTGTTTCCCTTTTCCAACCAATTTAAAGTAGCATAAACATTGCATTGAGACTAAAAAACCCCATCCTGTGGTTTCTGTGGGTGCTTGAGCACCTCCAACTTGTTGGATGGGGGAACCGGAATATACTAAAGTACCCTCTACTTTTAGCATACATAAATTCACCTTTACATGAACGGAAAACTTAGAAAAGGTTAACAATTTACAAATACGTCTAGCATTTTATGTTAAAAAAAAAAAAAAAAATTCATATTCGGCATCAAGCTGTGCCAAGGCAGCCAACAATATCATACACTGAAATGCCCTGGTTTTTGTGTGTGCCCGGTCGGCCTGATCGGCATGCTGGCTGGTGTGATAGGATGTTTCGTCCCCCCCCCCCCCCCATATGGCGAATGGTGTGCAAATTTCTTCTGATAGCGCCCCGGGGTCAGAATCTCCACGGAACAGTTTTCCCTATGATGCCGGTCCTGTATGTGTCTTCTCCTTAAGACATGCATACAGCCACACTATTGCAGCAGACAATCACACACACTGAAATCTGGCTTTTCCATTTCACCCAGCTTCACCTCATGAAAAAAAAAAAGCATTGTGGGGTAATCATTTTGCAAAATACACTAATAATATCCTGTTCCCAATGGGACATTTGCACCACAGAGCATCTAAGACCAAATGCTTCTGGGGTCGTTAAGGGGGCCCCAGACCCCATGCCATAATAGCTTCGCACTCCGCGCTGGCAGTTGTCTTTGAAAGAAACAGATCCTCTTTGCAAAAATGTGTTAGCGCAGGTCTGATACCAGTTTTTGCTTCAAAACTTGTGAAGTTTTAGAATTTAAATCCTATTTATTTAAAAGAAATGTTACAAACCGTTAAATTCCATGATTGCCATGTCAGAGTCGGTTAAACCATACAGCACCATCCATCAAACTCAAACATGAGGAAAAAACTCATAATGAGTTGAATTTTCAACTCAGGGCTTTACAAAATCCATTTAAAAGGTCTATCTTTTGGTAAATTTCCACCCAAATCTCTGTACCCAGAGAATTATCTGATGGATCATGGAAGACTTTGGGTGCCTTAGGTTAATGGAAAAGAAAGAAAAGGTTTTGGAACCCCAATGCTCATCTTATTGATCCAATAGTTTTGTTGATGAGCAAAATTGTTCATTTCGATGAGTGTCATTACCGGGAAGTACAACAATCTCATTTAGAAGTTGCTCAGTCCCAACACCTGTAACCTTAAAAATCACCTGCAGTTGACAACAGTCCTAATTATTGTTGTATCTGTTTTATTTTGATTGCAGTGGATCTGATGAGCTATGGGTAGAAAGCAACTTCACCACTCATTGATGTCAGATGGATGAAATGAACAAGTCCAACTCCAAGTCGGTTTTCATGAGGAAGGATCAACAGACTACCAGTCCAGTAATTGACTGCATCATGAGACTGTAGGCTCTGTATGATGTCATCAAAGACCTTCCTGCTGGGACATCAATCTTCAGTATGAATCTTAACAGGTGAGGTCACAATCTAATGCATCTCTTTAATATCCTGTTATAATCACTGGAAACATACCAGTGAAAATCTTTTCCAAGTAGAATTGAAAAGGTCAGACAAACCTGTTTTGAAGTGGACAGACAAAATTGATTTGTACCAAGAAAATTTTTCAAATGAATGAATGAAGCTCATTTCATGGGATGTTTATACAAGTTCAGATCATAAAAATAAGGAGTTGCTGCTCAATCTCAAATTATCCTTAACAATGTATTCCTTATACATTGATCTATCTGATAACTCTGGAAACAAGTACAGATTGGTTGCTAAATCATTTTGGTTCATTACAAACCAGAGGGTCAAAATACAACAGTTTTAATACTCTCTAAAAACCTTCAGTGCAACAGGACTTGCTAATATTTCAGGGCAAAATAGGCGTATGCAACAATTACATTGGTTGTAGTAATAAGATACAAAAATTTATTTCCTCCTGTGAGAGAGTTGAATACTGTTTAATAATTTGGGATGAACAAAGAAACATGAACTGGAGCGGAATTTGAACCTGTGACCTCCGGATTAACGTGCTGATACTCTTGTTGGCGGTCTTCCTATTTTGTGAAATAGTTTGTCAAATTAACATGTTTATTACAGCCAGTGTTCTACTGTCTGAAGAATGGGTGAGTCATTTTGAAGGACTTGTTAAGACGGTGGACAAAAATATATTGTTAACATTTTGCTGAGTTCACTCCATATAAAAAATTTATCCACTCCTGGGAAAAAACAAAGCTGGGAACTTAAATTGTTTCATAGAATATTTGGTAATCTACTTCCATGAGGTGCTGTCCAATAAGTACTGCATTTAAAAACATGATCTTGTACTACCAGTGCATAAATTTAGAAAAATCTTACCAGAAATAAAAATATCAAGACTCATTGATCCAAGTTGAGGCAAGCTTATTTGAATTGAATATTATAACAATTGGAATTATTTAAGCCATCATAGAGTTTCACATGATTTTCTTGTGAACCCATAACCCAAGTTTTCCCAAAAGGAATACAATAGTTACCCTTTTTTGATATCAATCCCCATTGTAAAACATGATACATGACTAACTATTAGGCAAATGTAATTTGGGGGTTGGAGAAGCTGTAGTGAGCAAGTCTGTGAAGGTACTGACAGGGTTGAGGATGGATTATGGCACTCTGTACTCTTTAATAATTTATCAACCAAAGAAAACAGCTATGTTTTTCTTCAGACCTAGTCTGACATGTAGTTGTGGTTTGTCACAAACTTTACAAAGTGAATGATATGCTCCACGGGCAAAGTTCCATGTTTTGAAAAAATCACAGTTGAAAACTGCTGTTTCTGAGACTGCTTTCTATTAATAAAAAATAATTCAATACCAAAATAAAGCTAACTTCTTCATTCGCACAGAACTGTAGTTCCAAGCTTGCAATTTTTTTGATGAGCTATTAAATCCTAAACACATGGAAAAAAGGAAAAAAGATGTGTGTGCACAGCGCTGTGTACAAACCAATGCATACTGCGATTCATCGCTCAGTGAAAAAGCCAAACTTAGATTCAGGCCTGGAGTTACACGGAGGCCATGGCCTCTGTTGCCCTTGGTCTTGGCCTTGGTGCCTGCTCAAAAGTTTCCCCATATACTTTAAGATTTTTAAATGGAAGTGCCCTTTGCAAAATGAAAATGGCATTGCCCTCTCAAAGTTGAAATTCTAGGCCTGCCAATCGTAAACAGATATGTCACTTCGGGAAAACACAGAAATCTTAGCTGTTAAGCATCATTCTAGCCCTCTTTAGGCTATTTCAGTGAATAAAGTGGCAAATTGTGATATGCCTCCGTCAAAGCCAATATCTCTATACTTTCTTCCTCTTTGATCTGTTATGATGTTGAGGCACTACTCTGCATTCAATCTTCATCAAAGCCAATATGTCTACACTTTCCTCCTCTTTGATCTGTTAGGATGTTGAGGCACTACTCTGCATTCAATCTTCATCAAAGCCAATGTCTCTATACTTTCCTCTTCTTTCATCTGTTAGAATAATGAGAAACTACTTTTCATTCATTCTCAGTCAAAGCCAATACCACTATTGGTGTCACAGTGGTCAAGTGGCATTTCACCATGGTCAAGTGGTTAGACTGCAGGACTTGCACTCACAAGGTTGTTGGTTCGAATCCAGACAAGCTAATCACTGAATTCACAATGACTAGAATAAGTTTTGTCGTCTAGTTACTGAATCACAATTGATTGATTTGTGCAATTCATAATCACATACACAATGTACATTAAACCAATATTTGCAATGAGAGGGATTGGCTGTCGCCAACTTGGCGTTTATATTCCCTTGTGGGAGCTTTGCCGAGTTCCCTTGTTGGGAAGATCATCTGAAAAAACAAACAAACTGTACTTCCTTTCTCCTTGATCTGTTAGAATGTTGGGCATTATTCTGCATTCAACCTTCACCCATATCTGTACGATGCCCATGCTCATCTGATTCACAGTTCAAAGACAATGAAAGTGATTTGTCCTCTAGTCATCTCAACTATTATCTTTTTGAAATCTTAATTACAAAATGATCAAGAAAGGTATCATCATCAGAAATGGGTTTTGATTAGCTCTGACTGTGTACATTCTTTTTGAACCCTCTTTAGACCAATTCACTAATAAAACAAAACAGTGAAATGAAAAAAAAATAGAGACACAAGAAGAAGAAGAAAAAGAAAGAATGAAAAACAAAACAAAAGCAAAGGGAAACTCTTATTTCCAAACTTTTTGTATCTTACTGTCATTACTAGAAACATGTTCTTCGTTCTAAATAATAATTATGGACCAATGGCTTTTGGTCTCTGTCATTCTAAGACTTTAGACAAGGAATTGTTTAAGTTTGCTCTCAGACTTTACAAGATTTAGCAAACGTTTGCCTCAGAGTTTCTTCCATTTATTGCCAGGCAGTAGCAAACAAAACTCCATAGAAATATATTTTTCCTAAATTTTTTCTGCTCGTTCGTGGTGTTAATTTGGTTTTGTCTTGTCAACTCATTATTCAGTCTAACTGTGATTAGGTAGATGGCAGAAACTGGGCTTTTCAATTGATCCTCTTGGTATCTATTTGTGAAAGCACCAACACTATTTGAACCTCACCAATGTTATAGCAATGGGGATAATTAACACCAGCCCGGTGTTGTCACATGTAGATACCAAGATAATCAGTTTAACATCCCATTGTTTGCAGTGTACTGATTTTTTTTCAAATTAATAAAGAGTTACATTAAAGACATGGTAAAGTTTAAGGGGTGGGGGATTAATGAACCCCCCAAAAAACACAAGTTATGGTTAAAGAAAAATCATGAAATATGTATTGACAATCAAATACAAATTTTGTTTTAACCTTGTCTTACACACGATTTCTCTATCCTGGCACAGGAAAGAGAGGTGGGCACGAAGTATTCCAAAGTACCAATTATAGTTATTTCCTTGTAAAAAAACTCACAATTCAGTGAGCTTTTTACAGGTTAGTTTAAGATTTATTTCTTGCGAACTAGAGAATTGGAATAAATATAATCCAATGGTTTACCATCTCTTTAATGTGTTGTTTAATTTATTGAAAAACCTCATGGCTTTTAGGCTTATGTGGTTGCTGAAAGAAAAGTTCAGCAGCCAGAAGGACAGTTTTTAAATTATTCTATCAGAATCACTGACATGTTTTTATCATCCTTGGAAGATTTTAACAAAACCAACAAGCTGATTTCATATCCATTCAAAATATTGGGACATGTTGCTACTATAGGGGAAGAGGGGTTGGTTGGGGGTTGGTACGAAATCACCTGCAGTCTTGTTTAATACGTCTGGGCATTTTATTTACCATTTAGTTTGAATTAATTCATTCTCCAATTATAAAATAAGTTCAAATGGTTTTATGCAGTTTCATTTCTTTAACTAAAAACTCAGAAATCAGATTGTTAATTCTTATTGGAGATGTAATTAGCAGAAGACAGTCACTGGATTCAGGTTCTTGTGATGAAGGTCATCCGAATAATGGGTCCAAATCCTAACTGCAAAATTAAAAAAAAATTAACAAAAACAACAGCACATGTGCTTTTCAGACAATGCAGGGATGAGAAATTTCACACCGTTATCTAAACTCATACAAATGTCTGTCTAATGAGAAAACTGGTTGTTGCTTTCTTGAAAAAAAAAAAAATTAAATTATGGACATTGATTAACTTCACTAGTGCTGAGGATAGAGTTCTCAAAAACTGCTTGAAATCTATAACTCATGGAGTTAACCAACAAGTGGAATGGTCACTGTATCTAAGTTCCTCCGTACAACCTACCATTTGGATTTTTAGTTTCTGACCTTTTTGTCGTCAGGAAGGACTCTCACCCCTGACATTTTGGGAAAGCAGTGTTTATTTGTTTCTCAGTGACTTAAAATGAACAAGGTTAAACTTTCAGTTTATATTTAAATAAACAGACCATTTGAATGTCAACACAAAAACAAATGAATTACTTTAATGCTAAACCAAAATGAAACAGTTCTAATTTCTTCAAAAGCTGAATTACTAATTATTATAATGTTTCATTCAATAAGCAATTTAAATGATTAACTCCAGTGAGAGTTAAATGGTTACATTATTTTTCTGTGTTGCAACACCTGAGAAATGAACAACTTTCCTCAGTAAGATTTTGAAACAAACTGTGCAATTAGAGCACAAATAAAATTATGTGGTGACATTCTACTTTCTATGAATGAAAACTAACTGAAAGGTCGCTGACATGTTGACATGCATACATCTCATCATTACAATCAGGTGAATAATTCTTAAGTTGAAGTTGGAGTTGGGGATGTAGTAACTTTTAGAATTAGTAGAATGGCAAACTTTGCTCAAATCAAAACTTTCTGAAATCTTAAATCTTCAAACGTTTAAAAAAGTGAAGACATCAATGTGCTCCTTTCAATGCTTTTTATTTGACTGGACAGTCACAGGCATTTTGACATGTATACATCTCACCATTGCTATCAAGTGAATAATTCTAAAAGTTGGGGTTGGAGCCAACTTCAGTGTTTGGAAAACTTTCAACTTGGTTGCTAACTCCACCAATCTTGATCTCGGTAGTTGTCATTCATAGGTATTTTATCAATAAGTGTAATTTATTCTGCTGAAGACTTCTCTCATGGCATTTTCAGTATGGTAGAACAATCTACACAGTTGGTGGTAATCACCTCATCTAATCATGCATTTGTTTGATCGATTTAAGTGACCATTAACACAATGTTCAGGACATAAATTTCTTTTTAACTAATTTTTCACAAGGAGAAACATAGCTTGCCATGAATCAAATTACTCTGAGACAACCAAAGGTACTTAATAATTGTCCATGTAGTTGTTGACCTATGTGTGTGACCTGTACGTGTCATCAAAATGAAATGAGGAAATGAGCTCTCCTCCACAGAATAGCTTCAAATATGAACGGATCATGTTAGTGATGTAAAACACTAATATTGTCGTTGCATAAATTGGACTTGTGTTTGTTTGTGGAGAAGATCATCAGATTAACGGGTCCAAATCTTGAAAGAGATGTTAGATGTGGTTGGTAAAATGACAGTCATGAGAATAATGGATCTGACTCCTGACTGAAAGTAGTCAGCATCATACAGCACTTATGGAGATTTTAGGAGTGGTCAGTAACTGGACTTTGGTTCTTGTGACGATGGTCATGAAAATAGTGGGTCCGAGTCCTGACTGCAAGTAGTCAACATCGTAAAGCAAGTATTTGGGTAGTCAGTAACTGGACTTAGATTCTTATGATGATGGTTATGAGAATAGTGGGTCCGACTCCAGACTACCATAATCTACATCAAATAGAAGCTGTAAGAGTGGTCAGTAACTTGACTTGGATTCTTGTGGTGATGATCGTTAGAATAGTTAGTCCAACTTCTGACTGCAAGTGGTCTTCATCAAAAAGAAGATAAATATTACAAGTGGTCAGTAACTGGACCTAAGTTCTTGTGGTGAAGATCATCAGAATGGTGGGTTCGAATCCTGACTGCAGATTGTTAACTTGAAAAGGAGATTGATAACAACAGCAGTCAGTTTTAGTGGACTTTGATTCTCATCAGGTCCTGACTGCCATAATCAACGGCAAAAGTTACCTCTGTGTCAGACATTCTTCAATATTTATCATCTCTTCTCTCTATCTAGAGAGGCACCTTATACTATACTACAACCCGAATACCTACAACAACGGATTGTTACTGAAAATGCTCATACACCCTTTAAGAAGCTTGTTTGTTTCATTGTTTTTTTGTTAAAAAGGATAGAGGGGTGTTGCACATGATGACAACAGTTGAACAGTGCCCCTGTTTTTCTCTCCTTAAGTTTGGGTGGGGGCGTAGAGATGTTCCATAAACAACATGGAATACATAACTAAGTTATCAAATTTAATTAATTGGTCACTGTACTGTACATGCCATGAGATTTTCTAGCTATTCTTAGTAATTAAAGTTTAATTATGTTTACTTAAGATCTAAGCTTAAAGGCAGGGTCATTGTTTGTTTTTGTCCATGAATGTTTATTTATAACAAAAGATACAATAAAAGTCACCTGTGATAGTTTCAGCTGAATACAGTGTCTACTGTCACAGTGTTTTCACACGAATGTCAAATCCATACACGTTTAGCAAGGTGACAGGGGGTACCAACTGCATCTCTGGCCGCAGCATTCGAGAAAGAAACCCAACCCCCAGAAATCTGAAAAACGATTCATGCAGGAAGTGAATCTCGGATTCAAATGTGTTTTATTGATTTCTAATCACCGGGGGCATTTCAGAAAAATTTTTTTTCGCAGGATGCTTACTTCCATTATCATCTTTAGAAGAAATAAGCTTTCGGATAGAAGTTAGTTTTTTAGTGGGGTCATTACCAAACGTTGACCCAACCTTTAATGCATTGTAGGCCTATTTTACGTGTTCAGTTTTCAAAGAAAGACAAATCCAGTGAACCACAATTTGGTTTCTGAGTTTTCATAATTTTCATGAATAGTCCGCAAAAACTAGTCCGTCAAAAATATTGCCTTATTAGTTTCTAAATACAACAAAATTATATCCTTAGTTTTTAGGTTTAGGAAATGGATTACCTGACATGCTGTGTGGTTAACACTCTACATGTCCTGGTTAGATTGTAAACAAAACACAAATAAATTATTAACAATGTAAGCACCTAGTTAAGAATATGAAATATTATTAAAAGATGACAGATGTTTAGTTGATATTGATCATCATGTAGTAGTTAACCCACAGCAGACCTTTTAATATCTTTTTAGTGCTATCCCGGTCGCATGCTGTTTTAGGGACTTTGTAAGGGTAGCGGGTAGCAGGAGCTACTTCAGGATCTGACACACCTGCCCACGCGATGTTACAGGTCCACTTTCCCTCAGTGGTTCCACCTGGTTGGGCCCTATACCCGGGGTTAAGGGTTGTTTGCTGTAACTAAGAACAGAGCAGTGACTTTTTGGAAGAAGGACCATGCCAAATTATTGTTGAAAAGGCAGATGGGGCTCACAACAAACATGTAGCGACATGCAGGAGACATGAAGAGTGAGAACAGAGCCAGACTGCCATCTGCCTCAACTATTGCAAAGACACTCATTGAAATGAGACAACTAACATTGCCTTTAGAAAAACTAAGATTGGCAAACCAAGAAAAGACAGTGTTACAGTATTGAGGAGATGCCTGTGCAGAAGTTACAATGAAAAATACTCAAACTAATGGAGGATGTATGTCTCCATTGATAACAGCGGATTGATGAAACAAGATCCTTACAACCTATTTGTCAGACGTGCCGTGATCACAATGCACTGACTTAAAGAGACTTGAATCAGAGGACGCTATTAATAAAGACTGCAATGTGATGAAAACACACTCGGCATCAACAGAACTGTATATCAATAACCACACGAGATCTGGAAGAATGCTAGACTGCAAGTGTAGATTCAAGGAGTGGAATAACATTCAATATCAACAGAACTGTAATCGTTTATCACAGGAGAACATTCAAAATGTAAGACTGCAAAGCAGATTCCATTCAAGGAGTTATCACTTCGAAATGCTTAAACCAAAGGAGGATGTACATGTACTATCTATTGTTAACAGCGAGATGATGGCAGCTAGATCCTTTTGCCATTCCTTCCATGCCCTCAATGCAAAGACTAAAGGAGAGTGATTGGAAATCCTTCCGAATGTGAGACTGCAAGTATATTCTATTCAGGGAATGGAATCACATTTAACATCAGCAGAACTGTTCTCAGTAACTACAGGAGACCTGTAAGAGTGTAAGACTGCAATTTGATGTCAAGAAATGGAATGATATCAAACAACATCGACAGATCTATGACGACAGCAGACCCTTCACAATGAGTGTGTGATGTGATCATATCATGGAATTGAGCCACATTCAAAAACATCAACAGAACTGATGGCATCAAGATTCTTACAAACGTTTTGTCAGAACTGTTATCAGTAGTGAATGGAGATGAAGGAATGCTCAACAGCACACCCAAGACAGCAATCCTTTCCATCCATCCATTCCAATTAAATATTGTAAAATCAACTACTGCATGTGGCTGGGATAGCTTTAAAGATATACCTTGCATTTCTTTAATAATTTGAAAAGTTGTGTCAAATGTTTTTATAATTTCATTTAAGGGGAAAGTACAAGATAAATACATTGTACTCAAAGTTCTTAAAATGAAGACTTGCTTTAAAAATTTCCTACCACTAAGTCAAAATCATCATAAGAACTTGGTTTTGTTTTTCGAGGTCCTCCACTTTTATAATTTAAATTTTCCCTTGAAATTTCCCTGCAGAGTACTGAACAAGATTTACAAGATCACTAATGGGTCTCTGCATTCCATTATTTGTACATTCCCTTTAAATGAACATTTTAAATAGCGAGGACCTTTCTGGTTCTTATTTGGATTCTCAGGTAGACTGAATAATATAGTATTTGACAAGGTAATTGGCATTTGAACATTTATAAATTTTTTTATGATGAGAATTTCATCACTTAAAGTCATGTGATTAGTTTAGATTGAAAAACACTTGCTTTCCTTCTCAGCAGAAACTCTTCATAAAATGAATTAAATTCAACACATCCTAAGTTCATTTTCTTGTTTATGACAGAAAGCAAAAAAGCAATAAATAAAAAAATCTGGCCCATCAAACATGTTAATCATCTGGAATACATTTACAAAAGTGCAGTCAATTCAAGATATCTGATCATAACAACCATGTTACTCACAGATTGTTTTTGCAAAAAATAGCTAGTGGCCTGACATTTTGACTAGAGCAGAGTCTTTCTTGAGGGCTAACTCATTGTTTTTCTCAACTGTTTCTCCTTTCATACAACCTCGTCCCCATGGTTTACTTTATTTCCAACTGTGTTTGTAAATAGTAAACCCTGGGATGGAAACTCCTCACTTGGACCCTGATTGGACAACAACATTACATTAGCACATGTACATGTTTCCAATACATACGAGCTACTAAATCTGGTACCGGACCATGAGACTATGGCGAAGATGTGAATTTCGATATGCAGCCAGACTATTCTAATTTGCATACGTATTCAAAATTTTTGGATATGCAAACGTTCCAATACCAGGGTGAGAGAGCAGTCAACCTCGTACTGCTCGACATACCCTGGGGAAGAGGTTGCCTTTCATAGGGCCTCTCACTTCTGAATAACCCAGTTTGATAACCACTTGACCATGACAAGGATTTGATTCTCAATCCCTTCCTAAAGATCAATATTTTCCTTTCTTTTCTTCAACTGTAATGTTTCTTTTTTCATATTCAAAAACCTTGTATCTAGTGTGTATACCAGTTAGGACATAGAGTTTTGAACTAAAGTCATAAAGAACACACACTAATTAAATAAATCATGAGGGAGCTTTTAACTACAGATTCTTTGTGGATCACAAAAATGAAGAAGAATGGAAATTAAGCTAAATTGAGCACATTTACTTTCCAGGTTGCGTCATCCATCCTCAATTCCAGTCAAACTTTCTCTTGGTATCTCAGCAGACAGTCTAGAATATCACAACCACAATAAACTGCCTCAACTTGGTCAGTGGTCAGAGTAATTTAAGAGTAAATGTTGTACATGAATGCTTGATGTGATTTTAGAAATTAAGGTTTTCAATTGTAAATGTTTAAAAATCGTTACGGATTCGAATCGGCCAAGGCAGGGTACAGGATTCAAACATTCAAACTGAACTAAGACATCAAACGTCACTCAAATCTCACTTGTTTAAGGAGAACTTACTGTATGGCGTCATGAACATCGACCGTTGGAACTTGGAATGATGTCATATAAAGGTTTTTAAAAAAGATTGATTGATTGTGCATGTACTGAAGTTAACTTCAATTTCATTTTGACAAACCATTTTGATCTAGAGGATGAAACCATGTTTTTACAAACTGCAGAATTGACTACTTGCAAAGAAGTGATTGCTAAATTATAACAATAGCAGCAGCTGTTCAACTTGCTCCTATAAATTGGTCAATGCTCTTACTTAAGTTACAAGCGGCTGTTTCTGAAACTACAAAACCTAATCCTGAATGAAAAAAACACAACGCGACATCCTGTACCCTGTCTTTCAAAACTTCATCAACTTGAAATCTAATATGTTTATCTCATTTTGTTTGCAGTGAGCTTTCGATGCCAGGAAATGAATCAGCTGTGGATGGAACGATTCTTGATCATTGATGTCTCATCTCATTGGATCCTCAGTGTTGTCTGCAACAGCCTCCTCTTGTCTGCACTAAAACATCAAGGCAATTGGATCTAGTCGATGTACTAGAATGGTATAAAAGAAATAGCATATCCATGTCAATGGGAGGAGACTTTGCACTTGTTGCACATCTCAACTTGTAGTACTGTCATTTTCAGTTCTGTGTAAAGGACTTGTTGACATTGCGTGAGTTAATCAAAAGTCAATCTAGTAAAGAGGAAGGCTTGGGAATAAGGCCAGGACACTGTCATTACATCATGAGATATTCAATCTTAAAAATTACTAAACTTATAATTTAAGGAAGGTTTTTTTTGGCAGAATTCTTAACTTCTCTCATAAACTTGATTAGATTCTCATTGACATGGATATGCTTAAAGTTGGTTCTGATTGGAAAAGTAAAAAGTCAAATTCATAAAAGTATCAAGTTCATGCCAGGCACATGGTAGGAAAGGCACTTTGTTCAATATTGTTGTTTTCTTATGCCCAGATACACTTTTGTAAGTAATTTAGAGGCACTTCCTGAAATTGTTTTTTTTCTTGAAATATTAACTAAAAGTTTGATTTCATTGTCTCATAAACAGACTGCAACAGCCTGCAGTGGCAAATGCTTCAATTTTGTAATTTCTGTTCTGGCCAAACAGAAATTATATACAAAATGGTTATCCAAGCAGGGAACAGTGAATCTCTTATTTTTGAGTTGATAATTAAGTTTGAACAAGAAACTCATTTAAGAAACTTTTCTCCATGTGCCTGGTTTAAGCCAAAGCGCAGCATCCTTTAAATATTTTGAAATTATAAGTCTCTCCATTAAAACAGTTGATGAAGACTGTCTTAAGAAACACACAGCAGTGTGAAGATGTGCATGTTTGAATTTCAAGGGTAGAAATATCCCTTTAACAACTGCAAACCAGACTGAATGATGGATCAAAATGATATACTCTTACTGTCTTATTATTCCAATCAAATATTTGGAAGTCACTTGTCCTCTCTCATCAAAGAAGCTGCTCTTAGTGTTAAAATGCCCTTCAAAAACACTTTCTCTGTACAAGAGGAATGCAGATTGTCAGACAGTTTCCTATTTTGGTGCCCAATACTTGGCATATGGTGTACCCCCTTGTGTCTTAATTGTGCTCTGGTAATCTCAAAAATTCAGTAGAGATGCTGTGCTTTGGCTTATTTTAAAATTTGTTGATGCTTTAATTGTCATTAAGTGAATATTACTTTGCCTGATTGAATACTGTTTATAACTGGATTGAGTAGAAATATGTGTAGAAATATTCTTATTTGAAGTAGAAATGTACACTGGCACATCATATTTACTTTGAATTTTCTAATTATATCTTTTCTGGTGAACTGTGGAGTATGTAGAGATGCAGTCTGGTATAGCAACAACTTAATGAAATTGCAGTCAGCTTGCAGGATTACAATCATATTACTGCAGTTTGTGAAGGAATTCCAAGTGTTGTGCATAAACTGCTAGCATAGTAAATAACTATGCATAAAACACAAAAGCTTTACAGCTCAAGTGTATGGAACCAAGGTGGAACAGTTGTTCATAAATCACAAGCACGGCACAACAGTTTGTGGATGCATCTGATGCAAAGCACTGCATCAGCATAGTGCTTGAGCGTGAAGCATTCTAATCAACCAAGGATCAATGATAAACCACTAAAGCCATCCAAAGTTAACAACCTATTGGACATGGTGTATTACAGGACTGAACCACAGTGAGCCAGGATCAAGCCTCAACCAGGACTTGTGCTTAGCTAATTGCTTACAAGCAGTTATCATAAAGCACTGATATTGATCTCTCTATCCTAAAGAGTGAAGGAATTATTCTCAAGAAGCTTCTGATTGAAATATTAAGACGTTACAGAATCAACATGACTGAGATTTAACTGCAAATCTCCAGTGACTTCAATATGCTCCAAACCTCATTCAAATACTCTCCCACTCTGTCTCATACCAAGCTATGGAAGTAAATGAGCCGACAACTGTTATTCTAAATGTATGAGTTTTATCAACTCAAGGTACACACACTTCTGATTATAGACCTTTCTCTTGCAATGTCACAGCCCAAGTTTTTGGAAAAAATATGGGAAGCCATAAACGCAAAGCAAAATTAGAAAGCCACAGTTTGTACTGATGTTACACAAACATTCAAAAATAGCGTTGAATTTGTTGGAAACAAAGCGACCAATCATGGATTGCCTTTCTTTTAATTGTAAGTTTGCAGAAATGTTGAATTCGGTCACAACATTCGTTAACAAGATAGAATGTTTTGCTAACATTTGGTCGTCGATGCCAACCATTGTTTATCAACAATAGAAAGGTAACTTTGGTCCATTTTAGGATAACAATTCACATAAACAAATTTACAATGTAAATTGTGTTTACAAAAAACTTCGTGTTAAAACTGTTCTGAAAATGGACTCAAAGATCAGTCTGGTGCCAAGACTTGAACATTATTTGGAGGTTATCTTTAACACACTTGTCAGACAATCATTAGGAAACCAACAATGCTGTGTGTACCTTTAGTAATGAGGAATATGATGTGCCAGTGTACATAGTGTTTATGACATAATAAAAAAGACTCTGTTGTGTTTTATTTTGTTGTCTGTTATGTGTTGGGAAGCATCTGCTTTCTATTTCAATCTTGTTGCAGCACTGACCTTTATCACGCAAAAGCCATCTTGTTTTTATTACTGTTTTTTCTTCTTTCCATTAATAAACCAAGGCAGGAAAACAGAGTCTAGCCTTTTATGAACTTGTTGGTTGATCTCTTATGATGGAACCAGGAACATTTTATGATAGCATTGAAATATTGCCTTTTCTGTTACAGCGATATTGCTATCAAAACTTGAATCTGTGGCCAATCAAAATTGTTAGCCCTCTCTAATTTTATGTGATGGGCAGAGTAGCATTGCCTGTGGCATGTACATGTACAGACTGCTGTTGTTGTTGTTGATAAAGTCTACCTTTGTCACTGAGGCCATGTTGTTGTTTCAAATACAAGGCACAGTTGACCAGTATAATCTGTTTGTACACAGATGATGAAACATTGCCACATCAGATCACCTGAGCATTGAACAGAAAGTTCAATATCATAATAAAAAAATTAATATGGTTAGTTTTTGTAAGGGCAAAGCAACGTCAAAAAGACAAGTTTTAAACAGAAGGCATCATTGAAGCATTCAAAATATGTGTATACACAGACAATGAATCGATGCCAAGCCAAGTCACCCAAGTTAATGAAGCAACGTCAATCGTACAGTTGTTTCAATTACGAGGCTACACCACTGTCCTTACAATGGACAGAACATACTCTCTGAATTGTTGAGTCCACTGGTTCCATCGGAACCACACAGTCCCCACATACTCAAAAGAGAGATTTGTACCACAATCCAATGTGATACCGCAAATATCCTTACTTATCACTAGTGTCATCTGTATGTAAATCAGATCACCTGAACAAGGAAAAACTACCAAGTTTTAGCGTCACTTAATTATTAGTATGTATTGGAAAACTTTTTTTACAAAAACAAGTTGCTTTGCCCAACAAGATGGCGTGATAAAGGTCTGAAACACTTCTGGTAATGTGGACGGTGAGTGCAAGGGAAGGTACAATATTAGAAACAATTGATCAGACTACGACCAAAAAGGTCACAACAACCTTAATTGAAGGAAACAATTCTCTGCTAAACTACAAAGAGTTGTTGACAAACATCTTTTTGTAACACATAAAAAACCAGCATGCGGTACTTTATCGCTGAAAAAGATGTCTTAAAATTCAACCAAATTTGTTCTGCACTAGAAAAATTTTTCATCTCTAAAAGTGTCACACAATTTCCACCGAAATTCACATTGAGCATTTAAACGTCCGAAAAACATACGTTTTTATCTCTAAAAAGAGTCAATCAAAAATTTCTAAAAAATTTCAAACTGTTTTAACGCAAGAAAAACTTGCGTTTTTCTTCTCTTAAAATGTGACCCAATTTCTTCAAAAATTCACACGTATGAAAAAGTTGCGTTCTTTATCTCTAAAAGAGTCAGTAAAAGAGTTCGTCCACAATTCAGTCTGAGCATTTTTATCTCTCAAAGAGATGTGTACAAGGTCACTAAGAAACTGTAACAAATGTCCATGAAATTTGTTAGACAACTTAAGCTCCTTGAAAAAAAAGTACCTTCTCTTTAAGTCCACATATAAAATAGTGCTGCAACTTGTATTGAAATAGAAAGCAGATGCATTATGGGCAAAGGGACTTTATATATGGGGAGGGTAAGTACATAGATAGAGGGCAGTACACACTTTGAGGGCAGCAGAGTCTGAAATAAAGACTAAGTACACAAGTGTTCATATCTATTGATATTTATTCATATCTACTCACATCTGTTCATATTTAAATTTGACCTTGAACTTGAAAAAAGAAAAAGAAAAAAAGAGAAGCACCCCGGCACATGCAAGCCCCCCCTGGTGCTCGCACAAGTGTTCCCCGCCCACAGGTGTCAACAGACCTGTCTCGGTGAGCGCCCTCTATCAACACCATTCAGTGAGAGACTTACTGCAGTGTGTTCAATTGTCCCCAATATTTATTAGTCTGTGTGGCCAAAGCGCCCTCTGTTGACCATAACAACGGAAGGATCTAATGAACTCTAATAATCAGTTGACTTACACACAGAGTTAGATGTATCTATCTACCACTCAGGACATTGCTTCTGAAAATAGCACCATCAAAGTCTTTTCTGAACTTTTATTTTTGGCAAATTATATTTGCATAGTTGCATCCTGGTTTTTCATCCTATCAAATGAAATATCACAAAAAATGTACAGATTTTTGCAAGTTTTCTTTACTAGTTTGTCATGTTAAGATAAAGGTCACTTTTTGTTTCAACCGCACAAATCATGTAAGCTAACATCACAAAGAAGACCCTATTAAATCTCTGCATTTTTTTTAGTGTGTTCTTTAGCATGTGTTTAGTCAAATTTCTATATACATTTTGTTGAGACAAGAAGTCTAGGCTGTCGTACTGAACATTATAAATTTTGGTGTTTAAATGATTTCCTACTCAAGAAATTCATTAAATATTTGAGTGGGTCGTCAAGAAATTAATGCATTTAGCCTTGGTCTAAGTTCACCAGCACAAACAGTGAATTGATTTGAAAGTGTGTAAATACAAAAGATGAGGTGGCTCTGTTTAAAGTACTATTGCACATGAAGCGTTGAATGAGCTATTTCATGTTTCTAAAAGAAACTGTATAAGGATAGGCACAGTGGTCTCATCAATCTATTGAATAGAGAAAGGCAGATATGAACACAAATTTTCAAAGATTTTGGCTCTACAATTAATTTTAAGTAATTTGAATGTACTTTGCTAGTATGTTTTTATTGCTCTTAAGAACTCTAGCTAAGTGACGAGTAGTTTTTTTTATACATTTTAAATATTTGGAAGTGAAGTTTCTAGTTGAATTGGTTGCCAATTCTACCATTTTGTTGGATGTAATTATTTGTTCCACAGCAATTTCCGCATCCTAATTTTGAGGCAATTTGTATGGAGTATAAGGTTCCTATGTCCAAATGATTTCAACTGATTTATTTGATGTATCTAATGGTGCCTATTTTGGTCTATTTCACTGATTTCAAGCAGGCTATTTTTTTAGATTTTGTTCACCATTTAGACTTAAGTGGCATTTGCTTTTTTAACTTGTAACTTCCCTAACACTTTTCTTCTTTTTTTATAGTTTCCAGGATGCCAAACTCCCCTGCTACTCAAAACAATGCAAGGTTCTTTCATATAAACATGAGTCCAAAGTATTACAACGAACAAGTCAAGTCCAAAAACTGACATATTTCCCAAATGATTATTTTTGGTACATGTGAGCGTCCATAAATTCACTTCAAGTACATTTGCTTTGGTTTGGAAATGAGTTAAAATTTAATGCAGCTAAGTTCCAACTGCATAGCCTTATTCTAATGTAGATTTTGTCCTTCTTCAATTTTTGAATCAACAACTTATTCTTGTTGATGTACCTGTATTCTAAAAATTTCTTCTATAAGATTTAGTCAGAAAATGTGTATTTTTGCTTGATCTTAGTTTAGACTAAGTTTGGTCTCATTTTCATATGCGCATCTTGATCATCTGATGTTATGACTCATTATTTATAGATGTCTGTGTTTTATTGGGTATTAGTGGTTTTTTCTTTGGTTTCCTTACACTGTTTTGAGTAGCATATTTTCTCTGTACCATGGTCCTGGGGTGTCTGTTAGCACCATACTCAGTTTGTGGCTCAATTTTGACGATGTGGTGGAAATTTAATGGCGGATCCAGGGAAGGTCCCCACTTTTTGAGTTGGACCTCCCTTCTTTTTTTTTTCCCTACATTTTGCCAGAAAGCCCTGTCATGTCTAAATCGTCTTTTCCTACGTTACAATTGCCTTTTTTTTTTTTTTTTTTTTTTGGGGGGGGGGGCATGATTTTGTCACACAATCCTACAGTGATTCCTTAGGAGCTTTAAAGGTTATTCAGAGGAGCCCCTACCTGGAGCACTTTGAGAATTATTTTCCCAAACATGCATGATGCTTTCCTTAGTGATTAGACTACAGTTGTAACCAACTATTTCATTGGTCTTGTGTAGTATTTGGAAATGCTGTTTGGCTCATCTCAACGCAATCTCAGCGTTATGATGACTGCCAACAGTAAACATTGCATGACCTTAAAGACACTTGCTACAAAACAGGTGTCTTGCTGAAGTGTGCATCTAAACATTGTGGAATCATCACGATGACTACAGAAGTCAGTCATTTTCAGTCTCACTTGGTGAACAAGTGTAAGAGTTTTTTTTGCGATTTCTTGAAATTCAAATACTGTGCACTTCTATTCTTGTCTACTTATGAATATTCATCTCACTGGTCTAAATGCAAAGTACATTTAAGACAATTCTATGTGTGACTAACCCTAAGGAGCCCCCCCCCCACCTTTCATGACAGGACCCCCGGCCAATTTCACCTCCTCTCTTTTTCAGATCCTGGATCCGCCCCTTTTCAATCTGCCCCTCAGTATCAAGGGAAACTATGGCGCCTTTTATCGACACAGGGTTTGCCAGTCCTGCCTCTATTTTGTCCATGGTAAGATTAATTGAAGTTTTTACAAATTCATGCACTGTACACTTTATTATACATCCTCATGTAACAAATACCATGTACCTTTTACAGCTCACATGTAAACCTATAATAAGCAGGCCCTGGGAAGTTTTAAATGACAGTTTGTACTGCCCCCTCTACTACCAGTCATTTTGCTCTGAATGACAACCTACCTAATCATAGTTTCTATCTCCTTGCCTTGAATTGTTAAATGGCTGTAGCTGTATATTTAGTTTGTTCCATAATCTATGCGCTCTCTGTATCAATCAAAGATTTTATTCCTCTACACTAAAGAAAATTCTTTCAAATTGATCATTTAATTATGAACTGCTCCTGATTGCTATCTAACCTTTACTAGAAATTAAAAGTAAAGAGGTCACTCAAAAAGCATTCAATGATTGTTACATGGTAGTCTTCAGCACTAAATGTATCTCTGCTGAAGACGATCTTAACTAAGAAACAGATGGCTAAGATGTTTATCTTGCTTCATTTCAAAACTGATAAAAACAGTTTTATATTGACTAGTTATTAGAATAACTCCCGATTGCTGTTTCATCTTTAGTTGAAGTTAAAAAAGGTGAAGAGGTTATTCTAAATGCATGTTGCTCAATGTTTCCATCTTAAGTCCATTTTTTCTAAACATCGTAAGAGGCCTTAAGTAAAACTAACAAGGATTCTTAATTACATCTAAGTGTTTAGCACTAAACTTGTTTCTGCTGAGCAAACTGATTTGAACTAGAATACAGATGGTCGAGATGTTCATGTTTCTTCACTTCATTTGATGAAGTGATTCCATAAACAACATTGTAGGCTTTCCCAGGGCCTGCTAGAGTCTCACATGCATACAACTGTTCCTTTGAAATTACATTTGTACCTCTTGTACCAAGTGAACAACTATGGCCTGCTCTTAGTGTAGCTTATAATGCCTGATGTTAGGGTAGATCATTCATGCTGTCGTTGGGTAGCTAATGTCTGCTGTTAGGGTAACTATGCCTGCTGTAACCATGGCCCAATTTCACAACGCTGCTTATAACGGTAAGCAAACTTTCATGCTTACTGTGGCAGAAAAGTATGCTGAAGTGTAAGCAATGGATTTGCATTGTTACGTCAGTCATTATCATACAGTAATGCACTGGAAGGTTAGCATGCCTTTTCATGCGCTTGCGGCTAGCTGTGCTTTGAAATGGAAATTCATACAGTAAGGCAGCATTATGAAATTGGCCCTAGGTAGCAATACTGCCTTAGTCAGGGTAGCTTGTTTTTCCAAAAAAAAAATGTTTGTGGTTGCAGCTACTCTCAATTCATTTCTTAGATTCCTGTTAAAATAGATTGGGGATGCTGATAGACAATTTTTATCAGTGACCTGAGCAAGTTGTGAAAAATAACTCCCTCCTCTTTTATTTTGTCTACCTAGAAAAGACAACCACAGACTGATTGTGCACACTGTTTGCAATGAAGTAGTTTTTACCCCAAGATGTAACCCATAGATCAATAAATGTAGAAACATTTCTTTCTATCTATCCAGGACTGGTATTAAAAACTGAGATTTCTATGCTACATACATCAGGTCATATGAAATCCCTGCTGCAGCTACTGATATGCTGATCTATCCCTATACTACAAAACCTCATACAAGATGGACCTTCTGCATTATTAGTATCAAGGAGCCAATAATGAGTGTCACTGATGAACTAATGAGTGATATTAACTATCATCTAGCCTAAGATCATTATGTTTAGCTCTTGGATTATTCTTCGCATCTTCTTCACAAGGTAAACATATAGTACTTGGTTTATTAGGCAATCTAAGAAATACCTGTGACTACAACTGTCTGGGCCTACATCTCTTTTATTCAAAATCAAAAGGAGCAAGGCCTTAGTCCTAGAGCTAGTTGTATGCATGGACATTGGACAGACTGTATACACCACTGGTATAAAACAATAATAAGTGAAAGAGCTGGAATCCTACGGGTAATTACATCCAAGTATTTGGCTTAAATTACCACCTGTGAACTTACACTCACAATAAAGTGTCAGTTAAAATGTCCTTAAAGTTTCTTTTCACTGCTAGTACTCTTCCAGCACATCTATAAGAATTTTGAACTTGATGCAATTTCAGCTTTATACTGTACTGACTCGAATCATACTTCAACATTTGTTTATGTCTTTGTTATCAAAGAATCACCCTCAATTTGAACTGGATCACTTGCCAGCGATCCAGTTCAATAAGTAATAAAATCCCTGCTGCAGCTAAAACTGAATTCTATTTTAATCCAGCATTTGCTCATTTGTGTCCAGTAGACTAGTTTATACTGACACTTTTAGACTTGGTGTCTACCTTGTTCTGGTTCTTATTAAATTTGAATGAATCCCTTGAGCTTCAAGAAAAGATGTACACCTGATGTAGTTAGTATTACTTGATAAGAATGCATACCATTTTTGTAATGGTGTATCCCAACTAAAGTTTTCCTTTTTGAATAATGATGACAATTTATCTCCATATTCTCTTTCAACATTTGATGATATGGTTTCCTACATTAGTTTCACTACTTAACCAAAAACCAGTGGTGTATACAGCCCTGAAATACATGGAGCTTATCGATAGTCTTCAATCAAACAATATTGACCTATCGCCATTCATAGTATGATAGCCACTAACAGTGCACTAAGCACATTGTATGATCAACCTGATCTACAATACTGGAAAGTGATAACCTATCTCATACATACAAGATGTATGTATTTATTTATGTACATACGTAACGTACAATATGCCTCAATTAGCACACAGGGACAATGAGATGTACTTGTTCTTATATGATGTGCTCATATCATTCATGGTATGTTCATCCAAACACAAATGAGCAATTTTCCTTTCTTACTACTTTCTTAGCAGTACATGTAGACAATACATGATGAGACTCATACATATCTAATATGCTTCTTTATTCATGTAGATTTGCCCAATATTCTCTGTTGACAAGTACATCAAAAGCCAACTGTACATGCAATGCTTATCTTGCATCTACTTCCTGAGAGTGCTTCTTTTTACTTGCTATCACCTACTTGTCTGAGTTATGGCCAAGTTGTGAATGGCGAAAGGTCAATGTTAATTACCTCGTTCCCATGGTTATCCATCCCACAGTATCTCACTATGACATGGAACTAATTGAATGTTCTAGGACACTGGGGAGTAGTGATTGCTCTTGCTGATCAATCACTTTACCCTAATAAAGGGCAAAGGTGTGTTTTTACGGGGGGGGGGGGGGGGGGGACTAGATGAGTTTACTATAAGTTGGTGTAGTGTGTAAAATTAGGGTACTAGTGTTACTACCTGGCTATAAAACACTTTGCCCAGTGGTAGGTTGTCAGTAATGATGGTATATCACTTTTCCCAACATGCGGTAGGTGTGGTAGGTGTTGTTGGCTGCCCAATAGGGGCTAGTGATAGATTGTTACTTAATAGCGGCTAGTGGTAGGTGTTGGTGGATTCCCAACAGGGACTAGTGGTAGGTTGTTAGTTTTGCCCAACAGGGGCTAGTTGTGGGTCGTTGGTTGCGCAACAGGGGCTAGTTGTGAGTCGTCGGTTGCCCAACAGGGGCTAGTTGTGGGTCGTTGGTTGCCCAACAGGGGTGTAGGTCGTCGGTTGCCCAACAGAGGCTAGGTTTACGTTGGTTGTTGCCCAACAGAGGAGGAGGGAAATCTCTGTCACCTGAACATCCATTTGCTGGTGTTGAATATTGTGTTTGGATCAATAGGGGGGCTGGTGTTAACCACTGTCTATATATCACTTTGCCCAGTAGGGCTATAGTGGTGGATGTTGTTTGTACACACATATATACATCATGTCCAACAAGGGAGGGCAACTTTGTCACTGTGTACATCTTTTTGCCCCAAAAGGGCTGAAGTAGGTGAATGAAGGAGGGAAAGTAATGGGGACTGTAGTGACTGGCACCTTGTATCAGGTACCTTCGTTTGCCAGAACAGGGTAATTACATGTATGGGTGTACCCATATGGGTGTACCCTTTAATTTGTACATGTATGTATCTCCAATGTCCATTTGGGACAAGTTGTTGGGAACGAGGCTCGGCAATACCAAGCAAGGTTGAATAAAACATTGTCCTGAAAGTTCTTCACATTATCTAAAGTGCCATAGAAACAAAGTCAAACACATTGTGCTTTACTGACAATTGTGATCTAACTTATGAGCACAATTTTGTTTGATGTTGTTTTTCAATTTACGTACTTGGTTCCCATAGACTGGTTGTGATCAGCTTATCCTGGGTTTTTGGATATTCAGGATATCACATTACCAGTTGCTTCTACATTGTAAGTGCCCACTGGAAGGCAACAACTTACACGCAATTGGTAATGACGCAGTTGGGAGAATCATTCATCGGCTCGAGTGCCAGGAGTGAAGTCACCTTGAACATCACATCACGATGGGGGTAAGTGGACTTTTGAGACTCCACATATTTCTCTTCATACTCAAATGTTACCTGAACTTTAGCTGAACAGTTTATTGCATTATCCTATCTGATTGTGTATACATGGAAAGACCAGGTACTTCTTTTTAAAATGTGAAGAACTTTCAGGACTATAAATGTACAAGGTACAACCCTACTATCAGTTTAAGGACAAACCAGGCTTGGGGTTATGTAAGAAAGATAAAGATTATTATCAACAATGTTGGTAATAAAGATTTTAAAATGATTGGATTAAGGTGATTGCATGACTTTATGAATTGGTTTTGTCTGTCACTTAAAGAATGTTCACTTCATAGTTACAGACCAACACAATTTTCTTGATCTGAGGTTAATTATGAATTTCAACTCATCCTTTGATTTTTATGTTGTGACAAGTTACCAGTAAGTCTTTATTTTATTGGTTTCTTCATAACCTTTACTGGTTGATAGCAGTGATAAAAAGCTAACCTCAAAGAACTGGTTGTGTTTTGGTTCTGACTTTTAAACAGTGTACTTAAACATGAATCACCTGAATACCCCAAGCCTGAAATAAACATACAGAAGGTTGCTCAGAATTAGCAAAAATCAATCAAGGCATTGACCATTCAAATAAAGAAACCTCTCTAGGAGGATTTCCTGTTGCACTTTAAGTGTCTTCTCATGAACAATCATGTACAGGTTTACTGGATGTTAATATGTTGACACTTAATGCTTTGGACATAAAGCCTCATGATGCATTGCTTTATTTGGTGAAGTTCGTGTCATAGATCTCTTGGTAGGTCTGACAGTAGCTACTTGTCTAGATTAAGTCCCTCTCTACCCAGGGTATGGGTATCATTGAGGGTAGTGTCTGTATAACTAATATCTGCTACTGTAATGTATCTCTACACAGTAAGGGTGTCTAGGTGGACTGTGCCTGCATTATTTTGTAACCCACTGTTGTGGGCATCTGGAGGGGCTTTGCCTGCCCGATGATAGCTTCACTGTACCCATTAGGATTATTTCAGGGGTGTCGCTGCATGTATCATCAGCTAATGATTGGGCTGGATACGCTGAATGTCCATATAAGACTTCGATATTATTATTATTATTATTATTATTATTTGTCTTATTTCTATGGAAACACACTGGTCTGAAGACAATCTGTATCCATTTCAAACCCTGCCCTTGGTCAATGCCTTGATTGATATTCAACCCTAACATGCTTGGTATTGCCTTTGATTGAAGACTATCAGTGCATGGCTGAGGATGTATAGTTACAGTACATGAATTCTAACTTCAATTAAAGTTACCATGGACCTATCTAACAGAACTGGGACCCCCGTGTCTAACACCACAGTTTCCGTCAATACTGAGGGACCCACCACATCGTCCCATGTACAGCCCTAGTTTATAGTATGGTGCTCTACTTTTGCACACCAGGCCATCCCTCTACAGCAGTTTAAAGAGTTTGGCACCCTAGTGTTTCCCAGTGTTGGGATCAGTTCCACAGTTTGGCCAAGAACTACCATGACTTTACAGTTTTGCCAGAAACTACCATGATTTTGGTTTGGCCAGTAACTACCATGCTTCTACAGGTAGATCTAGTACAAATCTTCCCCAGTATTGGAGAACCACATAAGTATTTTTATTTTAAAAATACCTTTTTTCTGACTTTTACATTTCAGCTCAAATACTGACATCTTCGAAGTTACAAGTTAAACTAGTTTACTGTGCCACTAAAAATGGCCACTTTCCAAGGTAAGCCATTTTGATTTTCTATCATTCAAGTCTATGAGAATCACATTGAGGCTCAAGTCTCCTCTAGACTGCTGCCTTTGTCAGTCTGTGATTATTGTCATGGTGATTATTCACAACAAGTTTGGGTACTTTCTGCAGTGCAATGACATGCAGGATTGAATTGAACTCACTTTTTAAAGTTCTCCAAATTTGTTTGTTTTTTGCCTTCCTAAAATCTTGAAATAGTGAAATAGATTTTAGAACTGCCTGCTGTGCAGTTCTGTTTTCGTTTTTGTTGCATTTTCAAAACATCTTGTATCAACAGTTTTGTCTGTTGGCAGAAATTTGTTTTCTTCCCATCAAGATATTGAGGAGTATCCAGTTGGACTTGAGGATTCTTGTTTATCATCATTTGGACATTTTTTTTTCACAGAACCTAAATTTGTCTCTCCAATGAGAGATCGTTTGAACAAACTTGAGTTTGTTGCAAAAATATTTGAACGTCAGTTTAGATGTTACTCGTTTTAATTGAGTATGGTTTTGCCTCTTAGTTATGATTTAATTTTTAACAAACTGACATTTTTCAGTAAGTACTCGGTAGGTTTTGCATTCAGTGGTAAGATTTTTAGAAGGTGTTTATGACTTTGAACCAGAAGTAGCATTTTCTTAGTGCTATTGGTGAAATGGCAACCTTTTCAATCCTAATTTGAGAATACTATGGTTAATGCTTTATGATTATCATTTTATTGGACTTTTGCTAAACATTTTGCTAGGAAGTTTATGGTTTGTTGTCATTCTGAATATAGCTCATTCTTTTCTACTTCTTTCACTAATATCTTATTCATTTGTTAGAGTAAACAATGTTGGTTTTTATTCTTTGGGTTTCAGATAAAATGTGAAAATTGAACACCCTGTTACAAGGATTTTTAAATATTGATTTGTATTGAAAATTAAAAATATTTTATTGTTTTGAAAAGCCGTTGTTCACTGTTTGTGCTGATGAATTTGTTTTTCTAATTTGATTTACTTTGTTTGAGTTTTGTTTGCTTTCTCAAAGATTGAATATTGCTCTTTTTAGTGTTTGTTTTTTCTTGAACTTACAAAACTTGATTTTTGGAACACAAAGCAGAGAGTGGTTTAGACTGTGATTGTTCAACAAATGATTGGCTGGCTTAAACATTGTGACCAAAATCCCTTTGTATGACAAACATCTCAGAAATACTCTACAAAAACGTACATTTGATGATATTCCATTCTCATGGATCAAAACACCACGATGCAACATTTGAAATGTACAGTTCAGAGTAGACTTGAGGGCATTTCTTCCATGTGCAATGCCCGGAGTGGAAGATGGATACATCTTCCTCTGTGGAAAGAAAACTGGTTATTATAGTTCAAAAGATCCTTACCATGTTGCAGCCAACTTTGGGTCTTTGATTCATCCAGACCGCCAAATCTTGGGAAGGTTGACACACCACAAACAGCCAAACACCTGCAAGTGCATTCAGAGGGCAACTCACCGACCAGCCTGCCGACACCTGCGGGTGGGAAACACTTGTGCGAGCACCAGGATGGCTTGCATGCACCGGGGTGCCATAAGAGGGGAGGGGATACATTCACTTTTTCTGTTGGTAAAATACAAAGTAACTTTTCATTAGTAACAGAATTGTTCACTGGAAAAGATGGGCAAAATAAATGTGTCACTTTTGATTTTGAAATCTTAAAGGAAGATCCAGAATTTAGATGTCAGCTTTTTAAGACAATTTGTCCATGCTGCTAATAATTCAAATTGTGGTGTACAAGATTGGATAATGTACTTCAGAAGTGCTTGATTAAAAAAACTCCAACAAAATGCAACATGAAAGTAATAATTGAGATTTTTGTCACATAAGCCTATCAGTTTCTTAAAAAGAGAGAGCTCTTTTTGGCCTCATTATACATGTCAACGTATGACAGCTAGATCAGAGAAATTTGAAATTTAAAAAAATGTCTGTTGCATAGAGAATGGCTTGCAATCAAAAACGATGCCGTGTATGTCATAATTTTCTGATAGTATCAAAATTGTTCATTGAAAAAGATTGGCAAAAAAAAGAAAAGAAAAAAAAAAGATAAACATGTGGCAATTACTGTGAATGTAAAAGGAAGATCCAGAGTTTAGATGTTAACTTTGCAGACTACTTTGTCCGTGCTGCTAAAAAGAGTGAATGGTGCTTATCACAAGTAGACCATTTATGATGAATTTTCAATTTGTAAAGGTTTCTTCAAAAATATGACTTAGTTCAACAAGGTAGAGATAGCAATAACATCAGCTAGACCAGCCAATGTATTGTACATATAAGTTTCTTTAGATATTTTTCAATGAAAATGTTTGACTTTTTGAGTCTAAGTTTTGAGTTCAGAAGTACATTACAACCAATCTTGTACCCAACTACCAACAGACATTATAGACTCACCCTCCACTCTCTTACTAACTAACTAAATTAACTTACAATATTTAAGCTAGACCAGCCTCTCACAAGTAGCCTATACAAAATTTCTGATTTCTAATTTCATGTAATTTGAATAACAATAGAAGTATAATTTTTTGTTCACATCGTGATGCAAAAAAACAACCCAAAAAACCAAAAAAAACTGAATTCAAGGAACTTCTAAGCTTTCTTGCGTACTGGTTTTAGACCGATCATATGAATACTCCAGCACTGTTACTACATCAAAGACTTTGGTATCACAAGAACAACTCATGCTCTCTAGTGGTCCAGATCTGGCATGACTTTGTTTTTCTTTCAGTTACTCTTGATTTTAGAAAGTTTATTGTTCTGTGAGACAGGCCTGCGAGAACACATAATTTTTTGCCATGTGGTTTTGGGACCTGTGTTACATACACGCCAGCTTGTGTCAATGTCATGAAAGTTAGACACATAACAGTGCTAAAAAGTTGGAATTCAATATTGATTTCTTGTTTTGATGTGTTGTAACCTTGTTCAGGGGAATTGTTTGATTAGGTATATAGTATATGGGGTACTGTCTTTTGTTCGAGCACCCATCTCCAAAAAGATTGGCAACCCCTGTTTGCAATGGCTTGCTGTGAGAGGCTGTTCATAGCATTATTTACAACTACAAATACTACTAAATATACTAATTACCCCCTGTTCATGCATGAATTCTTATGTTCTACATTGACTTAGATACACTTGGTTTTAAAGTCAAAACCAACCAGATTATTGAAACTTAACTCCTGCACTATCCTATTGTAGGTCTTTCAAGTTACACACATTGACATTGGTTGAATTCTTGTTAAATACTACACTGAACTTGAAATACTTCCTTTCAACATGAACTTGCTTCCCATTAAGTAAGATTTAAGTCTTTGCATGGTACATGAAGTAAGAAGCGACAAGATTTATGGATATCACTCATATGAATTCAATCTCTTTCAGGAGAAGTGTTGGTTTTGAGAAAAACTAGGGTTGAGATATAGTAGAGTCTTGACATTTTTAAAAGACTACTCTGCTCATCTTCCTCTCATTGTCATTGTTCTTAATAAAAGATTTAGACAATTTGAAAACTTGACTTGTCTATAAACCTCACTCGGTGTTTTTGTATGTGTTAAATAAATAAACACATTTGGTGCTAGGGAGAGTTAATAAACTATTCACAAATACCATTTTGCCTAATTCCACACATTCAGTTCCCTAGTTGGTTTTCTTGAAAGGCTACATATACTGACAAATTAGTTGGTAGACTCTGTTAGGGTCCTATTCCATTTAGTACTTGTGATGGTTTAAGGGAGAACCTATTGACAACCTATTCAGAAGTTACTTCTCTCTTCGAGTCCTACATGTATTTTTGTATCAGTACACATGTTGGTTTTCGTGAGAGGCTACATGTTCAGACAAATTAGGAGGAAATACTCTGTTTGGGTTCTATTCCATTTAGTACCCTTGCTGCTTTAAAGGAGAAACCTACTGATAACCTATAGAAATACTGTTTGCTGTTCTCTAGTCCTACATATTTTTCTTATCAGTTCACTTGTTGGTTTTTGTGAGAGGCTACATGTTCACACAATTTAGTTGGAAATATTCTGGTAGGGTCCTATTCCATTTAGTACTTGTGATGGTGGGAGAACTTATTGGCAACCTATTCAGAAGTTAATTTTCTGTTCTATTTTTACATACTGTATTAGTACACTTGTTGGTTTTTGGGAGATGCTACCATGTGTTGACAAACTATTTATTTGCTGTTTGTTTTAATCAGCCTATCCTCTAACTAGAATTGTTTGTTTTAGGAGGCTTTTGAAAAACTATTAAGAAATACCATTTCTCCTAGTTGCAGCTATTTTACTGCACTACTCCCACAGATGTTCATGCATGAACAGATATATCCCATAATGCTACAGTTTTACTCTAAAGATGCTAGGTCCGCTGTTTGGCCAATTTGACTCATAATTTAGATTTCATTGAAACAAATCTGCCAACGATTACTAAAAGCTAAAAACTGAATTTTCGGGATCCTGACATTAAATCATGTACATCATCAGCCATGTGCAAACAAATTTGAATGTTACATGTATTTTTTTGACTGTCCGTGGCAAATGTGAAAGTTTTTGTATGTTTTTCGAAACAGCATCATCTGTCAAAATTTGTTTAAAAGAATTTTGTTTAAAAAAAATGTTTTGGCAAAAATCGGGCCATGCATTTTTAAAGTAAAATGTTTACTTCGATGCTTATTTAGCTGAGGTATATTAACTAATTGTGTTCCCCAAAAGTCTACATTTAAACATTGAGAATGCTTCATCGTTTTTTAGCTACAATACAAACGGTGTGGTCCTTGTAGGTTGATCACATTGATGCTCCTCACATTGATGCTCCAAAGAGTACAATGTCAATGTGGGTTCAGAAATGTCTCTAGCCTTGCATACACTGTGTCTGTACAGAACTGATTTATCCTTCTCATCTCATTTGCATCTCAAGTGTTCAAAGAGTCTGCAGGAATTCTGTCTCCAATCCAGGCTTTGAGATGTAGGTTTAGATAACTCTAGTGCTGCATCTCAAAGCCAACAGTGAGTTTGGGTTTAATTCATGTCCACATTGTTCACAGAGTCATTGCTGTAATGTCGGTCTCCTCCAGCGTGGCGGTTGATGATGTTTCACTGTTCAGCAATTCCTTGCAGAAAATGATGTCAATCTCCTCAAGCACTATATCTTGCAGCTTGCATGCAGTGTGGGTCGATGGGATGTCTAATATGTCCAATTTCCACAAGATTCCATAACAACATCCTTCCCACTTGAACATTTGACTCTGCAAATATTACACAAGAAAATGCATTAGCTATTAACAGATTTTACAAGTGGCTTATACAAAAAGAACAATATCCAAGCATGTACCTGTAATCTATGTGTATTGGGATCAGAACGAGTGCAATCAAGTCTGGAATTTACTTGTGAGGAAAAAAACAAACTCCATTGGCAAATCAAAACATTATTTCAAAGGCCCAGTGAGAGCGATGAAAGCAATGATCTTTGTAGGTTGCATGTAATTCTTGGCCTATTTTCTTATCATTGTTCTAACTAAACAAAAACTTTAGGCAAGAGGGGTTAATGTTCAAATGTTTTAAAGATCTAAGAACTTTTCTCAAATTAGTGAAATATGATTCATTAATTTTCAATTTATTCTTGCTGAATTTTTGTCAAGTGCATTTTTAAGGTGTCTGCAAGAGACAGAAGAAGTTTTAAATTCAAAGAAAAATTTTGGTTCTGTAAACCATATTATTTGCTTCACTTTTTTTTACTCATTGGCGATTTGTCCAAAAGAGCAAAATTTAAGATTTGTTCTTAATGTTTATCGGCACATTTACTTGTTCCAATGCTACATACTTCTTTAATGTGAAAGTAACCTTTCATACCATTATGGACAGGTGCATTTGAATCAGGAGCCCATGACCTTAAGATGAAATTGCAGGGGGTAACACCATGTAGAGAACCTGAAATTAAAGACAAGAAGGTAAAACAAAAATGAAACATAAATTTTTCATTATCATATTTAACTAATACATTGTGAATATTGGAAGGCTGCATGTACCAGCACTATTTTTGTCTTTCTCTATTTTGCAATTAGAGAACATCACAATAATCAATTAATAGACAATTCATTGGCATAGAGTCCTGTTTTGATGAAGTAACAGTTAGTAAAGGCACATGTATGGTACATCATCCCACTTTAGAAAAGTGCATCCCACTTGTCAGTGTAACAATGTCAAATCTCAATTGTGCATATGTGGCATATGCATACCTCATGAATCAAAGATGATCATCTTCAAAATTATTATGAATTTTGTGAACAAATTTTATTTTTGGGTAACTTTCGGATTTCAGTGTTTTATTCTGAAATGTACAATTATAAAATGGCTTTGAAAGTAGACAAACTACTTTGTCAGCTTCCAATACCAAGCCGAGCTAATATCAACTGTCCACCCCAAATGAACCAGTCTGTATTTGTTTTACTATACCTCATAAAAATTCAATTGCAATGTCCACAATATTCTCTAGTTTGGCATCAATACGCTCAGGAAAACACTGACAGATATTTATATGTGTTGCCATTCATCTTTTCATTTGTACGTGTCTGGTTAGGGCATTTATTGCACATGCATATTACAACTGTGCGAAAGTTCCACGATTGCTTCCTATAGTGCATGCAGAGTGCACTGGTGCATGTGCGTTCCGTGCAACAGTCTACTTCGCTTGCTGCGCTTTACAAAGCAGTTGTAGAACTGAATGCGTATTTACCCGGTGGGTGAATACTCGAGCCAACACTTGGTAAACAGCAAAATTAGCATCTGGCAGGTGATGGTGAGTGGACCAGTGAGAATTCGGCTCTCAATCATGAAGCATAGTCATAATATGCATCACATTGGCGACTTTTCCAAAATATACAAAATGCAGGACCTTTTCTGCACTTTTATTTTTACATTTCAAAAGAGTGCTTACCATCGCGTCAGTGCAACATTGTTTTTTATTGAATGTGCATGCAGTGTTGTATCTCACATGAAACTCTCATTTCTTACATTTTGTACGTATTAAGAAAAAAAACC